>JAKSZU010000022.1:26178028-27378028 GCA_026018925.1 Tupaia tana
TTTAAAATGATCAAATCAAATTACTATAGAAATGAAACCTGAATTATCGTCATTTTTCTGAGATATAAAAACTTGACAGTCATGTATTTTTTTTCCCCCTATAAAGGCTTCTGTAACATTCTCTGATGCTCTAGGCATTCTTTGGGTAGCCTTATGGTTGTGGAGAAAGGTGACCCATTGGGGCTGTTAACAAGGATATGCACTTGCTTAAGACATAAAATACTTGCTTCCTTAGCCAAAAACAAACAAAACAAAACAGCCCAAACTGTACAGTTTTAAAGACTGGAGTCCTTTGGGCAAGAGAGCTAATTTTTGACTCTATAAACGACTTGGTTTTGTGGATGCCTTCCAAGAGGTTAGAGCCAATAGTGGTTTCAAGTGCTGTATGCATGGGTATACTAGTAAATGTGAAATCTTAGGTCGACATATATGAGAAAAGCTTATATTATGAAGAATTGTGTACCCATCATTGAGACCAATACTGTTAGGTGCATCATCATCTCAATTCATTTGCACCAACACCGTAAGAGTAAGGATTTTTTTTTTTTTTAACATTTTTGCCAAAGGGCACATGTACTCTCTGGAGAGACACAGAGAAAGATAGTAAGAGAAGGTGAGAAATCAACTCCTGCCCGAGGGAGGCCGGTGGGAGGGGATGGCCACATTGCAATCCCTCCTCCATTTTCCTTTCAGGGTTTGGGGTACACATGCATTTGTACCTGGTGTGATTTTTAAGCTGCCAGATCCAGGACTTGAACTGTAGTTGGCCACGTAGAAGTTCATTTCCTTAATCATCACATTGCCTACTGGCTTCAAGGGTAAGATTTTATTATTGCTATTTCATACAGGTGAAATTAAAAGCAGGTTATGCATTTTCTAAGTATTTACTCGGTAAGAACTCTGGTGTAGAAGAAATCTGTACCTTTAGTAGGTACTAACACCACTCTTCAAACTACTTGTTACTGTGGAGCTGTTCTCGTTTTTTTTTTTTTTTTTTTTTTTTTTTTTTTGTCTGTATATGTTTTTGTATAACATGATTTATAATAGTTGCATAATGGTGTTTATTGTTCAGCTGTATTTCACTCGTTTCTTAAGCAGTAGAAGTGTATCATTACACATAATTTTAGGAGCATGGCTGTTATGTTACATGGGTTCAATCCAGTTAAGTCTGAATAAATGGGGACGATACCCACCCACTTGAGTTCTGCAGTCATTCCTGCAGGATACGTGTAGATACACCTGAACAACTTCTTGAGCTTTTCAGAACCAAGTTTGAAGAACCCTGGACTTAATTATATGTTATGTACTCTAGGGAACCACACATCCTCTGTGGGACCTTTACATTGATGCCGTTTTCTTTCTTGCCCACCAGAGAAACAAAGAGAGACAGGCAGAAAGTGAAAAATCATACCCCACACCCCAGGCGGCGTGGTGGGGGTGATTTCACAATCTCTTCTCCTCCATTCTCCTCCTATGATCTTGGGCATTCATGCACACATGCCCAGTGTAAGTTTGAAGCCACTGGGTTCAGGACTCGAACTGTGGTCGACTACATGGATGTCCAGTGATGTAACCATTACATTATCTGCTGGTCCCTGGTGTGAGTTTTAAGCTGCCGGGTCTGGAGATTGAATGGCAGTCGACTATGTGGGAGTCCAGCGTCATAATTATTACACCATCTGCTGGTCCCCAGCTCCAGTATCACTTTATATTAGATATTCTTCCTGAATAGTTACCAATAGTGGACCAGCAGTTAGCATAATGGCTATGTCCCTGGACTCCCATGTGGCTGACGCGGTTCGAGTCCCGGACCCCGTGGCTTAAACGCCAGGCGTGTGTGCATGCATGCCCAAGATCCTGAGAGGAGAATGGAGGAGAAGGGATTGAGCATGGCCATCCCCCCTGGGGAGTGATTTCTCGCATTTTGTCTCTCTCTCTCTCTCTCTCTGTCTTTCTGGTGAGTGCTCGCGCCCGATAGCAAAAACAAACAAACAAACAAAAAAACTCTCCAAAAAAAAAAAAGGTACCAACAGTTGCTGATAGGCTCCAAATAGAATTTTATTGTGTTCATTTGATTTGTTTGATTTTTTTCTTTTTAAAATTTATGATAGAACATGTACTCAGACAGATGGGAGGAAGAGTGAAAGAGAGACTCACACACACACACACCCTGCACAGTGTCTGGTAATGCGGTCCCTTTCCTCCATTCTGCTAGCTTGTTGGGTTGTAAGCACTCACGCATATGGCCTGTGTGTTTCAGGCTGCCCAGACAGGGGTTTCAAACCGCAGTTGTTGTATGGGATCCATCTTCTCTAGAGTAGCACATTATGGCTGTGCTATGGAGTGATCCCCTTAATTTGTTTTTTAGAGGTCACTTTCCATAAATCTTGCCACCTTCCTATTT
Source organism: Tupaia tana (assembly GCA_026018925.1). Classification (NCBI taxonomy): domain Eukaryota; kingdom Metazoa; phylum Chordata; class Mammalia; order Scandentia; family Tupaiidae; genus Tupaia; species Tupaia tana. Next base: position 26,180,433 of record JAKSZU010000022.1, read on the forward strand.
CTTTTTTTCACCCTCCTCCCCCTCCCCCCCAAATTCCCTTCCATCTGCTTTTGCTCGAAGGCAGTCATGCCATGCTGTAGGATTTCTTGTAGGTGCCAGGTGGTTACTGAACAATAAAGGGAACCTCAATTGTTACAGGTCTCCCCAAGCCCATGCTAGATCATGAAAATTCTGGGGCTGGGAGATTTGAAAGTTGCTAAGATAAAGAGACAGGTTGGAAGGTAGTTCCGGTGTATGTGACAGTGCCATGCTAACTTCTCCTGCATTCTTTCCGAAGAGTGAAGATGCTTTCGTGTCCCTGAATGTCACTGTAACTGTGCTTTCACATTGCTTCTCTTTAATAAATTGACTTTATTTTTCTTCTTTCTCTTTCTTTTTATTATTATTATTTCAGTTTGCTATAGGGTGCATGTGCTCTCCAGAGAGACAGAGGGAGGGAGAAAAAATGAGAAATCACTCCCCAGGGAAGATGGCCATGCTACAATCCCTTTTACTCCATTCTCCTCTCAGGATTTTGGGCATGTACACATATGTACTTGACATGTTTCTCAAGCCATGGAGTTTCGAATCAACTGCTCAGTTGGCCACATGGGATCCAGCTGCCTTAATCTCCATGCTACCTTCTGGCCCCAACATTTTTTTTTTTTAAAAAATGTACATCAGGAGTCAGTAGGTAGCATGATGGTTGAGGCGCTGAACTCCCACATGGCCAGCAGTGGTTGAAGTCCCAGATCTGGCATCTTGCTTTCTCACTCTCTGCCCCCACCCTCTTTCTGAGAGTGTTTCTCTCTGTTCAAATTAAAATGAATGAATAAATAAGTGAAAATAAATGAATAATTATTTTAAAAGAAATGGACACCAATGCTAACCACTCAGTTTCTGTGTTCGTTGTTTGTACTCTTATGTTCCTTTGGAACATAGAATGCCAAGTGTCATTGCTATATATTATAGTAATCCTGAATTTTATTTAAGTCTTGCTCACAGATATTCTTATGGATTTAGGATCATAGCAATATGTGGTTCCACCTTACCCGCCCCACTGGAGCCTTGGTTTGGGAGCTGGTGAATGAAATAATAACAATTACAGTTTCTACAACACAGCCTTTATGCTGGATTTTATATTACACCCCCACTGAGTCAGGAATATGAGAGGTCTTCAAAAAGTTTATGGAAAATGTGCATTAGGTGAAAACTATGCCTAGATTTCAGTACTTTTTTTTGCTTCAAAATAAACTTGTTTTCAGTTTCCATTTTTCCAAGACTTTTTGAAATCCTCTTATATGATTAGAATAGCTAACTTGATGGTACATTATTCCTTTCCTATTACATTTAACAAACAAAAAAAAGGGGCCTAGCCGATGGTGTAATGGTTACATCACTGGACTCCCGCATATTCGACCTCTGTTTGAGTCCTGGACCCAGTGGCTTAAAACTCATGCTGGGCACATGTGCGTACATGCCTATAACCCCGAGAGGAGAATGGAGGAGAAGAGATTGCTGTGTGGTCATCCCCCCGGGGGATGATTTATCGCTTTCTGTCTCTGTCTGGTGAGTGCACGTTCCCTTATAGCAAAGATCTCTCTTAAAAAAATAAAATCATAGGCCTAGCTGGTGTCATGGTGGTTAAGGTGATAAATACCACATGGCCAGTTATGTGATTCAAGTCCCAGACCCAGTAGCCTAAAATACATGTCAGTAGTATGTACGTGTATACCCAAAATACTGAGAGAAGAACAGAAATGAGATTGTAGTGTGGCCATCACCCTCAGGGTGATTTCTTACTCTCTCTCTCTTTCTCTGTCACTCTCCAGTGATCTCTCTCTCTCTCTCTCTCTCCATATATATATATGTAAAATGAGGTGTCTAGTATTAGGAAAAATAGTGTCCTAAAAACTATTTAGAAAGCTTGGCTTTGATTTATATAGAGATGGAGATCTGTCTCAGACAAGGTTAATGTAGAAAGCCTAAGATAACCTTTTCTTTCTCAGAGTTTCTGTGGGAGTTTGTACAAAAAGAGAGTTTTGTGTACATGTGTGCACACTCATTTGTTTAAAAATATACAAAAGACTTCCATATTCTCAGGAAATTAGAATATATGTATTAGATTACAATTGATGATCAGCTGGAATTGACTATCTTATTTATTTATTTATTTATTTTTGGAGAGGTTTTTGCTATAGGGCACGTGCACTCACCAGACAGACAGAGACTTAGAGAAAGAAAGCGAGAAATCACCCCCTCCCTAAGGGGGGGATGGCCATGCCATAATCCCTTCTCCTCTATTCTCCTCTCGGGATCTTGGACAAACACGCACACGCGCCTGGCGTAAGTTTAAGCCTCCGGGTTTGGGACTCGAACCATGGCCGACTACTTGGGAGTTCAGCAACATAGCCATTATGCTAACTGCCGGTCCCGGCACTGACTATCTTAAAGAAGGAAAAAGGTTGGGTTTCTATAAAGATACAGGTGTAGCTCATGCTACCTGTGGTCAGGAATGAGCTGCTTTTTGGGAATGTCCTAGAATCTGGACCTGGAAGGCCATCATCTTTTCCCTGTCTTGGCTCTCCCCGCCCCCCCCTCTTTTTTGGCTACATTCTCTTTCTCTGCAGCTCAGCTTACATGTGGAAGAAAACATGAATAACCCTTAGCTTTTTCTAGCCACCCACAGAGTCTGACTAGCTGGCTCACACTCAGCTCCGCATTCCCTGGAAAGAGATCCTGCTTTGCCAAGCTTGGGTCAAGTGACCACTCTTGGCCAATGAATGGAGCTTAGATCTCGAATCTAAACATGGCTGCTTGGGGCTCCCCATGGAGATCTATCAGGAAGCTGCCCAAGAAGTGAGTTGGCTTCTGAATGTGGTAGAAAATCCAAATGTTGTCCAATAGAATAAGAGAAAGCAGCCCTAGTTTTAAACATTCATATCCTAGCCTCTTACAAGGAAATGGTAGTGCATATAATCTGCACTTTTTGTCCATGTTGTTTGGGACTGGAATGATATGATTGAGGGAAAACATTATCACAACACTAGATGCTCTTTCACATGTAAAAGAGCCAAGATCTCAAAAATCATTCTACTAAACTACCTGGAGAAAAATTATGAAGTATGTATGGCAACTTCTTACTTTCCTGAATATGTGCTTGATACTGTAGAACATTTTATACAGTTAGTTTCTAGAAGCTAAAATCTAACATTCTGTTGAGAAGAAACATTTCCCTTTCTTTGTCTACATATGATGGTTCATTTGATTATTTATCAACTCTGTTTAAAACGAGCGAACTAATCATCCTGACAATTACGTGTTAAGTATGTGGTTTACTATGTGCCATATACTTGCAAGCTAATGATGGTAGTGCCTGGAGCCTCCTGAAACATATCATCTCTTGAAAGAGAAAGGGAAAGACCAGCAGATGGCCTAGCGATTTATGTCACTGGACTCCCACAGGACTGACTGTGGTTCAAGTCCCAGACTTGGAGGCTTAAAAATCATGCCGGGTGCGTGTGCATGCATGCCCAAGATCCTGAGGGGATTTTGGCATGGCCATCCCCCTACTGGGGCGGGGGGTTGATTTCTTGCTTTCCTTCTCACTATGTCTGTTTGTCTCTCTCCTGCTAAGTGCCCTTGCCCTAAAGCTAAAACCTCAAAGTAAAAAAGAGAAAGAGAGAGTGCTAACCACACATGAATAAGCAAACAAATGTAATTATGAGGTGTGCAGGTGCCAGGAAGGATATAAGGAGGTTGTTGGAGTTGAGAGTCAGTAGATCTGGGGAGGAATCTTCTCCTCACCATATGTGAAGGTTGGGCTTTCCCCTCTCACTGATTGCAGAAATGTTTGATTTCCACAGCGGGTTACCCTCATCTTCCCTGGAGACTGATTTCCTTACATCGCTGACAGAGATGGAGGCTTTATTGGATCCTGGGAAATTAGAGAAGGAAATACCCATCAGTTCATTTGATTCTCTCCGGGGAGCCAAGCTGGAGTTCACTTTCCATTTATTGTTATAGTTACTAGTTTCTTGTCTGGAGCAGTTTCTGACTTGTGTTCCCAATCAGCACTGGAATGGAATTACTCATGTTTCATTTAACAGTGTGTCTTGAAATAACCTTTTGGAAGTATTGCTTTTCTAGGTGGAGGCATTCCTGACACACTAATTGGCCCTTTAGTTGGATGGGGTAGAGATGGGATAAAAGAGAGACCTCCTGGTGGTTACACTTCAGAGGCAGTCTGTCTGTGGCATGATCTGAAGGCCAGTGGAAGCAATATCCTCTAAGCCTTCCCAAAGTTGCCACAGTGTCTGTGAATCCCACGGTTAATGATCATGTTTTTTCTTATTCTTTTTTTTAAATTTTTTTTGACAAAGATTTTTGCTATGGAGAGACAGAGACAGATAGACAGGAAGAGAGAAATCACCTTCCAGGGATGGCTGTGGCACAATACCTTTTCTGTTCTCTTGGGATTTGGGGCATGCATGCACATCCACCTGGAATGAGTTTAAGCCACCAAGTCTGGGACTCGAACCACAGTTGACTGTGTGGGAATCCAGCAGCATAACCATTATGCCATCTGCTGGTTCCTTAATGTGAATTTCTTTGCACTGAAATGACGTTCCCCAACATGCGATCTTACAGGCAAGGGTGATGGCTGTAGCATGTTTTGGTGAATTAGTTTCTGTCTAGGTCATGTTTCTGCCCAAGATAAAATCATAAGACACTAATATTTGGGAAAAGGGGAGATCCTGCGCTGAAGGAAAATGACAGTAAAGGGTGTGTGTGTGTATAGGGGCTGGGGAGGGAGAGAGAATGAGGATGGGTGGGCAACAGCGATGGGAGAAGAATTGGAGGAGGAGCAGTCACAAGACGGTGGAGCTGACCCTGTGGCCTGGTGGTTAAAGGTGTCAGATCTCACATGGCTGACTGCATGATTGGAGTCCTGGCCTTGGTGACTTGAAAAGCACATCAGGCTCATGTGTGCCCCAAATCCCAACAGAGTAGAGAAGTGGAGAAAGGATTGGAAGGTAGTTCTCTCTTTCTGTTTATATTTCACTGTCCTTCTCTAGTGAGTGCATGTGCCCTCTGGCAAATAAATAAAAATTACAAAAATAATCAACAAAATGGAAGTGTGTAGTAGGGTAATAGAGAAGAAAGAAGCGTGGGTGAGTTTTGAAGGCTGAGTTCCTTTCGAAAAAGCCAGTGTGCAGTTATTCACTATTTTATGTACTTGACAGGCTGGCTTGAACGTTCAGCCTATCAGGTTGGCCTGTGTAGCATCTCTTCTCATTCGCTTTGCTAACTGGTTGCCACTTTTTCCCTGGGAAACCAAACCTCTTCTGTATCCTCTAGTTTCTCTTGGCTTCCTGGCTCCCGTGCTAGATGGATGGCTAGGCCAGCAAAAGAGAGTGTTCCACCCTGTTTGACATGGGATTTCCATCACGGCTGAAAGAATTTTGATCATGCAGGATTTCTGTAGGATGATGGCACTGGGCTGCACGTCCATGGCAAGGAGTTTTCAAAATACCCCTCGTTTAAAATATTTGTTCCCTCACCAATGATGTCTCTTCTCTGTAGTCCATGACCTCCCATCATCTGACTTGCATAAATTGTATGATTTCCACATTGCCACAGAACTTAAAGAAGGATGCCATCTGTGATCCAGGTAAAAATGTACCTGAAACACTCGCATGTTTATTCAGCCTGCCTTGGAAATGGTGACAGTCGTTACCGTGTCTTAATGGCTTTAAATTTATCTCCTACTTTTGAGCTGCTGAAGTATCCAGAAACCAGCCTAGGGTCCCAGTGTGGTCAATTATCCCAGCCATTAGAGCATATCATCACTGTCTGTGATGGGAATGCTCATGATGCCTCCAGCCATACTTTTACCAATCTCGGGTGTGCACAGCACAATATTTCTACGTAAATGCATTTTTTAATAACCTGCCCATGGGCCCTCCAGACCATAATTGTGGGCTCAGTTCTCCTCTGGAATTCCCACTATCCAAATATTTCTCTCAGGTTAAATATCTGTACTTGAGATTATTCCCACCCTGTGTATTGTTCTCATTTTCCCAGTATAAATCTCCCCTCCTTCCCTTTCCCTTTTGGATTATCCGTGAGACACATTGTTGTATCTCACAGTCTCAGCTGAGCTTCAGCTGTGAAATTAATTGATGCTTTTATAAGAGGAGAATGCACTTGGGAAAAAAAATCTGGTTCTATTTAAAATGAGATACAAAAGCTGAGACCCACATAGGTCCTGAGTAAGTTCAGAGCGTGTTGTCTTGAGTGACAAGAGAGCAGACTGGTCCCTAACATGTGAGGTGATTGGAGCATGAGGGTGGAGATCTGTTAGTTTTATGGAAGTCTCACCATGCAGCAGGACCCAAGGGGAGTGACCCTTGTCAGTTACTACCAATACACTACCGAGAATATGTTGGCTGTTTACATCATTATTGACCCTCAACCCATAAAATCATTGCACACCAAACAATGGAAGCTCAGCAGTCTGACCAATCTCATCCTTTTTTAGAATAAGTTTCTTTATTTCTTTTGGAGGAGAAGCAGGCAGCATCCTCAACAGGGTCCTCATATCATGATATTTACCCAGTCCTGCTACTAGGCAGGATCATGGGTGTGCTCTTGGGTGTGCCTGGCATGTTGAGGCAGACCTAGGACATGAGCCCAGAGCTTTCCCACATGGTTCCCAGCATCGTGCAGAAACCTCCTGCAATGCCATGGCTGGACCTGGACTTACCTCATTTTAAACCTTGGTTCTATCAGGAAAACAAACGTTATGTTCTTGAGTCATTTACTCAGTACTCTGTATTTGATTTCTTATCTGTAATGGGAATCCTGGTATGTATTTTGAGAGGTTGCTCTGAGGATGTTCAAGGTTTATTTAAAGCATATATTATTAATAGAAAGCATATAGAGTTCTCATTCAGTGGTGACCTGCTTCAACCACCACCAGACATTGCCTGTCGTATCCTTCTGGCACTATGTTTTATATTTACCTCTGTTTGGAATAGCCTGGTGCTGGGTTCACAGAACACCCTCATAACTCTCTGTGTAGTGAAAATGGCAATATAAAGCATGGTGGTTAAAATTGCAAAGTTAAAAGTTAGACCTGGTTGTGAATCTTTCTTATGGTTTGAATGTCCCTCCCCTCCGCCAATTATGTTGAAATTTAATTGACAATGTGATGGTATTAAGAGGTGGGATCTTGGGACCAGCAGATGGCATAAAGGTTATGTTGCTGGACACCCGTGTAGTCAACTGTGGTTTGAATGTTGGACCCTCTGGTTTTTAAAACTCACACTGGGCACATGCACATGCATGCCCAAGACGCTGAGAGAAAAATGAGAAAGGGATTTCAGTGTGGCCATCCTCCCTGGGGAGTAATTTCTTTCTGTCTCTGTTATCTCTGGCAAGCACATGTGCCCTATAGCAAAAGTCTCTCTTAAAAAAAAAAAAAAGAAAGAGAGAAAAGAGAAGTGAGATCTTTTTTTTTTTTTTTTTTTTTTTTTTTTTTTGGAGAGATTTTCGCTATAGGGCGTGTGCGCTCGCCAGACAAAGAGAGACATAGAGACAGAAAGCGAGAAATGACCCCCCAGGGGGTTTGGTCACACTGCAGTCCCTTCTCCTCCATTCTCCTCTCGGGATCTTGGGCACACACGCACACGTGCCCGGTGTGAGTTTTAAGCCACCGGGTCCGGGACGCAAACCGCGGTCGACTACGTGGGAGTCCAGTGACATAGCCATTACGCTAACTGTTGGTTCTTGAGAAGTGAGATCTTTAGGAAGGTTTCTATGCCCTCAAGGTGGAGTCTTATGAGAGAAATTAATGCTCTTATTAAAAGACATCCACTGGAGTGCCCTGGATCCTTTTTGCCCTTCTTTCTATGATGCAGCAGCAATAAGCTGCTGTCTTGGAAGCAGAGATAAGGTCTTATTGTAAATTAAATCTGCTAGGGCCTTGATCATGGACTTCCCAGAAATAGGGTAAATAGATTTCTGTGATTAATAAATTAACTAATCTGGGAGGCATCAGCAGATTGCGTAGTGGTTGCATCACTGGACTCCTAAGAGGTTGACAATGGTTTTAGTCCCCACGTGGCAACTTGAAACTCATTCCTGGCACGTGTGCATGTGTGCCCAAGATCCCAGGAAGAGAATAGAGGAGAAGGGATTACAGCATGGCCATTCCCCTTGGGGGGTGATTTCTTGCTTTATGTCTCTCTATTTCTCCAGTGAGCACAAGTGCCCTATAGCCAAAATAACAAAAACAAAAACAAAACAAAAAACAACCCTCTCCAAACAGATAGATAGATAAATAGACAAATTAGATTAGATTAGATTAGATTAGATTAGATTAGATAGATAGCCAATCTGGGCCAGCCAGTGGCATGGTGGTTAAGGTGCCTGAATCCCACATGACCAAGTGAGCAGTTGAAGTCCTGGACCCAAGCAGCTTAAAAACATGCCCAAAATCCAGAGAGGAAAGGGATTGTGGCATGGCTGTCCCCTGGGGGATGATTTCTTACTTTCCCTCTCTTTCTCTAGCTGTTTCTCTTTCCATGCCATATAGCAAAAAACTAGCCTAAAAATAACCCAATCTAAAGGTTTTGTTACATAGCAGGAATGAACTGACAACCTTTCTGTGACTGTGATTTTGACAAGGGCATTGAACTTTTCTGAGACTCCTTTATCTATGAAAAAGTAAATAGCTGTCTCACAGGGTGTTTTTACAGAATAAGTATATATAAAGTACTCAGCCCAACAGCTGATTAAAAATACTAGTTACGGGAATTTTTCTAAATTATTTTATTGCCTTCATTACTATCATTATCTATCGCCATCTGTGTCATCGGTTTAAATCAGTTGTTCTCAGTTGAGGGTATTTCATCTTCCCTCACCGCACCTTCACCCAGGGATATTAGAAATGTCTGGAAATTGTCCCAACTTGGGGAGTGAGATTGGCATCTAGTGGGCAGAGGCTAGGGATGTTGTTAAATATCCTACAATGCCTTGCACAGCTCCACCTAAGTATCAGTTGGCCTGCCTATGAATGAAAAGCACTGGTAAAACTAACTCATCTGTACCAACAATGATAGCAACCGAAAATTGGTCCTCTCTTTTGATGTTCTGTCATTACTGTGTCCCTTTTACTAAGCCATCTGAGAAATGCCCCATTTCGCCAAATGGTACATTCTCCAGAACTTTCTGCCTGTCTTGTTTGCATCCTGTACTAAGTGAGTCTGTGCCAGCCTGAATGAAAAGAGCAAATAGTGTGTGAACCTTTTCTGGATGTCTACATCGGTAAGACCAGATGTTTGCTTTCAGACCTCTTTAATATTATTAACGGGATTTGAGTATTCTTGGAGTTGTCCCAGAGAAGGATGGAGAGTAGCCTGAAGGAATTGCCCAATTGGTGCTAGATTCTATTTAATTTACCATTATTATCATAAAGCTTTAAGTAGTCTGTGAACCTTAGTTAAAATTTTTATTGAAGCACACATGTCAATATTCTGTGTAATGAAGGTGTCAGGTATTTTGTGTCTTTGCAATTTGCAAAGTTTGTTTTACAAAATAGTTTTCCTCATGACATTGTCAAATGATAGATTGAGCCAGACTTTAAAGAATAGAACTTTAAGATGAGAATTTTGGGGATACACATCATATTACATCTAAATACTTCTTTAGTGTATCTTTTATTTATAATCAGTAAGAAAAAAATATTTAAAAACTGAGTGCTGAGGAAAATATGTTAAAATTAGAAACCTTGATACATTCTCATATGCATAATACACATTATAATAAACACCCACAAAATTTTAGTCCAGTGTTAAATTGTCACTTTTGAACAGCATGCTGCTAGATTCCTAATACTATTCTTAGTCTGTATTACTTTACTAGATTAGAAATGTTGGCATTCTCTAATTTTTTTAAAGTCAACTTATTTCGTTGTCATATTGAAAACCTCTCTCACTTTGCAGTTTGCAAAAAAACAGAAATGGGTGAATGTGTTATTATAAGGGTGAAAGGAAGCAACATTGAGAGAGACTATTGTGGGTAGTAGAAATGCTGTTCCTTTATCTTCACCTACATGATGGTTACATGGATGTATACACAGTAGGAAATAATAGGTTAAGCCACCTGGAAACTAGTGTTCTTTACCATGGGTGAGTTAGACGTCAGTAAAACACACACACACACACACACACACACACACACACACGAGGTGATTTTTGTTTTAAATAGAGATTTTTGCTATAGGGTGTGGATGCTCACCGGAGAGACAGAAAGACAGAAAGCAAGAAATCATACCCCAAGGGGGATAGCCACACCACAAACCCTTCTCCTCCACTGTCCTCTCAGGAGTTTGAGCAGATGTGCACATATGCCTGGCATGAGTTTCAGGCTGCCAGCTCCAGAACTCGAACTGCAGTCGGCCATTGCAATATAACCATTATGCCATCTGCTGGTCCCACAAGGTGATTTCGTAAGTGGCATCCTATTTATTTATTTATAAAATAATTACTTAATTTTACTTATTTATTCATTTATCTTAATTTTACCAGCGAGAGCTACACACAGAATGTGAGAGAGAAATGGGGGGTGGGGGCAGTGAGAAAGCAAGCTGCCAGGTCCAGGACGCAAACCATGGTCAGTCACGTGGAAGTCCAGCGCCTCAACCACCATGCCACCTGCCAGTCTCCTTAAGTGGCATCTTAGAGAGTATATTGAAGTGACCATGGAAGGAATATGGTCAGGTTCTCAGTACTGGAGGCATGAGACTGTGGTTTCTTCAGTCATCTGTTCTTTCAGCCAAATATTTAATGTTTACTTAATTCGTTGTTATAAGCCAAACATTGTGTGCTTGATGGAGGTTATAGGAATGACCAAGAGAAAGATGGTTCTTGCCTGAACTTTGCCAGCAGTTTATTAATTTGCGTTGATTTGAACAGTTGGGTATAGTCTCTGGTTTCTAATCCTAGGGTACAACATGGGTCTGGGAGGAATCACAGTCTTAGGAAACCTTAAAGTAACTCCAAAGTGTTTTGAAATTTTCTAGACATCTCTCGCACAAATGCTTTATTCTCTTCCATTAAGTGATTAGTTGCTTGAGACAGTCTTAGGTCGTCCAGGCTAGCCTTGACCTCGTGATCCTTTTGCCTCAATCTCCCTAGAATTTGGGATTATAGACATGCATCACCATGCCCAGCTGCTTCTTTATGTTTTTATTGACATGAGTAATTCCTAAGTGCCTTCATATGGTCAAATATTAAACACCCCAAACCTATCTTCACATTTGAAAATATTGGGCTGGTGTGTAGGACAAGTGGTGGGCAGAGGAGTTGCTGGAATTGTCTAGGACGTACCGAGGTCTTCCTCATATCTTGATAATGCGGAGTTATCTGCAGCCAGGCTTACCTAAGGTGCTATTTCTATTAAGTGGTCTAAGCAATCTGGCACTTTTCTACAAGGTTATGACTTTGTACCTAATCTCAAGACTTAATTATTTTCCTTAGTTCAAAGCTTCAGATTATTATTATTATATTTGAAACAGATCTTTCCTTTCTGATGTGCTGTGTTATGTATTGAAACATTCAAACAGTTGGTTTTGTCCACAGTTGGTTTTGTTTAACTGGAAGCTATACACCTGTTGTTTTTGAAATCTGCATTTCTCCCCGACTGACTGTGGTTATTTGTTGCTATTTTAAGAAAGGATATTCCATTAGAAACATAAGCGTATGATTCTAGCCCAGGACATAAATGTATGATTCTAGCCCAGAAGGGTTTATCCAGGGTTGTTTTTTTCCTCTCATTTTCATAAATGTCTAACAAATAAAATTGGAGAGTCTTATTCTGCCATCTTGCTCTGCCTCCAGAATACATCGGTTTCATGTGCATGATGTATAATCAGATGAGTTGGACAGATATGTACATCTGTGTAACAGGCACCTTCACAGTGAAGACACAGAACCTTTCTATTGCCCCAAAATACAAACCAGTGGTGCATGGCAGTTCGAGATAAATAGGTAACTGGGAAGCATTAAGTAAGAACTTTCAGAGAGTTTTACCTGTAGTCAGTTTATTCATGCAATCCTCTTTCAAAGAAAATAAAGAACAACAATCTGTGTAACAAATAGATTTAATGCGAGGGGAAGAAAAAAAATCTATGAGAAAGATGACAGTTCTTGATAGGATATAATATCAAGATACTTGGAAGACATAGGGATGGATGACTATTTTATGTTTTTATTATAATTTTAGTTTTATTGCTGTTTCTCAGAAGCAATGATTTCAATAGGTTTTTTTTTGTTGTTGTTGCTGTTGTTGTTTTTTGTTTTTTTGTATGTGATTATTTTTTGGATTAAAAAACACATTTCCTGTGGTGGGAGTTTGTACTGCAATGGATCCGTGTCTGATCATTTGAATAAATTTATGGCTTGTTCAACTGAGTACTTGCTTACTGGGCATACTTCCTGGGTGATTAAGAGAAGATTGTAGGGGCCAGCAGTTACTGTAATGGCTATGTCGCTGAACTCCCACGTAGTAGACCGTGGTTCGAGTCCTGGACCCGGTGGCTTAAACTCACACCGTGCGCATGTGCATGCGTGCCCAAGATCCTGAGAGGAGAATGGAGAAGAAGGGATTGCGGTGTGGCCATTCTCCCTGGAGGTTGATTTCTTGCTTTCTGTCTCTCTGTCTCTCTCTGTCTCTCTGGCGAGTGCATGCACCCTGTAGCATAAACCTCTCCAAAAAAAAAAAAAAAGAGAGAGAAGATTGTATAGGTGAATTGGACTGGCCAACATGGCAAGTCAGTCTTTCCTAAGGTTTTTCTCTGGACCTTCATAGTAATAAGAAATACATTTATATTTACTAGAGGATTCTCTTTAGTTTATGTAAAATACCATGAGGAAATAAAGTTTATGATATTAAATAAATATATACAATTTTATCTATTCATAGAAGGGACCAGCAGATGGTGTAATGGTTACATCACTGGACTCCCACGTAGTCAACTGCGGTTCAATCCCAGACCCGGCATAAACTCATGCCAGGTATGTGTGTGTGCATGCCAAAGATCCTGAGAGGAGAATGGAAGAGAAGGGATTGTGGCATGGCCATCTCCCCTGAGGGGTGATTTCTTGCTTTCTGTCTCTTTGTATCTCTCTGGCGAGCTCACACCCTCTATAGCAAAAACATTTCCCATACACACACACACACACACACACACACACACCTAGTCATACATCGAACTGATGGCACATTTAAATGTAAAGTCTACAAATTAATGATGATGAAGAAAAAGAAGATAATAAGGATGAATGCTTGCTGAGGGCTTGCTGTGTGCCAGGCATTATCTAAATCCTTTACATGTGTTAAGTCATCTCTTCTTCACTAGAACCCTCGAAGGGACAGGTATTATTAGTATCTCCATTTATGGATGCAGAAACTGAAGCCTGGGAGATTAGGTAAGATGCCCAATATCAACCAGTGAAGTAAGTGGTAGACCTGGAATTAGCCTGAATGTTAAGAATGTGTAAAAAATTGGAAAACATAGTATAAATTTATTTTTAAATAGTATGTTAATTGTATGTTCAGATAATAAATAAGATGCTCACTTTTTTCCCAACTACTAGACATTGTTTTAGCTGATAAACATTGAAATATAAAGTGCTGGGAACAATTGTTTATTTAAGGGAAAATTGTATAATATACTCCAATGTTTCAAAAAATTCTTGAAATACTGACCAGAAGGATATACTTTTTAAAATACAGAAATAGGAGTTTTCCTATCCACTTAAAATACAGTTCACTGACTTGTGAACCATCCTTTCAGCTGTAGCATTTCTAGAAATTCTTTTAATTAAAGGAAATCTCAGCTCACAATGAAGGTTGCCTCAGATTCTGGAGATATTTATTTTGACTGTTATCAGCATGAGTCCACAGAGTTTAAAGAAACCCCAGGCATCCTTCTGAGGCCGTGTAAAGAGACAAGAACAGCGTCGCAGTTCGGGCGCCCATCTTGACATAAATCTCACCACTGATGTCTTCCTTTGGAACTTCAGAGTGTCTTTGATGTAGGTTTCAGGATGATGTCTGCTCCATGGGTTCTGATGTTTCCTGTGAGGAAGAGAGGCAAGGAACAGGGGAGAGGGTTGTTATTGTTTGAAACTTCTGTGGCCTTGTTAAAACCAAGAACTGGAGATGTGTGTTGGAAATTGAGGCGTGCCATAATCTCTTCGAAGGGCTTCAGCACCATTGCCGTAATGCCGGTAGACTAGAGCATGGTCAGTTCCAAGGCCCATTCAACATTGTAGTCTCAACAAAACTTCCTGACATACTGAATACTTCCCAGGAGAAATCTGAGTTGTTTTTCCTGCCTTTGTTCCGGACTCTTCAAAGTTCCTAAATGTTAATATTGCTTAAATTGTTAATATTTACAGAAATGGAGCTTCTTTTTTCTTTGTTTTCGTTTTAAATCTGTTTCATCAGAAGCAGCAGTTACCATTAATAGATCAGAGGAATTAAATCACTTTTCTAGATAATGTAGTTAGTCACAGATTCTCCAAAGTGTACCTTATCTCTAACCGGTCTTCCTTAGGTGCTTCCTTGGGGTTTACTGGGCCACAGTGATTATCTGTCTCCACTCTTTGTTTTGAAAACTTAGAGACAAAAAATGCTGGGCAACAACTTGTGTTGTCCTCACTAATTAGGCTTGACTTGTGTCTCAGAGACTGAGTTTTTGTTGGAAGGCACAGGAACTCACTGGAGAGAGACATAGAATGAGAAGGTACCCACTTGGGGCATGGTCATGCTGCAGTTCCTTCTCTATTTCTCCTCTCAGGATTTTGGGTACATATGTACACATGTCTGGCATTTTTTTTTTTTTTTTTTTTTTTTTGGAGAGGTTTTTCACTATAGGGCGCGTGCGCTCGCCAGACAGAGAGAGAGAGAGACATAGAGACAGAAAGCGAGAAATCACTCCCCAGGGGAGATGGTCACGCCGCAATCCCTTCTCCTCCATTCTCCTCTTGGGATCTTGGGCATGCACGCACACACACCCGGCGTGAGTTTTAAGCCACCGGGTCCGGGACGCGAACCGCGGTCGACTACGTGGGAGTCCAGCGACATATCTATTACCCTAACTGCTGGTTCCCAATGTCTGGCATGTTTTTCAAGTTGCCAGTTTGGTCCTTGAACCATGCAGTTGGCCATGTGGGATCCTGCTGCCTTAACTACAACTCCATCAGCTGGCCTCAGAGATTTGAGATTTTATTTTTTTTTCATAATGTTTAAAAACTACCAGCTCATAGTCACTTCCACTTCCAGCCAGGTCTGAGACTCACACTTGGTTGGCCATGTGGGAATCCATTGCCTCAACTACCACACCACTTGCTGGTCCCAACAAATGCTGTTTTTTGTTTTTGTTTTGTTTTTAATCATGGAAACAAAAGATTAATTTTAATGCATGATTATACTCTTGGGAGGTAGAATTTTAAAATATCTGCAATTTTTCTGGCAGCTGTTAGAGGAGGGATCCTTAAATTATGGCTCTCAGGCCAAATCTGGTCCACAGCCTGTTTTTATAAAGTTTTAGTGAAACGCAACCATTTCAACTTGCTATATGTGGCCTGAGTCTCCTTTCCCACTACACAGCAGAATTGAGAGGTTGTGACAGAGTGTATGTGGTCTGCAACAGCTGCAGAACTTACTGATACTTTATTAGAGAAAGAATATGCTGACCCCTTGGTTAGAGTATGAAAGTCAGATTCAGCAAAACTATATGCATTTTTGCATAGAAAAATACGCCCTGCGTTTTCCGACAGCCCAGTATTATTCTGAAGCTTTAGACATTTTAAAAGATTTAAACTGAATGAATAAAAATACTCTTAATTCTGGGTCAGCCCCTGGCCTGACGGTGAAGGGAGTGGGAACTCACTTGGGTAGAGTGTACATTTGAAGAAAATGCTGGGCGTGTCAGCTACCCAAAATCTTGGAAGGAGGGACCAATGGAGGAGGGAGGATTGTGACCACATCATATAGGAGATGCTTTTCCTTCTCTCTTACAGACTTTCTGTCTCTGGCAAGCACACGTGCCCTCTAGCAAATTTAAAAAAAAAAGAGAGAGAGAGAGAGAAATCGCCACACTTTTCCAATTACTGTGCTGTTTTACATTCCCCCAGCAGTGTGTGAGTGACCTTGTCTCTCCCCGTTCTCCCTAGTATTTGCTCTTGTCATTCTTTTTGGATTTACCTGCTTTGATAGGATGTAGTGATAATCTCATTTCCGTCAGTCATTTCCATCTCTGGATAATAATGCCAAACATGCTTTCCTGTGCTGCCTACTATCTGTGTGTATCCTCTTTCATGAAACCTCGGTGTCTTTTGCCCATTTTCTAGTTGAACTTTATTTTTACCTTTAAGTTATCATTCTAGTTTTAAGAGTTCATCTTTTTATTGGACAGACAAAAGAGATTGAGTGAAAAAGACCAAGCTCATGTCATTATGGGACTCCTCAGGATTTTCCTTTTTGGCTCCTCCCTTCTCCTTAGCTGGAGCTCCAGGGTAGAGGGGCAGGACCTCCTCCTGGTACAATGCTAACTGCTGGGGAAGGTCTTCCAGCCCCTACACAGCAGGAGAAACTCCTGATTGTTGACATTGGCCAGGTGTTTTGCAAACAAGCTGGACCAGAAAAGTCTACATTTGACAATGGCTGCTTCAGTGAGGATATTGGTTTTTATCCTTATGACCGTCACCTCAATGTCATGGAGGGTGAGGGCCTAGTGGTACAGGTTGAGTGCTGGGAAGGTGGCTGCTGGGCCTGGTCCTAGTGTCTGGATGGAACAAGGGCCACACCCCAAGATGGCTTTAGCTTTGTTAGAAGGACCGAGTGCCTTGGCAGCAGCTGAGGAGAAGGTTCTGTTGAGTTCGAAGAGTTTCTTATATAGTCTAGATCTCAGTCATTTGTTCGTATCTGGCTTGCAAGTATTTCCTACTAGTCTATAGCTTGTCGTCTTCTCCTCTTTCCACAGACTCAGAGTTTTAAATTTTGGTTTAGTTGATTCGATCGGTTCTTTCTTTTATGGATGGTGTCCTGGCCATTCTAGATATTCTGGCTATGACTTTCCCCTCATTTTTCTACTGTTACTGGTATCTTATAGCCTAAGGGTGTGATCCAGGGAGGGAAGGACTTGGGACCCAAGTCCTGTTTGGTGGAAGCGCAGTAAATCACAGACACTGGGGCCATTTTGCTCTGAGGAGAGAAGAAGGGAAGGAGTTTGCTGTTGAGTCAGCAGGTTCACAGTAGTGATCATCTGTGGAGAAGAGTGGATAACTTCTCAGTCAACAGAAACTTTGAGCAACATCTGTGCCTGCAGAGGGCCAGCATCAAATAGCAGATGATAGAGTTTATTCATGTAAAAACTGCTACACAGATTTTTTTTTTTGCACAAAAATACTCCATATACATGTGTGTGTGTATATATATATGTGTGTGTGTATATATATGTGTGTATATATACACATATGTGTGTATACACACGAGTATTTTTATATGTCTATACATATAAATATCTATTTTTATATTTACATATATAAATGTGTATATGTATGCTTTCCAGAGAGAGCGAGGAAAAGTAAGAGATCATCCCCTTGGATGGATGGCCATACAACGATCCCTTCTCCTCCTCTCCCCTCCTGAGATTTTGGGTGCGCACGCACACACACACACACACACACACACGCCCTGTGTGATTTTTAAATTGCCAAGTCCAGGACTCAAACTGCAGTCAGTTATGTGGGAGTCCAGTGCCTTAACCATCATGCCACCTGCTGGACTCCAGAGATACATCTTTTACATTTTCCTTAGGCGATTTCTCTATCAGAGTGTAGAGAAGGCAAACTTAACGGAGGGCTGATTGCCCTAGGTTTCTAAGACAAATATTTCAGATGTCTGGCTGTTTCACCCAGACTGTCAGTTGGTCAGCCGTTTTTTTCTCAGTATTTTTGTCATAATCTCACCACAGATTCCTGAATTTACCCATAGTCGGTTTTTACCACTGATAAATACTTTGAACAGTGAAGCTCTTGACGCTCTGTATCTCAAATGATATTACTTTTCTTGCCAGTCAAATGTAGGACTTTGGACAATTTCTAAGCTCCCTTTTACACTGGGCATTCTGAGATTCACAGAGGAAAGCCTCTGCAGGTTTAAATACGCCAGCCTCTGTTGGTGAAACTTCTTTTCATGGGTTACTGTTGTCTGTAGGTAACCATATATTGATCATCTTATCTCTTGCCAGGCCCTGAAAAAATGTATTAAAGTTGGCCACATAGATGTGTTCCATATTCCACTCCTCCTAGCTAGCCTGGCTTCTTCCCCTCCACCATGCCAGGAGAGTAGCTGAATGGAATATATCTGATTGAATGTGCTGATGCCTTGCTAGCAGTTGCCACTTTAAGTCTCTGGTCATGCCTTCCAAAGTCCCTGTCTTTCTCTGCCAGGTTTCCTCAGCAAGAAAAGAATCCTATTCAATTTTGTGTGTGTGTGTGTGTGTGTGTGTTTTATTTTATTTATTTTATTTTATTTATTTATTTATTTTCATTTCATTTTCTTCCATACATTCAATCACATTATTATTTGTCTTACAAAATGGATATTTCAATCCTATTCAATTTAACTGTTGCTTAAATAATTGTTGCTTAAACAAATCATTAGGGTCAGAACTTAGCCTTATAAATAACCAGTGTTACATATTCAAATACACCAGTTTTCATACTTTGGTGTGCTTGAGGCTTACTAAGAGAAACGTAAAATGCAAAACCAGTACCTCTCCTCAGAGGTCCTGAATTTAAAAGGATTCAGATGGGCTAAAAATTCTGTTTTGAAAAGGCACCCACAACCAGTGGTATGGCCTGTGGTCTCAGCTTAAATCACTCTGGTGACAGAGGTCCTAATGAAACACCAGGAGTGTATATCTTCATATTTTAATTGTTTTCTTACCCTGAAAGCAATACATCATCAATGTAAAAAAATTGGCAAACTTAAAAGCACAAAAAAAGAGAGTGAACAGTAACCATAAGCTTCCAAGAAGAATGCTTACCTCATTGTTAATTTAATTGGGGTGGAGAGTGGTATGTACTTCTGATTTTATCCTTAGGACTGTCCTCCATTTCTCCCCCTCTCCTTTTCCTTTGCTTTACTCTCCTTCATTGCCTCCTTCCTTGCTTCCTCTTTCCCTTCAAGGTTTAAAATATGTGAGTACATGAGTCATCCCTGTATTGCAGTGGTTAAGTGCTATGTGGAGGGAGCTAGCTTCCACATGGCTGACCACGGTTTGAGTTCCACCTGTGGCAGCTTGAAAACATGCTGAGCTGTGTACATGTGCTCCGCATCCTGATGAGATGTAGATATGGAGTAAAAACAATGGTGGCATGAATGACCCTTCCTTGGAGAATGTTTCTCCCTTTCTCTTATGCACAAACATGCACCCTCTGGTATTAAAAAATATGTATGTACCTGTGTACTCACTTGCATAATGTTCAGAAATTCTCATTCATAACCTTCCACTTAAAGTCCTTTAAGTATTTTTAAAAATTAATTAATTTTAGTTTTTGGACGGGGGTTGGGGGGGAGTGCGAAAGTAAGCTGCCAGGTCCAGGTCTGTACTACGATCTGCTATGTGAGAGTCCAGTGCCTTAACCACCATGCCACTTGCTGGCCCTCTTTATTTTTTAATGTTTATATTTTTTCAACAATGTAGTCTTAGTTGCTGTCTGTCTTTATATCACTAAGCTATAGTCTTTATGAAGTCAGAGACCTTATTTTGTTCGCACCTGAGCCCAGTGCCTGCACCAGTTGCCAAAAAAAGATGTTAAGGAAATAGTTATTGAACAGTGTCAGAATATATGAACCATAAGTTATTTAACCAATTCTGTATAGCTAGTTATTTAAATTTTCCCCTTATTTTTGTTATTGTGATACCTCAGTGCACATATTTGTTTACATGTATGTATTAACATATTTATTCATCCATTTTCTTGAGAAAATTATATCTTGAAGTAGAATTTTACATCAAGGTGTTGGTATTACAGTAAAGGGTGCTTTTGTGGTTAAAACAACAACAACAACTAAAAAACCAACCTATTCAAATTATTAAAGGTCAAAAGGAAATTTACTGAAAGACAGAAAGATCTAACTTTCTAGAACTCAAGGAAGGGAGCAAGTTGAGTCTCCTGGGGAACTCGAACTGGTTGGTGGAAATTTGTTAACAGAGTTCCACTTCATATTTCTTTGTTTATTCATTTTCCTTTCATCTATTATTGCATTTACTCCACTTTCCTCCCCTTGCAAACCAGCTTTCACACGTACACGGTAGATAAATGACCATTGTACGACTGGGACAGTTCAACATCAGAGGCACAACCAGGTACCCGGATCTGTGTGTCCATTCCAAATACTGGGAGAGCATCTGAGGGGCCTTACTTGGTTCATTCAGCTTTGATAGAAGAGATCACATGTCCTCCACGTAGAGTCTGGGTCTGTACTAATCATCAGGGGCTTAGCGTGTAGAGGACTTGACAGTGATGGAGGCATGGGCACCAACCACTATGAGGGGTGTCTGTCATAAAAGGGTTGTGTGTATAAAGCATATTGGTTTGAACATTGTTTATTACACCAACCTCATACCACTGTAGAATGGAAAGACTTAACCGCAGCCCCTGGGAGGTCGATGTTGTTAGTTTGAAATGTCATGATGCTTTGGGTCTTTCCCTGTTTATTAGCTTATGCTTAACATTAAAAAAAAAATAGCATGGCTGACTTCACAGGACTAATACAATGATAGCTTATCAATATCTAATGCTATGTGTTGTTTGAAAACAAGCTTTGCTTTTGTCTTCTGCCTAACCATTCAGAACATTAATCCTTAAAATGGCCACCTAATTTGGCATCTGGGCAAAAAGGACCATTACTAGACTTCAAAGGGGTTGGATTAAAAACTTACTGAGTCTGGGTTAATAAAAGACTAATTTAGGCAGAGCTGTGCTAGGCAAATATTTTGCAAGAAGGCCTCAATGGATTTCCTTGTCCTTTTTGTTCTTTCCGCCCCAATTATGTGAACTCCGGTAATTAAAAAGGCAGTAAGATCAAAAGGTCAAACAAAGCATTTAATTCTTTGTTTTCCTATTTTTTCTTTCCATGGCTCAGTGATCTCATAGTTGTTCTTTATTTTGAATATCGCATCTTGGAGTTTTGGTGTGGACTTTGATAAAACTGGGGTAAGCATACTCTTGTGTAGGCTTTTATGAAAGCATAGAACTAGTTTCTGAGAAGAAAATCTGTTGGTCTGCAAGTATTGAAATAAAAAGGACATGCAATATACTTATTAAATTAATGATAACTTATTATCTTGCTTATAATATTTCTTGTTCTGAGCACTTTGTACAAGAACTTCAGCTCATGGACTTGAAGATTTTTGTGTCTGTGTAAGATGCTTCCATTTTATAGAAAAACAGAACAAAGACAGGAAAATTAGTTCAAATTATTGGGGTTGTATGTTGTTCAAGGACTTTCAAAGCAACTTTTGTTTTTGTTTTTGTTGTGTTTGGTAGGTATTCATAAATCCCACATAATCCTCATGGATTTTAGTTCTGTAATTGTGGCAATCGGACCCTGGGGGTGGGAGAGCCTGGCAAAATCAGTCTCTTGAAATGTTTTTATTCTTCCGAATGGGCCTAGAGAGTAATTTGAACTTTTTTTTTTTTTTTTTTTTTTTGAGAGGTTTTTGCTATAGGGCGCATGCGCTCGCCAGGAAGACAGAGAGAGACGAGAAAGCGAGAAATCATCCCCCAGGGGGAATGGCCACGCCGCAGTCCCTTCTCCTCCTTTCTTCTCTCGGGATCTTGGACACACACGCACATGTGCCCGGCATGAGTTTAAGCCACAGGGTCCGGGACGCGAACCGCGGTCGACTACATGGGAGTCCAGCGACATAGCTATTATGCTAACTGCTGGTCCCTAGAGAGTACTTTGTAGAACCATATTTAAAAAAAAAAAAAAAAAGATTTTCGGGACCAGCAGGTGGCATGGTGGTTAAGGTGCTGGACACTCCCACATGGCTGACCATGGTTCAAGTCCTGGACCTGGTGGCTTGCTTTCTCACTTCCCCTCTTTCTCTGTCTCTCTCTGTCAAATTAAAAAAAAAAATAAAATGTTTAAAACAATTGTTTTTGACAGAGGTGTCTGAGGGAGTTGAGAGAGAAGACACTCTTTATTCAAAATGACGGAAGTGTCGTAGGAAGTCTGGAACTCAGAAACTTTTCTATTCTGAATTTTCTTTAGATTGTCTGGCTAATTCCCTGATAATTATTTCTCTCAAGTGTAAAGCAGGAATAACAAATCTCACAGAATTAACCGAAGGATTAAATAATACTCAATAATTTGGAGAATTGAAGGGTTTTATAGTGAAGCGAAATGTCCCATGTTTCATGCCTATAGGAAATAGAAAGGAATTTTCAGGATCTGTGCCAATCTTTGGGGCACCCCAGTATGATTGTGAAGGGCTTTTGTCACAGCCTGCAGGAGCTCTTGACTGGGGAGGGTGAAACATCTTTCAGGAATAACAGAGAAGGAGAAATACCATGGAACTGGTGCAGCATTAACACTGATTTACTTTCTGAGATGCCTCTGTTTGATGTGGGTTGCTGTACAAAAAAAAAAAAAAAAAAAAAAAAAAGTAAGTAAATTAGAGAAGTGGTAATTTAGAGGAAGCTGCTGTACAGTTGACATTTTTGTAGAAAGGGTCTTGAATACAAGCCAAACTTGGAAACATGTCTCAGCAGCCCCTAGGCCTCTGCAGCCCCTAGACCTGCAGGTCGTTGGGCTCACCAGGAGTAAACTTGGGCAGAGCAGACTCTAAAAGTGGCTCCCTGTGGCTTGAAATGAATCACTTAAAATGGCTAGGGAAAAGTGGTTATAACTTAGGTACCTACTAAGCAATTTGCTTCCATAGGAAAGACCAGCTGTTAGGTGACAAATCCATGATATTTGGATATACCAGGGTGGGAATCTACATCCTGAGACTGAGTTCATGGTCTCGGCGAGCCCTTTCTCTTTTTAGAACCTCACTAACGTTATTTGTTGGACCTCAGTAATATTATTTATAAGATTGATATGAGAGCACCTACCTCATGGGGAGATTGTGTGATTTCCAGTATAAATTAATGTTGGAAAATCCTTTCTGGTTCCTTCCTTCTTTCCTTCCTTCCTTCCTTCCTTCCTTCCTTCCTTCCTCCCTCCCTCCCTCCCTCTTTCCCTTGCTTCCTTCCTTCCATTTTTATTTGCCAGTGGGTGCACATGCTATCTGTAGGGGAACTAGGAAGGCGCAGATAAACACAGAAAGCAGCTTCCTAGGGGAGTGTGTTCATGTCACAGTCCCTCTTCCCTTCTTCCTTCCCATCAAGATTTTGAGCACCACAATGTGCATGCCCATGTGTTACTCAAGTTACTGAGGGCTGGGATTTGAACCATTGTCAACCATGTGGGATCCAGCTCCCTCCATATAGTCACTCAACCACTGCATCAAGGAACTGGCCCCTACAGTGCTTGTTATACACGTGTGACTTGCTAGTTCAGCCCAAATGGGTTTTGGGTGTATTTCTTATGATTGTTTCATGTGAGTTTACTTAGGCACAATTGACTAACCATCTGTATTAACTACTTTTTAAAGTTTCTGGGTTGACTGCAAAGAAACGTGAAAAGAAAATGGTACAGGGGGAACGATTTGCAGAACATTAGGTGGCTCCCTAAGGATCAAGACTACCTAATTTGTGTGTGTGTGTGTGTGTGTGTGTGTGTGTGTTTGGGCTGTGTTCACTTTTCTATCTCTTGTCAGTCTCCATATTTGATTTCAACTGTATTGAACTCCTGTTTCTTGAATTTGCTAAGCTATTGTGTTTTCACAATAGGCACAGGCTCTTCTTTAGGCTTGTTGTGCTTTTTCTATGCATATTAATTGGCTCACTCCTGTTTCTAACTTGTAGCTGTATTTTCACATTCATTTATATTGGGTTGTTGGAAGTTTCATGATGTGGTTTTCCTATGGACAGTGAGTCATCACTTTTCTGACAACCCAAGAGTTATTATTAAACACCCAAAGTTAAATCAGATGTACAGCTTCTTTGTCCCCCACCCATTTATTTGAACCCCTGCCATTGCACTGTCTCTGCTCATTTATTTGTCCATCAAGTCTACCAGGATTTACACTCTTAGAGGGCTGGGAATATGCCCCATTGCTTGTCATTTCTCCAGTACCTAATATAGTCCTTAGTTACATGGAATAATTTTTAGGTATATATATGAATGATGTGTGAGAGTCAGTTCCCTTGTCACTCAAGTATAGATTGTTTTGCTATTCTATTTAAAGTTTCTGGGCTGCCTAGAACTGGCTAAACATAACTAACGTCTTTGTTTTGACAGTAGACTGCTAACTGAAAAATGGCAGAGAAAGATTTTTCAAGTTTAGTTTATCATTCGATGATCCTATTTCCTTTTTTGCTTTGGTAAAGAATTATTTTTATTTAATTTTATTTATTGTTATTTTTTAATTTGACCAGTGAGAGAGAGAGGGTAAGTGAGAAGGCAAGCTGCCAGGTCCAGGACTTGAACCACAGTTAACCATGTGGGAATCTAGCACCTTAACCACCACACCACCTGCCGGCCCCCATCCTGTTTCTTTTAGAGTGATTGGTGTGAAAATACTCCAGTGGATTATAAATCCAAGATGTCTTAATGATGACCCAGGCCTATGTCTGCAACAGCTAATCCTTCATCCATTACATCCCCAAAGAAAAGTCTATCTGAGATAGGTTTTGTATGCCCAGTTTTTGTTGTGACTGAGTTCAGAGTAAAATAGAGTTTTTGCAACTGTATGTGACTTTGAGGAAGGAAAGAGGGTCAGTATTATTGTTGCTCCAAAGATTATTTGATGTCAGGCCAGTTGAAATATGAGTAGAAAGAGAAGATTCTGGTTTCCTCTAATGAAATGTTCCGTGCTTGGGATTTATTAAGAGATATATTGATGGAAGGATTTCAAGTGAGAAGACCAGAGGCTAATACTCTGAGAGAGGGGCATTGGTCAGTTTTAGAAGATTCCTTTGACAAAAGAATGATACATAACATCACAGATTGTCTCTTTTAACTTGTTTGAGAGATATTTACTCAGTGACATAAAATATTTTACCTAAGCTGGTGGTAAAGGGGACTGGACTCCCACATGGCCTACCGTGGTTTGAGTCCTAGACTTGGAGGCTTTCTTTCTTTCTCTCACTCTATCTTTCTGTCTTTCTCTGGAAATATTAAAATAATAATAATAAATAAAGTTAAATAAAATTCTTCTTAAAAAAATATTTTACCCATTTGTGGTATGAATGAAAAGAAGTACTTTGATCTGGTCTCCAAGGTACAGTAGGTGAAATTTTTTCCTGAAATTTAGGAACTATGGATTTCACTTATTCATTTCTCTCATTAATTTGATAAATATCTGTTGAGTGCCAGGTATATCGGTTATTGTTCTTAGAGCTCAGAACAGAGCAGAGAACCAGAGACCAAGTACATAGAACATGTTTAATTTCCTAATGACTTAATATTATTAGTTTTCTTTTTAATAATTTTGTATAATCTCTTTTATGACTAGAGGAAAAAAAATGAGTACAATACCACATTATCCATAGTTTATTAGGGAGTTTAATTGAAACATTTACTTTTTATCTGTGTGTAAGTTATGACTTCTCAATTTGTCACCAACTTTGGTCACAGTGTTGGAAAATTATAATAAAATCTTACCCCCTCACCTCCAAGAAAAAGGGAAGGGAATGAAATAAAATTGGTAGATATTACCCAGGTCATTTAGAATCTTCTTTCTGTAGCTATGAAGAAAGCGCCCTCTTGTGGTTAACTGTGTACAATTATTTCTCAAATATCTGCTCCTTTAAATAAAAATTGTATGGTAATTCATGAATACAGGTTGGATACAAAAGTTAAATCACACTTTAAACAGTTTTATTGAGCTATAACTTCTATGCAGTGTACTTCATTGATGTAACATATAATTCAGTGTTTTTAATAGATTCACACTGATGTGCAACCACACTATACCTAATTACAGAACATTTTTTTGTCCTCTCCAAAGGAATCCTATATCCATTTATAGTCATTCCTTTGTTCCCTGCCTCATCAAACTGTACACAATCACAAATCTTCTTTATCTATGCATTTGTCTATTCTAGACATTCAGTTTTTTAAAAAAATTTTTAATTTTAAAAGAATTTTTTAAAGAATTTTAAAATTTTATTTAATTTTATTTATTCATCATTTATTTTAATTTGACCAGACACACACACATACACACAAACACACACACACAGAAGGGGAAAGTGAGAAAGCAAGCCACCAGGTCCAGGACTCAAACCATGGTCAGCCATGTGGAAGTGACCAGCGCCTTAACCACCACACCACCTGTTGGTCCCAACATTCCATATTAAGGAAATTGTACAATATGTGGTCTTCTTTGATTGATATTTTAACTCACCTTGCTTTTGGAGTTTGTCCTTTTAGTATGTAGCAGCATTTAATTCTGCTTGCCATATACTAGTCCATTGTCTGACTGTACCATATTTTATCTGTCCACTCATTGGTTGATAAACATTTGGATTGTTTCTGCTTTTTGACTTGTTATAAATAATGGTCCTGTGAACATTCACTTACTGGGTGGACTTATGTTTTCAATTCTCTTGCCTGTACACCTAAAAGTAGAATTTCTAGGCCATGTGTAGCTGTATGTTTAACTTTTTGAAGAACTTCCATCCTGTTTTCCAGAGTGTACCATTCTAGACACCTACCAGCAATGCGTGAGGGCTTGAGTTTTCTCACATGCTCACAAGCACTTCTCACTGTGCCTCTTTAAGTTTAGCCATTCTAGTGGGTTTAAAGGAGCCTGACTTTTTGCTTTTGATTTGCATTTCTCTTGTGTAGTGATGTTTGCACCTGCTTATGTGCTTATTGGCTACTTTTTATTTTGTGTGAAAAAAAAATCTTAAAATTTTTAGCCTGTTCCTTAATTGGGTTGACTTTTTGTCATTGAGGGTTTTTTTTTTTGGGGGGGGGGGGGTTTGAGAGTTTTTGCTATAGGGTTCATGTGCGCACCAGAAAGACTAACAGAGACAGAAAGCGAAAAATTACTCCCCAGGAAAGATTGCCATGCCGCAATCCCTTCTCCATTCTCCTCTGGGGATCTTGGGCACGCATGCACACGCACCCGCTGTGAGTTTAAGCCACCAGGTCCAGGACTCAAACTACGGTCGACTATGTGGGAGTCCAGTGACATAGCCATTACACCAACTGCTCTTCCCTGTCATTGATTTTTAAGAGTTTTTAAAAATACATTTTAGATGGGAACCCTTAATAGATATGTGACTTACAACTTTCTTTTTCTCATTCTGTAGATTGTCTTCATTTTTCTTGAGTATTGTTTACAGCACTGATTTTTTTACTTTTGATGTAGTCCAATTTGTTTATTTACTTATTTATCTTTAATCATGCTTTTGGTATTGTATCTAAAAACCATTATTTAACTTAAAGTCATGAAATTTACATCTGTGTTTTCTTTTTAGAGTTTTATAGCTTTAACTTATATTTATGTATTTAGTCTTATGATCCTTTAAATCACTTTTCAGTAGTGGCCCAGTGATAGTGTCTGTCTTGGGATCAGAAGTTAGCATAATGGCTGTGTCTCTGAACTCCCATGTAGTCGACTACATGGAGTCCCAGAGAGGGACAGAGAAAGAAAGAGAGAGAGAGAGAGGGAGAGAGGGAGGGAGGGAGGGAGGGAGAAAGATGGAAAGTGAGAAAGCAAGCCACCAGGTCCAAGACTCGAACCGCAGTCGGCCATGTGGGAGTCCAGTGCCCTTAACCACCATGCCACCTGCTAGCCCCTTTAAGGTTGTTATAATTATTGATCTTAATTCTCATTTGCCATGTAGCATATTCACAAATTCCATGTATTAAGATGTGGATATCTTTGGGGGCCATTATTCTGCCAGCCATACTTCCTGATTATAATTTCTAGCAGTGATGATTAAAAAGAATTTCCTAGTGGCCAGATGGTGGTGCAATGGGAAAAATGTGATGCTCTGTGAGGTTGGCCTAAATGGGAAGGGTCAAAGATCTCCAGGGAAGGAACTACGCTGGGCATGCTCCTGCCTGGGTCTAGGACCAGCTGAGGTGGGGAGTAGATTGTAGCATCAAAACCCTGTTGGTGGTGCTGTTTTTCCTCTGTCTGTCTCTCTCTGTCTCTCTCACGCCTAGGGGAAATAAATACTTTTTTAAAGAAAGTATTTCCCTTTGATAGTCAGGGGTACTAGGATTGGGACATTGATACATCCCCAAACTCCAACCTGGCAGTGAAACCTTCCAGTCTGCCCCTCTGTACCACATACTCTGTATTTTGCTAAACAGTGTTATCTTTACAGTGAGTGACTTGCCAGTCAGGTGGTTCATCTGACTTGAGGAAAACTCTCTTATCTCTGTGTTTTTATAGTTTCACAGGAGCAGAACGATGGAGATTAATGAGAAAATTAAGCTAAAACCTTTAGCAAGTCCCTTCCCCGTTATTATGGATATTGTCAATATCAGCCTGAAGCTGATTATGATCCTGTTACAGCTTCTCAGTCATGAGATGAAAACTGAATTATCCGTAATATGAGTTTAATGTCAAATCAATTTCATTATATCCTTGGTCTTTGAAAAGTGGCAATTGCCATATAATTTGTGTAATAATTCCCTTAATGAAGCTATGTTTGTGGAACTAACTATTAAGTTATTAAAAAAAAATTTAAAAAGCTGCTCTATTTCCCGATGTGGTAGATAAGACAGTTGTGAAGAGGAAACAACCAAAGGTTCACATGATCAAAGAAGCCCTTAGCCTAGCACCTGGCATTCCCACGGTGCTCGGTGAACACTATTAAGGTATCTGGTGATGTGTTTTGAGGATGTTGGATGCAGAACCATTCTGTTCTCCTTTCTAACTTAGAAAAAATTAAGTGTGGGTGGGCCAGCCAGCTGGCATGGTAGTTAAGGTCACTGAATTCCACAGGGCAATGGCATGGTTTGAGTCCTAGACCCAGTGGTTTAGAAAATACACATGGTGTGTGTGTGCATGCATTCCCAAATCTCAAGAGGAACATGAAGGAAAAAGGACTGTGCTATGGCCATCCCCTCTGGGAGTTGGTTTCTCTCCCTCTCTCTCTTTCTCTCTCTGTGTGTGTCTCCCTCTAGCAAGCACATACTCCCTAAAGCAAAATAATAATAATAATAAAAAGTAAGTGTAGGCTGGCTTGGTGACATGGTGATTGTGTGCTGCTCAACTGTAGCTGGGTCCATATGGAAGACCATGGGTTCGGTTCTGCAGTTGACGTACGCCTGCCAGGTCTGTGCACCCATGATTCTGGCTGGCTGGGGAGATTGGAGGATAGGGGCATGAGGTCAAAGATCATGACATGAGACCTACTGAGGGTGCTTGTTTTTCTCTCACTCTCATTAAGGAAAAAGACAAAATTCTAAAAAAATAAAATAAAAATACGGGAAGTTAGTGAAACATAAATGCTGAAAATTGCCCATAGTCATGGCTCTTACCAAGTATAAAATAAACAGTACAGATAATCTCCTTATGCCCGATATCCATCCTTTCTTAGGTGTTTTGTTTCTATAAATATGTTTGCACATGATCTCCAAACATGAAGTAGACTTATTTATCCACTGGATCAAGGTAATATTAAATGTTAGAATCTTTTTTCTAAATGTGTTCTTCCCTCAAAATGGAATTCAGCTATTAACAGTTCTGACCCCGTGTAATCTTGAATGCGAGTATTACAGATTTCCGTGAATAAATGTCCAAATCAGCTTTCCAAGTCTCTCCTTTCAGTAGATTCAGATTGCATGGTCAGCCCTTTGAATTTCTGATATTGTGGTTCTAAGTCTTCTGCTTAAATCTTCTTCAGTGCTTTTGTAATTCTTTAGGCAAGTTAGTAATTTTAGAATTAAGTGTTGATTTAAATTAATCATTATGTGTGTGGGGGGGGGGGCATTTTTGTCTCCTGCATATCTGGTGATGATAGCCTTAAACCCTTTTCATTCTTTCTGCCTCTGTCTTGACACACTGAGATGACAGCAGTGGTACTCCTTTTCCAAGTTTGTCAAATATGTTAGAAAACTTAAGACTGCACCTCAAGTGTCTTGTGTGCAAGACCTCTTTAGTGCCATCACTTGCATGATAATAAATGCTCCTATCACAAATCAGCAAAAACAGGTCTAGCTGGAAAGAAAATGGTTAGAGTCCCTTGCAACTGCCTTAACTTAACAACATAGTTGCTACTTTCAAAAGACAGATCTTGGGGCCAGCAGGTAGCATAGTGGTTAAGGCACTGAACTCCCACATAGCCAACTGCAGGTCGAAACTAAACTCCAAGTATGTGTGCACACATGCCCAAAATCAAAAGAGGATAATGGAAAAGGGAATTGCACTGTGGCCATCCCCCCTGGGGATGATTTCTCACTTCTCTCTCCCTCTCTCTCTCTCTCTCTCTCTGTGTGTGTGTGTGTGTGTGTGTGTCTTCAGCAAGTACACATGTCTTGTGAATAAAATTCATTAGATTGTGTCTTTAAAATGACTTGTGTTCCCACAGGAGAACTGTTTATCTATGGAGACCTATAAATCTTAAGTTGAATTTTTCTGGGAAGGGGATAGAGGCTTTCAAATTAAGGGAAAAATTATGAAGTGATCATGAAGTCCTTTTCTTAGAAAGCAGATTCAACTTTACCTTCTTGAAGTTTCATCTTAAATCACGGCACAGTTTATTTCAAAAAACACAAGGAAAGGGACCTGCAGATGGTGTAATGGTTACGTCGCTGGACTCCCACACAGTCAACTGCAGTTTGACTTCTGGACTCTGCCCCTTAAAACTCATGCTCAGTGCATGTGTATGTGGGCCCAAGATCCTGAGAGCAGAATCGAGGAGAAGGAATTGCAGCACGGCCATCCCCAGGGGTTGGTTTTTCGGTTTCTGTCTGTCTCTTGGCAAGCGCGTGTACCCTATAGCAAAAATCTCTCTCTCTAAAAAACAGAAAAGAAAGGAAAAGGAAAGGAAAGAAAGCACCAGGAAAACCACATTACTGGGTTGAGAGTATATATATATAATTTTTTTTTTTTAATTTTTAGGCTTTTTTGCTATAGGGTTTATTCACTGGCCAAAGAGAGGCAGTAAGAGGGAAGTTGAGAAATCACCCCCCAGGGAGCTGACTATACCACAATTCCTTCTCCTCCATTCTTCTTCTGGGATTTTGGGCGTTTATGTGCTCGGCATGATTTTTAAGCCACCAGGTCCAGAATTCAAACCACAGTTAGCCATGTGGGAGTCCAGCTCCCTTAACCACCATGCCACCTGCCACAGAAGATATATTATCTTTAGGAAAATGTTGAGTGATTCAACATTTTGGGCAAGTTGCTTACCTGGTGTTTTCCTAACCTATGTGATTTCAGTAATGCTCTCAGTCTTCTGTGCATGGATTTAGCACTAAGTTAGATCATATATGTAAAAGGCCTTACATGGGGCTTGGAATGTGCTGAATTTTCAACAAATATTATCACACTTTCATCATTTCCTACATTTCTCAAAAGACTTTTTTTCTTTTTGAAATGAATCTTTTCTGTATAAAGTTATTGGGTCATTGGAAATGTCATGACATAGTTTCGCATGGAAAAACGCATCATGAGGGACCAGAAGATGGCGTAATGGTTACGTCACTGGACTCCACGTAGTCGATTGTGGTTTAAGCTCCAGATCCGGTGGCTTAAAACTCATTCTGGGCACATGTGCATGTGTGCCCAAAATCCCAAGAGGAGAATGGAGGAAAAGGGATTGCAGTGTGGCCATCCCCTCGGGAGGGTGTGTGTGTGTGTGATTTCTCATTTTCTGTCTCTCTATCTCTCTCTGTCTCTCTCTGGTGAGTGCATGCACACTATAGCAAAAAAAATCTCTCTCAAAATAAGAAAGACACTCATGACATTCTCAACAACCTGATATTTGCTACCACCCGGGTCCAGTTTCTATTAACTGGCACACTTTTTAAAATATGTAGTATTCAAATTAAAATAAATGAGTGAATAAATAAAATTAAATAAATAATTATTTTTTAAAAAACATGTAGCATTTATTCTTTTCCAATCACTCTTGTAAGTACTCTACTTTACAAATAGTAACTAATACAACCCTCACACCAATCCGCCTGGAGCAGGTACTGCTGTTTTATAAATGAGTAAACTGAAAGCCTGAGCGCCCAAACGTCCTTTTGGCTCCATGGCTAGTGAGTATATTATCTACGTGTTTTATCTCTCAGGAAAGTCTTTTAGTTTTTGAATTTACTTTTTTTTTTTTTTTGAGAGGTTTTTTGCTATAGGGCGCGTGCGCTCGCCAGACAGAGAGAGACATAGAGACAGAAAGCGAGAAATCACCCCCCAGGGGGATGGTCACGCCGCAATCCCTTCTCCTCCATTCTCCTCTCGGGATCTTGGGCACGCACGCACACGCGCCCGGCGTGAGTTTTAAGCCACCAGGTCCGGGATGCGAACCGCGGTCGACTACATGGGAGTCCAGCGACATAGCCATTACGCTAACTGCTAGTTCCCTGAGTTTACTTTTTGTTTATACATTTTGTTCATCCATCGACACACTATCAGACTTTCATTGAGCACTTTCTGTTTCAGACCCTGTGGTAGGCCCTGGATACCTTTGGAACTCTAGAAAGATGAAAGCTGGGAGAATGTAGAGTCTATGTCATTCCCTATGGTAGTAATTAAGAATACTATTCAGCATCGATATCACCAGAGTATGAATGAAACAGCCAAAGAGGGGTGTAAACAAAAGTGGCTGAAATGCAGAAAAGGTCTAATGGAAGAGATCGAATGACTCTTTGTTCATGAATCACATAAATGTCTTTCAGCTGCTCCAGGCTGGCGGCCCTGTAGATTCATGTTTTATATTAAATTCTTGGTTATTTTGGGGGGTACTGTTTTTTGTTGCTGTCATGAATTTTTTTTTTCCATTATGATGCCTGAAAGCTGGCATTAATTATTGTAGTGGTGTGTCTGCCCAGAGATTTCCTGCAGCTGCCAAGAAAACCAAATATTCGAGGAGAGTCAGAAAATCACCCCAGATGTGTTCAATTATAGTTTCAAAATCAGCCTTTACAAAATTGATGTCCAATTTATTATTTAATATATTTAACAAGGAGATCTTTTTTATTGCATATTTAAATAAAGGTTACCATTTTTTATGAAAATTGGGCTTCTTAGGATTCAGAGGCCATGAAAATAATTTCAGAACTATACCTTCCATTCTGTTACTTCATCATTTTCTTTGACATTAATATTTGTGTGTGTGTGCGTGTGTGCATGTGCATCTGCATGCACGTATGCTTTAAGTTGAGAGTAAGATTTAATTAATGGAAGGTAAAACATCCTGAAACCATAAAATAACCAGCTGTCTGCCAGGGATGTTTCATGTAGCAAGTAGTAAAGAATTCTGCATTAATTTCTTTTACTCTTTATGTACCACCTATAGAGAAGACAGAGGAATGAATTTTTGTATTTCAAGGGAACTGCCATAAGTCACAGACTGAATATAGTGCATTTGACCAAAAAAAAAAGTGTATAGTAATTTACTTGACCCAATTTTGGGTACACTAGAAATTGGGAGTTTGATTTATTTCTTTCATGGAAACAAATTTTAATTTCTTTGTTTTTCTTTTCCATTTGTTTTCTTTGTTTAAGTTCTTATTTCACAATTAACATAAATTCATCAAAGAGCAATTTGAAAATGCTATTAAAAAGATCTATAGGGGGGGAACCAGTAGGTGGCTAGTCGCTGTACTACCACGTAGTCGACCGCGGTAGGGTTACAACTCACACCGCTGTGCGTGCATGCCCAAGATCCCGATGGAGGAGAAGGGATTGCCCCACATGGTCCTAACCACGGTATAGTGAAAAACCTCTCCAAAAAAAAAAGTCTATAGGGGGTCCAGTAGGTGGAGTGGTGGTTAGGGTGCTAGACATGGCCGACCACGGTGGACCTGGCGGCTTGCTTTCTCATTTTCCCTCTCTCTCTTTCTCTCTCTCTCTCTTGTCAAATTAAAACAAATCAATGAACAAAGAAAGTTAAATAAATAATTCTTAAAAAAAAAAAAAAAAGACCTATAAGGGACAGCAGATGGCATAGTGGTTAAGGTACTGAACTTGGTTGACACAGTTTGAGTCCCATATCTGGCAGCTTGAAGCTCACACCAGGTGCATGTGTTTGAGTGCCCAAAATCTGGAGAGAAAAAAGGATTGCAGTGTGGCCATCCCAACCCCCCTACCACCCGTGGGTGATTTCTCACTTTATATCTCTTTAAAAAATAAATAAATAAGGACCAGCTGTTGGCGTAATGGCTGTGTTGCTGGACTCCCATGTAGTCAACCGTGGTTCAAGTCCTGGACCCAGTGACTTAAACTCACACCGGGCACCTGTGAATGCATGCCCAAGATCCCATGAAGAGAATGAAGGAGAAGGGATTGTGGTGTGGCCATCGCACCCTGGGGGGTGATTTCTCACTTTTTTTTTTTGGAGAGGTTTTCGCTATAGGGCGCGTGCGCTCGCCAGACAGAGAGAGACATAGAGACAGAAAGCAAGAAATCACCCCCCAGGGGAGATGGTCACGCCGCAATCCCTTCTCCTCCATTCTCCTTTTGGGATCTTGGGCACGCACGCACACGCGCCCGGCGTGAGTTTTAAGCCACCGGGTCCGGGACGTGAACCGCGGTCGACTACATGGGAGTCCAGCGACATAGCCACTACACTAACTGCTGGTTCCCGATTTCTCACTTTCTCTGTCTTTCTGGCAAGCACATGCTCCCTAAAGCAAAATCCTCTAAATAAATAAATGAATGAATGAATGAATGAATGAATGAATAATTTCCACTACCGTCCTGGGATGTTGACCATATATTTATCCCAGTCTTGTAAATGAGGAAATTTAAGCGTAGAACTAATTAATGACAAAGACTAATATCCAACCTTGTCCTGACTCCTGAGAGTGACTTTGTAATATCATCTCTGTACTGCTTAGGTGAATTAGTGTATCTTAGAAACTCTGGTTCGGGGACCAGCAATTAGCGTAATGGCTTTGTCCCTGGACTCCCATGTAGTCGACCGCGGTTCAAGTCCTGGACACGGTGGCTTAAACTCACGCCAGGCACATGTGCATGCGTGCCCAAGATCCTGAGAGGAGAATGGAGGAGAAGGGATTGTGGCGTGGCCATCCCCCCTGGGGGGGTGATTTCTTGCTTTCTCTCTGTTTCTCTCAGTCTTTCTGCTGGCGAGTGCACTCGCCCTATAGCAAAAGCTTCTCCAAAAATAAATAAATGAATGAATGAATGAATGAATGAATGGAACCTCTGGTTAGGTACAAAACATACGCTCGTACCAGTTGGCTCTTTGGTTGAATTTCTTTGCTGTCTCGTACTTAAACATCACTTGTGATATTCAGGATCTGTACACTTGTTCATCACAAGGTGGGGAAATGTTTGGGTGTGCTGTTCCTCTCAGTAGAGCAAATGGATGTGAAGGTAAAGAAGGGGTGCTCAATGTATCCCTAAACTGTGTGAACAAAACCTGGGTACACTCTTGAGTTTTTAAAGGACACAGGTCATGGGAATGGCAAAGGTGGTTTATGAGCACTTTTTTTATTAAAAAAAATCTTTTTCTATAAAACCATCACTATCAAATTAAGGATATTGTCCCAAGAAAATTTTAAATAGATTTGGACTCTAGAAATTAATTATCCAAGAGGCTTTGCAGGATAGAAATTTTGCC
This sequence comes from Tupaia tana, assembly GCA_026018925.1. NCBI lineage: Eukaryota > Metazoa > Chordata > Mammalia > Scandentia > Tupaiidae > Tupaia > Tupaia tana. The sequence continues at coordinate 26,216,399 of JAKSZU010000022.1, forward strand.
TATCTTAAACACATTTTAATAAGTTGATGGTGAAAAAAAAAATCACATTGAGATTATATAGACATTACCAGTATTGTGATAACTATCTTCCTAGCCATTGTAACAACATCAGAGGTGATAATTACTATTTCACTATGTCCAGGACTTTTGTGCTATGGCAAAATAGAATTTTGGTTCAGTTGTTATTATATGTTAGATAAATTCATCACACTGACAAGTTTCACCTAATATTTGAATAAAACCTTAATATGAGCAATGTATTTTTTTTTTCTTTTTGCTCTAGGGCATGTGTGCTTGTTGGAGAAAAAAGAAAACACGTCACAAGGGGGTTGACCATGTCAGAATCCCTTCTCCATTTCTTCTTTTGGGATTTTGGTCATGCATGCACACATGCCCTGCATGTTTTTCAAGCTGTGGGATCCAGGATTCAAACCACACAGTTGGCCATGTGGGATCCAGCCACCTTAACCACCATGCCACCAGCTGGCCCGTTCTTTTTTTTTTTTTTTTTTAATTACTCACAGAATCTGGGGCTATAAAGGCAAATGCACATATGCTACTTAATTATGGGGTTAGTTAGCATTACGGGAATCCACAGCATGTCATTTCTACAACACAGCTATTTATCCTTTGGAACTCTCCTTCTTCCCATAAACTCTTCATTTTTGTTCTTTCCAAGAAGAAATTATTCTAATATGTAACTCGTTCAGCAACCACAAGCAATTCGTATTAAAAAGGAAGTACAATAGGATATAAAAATTCTAATCTTTGTATCTAATTACAGAAAAGTCATTAAAATTAATGACTGAAGTATAATTAAGGCATAAGCAGCCTCGTCAAGGCAGTCTGGGACCTGAACAGGCAAATAAAAATGCAGTGTATTTTCCTTTTGAATTCATCATGCTCACCAGAAAGTGGTCTGGTGAACTTCTAGAACATAGGCAAGTACCAAGGTGGTTGTAACTTGGAATTTCAGGCCTGTCAGTGCCCTAGCCCAAGGATCTGTCCAAGTTAGTGGCTCTCTTTAAGGAATCAGGAAGATGTGGATAGACTTGGTGCTAGAAAATTCTGAATTTATCTGCCAGTGATTCTATCTCCATTCAAGATGATTAATAATAAAAATTTTTAAAGGTTTTTCACCATAGGGCCGTGTGCTTTCCAGAGAGAGATAGAAAGACAGTGAGAGGGAAGGTGAGAAGTCACTCCCCACACACACCAAGGGGGAAGGCCACACCGTAGTCTCTTCTCCATTCTCTTCTTAGGATTTTGGGCACACATGCACTTGTGCCTGGCATGTTTTCCAGGCCACTGGGTCCAGGACTCAAGCCACTGACGGCCATGTGAGAGTCTAGTGCCTTAACCACCATGCCACCTGCTGACCCCAAGATGATTAATTTTTTGGTTGTTGGCTATTAAATATGTTTTTCCTTAATTGTAGTGATTCAGGGTTGGTAAGAACTTGAGAGTTGTTTTTTTATTTTATTTATTTATTTTTTAAGTTTATGTCATATGGGAGAAAAAATAATCACGGATAGTGTTTTTGGAGAAATATGTACACTGTGTTAGGTACATTTTTTTTGGGAATACTTCATACATATGATTTCATTTATATCTTACAACAAGCCTGCCAGACAGGTCGAATTTCCCTATTTTACAATGAGATAACCAGGCCCTTAAGGTTGAAATGATTTTTGCAAAGTAAAGAGACTGAGATGAGGCTGAGTCTGGGTCTCAACCCAGCCGAGCAGAACTCGTGACCTCTGCAGAGCTCATGACCTTTGCACTAGTCTTCCACTCCCCTTTGTAGCCTCTCCTTAAATGCTCAGGCTATTAACTGCCTTAGAGCATTGTTTCTGTCATCCCTGAAGGCAAGAAACCCTCAACAGCCTGTCCAGTGCATAGGAACTGGGTCATAAAATCAGGTCTCAGGAAATGTGTCTAGTCTCAAACCCAGACTCAATTGCAAATGTCACCCCTACTAAGTCTGGAGTTTGTTACTTCCTGTTTGTGAGGCTTTATCCCTATCCTGGCTCATTTTTCTTTGCTTTGCTTCTTTTGTATTTGCTTCAGTCTCAGTGTGTGTTCTCCACAAGGCAGACCTGGCTTACTTTATTCTCACTGCTAAGGATTCCAGGGAAGAAGGTGCTCTTTCCTTCTAGCATCTTTGTCGTTCTTGGAGTAGAACTCAGCTGGCTCATTTGGGTGCTTTGATTTTGTCCGTATGGCAGGAATCGCAGGGTCCCCTGTCCCCAACAGTGGGTGATCTCTTACTTTCCCTCTGTCTTTCTGTCTCTCTCCAGAGAGTTTAACTGTACTATGGCAAAAATATTTAAAGGAAAAAAAAAAAAGGCAAGGGATTGCATTTATGAAGAGACGTCATGTGGCATCTAAAAGGGCAGTGATGAATGCCTGTTAGCATTTTGCACACTTGTAACTGTGCTTGACCAATTTTGATAGAAGGATGGGGAACCCCAGTTGCAGATTTCTAGAAGATTTCAAGATTTCTTTGGAACTGGGAAAAGGTATAGTGTCTCTAGGAAAAGGCGAATGGCCTCAACATTCTTGTCCTAGTGACTGCATTTCTGCAGGCAGGAGTGGTAAACAGACAGCAGTTTTACCCAGTGATATATTTTTTCCTGCAGTCCTCACCTGCCTTGCAGGCTCAATAAGACAGTGCATGAGAGCAGTAATAGTGTCATGGGCCCAGGGTAGCAGTCCTCCCTGTGGCACATACATCCGCAGGTTGAGGCTTCCGTGGTAAATTTTGAAATGAACATCTCTGCCTGGGGTCCCTGTTGGCCACAGTGACTTTTATTAGGTGTTGTGACATGAAAGGCCATGGCAGTGGTAATGCTCTAGTTACTTTATCGAGGGAAGTCACGCAGCCTGGGGAAGCTCTTAACCTCCGTTCCCAAAACTGCACTTGTAGGTGCCTTTTAACCTCACTCTGCTTTGGTTTCCTCATCTGTCAAATAGGGATAGAAAACTTCACTGAGATATAATGAATGGATAATTAGATAGTCTGTTACATTGGACTTTTTATTCTGCTTTTGTGTTCCAAACTTTATAATGGATGTATTCTGAAAAATGTGTGCATATGACATCAAAACAGTAACCACACAATTAAAAATCCTTATTTCCTTGATGTGTTATCAACATCTGGATCTATATTTTTTCAGCAAAAGTCAATAGGGAATAATACTTAATAAAGTGTCTTACATGGGCTGGTGCTATCACACAGTGGTTAGGCTCTGTGTAGAGGGAGCTAGAACCCACATGGCCAACCAGGGTTGAAGTCCTGGCCCCATCTGCTTGAAAAACATTCCAGGCACATGTGTCCAGTGTCCTGACAGAGTGCTGAATTGTATAAAGAAGGCATTTTTGTGACCAGACCCTACTTGGGAGCGTGCTCTCTTTCTCTCTCTCTCTTTTTCTCTCTCTCCTTCTCTCTTGCAGGCTTGCACATACACATTCTTGCATTAAAAAATAAATTGTCTTAAAGCCCAGGATTTCTTCAGTTTTCATTTGCATGCCAATCACCTTGGAATGTTATTAAAATACAGTTTGGAGATTGTGTATTTCTAATAAGCTCCCTGGGATGCTGATGCACTTCAAGGAGCAAGGACAAAGTGTATGTTTGATATAAAGCCATTTCATAAAAAGATCAAAAGAAAACCAACAGATAAAAACCCATCTATCTATACACACATGGAGTCAGGGGGTGGGGGAGGTCTTCAAAATGTATGCAGAAAATGTGTATTATGATAAATCTCTGGGGCCAGCCTCATAGCCTAGTGGTTAAGGGAATTAGGTCCCACAAGACTAATTGCAGCTTGAGGCCTGGCTCCAATGGCTTGATAAATACACCTAGAATGTGTGCTTGTGTCTGCCATTCCTGACAGAATGGAGAAATGGAGGAGAAGGGATTGCAGTGTGGCCACGCCCTTTGGAAGCTGTTCTGTCTCTGTCTCTCTCTGGTGAACACACGGGTGCCTTCTGATGATAATGGAAGGAAGGAAGGAAGGAAAGAAGGAAGGAGTAAGTGGGAAGGAAGAAAGAAAAATCTGTGCATGGATTTCAAATATTTTTTTGCACCAAATGGACTTTGTCTTAACTAGTACTTTAATTCCATTTTCCATGAATGTTTAGAGTCCCCTGGCATTAGGAATATATACCTAAGCCATCATTTGGCCTTGTCTATCATATTATTTTGGTATGGGGGTGAGTGGGGGGGACAGATGGACAACATTTAAAGTGTATTTTCTTCTTTTCATCAATGATAAAGCAAAATTAAATTTAAATTTTGCAAAAGTTTTTTTTTTTTTTTTTTTTCAAAGCACTGTTTTTTGTCAAGGCCCATTGTCTTTGAAACTGAAATTCATCTATATAAGTTAGCAAGAACCAATCTACTAGTTTGAAGTTTCAAGGAATTCTTAGCCCTAAGTTTGGGTGAATAAGCTTTGTCCAAAACCTTGTAGGCCACACGGTAAGATGACACTGGAAAATTTGCATTGTCCCTGGAGTTTAAAGGGGGAAATATTCTCTGTGTGGAGCAGTTTTTATCTTTTCAAACAGTATTTCTCGCATTTTCCAAAAGGTAATGATTTCTTTAAAGTAATGCTACTGTAGTATTTTCTAAAGCAGAGATATTAAAAATTAAACCCTGGGAAGGTTCAAATCTCGGGCTCCTGTGTGTTCCACCTTACTGGGAAATAAGGGCCTCTGCGGCTCCATTTCATCTTTGCCATTTATTTAATAGATGTGAATAAAGTCATTCTACTCCACAGCTGGCTGTTATTATGTGAGCCCTGCAGGAGTGATTAGTTTTTCAGAGAGCATTCTAACTTTCTGCTGTTTGATTTCAATAGTGTTTTTCCTGTACTTTGGTAAAGCAAAAAAAAAAAAGGATTAAAGAATTTGACTGAAGAAAGTGACCTTTGCTTTACCAGTTCTTAAATTTGATATGGTAGAACCAATGCCCTTAAAATTTTTTTCGGCAACTTGTTTAAAGTGTTTTCAGTAGATAGAGGTGCTTGCCTATTTTTATGTTTAAAAAATAGAACTTCAACAAAAATTTTCCCCCCTAGGTTTTTACCCAAGGCCCTATGTGCTTGCCAGAGAAAGAAAGTGAGAAATTACCTCCCTGGGGGATGGTCACACCTCAGTCCCTTCTCCTCCATTCTCCTCTCAGGGTTCTGGGCATGCACACACACACATGCCCAGCGTGATTTTCAAGTTGCTGGGTCCAGGACTCCAACCTCAGTGAGCCATGTGGGAATCCAGTACCTTAACTGCTGTGCCATCTGCTGGCCTCAGAACTTCAACAAATTAAAAAATCCAATTGTTTTTTATTAACTACTCATGAATTGAGAAGCATTTCATTTAAAGATTTAGAAAAGATGTTCCATTAGGCATGGTAATAAGTCAGCTTTTGTAAGGAAGGCTGAGCAGGAACAGGATAGATTTCAAAAAGCAGATCAGTTAGCATCAAGCTACTTCAGTTTACTTTCCTTGTAAAGGTTTAAAGAGAGAGGACTTCATTGTCATGTGGCCAAAAGTGGCCTGGTGGGAATGTGGCTATTACCTCCGTCTTCATTGCTTAGAAAGTCAGACCAACAACTTAATTTTGGTTTGGTGGCATGGAACTTTAGCACAAGTGACTTCATTTTGTTTTAGTCTGTTCTAATGGAGTGTAATGTAGGAGTTCAGTCCAACACAGTGGCCGCTTGTAAATTTCATTGGACAGTGGACAAAGCTTCATTTGAAGTTCTATCCTTGATGGACCAGATAGCTTTGTGCTTCCTCAGTGCCATAAAAACATTCTCCAATATATGATCATAAGAATTTTAGGGACCAGCAGTTAGCATAATGGCTATGTCACTGGACTCCCATGTAGCCGACCACGGTTCGAGTCCCAAACCTGGTGGCTTAAACTCACGCCGGGCACATGTGCGTACGTGCCCAAGATCCCGAGAGGAGAATGGAGGAGAAGGGTGTGGTAGGTGATTTCTCACTTTCTGTCTCTCTGTCTCTCTCTGTTTTTCTGGTGAGCGCACGCGCCCTAGAGCAAAAAAACCTTTCTCTAAAAAGAAAAAGAATTTTAAAAATAAAAATAAGCAAAACTAGGGGCGATTGAGAAAGATATGGGTATTTATTTTTTGGATCTGGAAAGCATAATATAGAACTTGGGGATCCTACATTTGCTAGGGTGAGAAAGGAAAGTTAAATGTGTGAATGGATCATTTTTGATAAGACAGAGTGCTAGACATGGTGGTGATTAAGAGACTTAAAGCTGGCCAAGCTGAACATGTGTGCAGGTTGATTTTGCAGGCCCTGATTCCGTCATTTCCGCTTCATAATCTAGATCAAGTGCTCATATAAGAGAAAGCGAGAAACTGAAGACTCAGGTGATACAACTGCCCATGATGGTGGTCTTTGACTATCCAAATTGGGACTGTATTCTGACCATCTTTATCCCCACGCTGTTTTTTCTCGCTCCAAATAGTATGGATTGCAATAAAGACTTCTACCATTTCACCAGGTTACTTTCCACTTTCTTTCTATTTTATTAAGAGATCTGCAGTTTGTTCTTCTTTGATATCTTGAAGTTCTTGTTGGTAATTGAGAGTTGACAACTGTAGTATAACTGGGATTAGGTCATAGATATCCAGTCAAGGTCAAAAGACTTTAGCAACTATTCCCTAAATACATTTATTAGAATACCAGTTTGGGGACCAGCAGATGGCATAATGGCTAGGTCGCTGGACTCACATGTGGTTTCCGTCCTGGACCCGGTGGCTTAGACTCATGCCAGGTGCGTGTGCGTGCGTGCCCAAGATCCCAAAAGGGGAATGGAGGAGAAGGGATTGCGACATGGCCATCCCCCCTGAGGGATGATTTCTTGCTTTCTGTCTCTGTCTTTCTGGTGAGCACACATGCCCTATAGAAAAAAGCCTCTCAAAAAAAAAAAAAAAAAAAAAAAAAAAAAAAAAAAAAAAAAAAAAAAAAAAAAAAGAACAACAGTTTATTTGTTGTTGTTTTTAACTCTAAGAGGAGGACATGATATATAACATATTTCATTTCAAACTGTTTGTTAGACTTTCTCTCTCTTTCTCTCTTCTCTCTCTTGTGTATCCTGTTAAACTTAGGTTTTGGGTTAATTTAAGGAACACTGCTTTAGATATATATCTAACATTCTACTACTTGAGGCAGCCGTAGAAGTCCATGCAAAATTTGGCTTCAAATCTCTTTCATCTTCATCTCCTTTGGACACAACCGAATTTGTCTTCTTCTTTAAATATGGCACTCAGAAAGGGTCACAGTAGTCTATTGCCCACCAGGTCAGAGCTCTTTCTCCCTTCCTCCAGATAATATACATCGTTGAATATAACCAAAAAGCTTATAATAATCTCTGTTTCTGAGCTGAACTAGGTATCCTGTTCTTACCTGAATTAAGTTTTCCAAAGATTCATTTAACTTGTGTTGTGCCTTGCAGAAAGAGCTGTGCTAAATCTGTGAGGTTTAATTAGTACTAAATATGTTAGGAAGGCACATGTAAATATCCATAGCTGTTAATTAAACAAGCAGGAAAATGTTAGGCATAATTCAGTTCTGCCTGTTCATCTCAGTTTAATAAGCAGCAAGAAAAAAGGCACACACAGATGGGACTAGTGATTGGGATGGTCAGACCAAATTAGTTAAGGGCAGCAAATATTTTGGTTATAGTAGCAGAGTTCACAAACATATTAATACTATAGAAATGTGGATATTGTATAAATGTATATATTCATTCCATCTTATGGGATGAATCAAATTGAGAAGGACAAAGAATCTGAAAATGGTAACCTTTGTCAAAGGTTTGTCCATTAATGTGGATGGTGGGAAAATGAATTGATTTCCTAGGGAAAAAGTCATTATCTTTCTTTTGCCAATGATTGAATTCCCTGCAAAAAAATTAATTCTAGAAGACTATGTAGCCTTTGTTTAAATATTTCTAAAAATTAGGAGCTCAAAACTCATCAGAGAACTTTCCAAGGACACTTAAAAATGGTAAAAGGCACCTTAGATATGAATCTGATGTGAGGCTCTACTGGGCCTGAAGCCTGACTTCTCCAACTCTCTAGACTGGGTAAATTATTTAAATATTTTAAAATGTAACTTCATTTTAGGATATAAAATAGAGTTAATAATGGGATACCTCGTAAGTTTGTTAAGAGCATTAATGAGAGACTCTGTCACTTAGTGAGCAGGCAAACATCAGCATCCCACCAAATGTCTGTCTCTATTCCAAATAAAAATCAGCCCTCTAATAACAATTCTGTTGTGGACAAGGAGTGTTACCTTTCGGTATCAGTCGGTTCCCACCACCAGCTGTATTAATGGGATTCATTGTATTTGCAAAAGGTTTTTACTTGACAGGTCTCAATTGTAGATGTTATACTTTTTAGGGAAAACAGGTAAGCCAGATAATGTTAGTTACTAAATTCTGTAGCACCAAGGACTTGGTTTGACTTAATTTAGTTCCTTAATTTCTTTGATGATTAAGTGTCCGGTTTTCTGCCATATTCTTGGCTCAGTTCTGAAACCCCAAGAAAACATGGTCGGTTGCCAAGTTGCTTTATGAGCCAAGTGAGAAAGGACAAAACAAGACACACTGTTTTAAAATATCTGGACAAAACCAACAGGCCGCAGGCATGTTCAGAATCTATGTGCACACCTCTACTTCTCCCTGAATCTTGATTTCTGAAGTTCCTTTCCAAAAGCCATGTTAAATAACATCATTTAACATATATACCATATTCCAAAAAGGATGCTGAGGAAAAAGGAAATTGACGTTTAATAGATATCAGGTGTCTACAAAATGCAGGACTTTCTAGGAATTGTTTCCCTAAACATTCTGTCAAGTTAGGTGATCTTTCCAAAAGGTCACAGTTTTCATGCCTTCTTCAGACTTCAAGGTAAATCTGTAATTTTTTAAAGACAGACTTTTACTATAGGGCTTGTACACTCGCTGGAGAGACAGACAGAAAGTGAGAAATCACCCCATGGAGTTGATGACCTCATTGCAGTCCCTTTTCCTCCATTCTCCTCTCAGGATTTTGGGCACACATGCACATGTTCCCAATGTGAGTTTTAAATCGCTAGGTCCGGGGCTCGAGCTGCAGTCAACCATGTTGGAGTCCAACAACATAACCATTACGCTATCTGCTGGTCCCAGAAAATCGAATTTTGACGTAAATAGTTAAGAACCAAATTAAATAGTAGTAGATTTCCTTTCTTGTTTCAAAGCATTGGCTGTTTTGAAAATAAGGAAAACAAAATATTCGAATTTTCCTTTTCTTTTTAAACAGTGAGAAGGGTAGGATCAGCAGTTAGCGTAATGGCTATGTCACTGGACTCCCACGTAGTTGACCGCAGTTCGAGTCCCGGACCCGGTGGCTTAAACTCATGCCGGATGCGTGTGCTTGCATGCCCAAGATCCCGAGAGGAGAATGGAGGAGAAGGGATTGCGGTGTGGCCATCCCCCCTGGGGGGTGATTTCTCACTTTCTGTCTCTCTGTCTCTCTCTGTCTGTCTGGCGAGCGCACACGCCCTATAGTAAAAAAATTCTCTTAAAAAAACAGTGAGAAGGGGGAATGTGGAAAAAGGGGGGAAGGACAAAGAAAGTGAATGACAACAATAAGTAATGTTATACTGGCTTGCATTAAAGTTTTAACCGAGAATCCCTTGAACAGTCAGTATCATGCCATTCCCCCCCACCCCCCACCCCCAGCCGCTTCCTCCCTTCTTTCCTTTCACCAGAAGGTACAAGTGCTTGGAGAGAGACAGAGGGTAGGGGGATGCAGAGTGACAAAGCACCCCTTATGGGGGGTAGTTATGCTGCAACCCTTTCTCCATTCTCCCTTTTTTTAGGGATTCTGGGCAGGCACACACATCTGCCTGGCAGGTAACTCAAGCCACCAGGTCTGAGACTCAAACTGCTCAGTCACCATGTCAGATCTAGCCACCTTAAGCACCATGCCACCTACTGGCCCATCATTTTCATATTTACACATTTTTGGGAGTTACATAGAAATTCTAACTGTAACTATGTATTTCATGTTTATTTTATAAAAGGAAAAAACTTAGATCTTTTTGTTGTTAAAGCATATGCATAATTTGAAGTATGGGTATATTACAAGCAGATGGTGTGTTTTACTACTGTCTGTAGAGGGTAATTATTAAGGTAATAAACACTAAAGTCAGATAGTCTAGGCTGAAATCCCAGCTCTTATACTTAGTATCTTTATGACTTGGACAAGTTACTTTATTTCTGCATTCCTCAGTTTTCTGGGGTTATTGTGAGAACTAAGTGAGTTACTATATGAAAATGCCTGGTATGTAAGGAGTATTGTGTAAATGTTACAGGGATTTTTTATTTTTTTTTGGCCTGGGTTTGAGAATTATACTGACATGAGACAGATGAATAAGAGAAAAGCATACAGATTTATTCAATATGAGAGGACTTCAAAAACCTCATGGAAAATGGAATTCAAGTTAATCAATTTGTTTTGGTGCAACAGTTTTTAAAATCAATGCATAGGATTTTTATAGTATACATTTTCCTTGCACTTTTTGAAGACCTTATGTCTAAGTTTTGCATGACGTGACAACTCTCACGAGGAAATAAAGACCCAAAGAAGTGGCAAAACCAAGATGCTGGTATGTTTAGCATCAAAGAGAAAGTGACTAAACTGTGTGCAGAAGCTGAAGGGAAATAAGAATTACTTCAGTAAGGTCTGATTGCATAGACTTCTGTCCCTCTCAACTTCTCATCATTTAATAAGAGTGCTACTTTCCTTCTTGTATATGAAGGACATATTCTATGTTGGTTATTGTTTTGTTTTGAAGTTTGCTGTAGGGCATATGCATTTGCCACAGAGAGACAGAGAGTACAAAACCAACCCCCTGCCCCCACCCCCCACCATGCCACAATCCCTTCTCCATGCTCTCAGGATTCAGAGTTTGCACACATGTGCACATGCCACTGGGTATGGCACTCAAACCACTCAGTCAGCCATGTGGGATCCAGCCACCTTAACCTCTAGGCCACTTGCTGTCCCCCCTATTTTTTTAAAAAAATTATTGTTTAATTAATTTATTTATTTTAATTTGACCAGAGAGAGACAAAGTGAGAGAGCAAGCTGCCAGGTCTGGGTCTTGAACTGCCGTTGGACATGTGGGAGTCCAGCTCTTCAACCACCATGCCAAGTGCTCTCCCCATGGTGTTTTATCTCCTGCTTTTAGGAAGAAAAAGGAGAGAGTCTGAGTGCCTTTGTTGTACCTGCTATGTGTTTTTGAAGTGGCTTTAGCTCAACATAATCCTTATGCTAAAGTGGTGTGTTTTGGGGTAGCATATTCAGCTACCTTTCATTATCATCTTATTTAGCTTTTCATTTGCTTTTGTGTTGACCTTATGTATTTATTCCATTGTCTGTACCATCATTTAGTGAACATTTCTACTTTGGGGATTAGATGTTTCTTTTTTGTTGTTCAAACTGTGCTGCAGTGAATGTCCTTGTACCTAATGACACTCCTGCATTTTGCCCACATTCTAGAAGGGGAAGAGTGATGCATACATGGAGGTCTCTAGGGAGAATGAGGCTCTATTTCTAAGTGTAGGCTAGAGTTTCAGTCCCATTGCAAACACGTATTAGCTGTGTGGGTGAGAGTTTATTTCTCAGGCTCTTAGCTTCCTTGTCTGTAAAATGAAGAAAACAGCATAAAGCTACTTCAATTGGTGGTTGTAAGGATCAAATGAGAAGAGAATGTTGAGCACTTAGCAGAGTGCCTAGCCCATAATAACACACCAGGTACGCTGTATCTGTCGGATTTGTTGGAGCACATAGGAACCAAGTAATTGTTTTTATTGATAACATTCAGACTCTTCCAGAAGACTCTGCTCACAGTTCTAGTGGATGAATAAATGAACAATGTCTAGTTCCCTCTTTTCTTGGGGTATTATAAAGTAACATAATGATGGCATTCCCCTGAGATCTGTGTATTTTTTGCTTCCTGGTTGTCCCCCCCCTCCTCTCTGTAATTTACTTGAACACCTGCTGTGCGGTAATGAGATTTCTTGGAGAGGCTGTTTTTGGAGAATGAGTCAGTGCCCCAGGAGCCACCTGGCCACATACATCTCTTTCTCTCTCTTATCCTCAATGGTCTCCAGCTGCTGTTGAGACGGTCAGATTCTGAGAACGGCGAAGTAGACACTCAAGGAGCTGTCCTTGGAAACCCCTCCCAGGATGCAGTCGTGGCTCTCGGAGAAGGAGAAAGGAGCCACTTGAGCTGTGATTGTTCACGACTGCTTTCCCGACAGGCCCCGGGTGTTTGAAGTGGCTTTTACCTGGTGGAATGCAATCATTGTGGGGTATTGTGCACACCGGATAAGTCATAGTAAGTTACTGTAAAGGAAAAGGGGGCCAGTTTCCACCACATCCCTGTCAACCTCCCAGAAAGTTTTCTAGGCTCTTGTCCCTGTCTGTGCTATGGAGGCGCGGGTCCCAAAGGGTTAAACAGCCCTCGTTTTGTGTCTCTCCACGCCCATTTAAGAACAAGATCGAAAATGCAGCTCTTAGTCATGTCGACACCATTTTTCATTTCTCACAGCACCATCCCACACCGGACTTGTTTTCCCAAGTCCTTGGGAGCTCTGCAAGTCCTTAAAGGAAGGGGAGGGTGTAGACCAAACAGACCCCATCCCTACCAAGTGGTACTGAGAGGGAAACACAATCAGTTTTACCTACAGCCATCCTGAGCATCTGTTTTCTGTGACTACCCAGAAATTGTGCATTCCAGGCTCATTCTCGCCTGGTTAATGAGGAGCCCGCTGGCTGACGAAATAAAGACTTCTTTCGTGGCATTGTTCATTTGCTCTGTGGCTCCTTTGAAACAGAATGGCTTGCTCCTCTTAACCTTCCTGCCTTTGCCACTAGAAAAGAGACAAACATAAAAGCCCTTTGCGAGGGTAGAAATGAAGCCTCATGTAATTACTGTAGGAAATGGCTTAACAGTATTGGAATTCGGTATTTTGCTGTAGTTCTGAAGTGTCCTTACTTGACAACACTAGAACTAGGTCTATTGGAAATATCATTTATTTTCCATAGAAAGGGCTAACAGTGTTCTTAATTTGACTCCATTTGCCTTCTCTAGCTGCACAGCACAGGAACGTTCCATTTCAATCTTGTGTCCACCACTTATGTCTCTATAATTCAGTTTGCAATCAAGTGGTGATGTTATATGGCTGTGAAGTTATGCTGTCTAAAATCTGTTTTTCCCCCAAATATATTGTTTTTGCCTTCTGTGTCCCAGGGAACACTCTGGTTCTTGGACTGGCCTAGTAATAGTCTAGGTGAGTTGAGGATTTAAAATCACATAAGGTGTCTAGCTGCACCTGTCATGTGGAAAGGCCCTACTCATTCATCATCAAATATCTGCCTCTTTCAGTGATCTGGGTCCCTGATCCTTCAGGTCATGAAATATTTTAAAATGGCAAATAGGGAAATAGCCAGTCCCGTATGTGCATACATGTGTATATATAAGGTTTTTTTTCATGTTATAAAGGAAAAAAGTACGTAATGCAAAGTTTGCTTTCTTTTTTAATTTTTTTTATTTTGGAGAGGTTTTCGCTATAGGGCGCGTGCGCTCGCCAGACAGACAGAGAGAGACATAGAGACAGAAAGCGAGAAATCACCCCCCGGGGGGGATGGTCACGCCTCAATCCCTTCTCCTCCATTCTCCTCTCGGGATCTTGGGCACGCACGCACACGCGCCCAGCATGATTTTTAAGCCACCGGGTCCGGGACGCGAACCGTGGTCGACTACGTGGGAGACCAGTGACATAGCCATTACGGTAACTGCTGGTTCCCCAAAGTTTGTTTTTTTAATATAGGGACACAGAAGCAAATGCATTTGCTGGGTTTGTCAATGAAAAACCGGGAGTTTGTATAGTTTTTATGTTTGTCTTGCTTTCTGGAAAGTCCAAAGGCCTTCAACTGACACAAACTATTACTACATTCTGTAGCTGATTAGACTGATGTATTTACTGTAAATAAAAAGTTTTTACTTCACACACACACATAGTGGCAAATAAGCTCACTGCACCCAAAGACCATTTCCTACGTATCTCTATCCCTGGTTTCAAAGAAGTATTTCCAAGAAGCTTCTGTCTGACAGGCTATCCCAAGTCGAAGGTTTCTCTTGAGTTTGGGTGTTATATGTTGAGATTTTATGTTTGTAAGAAATTTCTCATCCTCCTTCTCTTTCATTTTCTCTCCCTCATAGACAGTGTTGTATGGTATCTATTGACGTAGGCTTTGTGGTCTGAAAGCCTGGGCCAAAATTCTACTTGTGCTTGTGACTTTGGGCAAGTTTCTTAACCCTTCTGGTCCCTAGTTTTTTTTTTTCTTTTAAGAGAGGTTTCTTCTATAGGGCACCTATGCTCACCAGAGGATCAGAGATAGATAGACAGAAAGCAAGAAATCACCCCCAGGGGGGATGGCCACACTGCAAACTCTTCTCCATTCTCCTCTTGGAATTTTGGGCACACATGCAGACACACCTGGCATGAATTTTGACCTGCTGGGTCTGGGAATTGAATTACAGTTGACTACATGGGAGTCCAGCCACATAAACATTATACCGTCTGCTCTCCATAGTTTCTTCCTCGGTATACATCCCCATTTTACAGATATGAAAACAGACTTGGACATGTGAAGTGATGTCTGTGAATGTTTGTCGCTGAATGAGATGGCTACAATTGTAGCAGCTCAGTTTGATATTTAAAAATTCTTTTGGAGGGACCAGCATGTGGCGTAGTGATTAAGGCTCTGGACTCCCACATGGCCGACTGTGGTTCAAGTCTCAGACTGTGGGTAAAAATTCACTCAGGGAGCATGTGTGTGTACGTGCTCAAAATCTTGAGAATGGAGAAGGGATTGCAATGTGACCATTTCCCAGGGGGTGATTTTCTTACTTTCTTGCTCTCTGTCTGTCTCTGGTGAGCATACTTACCCTATGGGGGTGGGGAGGAAATCAAAAACCTCTTTTTTAAAGTACTCTCTTGGAGAGGAGCATCATGTAATAACCAAAATCAGGATCTTGATTCAATTCCTCACTCTCCTACTCACTTACTTGAAAATCCAGACACATTGCTTTATTACCTTCAAGTGTGGTTACTTTTTCTTCTCAGTTTTCCTTTCTGGGACTGTGGTAAGACTTACATGTGACGCTCATGTACGAGAAAGCTCACAAATATTAGTTGGCTCTAAAATTTAAATTCTACTAACATGCACTACCATGTGTGTTTATGGCGCATGTTCCTTATTCAGTGTGGGAAATAAGGAAATGTTTATCCGGAATTCTTGTGTGTTCTGGCTGATGAGGACTTTTGACTCTCAAAGTCTACTTTTTTGGTAAACTTTGCTCTAAGCAATGGAGGCACCCAAAGTACTACCAGTTGATTCCTCAGGGTGTCTCAGTTTGGGCCAGACTCTCCTTGCTCTGAGGCTGTGCTGTGTATCAGAGGATATTTAGCATCCTCCTGGCCTCTTTCTGCCAGATGCCAATGGCTTTCCTCTAGCCGTGACTACCAAAAATGTCTTCAGAGAGTGCCCAATGCCCCCTGGGGCATGATACCACACCCCTCCACTCCCCCAGCTGAAAAGCACTGCTCTCAGAATACATCCTGGCATTTAGTTCACTTAAAAATCAATAAATATTGGGATCAGGAGATGGCATAATGGTTACGTCTCTGGACTCCCACGTAGTTGACTACAGTTTGAGTCCCAGACCCGGTGATTTAAAACTCAAGCCAGGTGAAGGTGTGTTCATACCCAACATTCCAAAGAGAGAATGGAGGAAAAGAGATGGCGGTGTGGCCATCCCCCTGGGGGATGATTTCTCACTTTTTATCTCTCTGTCTCTCTGGTGAGCATGTGCACCCTGTAGGAAAACTCTCTCAAAAACAAAACAAAACAAAAATCAGTATATATCAGGCCAGGTAAATGTGATGATAGGACCGTATCAGTCAGTTTGCTCTATCAGCCCACTACAGACAAAGGGTCATTTTCCCCAGGTATTTTAAGAGTGCTGTTCTCAGAAGTGAACTCCAAGTGAGTGAAAGAAAAAAAAAAAGTAGTTGGACAGATCGGATGTCTAATGTTTGGATCGCTTTGATATCATGAAACCATAGCATAAGCATCATACAACAGGACAGATTACCTTTTCCTCACTCTGTTCCCCTTATTTTGTTTGTAAGCCTTATTTCTCCATCCAGATGCTCCCCTGTGTTTCCCCTGTGATTGGTTCAGCTGGACCTGGGAGATTTATTTATCTTTTCAAGAGTCAGTAAACTCTTAGAGTCAGCAAAAATCTTTTAACCTTTTTTTCTTTTTCTTTTGGTTATAAGTCGCTTAATTGGGCTGCAGGATTTCAGGTGCTTTAGATCTCTGTGAATGCATGGTGATGAGACATCACAGAAATGAGCCTCTCTAACCAGATTTTGTGGAGAGAAGTTTCTGGAAAGAGAAGAAATATTCTGAAGCGTCTGCCTTGGAGCAGAGTGTATATCTTTACTTTCAAGGGAAATTATGTTATTTGTTGAGTTAAAATTCAGGACCAGCAAATGGCATAATGTTTACATCACTGGACTCCCATGTAGTCGACTGTGGTTCGAGTCCCAGACCTGGCAACTTAAAACTCAGGCCAGACACATGTGTGTGTATCCCCAAGATCCCAAGAGGAGAATGGAGGAGAAGGAATTGCAGCGCGGTTATTCCCCCAGGAGATGATTTCTCACTTTTTGTCTCTTTGTCTCTCTGGAGAGTATACACACCCTATAGCAAAAATCTCTCTTAAAAAAAAATTCAAGTGTGTCTCGTTTTCTGTATCAGAAGATGAAAATCTCAACTTACAAGCCAGAGGACACAGAAATGAATATTTGATTCTTTGTTTCCCATCTCTAATTTCTAAAGTAATTCATTAAAAATTAGAGTTCTTTTTGTTGGATCAGATGACAGAGAAACTTGAAAGTTGAAGCAGTTAGTTGCCCCTGGGTAATGTGAAATAATACTGACGTGGTGGTTTAGGCAACTAGGAGGGTATGGTTTTACTTATAGAAATTTACTTTACGGTACATTAAAAAATATGTATCAATTTATATAGTTATAGTAAAGTCTCTTTGTTTTCAGAAAGTCTCTTTCTCTAAAAGCCCTCTCCCAGCTCCCTGCTTGGGTCCTCTCTCATGGTTAGATGTCAATTCCTTGTTGTACTCTTTTTTTTTTTTTTTTTTTTTTTTTTAGGGGTTTTTGCTATAGGGCGCGTGCGCTCGCCAGACAGACAGAGAGAGACAGAGAGATAGAAAGCGAGAAATCACCCCCCAGGAGGGATGGCCACGCCACAATCCCTTCTCCTCCATTCTCCTCTCGGAATCTTGGGCACACACGCACACGCGCCTGGCGTGAATTTAAGCCACCGGGTCCGGGACTCGAACCGCGGTCAACTACGTGGGAGTCCATCGACGTAGCCATTACGCTAACTGCTGGTCCCCCTCTTAAACTCAGTGAAAATTCAAAGTCAACATAGATAATCAAGTATGGTTTTCTCTTCAAGTTATTGTTTAAAAGCAGCAAATGGAAAGCTTCATAATTTGAGAAGGGCTCTTAAATTATCTTATAAACTTTGTATTCAAAAAGGTAACAGCTCAAAGTTGTGATAGCTTATGTGATTCTGAAATACATTTTCTTGTGTCTGAACAGAATTATTTCAGTATGGTTTTCAAAATGAAATGCTATAAAATGTACCGTTTCACGTATGGGTTCAGGAATTTTATTTTTCATTAAGGATAGATAATAGAGTTAAGAATCCTACATATATAATGGTATGTTTGTGTACGGGGGTATTATTTTGTTTTAGTTAAGACTAAAGTTGTAGATACAGTGTTCTAGAGTTTTATTTGAGCTCTTTTCTAGGAACACTCTGTATCGAAGATAGGATTATCTACTGATGACCTCAAAATGTGTCACCTGGGAACATGACCATAATTTTTCATAAAAGGAGTTTACAGGAAGAGATCATGTCACCGTTATTCATTTTAGCGTGTGTATAGTTGGCAGAGGACACATCTCAGGATGTACAGAGATGCTTCTGAAGAGCTTGCTACCATAGAGGTTCTGCTACCACCAGGGTCGGAGTCGGGCTTATGTTGTTGTATACTAGGGTAAGGTTGTATTGAAAAACGCTTGATCCCAGGATCAGCAGATGGCACTAGACCCCCACATGACCAACCAGGATGAGTCCTGGACCCAGTGGCTTGAAAATCACACCAGGTACGTGTGTGTGCATGCCCAGGATATTGGGAAGAGAATGAGGAAAAGGGATTGCAGTGTGGCCATCCCCCCTGGAGGGGCAATTTCTCACTTTCCCTCTTACTGTCTCTCCCTCTCCCAACCCAGTGAGCGCATGTGCTCTAAGGCAGAAACGTCTTTAAAAAATAATAAAAATGTTTTGTTGCAATGAGAATTACTAACTCATGTTTTTATGACATATTTAAGGGGGTCTACATATATGACTGCCTGTCAATTCTTACCGAAAATTTGGCATTTCTCTTTTCTCTACCTCCTCATCCCTTGGAAATGTCCTCTTTCACACCATCACACACCACCATTCAACTTTCTTACTGACGCCGTAAGATAAAGGGGCACCGTTGTCCCAGTGGAACACGGCCTCTATTCTGACTCCTTTTGATTTGATCATTTTCTAAGGATCCACCTGTGAAAAACTCTATCAGGTTGTTCTTTTTCTTTTCAGTCAGTGGGGATCAGGGAGGAAACTAAATTGGGCAAGGGGAATAAGTCTGTGGGTTGCCTCTCTAGTGTAGTGGTTAAGTGCTGAGCACATGAAGCTGGATCCCAGATGGCTGACTGGAGTCTGAATCCTGGCCCTGGTGGCTTGGAAAACACACTGGGCACGTGTGCTTATATGCCCCCCAGATCCTGATGGGATGGAGAAATAGAGGAAAAGGGATTGCGGTATGACCGTGCTCTGTTGGAAGGTGCTTTCTCTTTTCTCTCTGGTGAGTGTATGCATGCACTGGCAATGATTAAAAAAAAAAAAATCCTTGGACCCCCACACATTTACTGTTTTAACTTCATGAATATTATGTAGTTGTTCTCAGATTTAGAATGTCTTTGGAATCTATCATTGTGAAAGGTGGAATTATTTTAGAGGCTGAAGGGGAAAGCTTATTCAAAAGTGGAGGAGTGAGAATGAATTTGAAATGTAAGAGATCAGAAATGACAGATTGTGAGTTATTGAGGTTCAGATTATTCAGTGTTTGTATTACAGCATAATAATGCATAAAGTTGCCTCGAGGGTGACAGTGTTCTCCAATTGGTACTCTCTGAAATAAGTTGACATGAGGTTAATGAGATTTTACATTAATAATTATGGTAACTTTGGGGAATAGCTGTTGCCTTAATTTTTTTAGTCTTATTCGAGTGTGAGTAAGTTAATTTCATTATTCACATGAGAAAATATTGAAACATTATGCTAACCTTCCTGAAGGCCATAAATATATATAGTTGTATCCTTGGGTCTCATTTACATTTTCTTAGAAGACTGATTCATTTTATATGCCTATATGTAAATTCCTACCACTCCACACTGAATCCTATCACAGACTGTCTAGAAGAAACGAATTCTAATTACCGCCCACACTCTTCTCTGCCTCCTGCACTGTTTTATACAAAATGGTGATTTTTATTTTGGATATATTCCCACATGCTTAAGGAGATTTTTTGACATCAGAGATCACAGGGATATTGCACTTTGTGGACTGGGCCTGGTCACATATGACCACGGAACTGGCCGAGTTCAATAACCTTTCAAACATCCTAGTCTTTGATTGTCAAGAGGAGATAGCTACCTCCTTGGGTGAATTATGGTAAGTGTTAAGTGAGATGATCTTAATCCACTGTTCAGAGTAAGAATAGTTGTATTACATAATGGTTCCCTTCCCCAATTCTCTTTATAATGAAACGTTCCCTTTTAATCATAGAAAGCCACAACCAGCTGAAATAAACTCTTAGTAAGCTTAGCCTCTAAGAAAGACAGAGAGACAGAAAGCGAGAAATCACTCCCAGGGGGATGGCCACGCCGCAATCCCTTCTCCTCCATTCTCTCAGAATCTTAGGCACTCACACACATGTGCCCAGCGTGAGTTTAAGCCACTGGGTCCAGGACTCAAACCACGGTCGACTACATGGGAGTCCAACAACATAGCCATTACGCCATCTGCTGATCCCTGGTTGCTCTTTTTTTTTTTTTTTGGAGAGGTTTTTGCTATAGGGCGCGTGCGCTCGCCAGACAGACGGAGAGAGACAGAGAGACAGAAAGCGAGAAATCAACCCCCCCCCAGGGGGGATGGTCACGCCGCAATCCTTTCTCCTCCATTCTCCTCTCGGGATCTTGGGCACGCACGCACACGTGCCCGGCATGAGTTTTAAGCCACCGGGTCCGGGATGCGAACTGCGTTCGACTACGTGGGAGTCCAGCGACATAGCCATTATGCTAACTGCTGGTCCCCTTGGTTGCTCTTTAAGTTGGCGTAATTGGTTTGAAATAGTGAGAATAAAGTGTTTGAAATGCACTGGGTTCATTCAATGTTTAATTCTTTCAGCACCCTGTAACTATACCACTGCTTTTGAAGAGAAAACCCAGTTAACACATAACTCTTCTCCTTGAAGATACTGTCTTTTTTAAAATTTATTTAAGAATTACCTTTATTTTAACTTTATTTATTATTATTATTTTTTAATTTGATCAGAGGGAGACAGAGACAGAGAGAGAAAGCAAGCAACCAGGTCCAGGACTTGAACTGTGGTCAGCCATGTGGGAGTCCAGCACCTTTAACTAACACATCACCTGCTGGCCTCGACATTGCCTTACAACATGGCACTGATAAAAGGCAGGCTCAACAATATCAAATGAAATACAATACATCTTATAAAATGCTTTTTGCTCATGAGAATGAATAGCATGTGTAATAAATAATCTGAGGTCCAGAACAAATAAATGAGCATAAAATAAGGTGAATGAATTTTTAGTGCCTCACAAGTCCTTGATAAATGCTTTAAATAGGTTTTTATTTTAAATTATTTCTTTCAGCATCCTGCTTGTTATTTTTTTCCTCTTGCAATTGGCACTTGAATAGAGATAGAATTAATGTTTTTGTTTTTGTTTTAATTATTTTTCATTTTTTTGGAGAGGTTTTTGCTATAGGCCGTGTGTGCTCACTAAAAAGATAGAGACAGACAGAGAGACAGAAAACAAGAAATCACTCCCCCAGGGAGGATGGCCACGCCGCAGTCCCTTCTCCTCCATTCTCCTCTTGGGATCTTGGGGCACACACACACACATGCCCGGCGTGAGTTCAAGCCACCAAGTCTGGGACTCGAACCACGGTCAACTACGTGGAAGTCCAGCAACATAGCCATTACGCCAACTACTAGTCCTAAGAGATAGAATTAATTTCGAATGTATCTTTTTAAAGAAGTCTATTTTTATTCACAATAAAGAGCGTGTATGAGAGAGAAAAAAGGAAGAGGACCCTTGACAGGGCTGTCCCTTTCAAACTCAGCCCTCCAGCACGTCATGCTCTTGCACACACTCATACAAGCACAGACGTGTGTGTGTTTTCTGGCTTACTTGGGGATCTGAACCTACTGGGAACCATGTGGCTTCCTGCATTGCAGTTCAGTTTGCTACCAGCTGTACCACCAGGCTGGTCCACACTTGTTATCACATCAGATCCTGGTGTATTGCTTGATTCCCTCTTTGTGGGGTGGTCAAAATTCCGTCTGTTAGTGATTAATTGAATTTTGCTTTTATGCTTTAAAATAATTGGTAAAAAGTTACTGTGTTATATAAATGTTCATTATATGATTCTCTCTCTCTATGTGTATGTGTATATATATATATTTTTTCTTTTTTTCCCTCACTTTCCCTCTCTCTGTTACTCCCCGGCAAGGATACACACTCTCATTCTCACTCTCTCTCTCTCTATATATATGTGAGAATGAATCTGTATCCTTGCCCTGGAGAGGGAAAGTGAGGAATCACTCCTCAGGGGGATGGCCATGCCGCAATCCCTTCTCCATTCTCCTCTCAGGATTTTGGGCACATACATACACGCACCTGGCATGATTCTGAAGCCAGTAGCCCAGGACTGAAACCATGGTTGGTCATGTGGGAATCTAGCCACCTTAAACACGATGCCCTCTCTGGACCCCAATGTGATAGATTGGAAGGGAATAGAAAATTGGATAGACGGGAACATCCTCTAGCAGGAATTTTCCTAGATCCATGAGAAAGGTTTTGTGTGACAGTAACTACCATGGAAGGCAAACTGAGTTCTTCATTCTGTTAGATACTCTGTCCACCCAGACGGTGTGAACATCCTCATGGCAGCAGCGTGTGTCCGTGCCCAGTGTCAGAGCTGGAAGGTCAGTGTTTCCCTATTGATGTGTTTCTCTGTTTTTCCTGGAAGTTCAGTTTCTTTTTTTTCTCTCTTTCTGTCTGAATGCCACTCCCAGGGAAGCAGCTTTGTATGCTGATTAAACGTATGAGCTTTGGGATCAGCCTGCCTGAGGTTGAGTCTAGACTCTTGCCATTTGCCGGCTATCTAACTTGATGCAGATTACCCTTGTTTTTTCCTAATGCTTAGTTATTTCACAAATAGAATGCAGACAACATTCGTATCTGGTTCATAGGTTTGTGTGTGTGTATGTGTGTGTGACGATTCAGTGAGATGATAATACGTATAAGAATATTCGTGGTTTTTTTTTTATTTTATGGAGTTGATATTTGCATTGTGTCTGTGATACCACAAACTCTGCAGAGACTAGACAGTTTAGCCCTAGCGAAGTTCACTGTACGTGGGTGTGTTTGCCAACACTGCCCATAGTTCTCATGCCCGCTGTTTCAGTTGAGGATATGTGGGCCTTTTCTGATTTCCTCATACCAGTTTCTGATGCACTGCTAGTACACCAACCACCCTTCACTCCCTGTTTCTCTTTTACAGAGAAAAAGTGTTAAAAAAATGATTCTGACACTTGGTCAAAGTCTATTCAGGGCCATTGCAATGTGGATATTTGTATAATAGTAGGGGTAGAGCTTGGTCTCAACTCTGAAACCTGCAAGAACTAGTAGCAATTTATAGTCAGTGAGCAAGGGGAGGGACAGGGGCCTGTGGATGAAAAATTACCAGGACACATCTGAGGTTGAGGCATTCTGGCTTAGCTGACCTAACAGGATTCTTGGTGAAGGCAGGCCGGGAAGATTAGATATTCAGGGTGGGGGGTGATTTCAGATTCTTTGCTGAGATTAGGCTGAGCACGCCAAAGCTGGGACAGAGGTCAATGCTGAAGCCTACTTGCAGAAGACAGTTCACAGCAGCTTGTTCGAGGGAGTCTTTGTCTACACAAGGCAATGCCCTGTCCTTCACCAAACAAGATCCCTCATGACACTCTCCCCATGGTAGCTTGTTCTTGTTTACAAGGTTATTTCTAAAATCTTGTGGAGAGCAACCATTTTGGATTATGTTATTTTGATATTAAGTCACATGTATTTGGTGGTTACTGTACATTATTTCATTCATTGCTTACAACAAACCTTAGTAGGCATTTCTGTCCCCCCTGTTTTTCTTTTGGGGGTGGGGAGAGATTTTTGCTATAGGGTGCATGAGAGATAGAAAGAAACAGAGAGACAGAAATGAGAAGTCACCTCCCAGGGAGAAGGCCATGCCATAGTCCCTTCTCCTCTCAGGATTTTGAGCACATACACGTGTGCACGGGCACCCAGAGTGAGTTTTAAGTTGCCAGGTCCAGGACTTGAACTGCGGTCGACTATGTGGGAGTCCGGCAATATAACCATTACACCATCTGCTAATCCCAGCATTTCTCCTTTTTATAGAAGAAAATCAAGTTCTAGAGACTTGCCTAGCATCACAGTGAAGATAGATTTAAAGATAATTAGCTTTTGATCATTGTTTCCTAAGAATTCTGTTTACAGAAGACAGAAAAACAATAAAGAATTTTTTAAAAATTGGCTAGAGGCCAAGTCTTTTGACTCTATACTCCTCTAAACTCTTACAGGGTTACGTGGATTTGAGTGTGGAATTTGTGTTTCAGTCGGGGAGATAACACATACTTACTATGTACGAGCAGATACAAATGCGCACACGTCCTTGCACACGCACTGTCCACATTTGACTCAGCCCTAACTACACAGACCATTTTCACCGACATCTGGAAACTGCCTTTGTCATCACCCCCCCTTTCCCAAGGCCACTATTAAATGACATGATCCTCATCTTGTCCTCTTGATAAGAGGCATTGCTGGTCCAGGAAGCATTTTTTAGAAAGCAGCTTATCAGAACTGTGTAGAACAGTGCCCTTTTCTCCGAAGGTCAGTGCGACATCATAATCTTAGATTGAAAAGAGACATCAAAGTAGACAAAGGGAGACACTGTTTGCTCTTTGCCGCTGACCCTGCCACACAGTGGGAATACAGCAGCCTGGCCCTGGACCAGGAGCATTTTAATCTTCTCTCTGTTAATCTGCCATTGCCCAGCAGGGGGCAGGACAATCCCTTTTCCTTCTTCATGAGAAACCTCTAACTGAAGGATCCATAATTTTTTTGGAAGGATTATTTTAATTATCTTTGTTTATTTTTTAATTTGACCAGAGAGGGACAGAGTGAGAGCAAGAAGGAGAGAGGGGGAAAGTGATAAAGCATGCAGCCAGGTCTAGGACTTGAACTGTGGTCGGCCACGTGGGAGTCCAGCACCCTTAACCATCATGCCACCTGCCAGCCTCAAGGATCCATCTATATATTTTAAACATTCATTCCAATTACTCCTTCCATGATCCAGAGGGAGAGAGAGACAGCACTCCCCAATAGGGTCTTGAAGCCATGATCCACCACTAGCCTCGGCCAGCCTAGATCAGAGCTACATCTGCCCTGCACACTCAGGGAGGTCTCCGGATGTGAACACGGAACCTTCCCACTCCACGGAACTCATAGAGTGTCATGTTCTAGCCCTGTACCACTGTCTGGCTTCAGGATTCTTATGTCAGTGTGTGAGCTTGATTAAGGACAAGTTTAAAAACAGAGATGTAATTGCCACTCTTCTCTTATGAGTGCAAGACTAATTATACCATTTTAATCCATTTTTTTCCTAAATAATTATAGTTCATATCCACCAGACACATTGTCAGACACCGTGCACATAGCAAATGTATTAACTGGATCCCTCATCATAACAAATTTATGAAACTATTTTAAAATTTCATTTTAAAGATGAGGAAACTAGGCCTTAGAAAGGTTGAATAACATGTCCACTGCATCTTATCTAAAGGAAGTTTCAGAGATTTTTGAGGTTTCTGGGGTAACTAATTTTGCCTAATGGCACCTCCCTCTGGAATATTCTTTCTTTTGCTAACAAAATTCCAAATAGTACTTTGCGCCTGGTGGTTGATTGAGAACAGTATGTAGATGTTCTTTCTTTACGACATACTTGATTTCCTTCGATGGCTTTCAGATTTCAATGTATGTGAAATTACTTTAGAGACTCTTATGGAAAATGTGTATTTCTAAGACCCAGAGATTCTAATGCAATAAATAGATCAGGGATTGTACTCTACAGTATGCATTTTCCACATGAGCCTCAGTGAGGGAATTGCAGACTGATATCGCAAAGTTCTGATCTACAGATGTAGCACATTTTGAACTAATTCTGATTCTTGTAGTCTCTTATTGATGCTTACTTGATAAAGATAGTTCTGGTAATAATTGTAGCAGGGGCATTTATTAGACACAGGCATTGGGTTTTCTCTCTCTTTTAATCTGCACTGTGTTGTCTCTGTGGTGTGCTGGCTGCCACCAGTCACCTTCCACTCTTGCGTGACCAAGTCTTAGAAGCCTGTCAACTCTCCCGCACTAGAGGACGGCCTGTCTGTGTTGTGGTTTATTCCCAGAGCTTTGCCAGCGTTAGTGACTCTACTCCCTCAACCCCATGGCTGCAGGATGCTTTGAGGATGTCCTCTGGGCCATTCTTGTCACCCCGCTCATCCCTTGCCTCTAGTTTGTCCACCTTCCCTGGGTTGCTTTGGGATCTTATTTTATACTAACCTTTTGTGCATGGGGCTCCCCAGTCTCAACATTATTCCGTACCCTAAACCTGGCCATGAATTTTCACACCTCCTTAGTCTACCAGGCCCCGATTTTGGCACACCTCCTCCAGAAGGATAGTCCCTAATGTCTGTCCTGTAGTGTTCATAGCGTCCTTTCTGTATCTCTCCCGTAACATGTAACATACCGATCATCATGACCTATTTTTGTTTGTATTCTTTAGTTCCTTTATTCAGATTACCAAGTCTTTGCTGTCAAGTGTGGCACTCACTTGGTGTGACACAGTGTTTCAGTTGTGGACAGGCAAACCTAATCCAACCACTGTGTGGGAGCACAAAGCAACAGTTAGAATTTCCTATCATGTCGCAGTCCAAAAGATACATAATTACATTTCCTCATGTCCTCGATTCTCTGGGGCTCAGTCACTAAAAATCCTAACCCAGAAGAGTCAGAAGATCTAAAGGCTTTTTATCTTGCCCTAGGCTCTGCATTCATCTTATCCAAAAGACTGGAACTTGAGAGTTCCAGTGTCCCCAAGGCTCACCATTGTCATGTCCTTTTCCTTGCAACAGAGGGAAGTGACTTTAGTGGACGTGGAGCTGGCCTATTGCCACTGTTCTCAGGGACTCTTGATGGCAATTTTGAGTTACCATGTAAATGTAATAAAACAGCAAAAAGAAGAAAATCAGAATTTTCCAAAATTTGATGACACGGAACCTGAAAAACCTTAATGTCTGAATTTCTCTCCAGGTACATGTGGCTTTTTCTATTAGATCATTGGGAAAGTCATGACATATTTTTCTGTTTTTCTACACAAAGATGAGTCATGACTCTCTTGCCAGCCCAATACATAGTCTGATTGTTTCTGAGACGCTTATACTTTCTTTGTCCTGTCATCATGTTAGGAGAGAAGAGGAATCTTGGTTTTGGGAGGAAAGTTATGAATCACTCTATGTTTTTTTTTTAATTAAAAAAATTTTTTTTAAATCTATTCTCTTGGGATTTTAACCATGCACATACACACACCTAGTGTGAATTTTAAGTCTCTGAGTACAAGACTCAAACCATGGTCAGCCATGTGGGAGTCCAGTGACATAACCATTATTCCATCTGCTGGTCCCATTTTTACACCTTTAAAAAATTAGATTTAGACTGATTTATGTTTACAGGAAAATTTCATAGAAAGTACAAGTAATTGAACCAGCTAAGGGTATGGTGGTAAAGGCACCTAGATTCCACATGGCCAACTGCAAGGTTGGAGTTCTGAACCCAGTGACTTGATCAATATGCCAGGCATGTGCATGCCCAAAATCCTGAAAGGAGAAATGGAAAAGGGATTGTGAAGTGACTGTCTCCCATCGGGGGTGCTCGCTTGCTTTTGCTTTTGCACTTTCTGTCTCTCTGGCTCTCTCTGAGCAGTGTATGCTCCTTTTAGCAAATTAAAAAAAAAAAAAAAAAGAGTTCCTTCATACCCTTTCTTCCCCCACTCCACAGTTTCTCTCTCTCTTTTTTAATTTAAGAATTATTTTATTTACCTTTATTTATTTATTTGTTTAAATTTGACCAGAGAGGGACAGAGATAGATAGAGATAGAGATGAGAGAGAGAGAAAACCACCAGGTCTGAGACTCAAACCACAGTCGGCCATTGTGGGCGTCCAGTGCCCTTAACTACCACACCACCTGCCGGCCCCATCCACAGTTTCTCTTACTGGCTTCTTGTAGTAGTGTGGACCATTTATTGTAATGGATGAAGTTGTATTTACTCCCTTAAACTCTTGGATATATTTGAGGACATCAAAGAAGTTTTGTTTCTTATGTATATATTTCCCTTTAAAAAATTATTATTATTATTATTATTATTATTTTATTTATTTTGTGTGTGTGTGTGTGTGTGTGTGGTAAATAACAACAGGGGCTAGCCCTGCAGTGCAGAGATTAAGCACTGGGCAGAGGAAGCTGGATCCCACAGGGCCAACTAGTCCCAACCCTGGTGCTTACACACCGGCCGTGTAAATGCATGCCGAGGACCCTGACGGACGGGAGAACTGGAGGGAAAAGGATGAGCAGGCTGTTTCCGGAGGGGAGGGTATTCTCCCTCTCTGCCTTCTCTCTTTCATGTGCATGCTCACACCATCTAGCATAATAAGAGAAAAAGTATAAAAATAATAATATACCAATTACATGTTAACATAAATAACACTTTTTGTGATCTTTTAAAAATAATTTAATTTTATCATGCTATTTTTTGAAAGTTTGCTGTAGGACATCCATGCGAGAGAGAGAGAGAGAGAGAGAGAGAGAGAGAGAAAGCGAGCTGCTAGGTTAGGACATGAACTGCGGTCGGCCATGTAAGAGTCCAGCATCTTAACTGCTATGCCACCTGCTCACCCCTAAGTAACACTTTTATAGGAATATTTTCCAGAATGAGATATTTAGTGTAAAGAGTGGTATTACTTGACATTTCAGTCCATTTTTCGGCAGTCCAGTTTAATGGAAGGCAGAGTCATGTAACCACTTCCACCTTTAGTTTGTTTTCATATCTCTAGTCCTGAAACCTCTGGAAAACACAACTATAAACTTATGATTAAATAAGAGTGATAAGGGCATACATGTTTCTGTATTATCAGGAGATGGTTTTAGGATTGGTAACCTCTCAAAGGTTTTCAGGATTCCTCACAGTTGTCCTAAACACACTTGGTGTGCTTGTCCGTTTCCCTCAGTGAGTCTTGCGTTCCTATTCAACCCTTAGGTCTTAGTTTATTGTGTCTCATCAAGAAGGCCTTTGGGGGCCTGGCAGGTGGCGTGGTGGTTAAGGGCACTGGACATGTGTTTATGGCCGACAGCGGTTTGAGTCCTAGACCTGGTGGCTTGCTTTCTCCCTCCCTCCCTCCTTCTCTGGTCAAATTTAAATAAATAAGTAAGTAAGTAAATAAATAAATAAATAAAGTTAAATAAAATAGTTCTTTAAAAAAAAGAGAGAAAAGAAAAGGATGTCTTTGATTAGTCCCAGACAAGGTCTCCCTGTGTAACCCTCCCATCACACACACTTACATTAGAATACCTGTATTTGCAGGCAGACTATAAATTCTCTGAAGTCCAAGGATTGGGGCTGTTCACACATCTGTCAAATATTTCTTACAAAGAGAAATGCTCTGAATTTACTTACTGAAATCAATGATTGACAAGGCCACAGAAGGGTAAACTAACATCATTATTTTTCAGGAATTCAGTGTAAAGTGGGAAAAGGTTTGAACAAAGTTTATTTCTACAATGGATTGTAAAGTCTTTGAGAGTTAGAATCATGCTTTTACCTTTTGTATCATAGGCAGACATAGTTTGTGTTCAGTAGAGGGACCAAGGGAATGAATGACTGTCTAACAACATCTGAATGAGTTCAGTTGGGTGGGATGAGAGTCCGTTTGATTTAATGGTTATTGTGTTCCAGAAATGACTGATTATACTGTTAATAATGCTGTCAACTCAGAGCTATGTTTGATACTGCCATTTTATATACTTGCATTAGAAGCATTTATTAAATATGCATCTTAGATAGGAACATCAAAACAGTCTTGAAACATGCAAAATGTGCATTGAATTAGGAATTCTGTATCTACTCGCCATAGCCAGCCTGCCATGAGAAGAAAAAATAATTGATTAAACATGTGGCTTAAACTACTAAGAAAGACATAAAGTTATACCAGTTGAATTTTAATCTGTGTTATGTGTTTATGTTTTTCAGGTAAGGAATTACATTCGGTTCTGCCTGGTTACCTAAGGGATTTGACAGATGCTGTCATCTTGTGTTCATTTGTAACCTGCCAAATCATGCAAAATATGCAATATCAGGGCTTCCAATTGTAAGTAATATGCTCTTTATTTTTGTCAGTGGAGTGGATCTTATGGTAAGAGTTACGCGTGACGTGCTGGCTTACAGCTGACGTGTTCTCTTAGGCTAACTCCAGAGCAGCGGTCTAACTTAGCGACTTGCTAATCATGAGCGCTGCTTCCTTTGGCGTTGTGGAGGTACTGCTCATACTCCGTCCTCTGCCCCAGGGCCTGTCCCGTTCCTCTAGCGTGGGGGTGTCTTCTCTTTTCTCATCTTCCTCACTGTATCATCGACACCATCATCATCTTCTTTTTCCTTTTTTTCCCCTTAGTTTGCAATAGGGTGTGTGCACTCACCTGAGATAGAGAGAGAGTGCAAAGGAAAGTAAGAAGTCTGCTCCTGGAGGGGACGGTCACACTGCATTTCTTCTCCCCCATTCTCCTCTCAGGATTTTGGGTGCGCATACACATACACACTGTGTTTTTCAAGTCACTGGGTCCAAGACTCAAGCTATACAGTTGGCCATGTGAGATCTCACAGCCTTAAGCACCATGCCGTCAGCTGGTCCCTTACTGTATCTTATACATTTCTTAAAACACAAAGTATTATGGTTTCCTATGATGTGTCTTAAAATTGTTCATGGAAAATTTGTATTATGTACAAACTCTGCATGGATTTAAAAAAAGGTTTGCACCCAAACCCCCCTCATTCTTTAATCCCATTTTCCATGAATATTTTGCAATCTCCTTGCATGTGACATTTTGGTTGTCCAAAAAATGGGCCAAATATACAAAAAATGTTTGTTTGTGGTTTTTTTAGGGAGATTTTTGCTTTAGAGTCCATGCACTCGCCAGAGAGATAGAGAGGCAAAAAGTGAGAAATCATCCCCCCAGGGGGAATGGCCACACCACAATCCCTTCTCTTTCAGTCTCCTCTAAGGATTTTGAGCACACACGCACATGCCTGGAATGAGTTTCAAGCTGCTGGGTCCAGGACCCAAACCATAGTCGACTACATGGAAGTCCAGAGACCTAACCATTACACAATCTGCTGGTCCCCAAAAATGCTTTTTTAAAGGATCAGTCCAAGACAGACCTTAAAAACATCATGCCAAGTGAGTAAGCCAGACACACAAGGAGCAGCATTGTCTGATTCTACTTATCTGGTGTCCAGAATGGGCATATTCATAGAGACATGGTAGACTAGAGGTTACCGTGGGTTGAATAGAGTGAAGAAATGGGTAAATGTTGCCTCCTTTTTTATTTTTTAAATTTGCCGTAAGACTTACATGCTTACCCTTAAAGAGAGACAGTCAGAAAGATAGATCCCATGTGGCAGACTGTACAGTTCGAGTCCTGGACCCGGTAACTTGAAGATCACACCGGGTGTGTATGCATGCATGACCAAAATCCTGAGAGGAGACTGGAGGAGAAGGGATTGCAGTGTGGCACCCCCTGGGGGGTGATTTCTCTCTCTCGTGCTCTTTCTCCCCCTAGCATGTGCAAATATCCTGTGCCAAAAACTAAAACAAACAAAAACTCTCCAATAGAATATCTAGCTCTGTTAGCTAAAAACTCTCTGAAAGTAAGTTAACTATGAACCAACTATTAGAAACATTTTTTAATGTCATTCTTAGCTCTGTCATTCTTATCTCTGTAGTCAGGGGATACCCAAGATGTTTTCTTTTCTTTCTTTTTTCTTTAAAGAATTATTTATTTAATTTTATTTAGTCATTCATTTATTTTAACTTGACCAGAGAGAGACACAGAGAGAAAAATAGAGAGAGAGGGAAAGTGAGAAAGCAGTCACCAGGTCTGGGACTCGAACCGTGATCTGCCATGTGGGAGTGTCCAGCACCTTAACTACCATACCACCTGCTGGTCCTCCACCCAAGATGTTTTCAACCTCTCTTAAAAACTGATTCATGGGGGTGACAGATGTCATGTGGTTAACGGCACTGGATTTCCACATGGCTGACCACGGTTAGAGTCCTAGACCTGGCGGTTTGCTTTCTCACTTTCCCTTTCTCTCTCTCTCTCTGTCTCTCTCTCTCTCGTCAAATAATAATAATAGTAAAAACAACAACAAATGAAATTAAATAAATACATCTTTTTAAAAAACCTGATTTATAATATAATGAACAGTTCAAAAGAGTTGTTTAAAAAAAAAAAAAGAGAGAGAGAGAAACTTCAGTGCATACCCTATTAGAATTTCGGAGTGTGATGTGTCTCTCTCTCTCTTTTTTTTTTAGTAGTAGAAGGACAAAGCCTACAGCTACTAACAATATCTTTGTGACTGTCTATCTTTCTTACATGTAAATTAATTCTTCCCAGACATTCTTTTCTTATAGTAAAATGTGTCCCATTCAAGATTTGAAAACCAACACAAAAATGAATGTATGCTAAATATACCCTAGATGTAGAAAAAAATACTTATACAAGAAAGGCATATAAAAAAGCCTTAATGAGACTAGTGGAAATTTTTTTAGACTTTTGAAATACTGGCAGAGACTAGGACTGCATCAGAGGTTTTTTTTTTTTTTGGGGGGGGGGTTTGATTTAAGAGGATGATAGAATATGAAAAATGGAATGAACAGACTCTTAACGAAACTTCTAGAGCATCTTCTCATTTTATGATGCCAGGCACATAGCAGAAACTTGATATGTAGTTGAATGAGTGAATGGATTTTAAAAGGACAGAAAATTGTGCACTAGGATCTGAGCATCATCACCATGGGCATAATGATGTGTATTTTCAAATGTGATCTCAAGAAAATTGTAGTGGCACTAATAGGGTGGTGGGTGCAAATGATGTCTGTATGTCTGTCTGTATGACTGCCATCCAGCAAAATGTGCAGCTACCTTTGTGTATAGAAAGCATATAGGATCTTTTTTTTTTTCAGTTATTTATGAAATGAGGCTTATTTCACCCTGCCTCTCATTTATCCCCTTTCTTCAAAAGCTTATTTTCATATCTGTTTTCAGACTTTTATGTGGGCAGATGTTTCAGAGTTTGTTTCTAAACATTTCCCAGACATATTGTTGATCAGCAGGTTTCTGCAATTAACAGCAGCTTCTTAAGCTGGTTTTCCACGTTCTGACGGACATTATGACAAATGCGGTAGGGTTTTGAAGATGCAGGGATAGAGAAGTTTACTGGCTCAGCAGAATCCAGTGGAAATCAGAGAGTTAGTCTTAGGGTAGTTCATATAATGGGATTCTGGAAAGGGTGGGGGCACAGAGAACAGTGCTGCTGTTGGCTGCACCTTGAACTAGGTCAGCTCTTGTGCATTTGCTGCTCAGGAGTTGAGCAGTGCACAGCCGTGTCTGCCCACACTTAGTATTTTGTTGAATCCTCTGAGGAGCTCTGGAAAAAGAGACTGGGCTCTTCATTTTATGGACGAGGACAGAGAGCTCAGAGACAGTACTTGCCGAAGTCCACATGACAAATTCACGGTGCATCCACAGGTCATGCGTTCATGTGCCAGGCTCACAGCCTTTACGTGCTCCACATAACAAAAGGATTTGTTGCAATGAGAAGCATGCTCTGGACTATGTTAGATTTTTGTGAAAGTAAATTTTTTTTTGGAGAGGTTTTTGCTATAGGGTGTGTGCGCTTACCAGAAAAACAGAGAAAGACAGAGAGACAGAAAGCGAGAAATCACCCCCAGGGGGGATGGCCACGCTGCAATCCCTTCTCCTCCATTCTCCTCTCGGGATCTTTTTTTTTTTTTTTTTTTTTTGGGAGAGGTTTTTTGCTATAGGGCACGTGCGCTCGCCAGACAGACAGAGAGAGACAGAGAGATAGAAAGCAGGAAATCACCCCCCAGGGGGGATGGCCACGCCGCAATCCCTTCTCCTCCATTCTCCTCTCGGGATCTTGGGCACGCACGCACACGCGCCCAGCGTGAGTTTAAGCCGCCGGGTCCGGGACTCGAACCGCGGTCGAATACGTGGGAGTCCAGCGACATAGCCATTACGCTAACTGCTGGTCCCAATTCTTTTTTTTTTTTTTTTGGAGAGATTTTCGCTATAGGGCACGTGCGCTTGCCAGACAGACAGAGACATTAGAGACAGAAAGCGAGAAATCACCCCCCGGGGGGATGGTTACGCCGCAGTATTCTCCTCTCGGGATCTTGGGCACGCACGCACACGTGCCCGGCGTGAGTTTTAAGCCACCGGGTCCGGGACGCGAACTGCGGTCGACTATGTGGGAGTCCAGAGACATAGCCATTACGCTAACTGCTGGTTCCCTGGGATCTTGAGCAAGCACCCGGTGTGAATTTAAGCCACTGGGTTGGGACTTGAACTGTGGTCAACTACATGGGAGTCCAGCGACATAGCCATTACACTAACTGCTGGTCCCTGTGAAAGTAAATTTTGAAAAAAAATGCATTGTCTCAAAGCATATGCATCGGGATTCTAAGATTCAGCTCTTAAATTCAAATGAGATAATCAGCTCTTAAATTCAAATGAGATAATACTAGGTACCAGCTGATGGCATAGTGGTTATGACGCTGGGCTCCCACACAGCCAATCGCAGTTCAGGTCCCAGACCTGGTGTCTTAAAACTCACACCAGGCGTTAGGTGTGTGTGCCCAGGATCCTGGTAGGAGGATGGAGGAGAAGGGATTGCAGTGTGGCCATCTCCCCTGGGGGAGGGGGGGATTTCTTATTTTCCCTCTCACTGTCTCTGTTTCTCTCTTTCTCTCTCTCAGGTGAGCACACACACCCTAAGGTAAAAAGACCTCTAGGGAAAAAAAATTAAATGAGATAATAATATAAAATATTTGGCATGGCACCTGATGCAACAAAAGTACTTCACAGTAATGCTGTTGTTATTCTTGTTATTGCTATGAGACAGAAGCTTTTGAAGAACAACCTTTGCTCTTAGTACACTTGATACTCTGTTAAAACTAGAATTCTGAGCTTTCTGATACAAGTACCTATGATATCGTCCACCATAAAACGAATACACAAGGGTAAAGAAAGTCACTAACTTGAACCTGTTTTCCATTTTTTAGTCTTTATTCCAGTCAATCATGATCACCGTTCTACCAAGTCAAAGTGACATCTCCTCTGTGTTTTGCCCTTTAGCCTATACCTAGTTCAAGCCCTAGCACTGCATAGATACTTGTTGAATGAATGGATGGTTAAAGTAGCGTATGGGCATTAACTGCCTGTGCTGGGCTGGGGTCCCTGCCTGCAGATTTTCTAGAGCATTCATCTCCTTGGCGAAAGCCCCTTGCCTGTGTGTTATAGAGTCCATTCACAAGTGAAATGTGTCCTTTGTGTTCTGTGACATGGAGTGATCCTAGGCTGGATTCCTCAGCATTGCTGTCATTAGCCCAGCACAGAGACACTCTTTCAAATGTGTCATCTCAATATCAATGTGTCTTTTTTTTTTTTTTTTTTTTGAGAGGTTTTTCGCTTTGCGTGCGCTCAAAACAGAGAGAGACAGAGAGACAGAAAGCGAGAAATCACCCCCCAGGGGGGATTCAAGGGATTTGTAGTTGTAAGCCACCGGGTCCGAGACGTGATTGAAGACATAGCTAACTGCTTCCCCATTGTAGGTCTGTAGAGTTTGTAGGTCTTTTCTTTAAATGTTGGCACAACACCTGAGGGGGCCAGTGACGAGGACTTCTTTTCAGCAGTTCAGCTCCTCACATGTTGAAGCTCAATTAATGAAATACAGAGAGCTTTTCTTTCACTCTGCAAATTCCACAGGGGATTGGGAATACAAGGTCTATCCTTTCGATCTATCTATCATGATCTTTGATTTTGTTTGCATTATTATAGAAGGAGCTCCAAAATGTGCTTTTTTTTTTTGTTTTTTGTTTTTTGGGAGAGGTTTTTGCTATAGGGCAGACAGACAGAGAGAGACAGAGAGATAGAAAGCAGGAAATATTATTCTCCTCTCGGGATCTTGGGCACGCACGCACACGCGCCCGGCATGAGTTTAAGCCGCCGGGTCCGGGACGCGAACCACGGTCGACTACGTGGGAGTCCAGCGACATAGCCATTACGCTAACTGCTGGTCCCCAAAATGTGCATTTTTCAAGCAGCCCAAATGGTATTAAACTCTTCACTCTGCCCCCAAGGCTGCCATAAAACATATCTATATCTCCCCATTACAACACCAGTAAATCGGGAACACTTAGGGAAGGTAGAAGAGCATAAAAAAAGAAAAATTTTAATTTCAGAGATAACGACTGAACGTTTTTTGTGTCTATTTTGTAGTGTTAATGGATATGTGCTTTTTAAAATTGGTCACCTATTTTATTTATTTAGAATGTACTCCTAAAATTTTTCCATTACAGTAACGTGTTTTGTTTTGTTTTAAGATCTGACAGTAGCCACTTAAAGATTTTGCAGTAGCACAGGCTTACTGAAGTTTTCAAAATGTTGGCAGTAGTTGAGAGTAGATTTTTTTTTTCTTTAATGGATGCAAAATAATTAACAGCAATTAAGTTTTCCACCTCTGCTCCCCACTACCTTGGGAACTTTCCCAAGACAATACCCTGAAAATATGTTTTTAGTGTAATGTAGGAAATGGAAAAAGAGTGTGTGGTTCTATGACTACGTAAATTTATCACTTGCTTCCCCACCTCCCCTCCAGAAGGCAGCAGACATAGAGCAGTTAGAATAAAGTGTTTCAAGCCATGCTTTCTGGGTTCACATTCCAGCATCCAAATTTACTGGGTGTGTGATCTCTGGCAATTCATTAATGATTCTAAACAGTGTTTCTGTTTGTGTATAATGGGGAGAGTAACTGTACTAACATCCTAGGATTCTATGAAGATTAAATTAGGTAGGATATTGGGACCACCAGATGGCATAATGGTTACAATGCTGGACTCCTAAGTAGTCGACTGTGGTTTGAGTCCTAGACTTGGTGGCTTAAAATTCATGCAGGGTGCATGTGCTTGCATGCCCAAAATCCCAAAAGGAGAAGGGAAGAGATAGGATTGCAGTGTGGCCATCCTCCCTGGCTTTCTTGCTACCTAGGTGTGGAGATGATTTCTCGCTTTCTTTCTGTCTCTCCAGCAAGTACACATGCCTAGCAAAATTATCTTCTAAAAAGATTACATGGGATACTGTGTGTAATGTAACTTCACAGTGTCTAGCACTCAGAAAAAATTCTGAGCATCATGATCAGTCTGCTTAATTGCTATAAAACTGAAAAGGTACCTCTGGTGGAAACTAACCTATGATACTTCTGGCATAAGTATGCATAATTGGTTGTTATTTCTCTCTCTCTCTCTCTCTCTCTCTCTCTCTCTCTCTCTCTCTCTCTCTCTCTCTTTTCTGTGTGTGTGTGTGTGTTTGGATGTCTGTTTAGGGAAGTACCTGTGTGTATAGAATGTACATTGCTAGCAAAGGCTTCAAGTAAATTACCACCTGAAAGGCATAAGTCTTCTTGGAGGATATTGTTAAGATGAGTGCTAGTTTCAGTGCAAGTCTGTGATTCGGGCTCTTTGCTACTGTAGTGAGAAGTTGTGACCTGAAGCCATTGGCACAAAGAGAAAAGAAACCTGGAGAGCTTCTAAAAGCACTCGTTGCTTACAGTGTTTTTCTTAAGTTAGAAAATCGTAAGGAAACTAAAATCTAATTTTAGAAGGGTTCATCAGGTTGGTTTCAGAGGCTAATTGTGCAGTGTGTGTGTGTGTGTGTGTGTGTGTGTGTGTGTGTAGTGTGTGTTCCGTAAATGATTAAATGAACCTTTAGACTTCTACTTTCTACTTTCTCTTTCTTCCAACCCATTTGTCACATGTAGCTAGAGGGATGTTGATAAAGTGGAATCTAGTGATCTCACTGTCTTGTTGGAAACCTTTTTATTGGTTATAATTCAACATGGCTTCCCTGGGCCTTTATGATCTCACCCTAGCCACCTGAACATAAAGAATCTTCATTTTCCACCTGTCAGAACAGTTCAGTGCCCTAGCATCATGTGGCAGGAAATGATTGTAAGTGAGGAAGGGCTGGAGCCTTTAGACCAAAACTTCAAGACTCTCAGT
The DNA here is from genome assembly GCA_026018925.1 of Tupaia tana. Taxonomy (NCBI): domain Eukaryota; kingdom Metazoa; phylum Chordata; class Mammalia; order Scandentia; family Tupaiidae; genus Tupaia; species Tupaia tana. Next base: position 26,254,475 of record JAKSZU010000022.1, read on the forward strand.
ATGAACACTCAGTACATAAGTATTTGCTCCTAAGAGTCTATAAGTTGTTTTCAAAAATGAATGTGTGATGGTTAATTTTACGTTTCACCTTGCCTGGGTTAAGGGATGCCCAGGTAGCTGGTTAAATCCTATTTCTGGGTATGTGTGTGAGGGTGCTTCCAGGGGAGATCAGCATCTGAATCAGTAGGCTGTGTAAAGAAGATCAGCCCCAGTAGTGTGAGTTATCATTATTCAGTCCTTTGAGGGCCCGGATAGAACAAAAAGCTGGAGGAAGGGTCAGTCCAGTCTTGAATCTCCAGGCTGAGACGACCTCCTCCTCCCTCGTCTTCTGTCTTCTTCTTTTTTTTTTTTTTTTTTTTAAATTTAGATTTTTGCTATAGGGCATGTGTGCTCACCAGAGAGACAGACAGAAAGTGAGAAATCATGCCCCGTGGGATTGGCCACACCACAATCCCTTCTTCCATTCTCCTCTCTGGATTTTGGGCGTGCACGCACATACGACAGGCATGAGTTTAAGCCTCCAGGTCCAGGACTCAAACTGTGATCGACTACGTGGGAGTCCAGCGACGTAACCATTACACCATCTTCTGGTCTCGAGACAGCTATCTTCTGTCCTCAGGCACTGGAGCCCCAGATTCTCAAGTCTTTACCCTCTTGGCGACTTACATCTGCTCACCCTCCATCCTCTGTTTCTCAGGCCGTTAGCCTTGGACTTCAACTTCTCACAATCAGGGGCTTAATTAAACCACCAGTTTTCCTATTTCTCCAGCTTGCAGAGAAGTCCCCATATTGTGGGACCTCTTGGCTGCCCTCACATTAATCAACCTCCATCATAAATCTCTACTTATATGTGTATGAGGGAACCTCGAAAAGTTCATGGAAGGTCAGGGTTGGCCCCTTAGTGCGGTGGTCAAGCACAGTGTACCGAGAGTTGGTTCCCATGTGGCCAACAGTTTGAATCTCAAACCTTAAAAGATATATCAGGTTAAAATTAAAACATGTCCAGGGACCAGCAGTTAGCGTAATGGCTATGTGGCTGGACTCCCATGTAGTCGACTGCGGTTCACGTCCTGGACCCGGTGGCTTAAAACTCATGCCAGGCGTGCCCAAGATCCCTAGAGGAGAATGGAGGAGAAGGGATCGCGGAGTGGCCATCCCCACTGGGGGGTGATTTCTTACTTTCTATCTCTCTGTCTCTCTGTCTGTCTGGCCAGTGCACGTGCCCTATAGCAAAAAAACCTCTCAAAAAAAATTAAAACGTGTCCGGTATGCCCGTGTGTGTGTGCCCCAAATCCTGACAGGCAAGACAAGCGCAGGAAAAGGAATTATGCTTTGACCATGCCTCATTCTGGGAGGGGGGGGGTCCCCCACAAGCTCATGTGCCCTCTGGCAATTAAAAAATAATAACAAAGTATTAGTTAATTTTGGTGCAAAATTTTTGAAGTCCATGAGTATAGTTTTGTTACAATACACATTTCCCATGGACATTTTGTAGACTCTCCCCAGTATACATCCTTTTGGTCCTGTTTCCCTGGAGAACCCTGGCTAGCATAAATGGTATTCTGGTAAAAGGCAGAGGGCCCTGTTCTTACCTCCGGCTGCTCCGTTACAGATCACCATTGGCAGATCCCAGAGAGATGAGGCTGCGACTTTTGCTAAGCACTTTTTACGTGGTTGGAGACAGAGTGACAGAGATGAGAGTGTCCTGGTGAGGCCCATCTGAAACCATAGATTCGGTGCTGTCTGACCCTCAGTCAGGTGTCCTGATCACCCGTGACCTGTTGGCATCACTGATTACTATGCTTTGTAATGTCCATACGATACAGCAGGTCCTTGGACCACTAATCCCACACCTCTTCCTCACCCCTGAGTTGATTTCCCTGCGTATGTGGCATTAAGAACCACTTCCAACACTCATATTTTCTGTTGATGTTCTGTCTACATAGACATATACACACACATAATTTTTCTTTTTTTGAGAGATTTTTTGCTATAGGGTGCATGCGCTCACCAAAGACACAGAGAGACAGAAAGTGAGAAATCATCCCCTCAGGGAAGATGATCATGCCACAATCCCTTCTTCTCCATTTTCCTCTTGGGGTTTTGGGTACGAATGCACACACACTGGTGTGGGTTTTAAGTGGCCAGGTCCGGGACTCAAACGGCAGTCGAACAAGTGGGAGCCCAGTGTCTTAACCATTATGCCATTTGCTGGTTCTGACACACTATTTTTTGTGTGTTTGTTTGTTAAAGAATTGTTTTATTTAACTTTATTTTTCCATTTATTTTTAATTTATTTTAATTTGACCAAAGAGGGATAGAGTGAGTGAGGGAGGAAGGGAGGGAAGGAGAGAGAGAGAGAGAGAGAGAATGAGAAAGTGAGAAGGTAAGCTGCCAGGTCCAGGACTCGAACCATGGTCGAGTCCAGCAGAGTAGGAGTCCAGCACTCTTAACCACTATGCTGCCTGCAGGCCCCCAACATACTTTTTTTAAAAATGGGCTCTATCCTCTTTCAAAATGAGATACCAGGGGCTAGACAGTGGTGCAGTGGTAAATCGATGTCTGCTAGGCGATCCTGCATGCGAAGGTCCTGGTTCCAGGCTGGACCCCCCGCTGAGTGCACCAGGCACACGTTTGCCCATAACCCAGGCTGGCTGAAGGCTGGGGATGGACTGAAGTGTTGGGTCCTGTTCAGGCTGCCATTCCTATCTTCCATGGAAGCAGTAAGTAAATAAACTTAATAGATAGTCTCACTTTAAAAGTGAATAAAATGAAAACCAAAATAACACATAAATTCTATTTCTTTATTATTAGAACATTTGCAGGCCTCAGTGTGTACAGTGAAATTTGAAACAATTCTGTCTACACATCTCATTCATTTTCAAGAAAAGAAATAAATGAGAGGAAAATAGCAGAATTCCAACAAGGACCTGATGGAATCTCTTTGGAGGTTAAATGACAGTCATAGGTCTTTCAGTTTAGTTTTGTGTCTTTTTCAGGAATAATTTATCATTAAGCAATTAATAAGGCCTTAAAACTTTAAAATTTTGACCAGAGGGAGACAGGTGAAAGAGAGAGAGAGTGAGAAAGCAAGCTGCCAGGTCCGGGACTCAAACCACGGTCAGCCATGTTGGACTCCAGCACCCTCAACCACCACACCACCTACTGGTCCCCCAGGTATATACATTTTAAAAAAGAATTATTTATTTAAATTTATTTTTTATTAGTTTTCAATTTGACCAGGGAGAGACAAAGAGAGAGAGAGAGACAGAGAGTGAAAGCAAGTCTCCAGGTCTTGGATTCAAACTGTGGTTGGCCTTATGCGAGTCCAGCACCTTAACCACCATGCCACCTGCTGGCCCCTACGTTTTGAAAAATATAGAAAGAGGAGCTTTCATGTGAGTTGTAGTGATTACTAGGATAATTTCAGGACTTGTTTTCTCTCTCTCTTCTTTCTCTCCCACTATGTCCCCTTTTCTTTATTTTTCTTTTTTTTCTTTGTAACTGTTAATTCAGAGATATTGGGTTGTCAGGTAAGTCATGACACATTTTGCATACAAAAATATGTCATGACTTTCCCAGCAACCTAATAATACTAAAGTGAACCCCCCCCCCCCGAAGTTTCAAATAAATACTTGCATATATTCCAAAAGGATTGGCTCCTTTTATTATAATACCTTTTAGGGACTCTGCTTCTTTCAGGAATCCACAGTGATCATATATTTGAGTTAGAAACAGTCACGAAGGAGTTTTCAATGCTGCCGAAATAAAGATTTGACTAATGATAGTGGAAGTTAGCTAGATGAGACAATGTATTTAACCTGCAAATGAAGATGAGTCGGCATCTTGCCAGGGTGCCGTCATCTGCTGAATCTGCTCTCCATCCCTTGCTCCGTCAGCTATGGAGAAAATGGACGAGAATATGTGCTTATTTTTGAAAAAAGATAAATGGACCTAAGGAAAAGCCATTATCCCCATAGGAGGAACAGACTGAAGTTTAAATTAGCCCTAAAGTGGGGAAGAGTAACTCTCAGAATTAGGGCTGGAACTTCTCGTTAAACTGCAAACTTGTTTTCCCCTTCCCTTGGAGAGGATTGAGGATGGCAGAGGTGGTGTGGCTTCTTACAAACTCATGAAATTGGTTGCTTTGCCTCCACCCTGTCCTTGGGGGTGGTCCCTCTGACTGTCTTCCATGCCTCTGAGCTGAAAAGGCAGCCAAAGAAATAGCCCAGACTGCTGCAGTGATTTATTTGTGCTTTAAGATGCCATAGAAAGCCACTTTGTTTCAAAATTAAGATGAAACACCCAAGGAAGGGACTGGCTGAAGATTTAAGCAGTCTTCAAATTAGCACATCTGCTACATCTGTCCCTATAAACCAGATGGGTTTTTGATAGAATGAATCTCATTGTATCAGAGATGGATGAGGGTTTCCTCTCTGGCTTTTTTCTTGGATTGCATTTGCCATAGACAGATGAACTTATAGCAGAATGTCTGTTCTGGTGGGCTAAATCCAATATATTGCTGTGATTTCTTCTTTCCAGTGTTGTGTTTTGAAGTCAAACATCTTAAATATGAAAATTTTATTTGAAATCATTTTCTGGGTTTTCTTGGACATATCCCCCCAACACCCCCCCCCCCCCAAATAAAGCAGATGATCTTGCTACCTTGGTCCAGGCAGTAAGCAAGAACTAAATAGATCTTTGTCCTTAAAAATGGACATATGAACTCCAGTTTACCATAGTCCTCACCATGCCCCAATGTTTTACACCTAGACCCCTTTTCTTTATGAGTTTCTGATCAATGATTTCAGGAATCATGGAGTCCTTTTTTTCTTTTCTTCCTTCCTTTGTTTTGTTTTTGTTTGGTTTGTTTGTTTAAGAAATGAAAGACACTTCTTAGCATGTAATCTGATGCCTATAGTTTGTAGATGCACCAATTCCAGGAAAGGAATCAGACTTGGGGTGAGGAGGAAGTTATATGTTAATGAGACCTAATTATGTGACATGATTTATGGCAAGATTTTTGCATAATTTTCTTATGAAAGTTGAAATGTAAAACATAGATCTCAGAAAAGTTCTATATACTAAGTGGAAGAAATCCTCCTTTTAAATCCGTTTCACTTTCATATTTTCAAATTTGTCAGAAATAAGTAGGTACTAAGTGAGATAATGTGAAGCAGCAGTCCGTTGTCCTCTTTTGCTGCAGTAATACTTAGATCCTCTAGAGGGCAAGAGAGAGCAATTTGATGATAGCCATTTGGGCGGGAATGCTAGTGTTTTGGAACAGTTTTCTTTCTGTCTTCCCTGAGAGTATATATGGAGTTCATGGAAGATGGAAGGATGTAATTGTATTTGCTACTATGTTTTTTTCTCATCAGTGTCCTTTGAAATTAGTCAAATGAGAAGTGTGCAGATACAATGTATTTGCAAGTTTTTGTGTCTTTTAAATTAGAGTACCAATTCGAGCCTGCAAGTGTGTTTTGTGTTTTTGCCAAGTGCCAGACAATTGAACTGCAATCCTAGCAAAGACACTGGAAAGAGAGGCAGGAGCTTTTCCTGTCTAATGTTTGAGGCCACTTCTTTAGGCCAAGAATGAACTCATTTTGTTTCTGAACAGGTTAGCAGGAGCTAATTTGCTAACTTGATTTTCATAGATATTTTCTACCAAGGAGAAAACATGCAGTTGGAGGGGGAGTTTTTTCCCTACGGCTTACAATAAAATTGCTTGATTATGGCATTTTATTATCGTATTAATGTTAGATCTGAACCACGTACAATCTCTGCCAACAATACTATATTTGGCAGTTTCTAACACTCAGAGACCCATTCTGCCCTGTGCTTGTGAACTTAGCATGAATGGAGATTGTACCTTATATTCCAATTCTGGCTCTTGTCAACATTTAATATTTGTCTTAGTATCAGTCTTGAATCGTAGGGAAGAAATAAGCACAGTTTTATTGGCTGAATTTTAAGAAGTATCATTTGCTATTTAGAGCACTAAAAATTGTTAATTTATGCATGGTTATGTAAATTTTTTTATATGCTGCTAGAGTTCAGGTTTAGCCAGACAGCAACCAAATGTTCAGGCTGGCTGTATAATGGTGATTTTAACCATTACTTGGAGATTGCTTGTATGTGGGTCTGGCTTGTCAAAAAAACAAACAAGCAAACAAACAAACTCATATTTATACTGGAGCTGTAGCACTCTGAGGATGAGGTTTATTTTCTGAGTGTTTGCAAATTCTGCCTTTTTTTTTTTTTTTTTTTTTGAGATGTTTTTGCTATAGGGTGCGTGCGTGCACCAGAGAGACAGAAAGCAAGAAATCACCCCCCAGGGAGGATGGCCATGCCGCAATCCCTTCTCCTCCATTCTCTTCTCGGGATCTTGGGCATGCACGCACACATGCCCGGTGTGTGAGTTTAAGTCACCGAGTCTGGGACTTGAACCACGGTCAATTACATGGGAGTCCAGTGACATAGCCATTTTGCTAACTGCTGGTCCCTGCCTTTTCTTTATATACCACTTATTAAATTACTGGAGCAAAGCTTTTATTTATTTATTTATTTTAAAGGAATTTTTAAAATTTTAGCTTTATTAATTTTTTTAAGAATTATTTTATTTAACTTTATTTATTTATTTATTCATTTATTTATTTCAATTTGACCAGAGAGGGACAGAGTGAGAGAGAGAGAGAAAGTGAGAAAGCAAGCCACCAGATCCGGGAATCGAACCACGGTCAGCCCTGTGGGACTCCAGCGCCCTTAACCACCATGCCACCTGCTGGCCTCTAGCTTTTTAATTTATTTATTTCATTTTTAGTTTAATTTGAACAGAGAGAGATAGACAGAGAGAGAGAGAGAGAGAGAGTAAAAGAGAAAATGAGAAAGCAAGCTGCCAAGTCTAGGACTCAAACCATGGGTTGTCCTTGTGGGAGTCCAGAACCCTTAACCACCACACCATCTGCTGGCCCCAGGGTTTTGTTTTGTTTTGTTTTGTTTGTTTGTTTTTTCAGAGGATGTGTGTGCTTTCCAAAGAAAGACACAGAGAGAAGAAAGTGAAGGTCCCTTCCCAACCATGGAGACAGGTCACTACACAATTGCTTCTGTTCTGTGTCTTCCTTCTTTCTGGAATTTGGGCATACCTGTACATGCACCCAGAATGGTATTTTTTTGGTAAGGGGGAGAGGTTTTTGCTATAGGGCGAGTGCACTCTCCAGAAGGACAGAGAGAGACAGAAAGCGAGAAATAACCCCCCACCAGGGGGATGGCCACTCCACAGTCCCTTCTCCTCCATTCTCCTCTTGGGATCGTAGGCATGCACGCACACACACCCAGCATGAGTTAAAGCCACCAGATCTGGGGCTCGAACCATGGTCCACTACATGGGAGTCTAGCAACATAGCCATTACACCAACTGCTGGTCCCGTTTTGTTGTGTTTTAAGCCACTGTGTCTGAGATTTGATCTGTGCTCTTGGCCATGTGAGGTCTTGTTGCCTTTTTTTTTTTTTTTTTTTTAAAGGTTTTTGCCGTAGAGCACATATACTCATTGGAGAGAGAAAGAGAGAGGGAAAGTAAGAAATCACTGCCCAGGGGAGAGGGCTACGCCACAACCCCATCTCATTCATTTTCCTCTCAGGATTTTGAGCATGCACGCATAGGCACCTGTCATGATTTTCAAGCTGCTGAGTCCAGGACTCACAACGAGGCTGGCCATGCGGGAGTCCAGTGCCTTAGCCACCACACCACCTGCTGACACTGAGATCCAGTCGCTTTAACCACCAGACTGCTGGCTGACCAGAGGGTCTTATGATTTGAAAGGACATTTAGATCACCTCCAGGGGAAATAGAAGAGATGCTTGATTGCACTGTGGTTACCTTTTGAGCTACCCATTCACTGAATTTGGGAACCAGAAGATATTTCCAAAAGTACTGGGTTCATCCTGCTGCTTTTTGCTGAATATGTAAAACTTGCCATGGAGAAGACTGTGTCTGTTATTAAAAAGAAAAAAAATTAAGGCCAGCAGGTAGTGTGGTGGTTAAAGCACTCCCATGTGGCCAACTGCAGTTTGAGTCCCAGACCTGGTGGCTTGATTTCTCACTTTCCTTCTCTCTCTCTCTCTCTCTCTCTCTCTCTCTCTCTCTCTCTTCTGTCTCTCTCACACCTGCCCTATAGCAAATTTTAAAATAATAATAATAAATAAAATTAAATAAATCTTTAAAAAAATTCTATGGTGGAGAGTCAAATGATTCATTCTGTTCTATAGCTCCGCAAAAATGTGTTTCTCACAGTATTCTGCCTTTAGAAGAAACAGAAGATACATTATTGCTTTTCTTCTTTAATGATCACTTATTTATTTTTTGTTCATTCTAGAAAACACTTATATGGTACACTACTATTCTTGTCTACTGAGCAGTTACCTTTGCCTTGTCCCCACTAATAAAAATGCTGATTTTGTGTTTAGTCAGCCCAGTTGCTTGATGTGAGGCAAAACAGGTCTGTCGTCAGGCATATTTGATGAATTATGATTGGTCTAAGCCAATCTGGTCAGTCTCTTTTGCTACAACAAGATTGGCCAAGAGTTGGACCTCTGACCCCATTTTGGACAATGAGATACAATGGGAAGTAAGAGAGATTTTCTTCTCTTAAAAATAAAATATGGCAGGCACTCATGAATACAAATCCTTTGGCTTCTCTCTCCTGCTTTCTACTTTGAATGAGGATACATTCCTTGGACGTGTAGCAGCTGTCTTGTAAACATGAGCTACAGGCTGAGAACGGTGAACTGTAAGGCGAGAACTGCATCTCTGACAGGATTACTGGATAATTGAATCCATCCTAGAGTTTCTGTGAGAAAAATGTCACTAACTATTTAAGCCATTTTAATTTAGGGATTCTCTTAATTGCAGCCAGAAGCATTCCTAGCTGATAAAACCACCTAAAAGGCAAATGATGTAATGGAGCTGTTCACCAATTTAACTAGATGAAAATATAATATATTTTGTCTCGATCTGCTCAAAGATACTTTTTTTTTTTTTTTTTTGGCCTGGAAAAAAAGACAGATGTTGAGAAACGTAATTAGAATCTTAGTATTTGTGGCCAAGTTTTAATATTTAGTTGAACATGAGGTACCAAAGTGTTTGGCAACAGAGAGAAATAATCTGGCATTTCTGATTTAATTAAATCATTTTTGAACTACTGTATAACCAAAGATCAGAGGTGGCCAGTTTTGTGTTGTTGCCTTTTGTTGCTAACCACTTGTTTCAAAATCTAGTCCAGCCTGCTCCTTGTCTGTAGAACTGTTTTCACGGTGCTCTCTCTCTGTCTCTCTCTGGTCAAATTGAATAATCTAAATATAATTAAATAAATAATTATTAAAAAAGAAAAAGACAGTGATTTCATGTGACTGAAGCCAACATCAAACTTTTATACTAGCTATGCGGTAATGCTAGCTTGGATCATGAAACACTTTCCACTAGGGAATGTGTATTTTTTTCTAATTGCCAACAGGGCACAAGCACTTTCCAGAGAGAGACGGAGGGAAAGAGAAAACACGCACACACGCACGTATGTACACAGCATGGTTTTTAAGTCAGTGGGGCTTGGGATTTGGACTGTGATCACCTCTGTGGGATCTGGCTCCATTAAACACTGGATACTGGGGCTGGTCCCAACGGGGAAATATTGTAAATATATAATATAACACTTTACTAATAAAGTGCAAGCAACCTCATGGTAAGGTAACACAGCATAGTAGAGGTCTTTGGGTGACCTACTATAATGAATAGACAGTTGTGATCTCTGTGTTGCTTCCATATAAATGTATTTCTGTGTAGCTCATTCTCTTGAGAGTGAATACTGAACCCCCCTTCTTTGTTAATTGCTGATTTCTAGGATAGCGTTTTTAAAATTAATTGGATAAAGCAGAACTTAGATTTGGCCTACTCAGGTCTAAATTTTCACCAAATCTGATCTAATCAAGTCAGACTTAATCAGATTTTACTGTATGTCATTTATTTTTAATCTCCAAACTTATTAAACAGACTAAGTAATCATTTTGTGAGGATACGTCACATGGGTATTGATTAGAAATCAAGGTAAAACCTTACTATTTTAAAAAATAATTGGCTTTCATAAGCACTCAAGTTCTATTTGACAAATACTGCTTATGCAGTTGAAAAAGTTTTATCCTCAAATTCTTTTCTTCATTTAAGATTTAAAGAAGGTTGTTAAGAGTAACGATGTTCAAGACAAAATAATGTTAATGCAAGTATGCTTTTTCTTTGCATCATTTCTTTGGGATGATCGTTTTTCTTCTGAAGTGTGGTCGAAAGCATCATAACGCCTGTCCACAGTGTAATGTCTGCTTATTGCTTAGCTGAGTGACTATCAAGTTTGACTCCAAGATTTGGAGTTCAGGTCCTGGAGTTTGAGGCAGTAACCTACCTCGCTTTGTTGTGAATTCATCTTCTTCAATTTGTAGTCTGTCGTTCTGCTGCGTCTCAGACAGTCGCAGGCCTGTTGCAACAAAAGTCATGTCATGGCATTTTCCTGCTTAGAACTGCTGAGCAGCTTCCCTGGAATGAAGATCAAACTCCATGCTGTGGCCTCCACAGGCTCGGTCCCTCCCTGAGCCCCCGGCCTCATGGTCTGCCTTCTCCTCCCTCTCACACACTGCTCCAGCTCTCATTGTGTAGTTCCTCGCTTTCCCCAAGCTCAGGTCTGTCTCTAACATTCGCACCTGTGTGTCTGGTGTGTCATCTCCCTTCCCAGATCTTTGCTCAGGACCCTTCTTTTAGTTCCAGACTCAGCTCTTGAGCCACCTCTTCGAGTAACCTTCCAGCCTCATCCAGGCTAAAGTCGCTCCCCACTCCCAAGGCCCATCCTCAGTCTATTCTCCATAATCACCCAGACTGATGTTTCCTACGTTGAAGGATAATGTAATTTCAGTTCCTATTTTCTTTTATATATCTGCATTTCTGTGGTCTGTATCCCTTTATGAACATGAAAGTTATATCTTGCCTACCTTGTTGATTCATCTTGTCTGTCCTCTCGGTTTTTTTTAATTGCCTAGTGGGCATATGTGCTTTCCAGAGGGATGGAGAGAGAGAGAGAGAGAGAGAGAGAGAGAGAGAGAGAGAGAGAGAGAGAAAGCACCCCACACTTGGGGTGTGATCATATTGCAATCCCTTATCTTCCGTTTCTCCATCCTGTCAGGATGTGGGGCACACACGCATGTGTGTTTTTTAAGCCACCAGGGCTGGGACTCAAACCACAGTAAACCATATGGAATCCACTCCCTGAACCACCATGCTATCAGCTTGGCCCCATCTTGTTTGTCTTCTTAAGGACTGTTGGATACTTAAGTGCCTAGAGGACATAGCACATACTTAGAATCATCCTTAAATGAGAAGAAAGGAAGGCAAAGAAAGTGTGTGAATCCATCTGTAATAGGGTAGCAGTAAAATGCTAGAATTAATTTAGGCCATCCAAATATATTACTCACTTCTCCTGGATCACATTTAGTCTTTTTAATCATTAAAACATCTACCTAATTTGGACCTTCATTTGAAATAAATCCCCCTTTCTTTTTTTATGTATTTAAAACAGATTATTCAGATGTATCTCAAGTGTTTAGTAAAGCCCCTTCATCAAATAAAAAAATTAAATATTCAAAATAGTGGTTCTCAAATTGTATTATATGAATTTTTTTCCCCAGGGATTTTTGCAATAGGGTGCATGCACTCACTGGAGAGACAGAGAGAGAGAAAAAGTGAGAAATCACCCCCGGGGTGATGGCCATGCCACAATCTCTCCTCCTCCACTCTCTTAGGATTTTGAGCATGCATACACATGCACCCAGCATGTTTCAAGCCACTGGGTCTGGGACTCAAACTGCAGTTGGCCACGTGGGAGTCCAGTGCCTTAAATACTACGCTACCTGCTGGCCCTGTTCTATGAATTCTTAACTCCAAGGAAACTTCATTAAAATTAGAGTGCTGTCAGGTGAGTGGGTGAATCAGCAATATCCTATTCCTGTAACCTATCCCATGAACCTATTAAACCTTCCTGTATAAGTCCTGCAGAGATGTCATTTCTGTTATGATACATATTGGGTTGTCAGAAAAGTCATGACATGTTTTTCTACGCAAAAATGCCTCATAACTTTTCTGACACTAGTTGACCAGAGAATCTTCTCCATCCCACTTACTTTATTTTCTTCCATTGTTTGGAGTTCCTTTCCCTTCCTTTCTCTGTTTCCCCTTTTTCCTGCCATGATTGTGACAGATCATAGTAATTCTTGCATCTCTCTCTGGAGGGATTGGGGTCCCTATTAAGATGCTCAGTTAGATAAGGAGAGCATCTTGGTGTTCTCCGCTGCCCGAGGTCCCACCCAGGACCTCAGAACTTGTAGGACACCTGACTGAGAAATTGCGCTTCACAGTGCACTTCTGTGTATAAGAGACCATAATTCTCTTTGGTCATTTTTGAGGTATTTCAGAGATTCCTAAGCTTTTTGAATGCTGTAGAAACTTGGTGCCCTGATCACCAAAACCAGGACAACACATGCCTGCTTTGTGGTATGATCTTCAAAGATTGGGTAGAATTCCTAAATCCATTTCTCAAGTGTAGGAAAACATATATTGCCATAGTTTTTCATGGTCAGAGAGACTCACCTATCTCTGCTAGATTGAAGGGTTGGCATGCCAGACACAGTGGTCTAGTTACCCCGGACTTCCTCTTTGGCATACTTTAATCCAGAAGCAAGGTTTCTCATTTTGAAATATGAAGGCAAGGTGTTTTATATAAAAAGCACTGAATTACCTTATTCTCCAGGTGGCATAGTTTAAATAAGATGGAAGAGTAAATCTAATCAAGTATAAGACTATGTCTATTTTATACTGTATAGCTTCTTTAAAAGAGACTGATTCATATGCAGCAGTAATTTATTTAATCTCAACAAGTCTTTGCATAATTTTACATTTCTCTACTACGCTCTCTTTGCCAGAAATATGTTCCTATAAATCACTTTTCCTTTGCTACACTGGATTTAGAAAATATTTGAGAAATCACTAGACTATTAACCCTTCAGTGGCTTCTCCATTTTTTTTCTTTCCTGTATTTTTATTATTAATTAAATGACCAACAATCAGGTTTTTGGAGAGGTCCAGTTTCCCTGTCGTGCAGAGACTTTGCAAAAGCTGGAGCAATCAATGTGAAGAGCCTTGTATTCCTAACTTTATGGTGTCTTGCATGTTCATTGGCTAAGTTGTGCTGTTCCCATTAATTGGGCTCAAATAAAATGTACAGGTATCCATCCCCAAGTCCAGGCAGAGAATGAAGAAGAGACACTAGTTTCTGGTTTTTAGCACCATTAGCTTGACCTCACTCGGGTCCCTTGTAGTTCTACTATTACATGCTATGCCAGTGGGCCTAAAGGCTAACCCTAGGCTCAGCTGCATGCCACTGAGATGCTGTTCTCTGCAGGTTGAGACCACATGGGAGACCCAGGTTTGAGTCTCAGTCCAGCCTAAAGAAAGAGTCATGTGATAGGTGCATGTGACCCCAACCACTCGATGAGTCTGAGGCAAGAGGATTGAAAGGGCCTGGTGACATGTGCTGGTAGTTCCAGCTGGGAGGCTGAAGCAGGAGAGTCATGACACAGTAAGACGCTGTCTTACAAAAAATAAAAATAAGAACACCAGTCCACATGTCCAGTTTACCAGCTTTAGTTTCTGAGTCACCGAGCTGTCAAGTCCTTGTCACCAGCATTTGACATAGTTGAGAAGTGAAAGGCTATCTAATGATTGTCCTTTTCTGTCTTGTTAGACATATAACAAGATATATAACACCATGTGGGTGGTGCTGTAATAAGAATCCGAGTAGGTTTAGCTTACCTCAGTATCTAGAACCTGCCTGTGCTTAATTGTATAATTAACAGATGAGGTAGGTCCTAGAAGTCTCCCTATTTTTCAGATGGAGACACTGAGGCACACACACTTTTCAAGGTTCCTCGGTGGTAGAGTCAAACTTCAAATGCAGGCCTGGGAGTTCCAGAGTCCACACGTAAACATCGCACTCAACTGCCTCTGTCCAATGACTACATGATACCTGGGAAGGACAAAGAATCAAACCATGTTGCACAGGAACCTTGGCTGGAGTGGTTTGCTTCAGTGCAGATTGAAAAATAGAGTTCTTTTGACCCAAATCCTGAGCTTTGTGACTTTAAAACTTAGTAGGGAGGGACCAGCAGTTAGCGTAATGGCTATGTCGCTAGATTCCCATGTAGTCGACCGCGGTTCAAGTCCCGGACTGGGTGGCTTAAAACTCATGCCAGGCACGTGTGCGTGCATGCCCAAGATCCCGAGAGGATAACGGAGGAGAAGGGATTGCGGCATGGCCATCCCCCCTGGGAGGATGTCTATCTCTATGTCTCTCTCTGTCTCTCTGGAGAGCGCACATGCCCTATAGCGAAAGCCTCTCCAAAAAAAAAAAAAAGAAAAAAAACTTAGTAGGGAGATTTGAGCTGTAGTTTTCATTAATACTCCGTTTTTCATGGTGATTGTTCATTTATTTCATTGACAAATATTTATTGAGTAGCCCATTATGTGGTAGGCATTAAACTAGGTAATGAGGATTCACCAGTGAACAAAACACGTTTCTTGGTATTCTTTCTTTTCTGGTAGTATATATTTTAGTGGCATTGCCAATTGATCTGAGCCAGGTATGCAGTAACATTTCTTACCCAAAGACTTTATTAGGGTAAGGACTGTACTCAGGTGATTCATAACATTCGGGAGCCTTGTGCCTAAAGGACTTTCCTCTGGACAGATGAAGGATAACTCGAGCAAGTCATCCTGACAAGAACCTGAGAGATGAGACAGAACCTCTTAGACGTCCTCAGTGTGGTGGTGATTTTTGTTGCTATGGCAACCACTCCTCTCGGCATCTCTCTCCACCTCTACATCATAATTTTGACAGGAGAGTGTGAGTATACGGACGGACACATGTGCTTTTGTAAACCCGGTTAGGGTGGAAGAACGCGCTCAGGCTTGTGTTATCTTTCCCCCCTTTTTTCTTGTCGCTTGATAGAGGGTGCATGCACTTGTGGGGAGTTGGGTGGCAATGAGAAATCACCCCTGTGGGGAGATGGCCATGCCACAATCCCTTCTCCTCCAGTCTTCTCTCCGGATCTTGGGGCACACACCCCAGCCATCAGTCATGATTTTTTCCTTTTTTTTTTTTTTTTTTTTTAATGTTTTTGCCATAGGGCATGTGTGCTCACCAGAGAGTCAAAGAGAGGGAAGGTGAGAAATCATCTCCTAGGGGGCTGACCATGCTACAATCTCTTCTCTTCCATTCTCCTCTTGGTATTTTGGGCATGTATGCAGATGTGCCAGGAGTGAGTTTCAAGCCATTAGGTCTGGAACTTGACCATGGTCAGCCATGTGGGAGGCTAGCACCTTAACCACCGTGCTAACCTGTTGGTCCCATCAGCTATGAATTGTTTTTATAGGAATTTTTGCTATAGGGCACATGCACTCGTCAGAGAGACAGAGAGCTACAGAGAGACAGAAAATGAGAAATCATCCTCCAGAGGACATGGCCATGCCGCAATCTCCTCCTCCATTCTCTTCTTGGGATCTTGAGCACGCACGCACATGTGCCCAGCATGAGTTTTAAGCCTGTGGGTTTGGGACTCGAGCTGTGGTGGACTATGTGGGAGTCCAGTGACATAACCATTATGCCATCTGCTGGTCCTCAGTTGTGATTTTTAAGCCACTAGGTCTGGGACTCAAACTGCACAGCTGACCATGTGGGATCCAGCACTTTACCCTCTATGCCTCTTGTTAGTCCCCGTATTATCTTTTATAAAATACATAGTATTGAGGCCAGCAGGTGGCATGACTGTTAAGGTGTTGTACTCCTGCATGGCCAACCACAGTTTGAGTCCTGGACCTGGCAGCTTGCTTTCTCACTTTTTCTCTCTTTCTTTGTCTCTCTCTGGTGAGTGCATGTGCCCTATAGCAAATTGAAGGATAAGGATAATAATAATAGAATTAAAATAAATAATTCTTTAATTAAAAAAAGATGCACAGTGTTTGGGCTGATTAAACCTGTCTTTGCAGGTATATAATCCTTAGTGCTTGGGACCGGTTGGCGTAATGGCTGTGTCGCTGGACTCCCATGTAGCCGACTACGGTTCAAGTCCTGGACCCGGTGGCTTAAACTCACGCCAGGCACGTGTGCGTGTGTGCCCAGGATCCCGAGAGAATGGAGGAGAGGGAATTGTGGTGTGGCCATCCCCCTGGGGGGGTGATTTCTCTCTTTCTGTCTCTCTGTCTCTATCTTTCTGGCTAGTACACACACTCTATAGCAAAAACCTCTTCAAAAAAAAAAAAAAAAATCCTTAGTGCTTTACTTGGAGTATCAACTTGCTTTTTTGGAAATGATGGTGTGTGTGCAATTGATGGTTTTTTAAAAAATACATATGTTCACAGGTACATCTAGCAAATTCTCACTTTTTCTAATACAAAAACACGCTAATTTTCACATGAAGTTCTTTGGCACCTTTACCGCATCTCACTAAAGACAAATACTTGAGGCTCTAATGAGGTCTGCTCATGTGATTAAAATTTCATTACTCTCACGTTAGCATCAGTTCTCCACCAAAATTGTGATTATGATGTGCATTTTACATGTCAGAATGACTCATTTCATCCTTTCTTGTTGTTATTACCTTCTTAAAATTAATGAGGTGGTACTGTTTAAAGAGGAGGGTATGTGTTGAGGAAACACAGATTCCGTTTATCATCTGGGTTGACTGAAGTTGCTAGATTTGTTACATATATAACATCTATAGAATCCTGTCCTTTTCATGAGGAACATTTTGAGCTTGGAAAGGGGCTGCTCAAGGAGACTCCTTAGTCAAAGGTACCAAGATGGGGTCCCAGCTATTATTTCTGTCTGGGATTTTTTTTTCTGTTTTTTAGAACTATTTTATTGATCTTCCTCCCTCTCCTCTCCTCTCCTCTCCTCTCCTCTCCTCTCCTCTCCTCTCCTCTCCTCTCCTCTTCATCTGACCAGAGAGTGACAGGGTGAGAGTATGTGTGTGTGTGTGTGTGAGAGAGAGAGAGAGAGAGGGAGAGAGAGAGAGAGAGAGAGAAAGCAAGCCAAGCCTCCAGATCCGGAACGTGAACCATGGTTAGCCATGTAGGAGTCTAGCACCCTTAACTACTACACCACCTGCCTGCCCCTATCTGGGATTCTTAACAGCTTTTTGGATCTTTTTGGTATAGGGGAACTCTTACTACGTTCCAGATGCCAGATTTTCTCCAAGAAAGATCCACTGATGGTATAGCTCCTTTTTCCCCCTTCTCTACCTCTGCCTCTCCAGGTGTTCGTGCAGGGCCACAGAGGTGTTAGCCACACACTGTCCTGGACTGGCCTCTTTTCAGGTCCTCTAGGTTTTGTTGAGCGCTGGTCACTGGTCCAGACTCAGGGAGATTTCTCCTTGGAAATCTCAAAACCACAGCAATCATGTGTTTTTTAGTATCTACTTCTAGAAATAGAAATAGCTGGAAACTCACGTAGTGATTGTCTTGTTCTTCTTCAGAACCATTGGTCTGGAGAAGGCAATGGGAGACTTCTGCTCATTTTTTTTTTTCCTTCATAATTTCTTGGGGCTTTCATGTCACATTGAAGTTCTGTAATTTACATAGACTCTAGTCTTTATTCTCAAGGAGTTTAAAATGAATGCAGAAAAAATATGAGCCCAAAGTAATGCCTTATATTGACCAGGTCTACAACTGTTTCCAAGAGCTTTCAAATTCCATAGGAAGTTTTATTTTTTTCCTGATTGCCAATGGGCACATGCACTACTCATGAGAGAGAGAGAGACAGGAAAAGAGAGAGAAAAAGAACCTCGTTCTCCAGTAGAGCTTAGTCATACCACAGTCTTTTCCCCTCCATTTCTTCTTCTCTTCAGGATTTTGGACATACACACAAATATGCCTGGCATGCTTTTCAAGCTACCAGGACTTGGATTTGAATTCCTGTTGGCCATGTGGAAGCTGGTTCCATATGTACTCTGCTTAACTGATGCCCTGCAGTGCTGACCCATCATTAGGTCATTACATTTTTTTCTTTTTTTTTTGGGGGGGGGGGGACCAGCAGGTGGTGTAATGCTTACATCACTGGACTCCCACGTAGTTGACCATGGTTCGAGTCCCGGACCTGGCGTCTTAAAACTCACGTCAAGTTCATGTGCATGTATGCTCAAGATTCCAAGAGGAGAATGGAGGAGAATGGATTGCAGTGTGTCCATCACCCCGGAAGGTGATTTATCACTTTCTGTCTTTCTGTCTCTGTCTCTCTGGCAAGCCCATGCACCCTATAGCAAACATTTCTCAAAATTTTTTTTTCTTTCCAAATATTTTTTTTCAAAATGTACTTCCTCTATCAACAAAAGAGAGACAGACAGACAGACTCACAGAAAGACAGAGACAGCACCCTGTAACAGAGTCCTAACATTTTAATCTGCCTCCAGCCTTCAGTCAGCCCTGGTTCATGGGCAGACATATGCCTGACATACTTAGGGAGGTCTCTGGACTTGAACCAAGACCCTTCCCATGTGGAATTACCTCACAGAGTATCGTGTTTTGCCACTGCACCACTGTCTGGTCCCTCACAAGGTAATTTAATCATTAAATAATCAAATAAACAAAACCAGGTAAAGGTGAACAATGATAAGTAAACCTGGTTAGAATACTTGCACCAGTGATATAAAAGATTCAGTTTCCTGATCTCCAAAGTAGGGATATACAACCTCCCTACTTCTCCTGATGGTCACACTCATTAGTTGACTCAGTTCTTCATCTGTGGAAGGTACCCTTGTTCTGTAGGCATGAGGGAGAGTGTTGTGGAGAGAGCAGATGGCCAAGAGTAGGAGGGCTGGGAAGGAGGCTGGAGAGCCATCAGGAGAGACCCCACAGTGCAGGGCAGAGCGAGAGGATAGGAGAGCATTCCAGGAAGGAAAACCAGCCTGAGCTAAAGCCCAGAGTTGAGAAATCCTACAGGAAGTTGAGATTTGCATGTTGCTTAATAGGCCTCCAGATTTTTTTTTCTCTTTCTCCATAACCTTTGAAAAACAAAAAAGATAGCTCTAGTAATCAAGTCTATGTTGGTCTACTTAAAATAAAAAGGCCCAAGAAAGCAATGAAGTGGTGCACAATGACATACTATGTTGTTTACAATAACATGAATAAGAGGCATAGTATTTTTGAGCATATTCATGTGCTTTTCTCTTTTACATGTCTGGTATGTGACCTTGTTTCATATCACCTAGAAGCATTCATTTGCCTTGAGGGATTAGAATTCTTAGACTAGGAAGGCAAGAAAGAACCAGTGTTCAACTTTTGTCTACCAAAATAAGATTTTCCAAATCCCTTAAGCCCCCATTAGCATATCAAAAATTATGCCCACTGTACTCAAAGTCAAATGTCTTATAACTAGGGTGACCACGCTTACTGGCTTGCCTTGGTGGGCTCTGCTTCATGCATGTTGTTCTGACCTAATTATCACCAGCACTTCTTTCACTCTCAAATGGATCCCGATTTGGATAATAAAGTATCGGTAGGGGAAATCCCCTACTCTTCCTACCAGAGGAGGTGGAATGAGATGGAGTCCTGCCCTTCAGGCCTGTGGAGCCTGGAAAAGGAGAATGTATGTTATCCTCTTTTAAAAATAATTATTTATTTATTTAACTTTGTTATTATTATTATTTTTTTAATTTGACCAGAGAAAGACAGAGAGAGAGAAAGGGAAAGGAAGAAAGGAAGCTGCCAGGTCTGGCACTTGAACCTTGGTCAGCCATGATGGAGTCTAGCATCCCAACCACCACACCACTTGCTAGCCCCATGTATGTTATCTTATTCCCTGAAGTCAGAGTTTCCTGTGGGTATTGGGGATAGTGGGTGGACATATTAGAGATTAGGGTTAGGTTCCTAGAACTCCAGGAAAGTGATAGTACCTAACACTCCATGCCAAACCAGGTTGGCAGTAACTTGATAAGAATAGCAGCTTTGGGACCAGCAGCTGGTGTGGTGGTTAAGGCACTGGATATCACGTGGTCAGCTCCTTGACTCAAGTCCCAGACCCGGTGTTCTGGAAAACACACTGGATATGGCTGCTTATGTGCCCAAGATCCTGAGAGGAGAATGGAGGAGAAGGGATTGTGGCATGGCCATCCCCCCGAGGGGTGATTTCTCGCTTTCTGTCTCTCTGTCTCTCTCTGTCTGTCTAGCGAACGCATGCACCCTATAGCAAAAACAAACAAAAAAAAAAAAAAAAAAAAAAAAAAACAACAAACCTTATCCCCCCCCAAAAAAAAATGTAGCCATGAACATACCTAGCACCTAACACAAAGCCTGGTATACAACAGGCCTTCTTAGGTAGTGCCTACTGAGTGTAGTTTATCCTTTCCCTCACCTTGGGTCTCATGAAGAAAAGTTATTATAAACTCTACTACATGAATTGCTAGGCAGGGTTCTGGGAGAAAGAATGCAGGGAGAGGAAGTAAACATTCCCTGCAAAGATAAGCAATTAAGTGATTTTTAAAAACTGGAGATTTCAGTCAGGTAGCTGGGAAGGAATGCAGCCCCCCACTGTTACTACCACTCTGTGAAATAAGATAGTCTTTGTGTTGGCCTAATTGCTGCTCTCCTCTTCCCTTCACTTCTGAGCATTGCACATTGAGGTAAGTGACCGATAAATCAATCCTGACTGGAGAAGAAATTATTTTTTATCCTTTTAATTCACTAAAGGATCCATGTGCTTGCTGTAGAGAGAAAGAGAGAGACAGACAGACAAAGGGAAAGTGAGAAATCACTCGGAGGGGGATGGTCACAGTGCATTCCCTTCTCTTGGGATTTTGAGCACGCACACCCACTCACCTAGCATTTTTTTTCTTTCCTTTTTTTTAAATTTCAATTTCTTTTATACATTCAATAATGTTATTTAGCTTGCAAAGGGAATATTCCAACATGAGTACATTTCTCACCAGTCCAGTTGACAATACCATAAAGTTATCTTCAAGAGATGAAAACCCATTTCTTTGTCCCATAAATGCTTTGTGTCTCTATTTTGCTCCTTAATGTCCTTCCTCAGACTCTACTCTTTCACCCACCCTCTTCCCACACTGTATCTGGTATTCATAACCATTTACTATGTTTCTATATCATTTAGTCATTCAGTTTTGGTCATAGAGTGCGGACACTAGGTAGATATTAAGTGCAGATATACAGTGTCTCTCCACCCAGCATGTTTTTCAAGCCACCTTGTCTGGAACACAAGTGCTCAGTTGGCCATGTGGGATCCAGCCACCCTAACCTTCATGCCACCTACTAGTTCACAATTTATTATCTTTATTTTACTTTTTAGAGCAGTTTCTCAAGATGAATTATATATTTGTATTCTCACCTTGCATGTTCTGGGGTCTGTGGGTTTTCTGAGTGAGAAAGAGAGACTATGTAAATTTTGGGGGGATTACTGGTCACTGGCTGGTAACCTACCCAGCGGTCCCACAATGCCTACAGTGTCCTCAGAAACTGCCCTTCATTCTGAGGCTAGCTGTGCACCTGATGTAGCATCTCACTCCAAGGTAAATGATGTCTGATAACCTCAGCCCCAAAGATGAGACGAGGGCACCTTTAATTAATTAATTAAAACTATTTTTGAGGGTTTTTGCCATAGGGTACATGTGCTCACCAGAGAAAGAGAGACAGAGAGAGGGAAAGTGAGAAATCATTCCCTCTTCTGCCCACCACGGGAGAAAGCCATACTGTAGTCCTTTCTCCTTTAGTATTCTCTCTGGATTTTGGGCAAGCGGGCACATGCGCCTGGGGTGATTTTCAGTCGCTGGTTCTAGGACTCCAGCTGTGGTCAGCCATGTGAAAGTCCAGTACCTTAATTAGTATGCCACCTGCTGCAAACTAGTTAATTTAAAATAATCCAAGGAAGCCTGAATGGTTCCATTTAGTAATGTTTTATTGGAATCAAATTTTTTATTTCAAAGGCATTCGAGAATAGAGACCTGATTCTCATGTACCTTCTACTGTAAAATGATTTTTTTTAAGAAAGATATTTTGCTATAGGGCATATGAACTCACCAGAGAGAGAGAGAGAGATAGAAAGACAGAAAGTGAGAAATCCCCCCCTCCCCCAAGAAGGATGGCCATGCTGCAGTCCTTTCTCCTCCATTCTCCTCTTGGGATCTTGGGCACACACACACACACACACACACACACACTATGAGTTGTAAGGTGCTGGCAGGAATCGAACCACAGTCAACTACGTGGGAGTCCAGCAACATAACCATTATGCCATCTGCTGGTCCCAGATCTTTTTGAAAGCTCTACTCTATAAACCACTTCCAACACCCATCTGCTCAAAGGACATCTCAGCTGAGATGGGCAGCTTCCTTTGGCTTTAGTTTACTAGATTTAAAAATTTCAAACCAAAAAAAATTGTAGCCTAAACTTCTACTTTTTTACTTAAGTAGCACACAATCTTAGTTATAAAATGGAGTGTTTTCATATAATGAGCGCACATAAATATTTCATTGATGCAATTATATTTGACATGAAATAATTTCACAGCATGGCTAGTACCTGGAAAAAGTGATAAATCTGCTTCTTTTTCCCTAGTGATTTCTTTTTTAAACAAACAAAAATATGTATCTGAAACTGAGGTTCTTGTGTATATGTGTCTGTTTATACCTGGTGTTTCATTCCATGAAATGAGCATGTTAACACACCCCCCCCGCCCCCGCCCAGGAATAAATGATAACGAGACAGGGAAACAGTGTTGGTTTTTGCAATCAAGGTGAAATAGACAAAAGCTGGTCCAACTGGAATTCCCAAACTCCCAGTGATATACTTAATTAAAAGTGCATTTCAAATTCTGAGCTTTTGGCATATGCAGTAGTTAGCAAATTGAACTTACACCTTTATTCTTTATTAAAACAATAAACACACACACACACACACACACACACACAAAACGAGGCCTGGAGAGAACACAGAAAATGCTATAGGTGATGGAAAAAATCTTTATGACCCTGTGAAAACATAATTGTTGCCTGTGCATTCGTGCATCCTTTTTTGGGGGAGCAGATTTTACTATAGGGTGCGTGCGCTTACCAGAGGGAGACAGAGAGACAGAAAGTGAGAAATCACCCCCCAGGGGGGATGGTCATGCTGCAATCCCTTCTCCATTCTCCTCTTGGAATCTTGGGCATGCACACACACGTGCCTGGCATGAATTGAAGCCACCACATCTGGGACTTGAACCACAGTTGACTACATGGGAGTCCAGTGACATAGCCATTACGCCAGCTGCTGGTCCCGCCTGTGCATTCTTTAACCTAGGATACAGAAGACAGTTACACACCATTTTTACCATCTGAGAAAAGTGATGTGCCCTTGATGAGATGCCTTTTTGCAAAGCATTGCTGATTAAAATGTCTGAGATCATTTGTCTTCCTAATAGGTCTCCATTTCGAGAGCAAATCAATATACTATACCACATTTGTAGATCTCCCACCTTCTTTGTTCTTATGATTCTTTGGCACGTTCTCTCACTCTTTTTGTCATCTTTTATCTTTGTCATTCTCCAGTGGGCTGATTCTATAGCTCTGTGATTCCTATTCCTTCTGAGTTGCTGAGAGAACAAAAGGCCATCGTAATACCTATAATCTTTTGCCAGTGGTGAGGAACAAGAAAATATCCAACTCAGTAGCAATGATAAACAGAAATTTGAGGTGATTTAGATTGGTGTGTGTGTGTGTGTGTGTGTGTGTGTAAGTGTGCATAGTTCATAATGATGGTACCTAAGAGCTATCATTACAAGACAGTGCAATGCCAGAGAAGTAAAAGAACTTATCTATAGAAAACTAAGGCTAGCTGGTGATTTTTATTAATTTATTTGTTCTCGATAGAGAATGCATGCATACTCGAGAGAGAGAAGAGCATTCCCCAGCATGGTCTTGTCATGCTGTAACTCCCAAACCCCAACCTTCCAGCCTCTCAGGATTTTGAATGTCTATACATACGCCCAGTGTGTTTTCAGGCCAGCACTAGGATCTGAACCCACGGTTGGCCATATGGATCCAGTCTTACAGGGGTATTATGTTATCATTGTGCTACAGCAGCCGGGCCGCTGTACATTACTGAAGGGTACTTGAGGATCTGAGATTTTAGCATACTTCGAAGCTAGTAATTTTGTCTATCACACTTCTATACATGCTGACAGAAAACACAAGACTCTTGGGTCAGAGATAAAGGACAATATCACTCACAGCACCGTGAACAGCATGAGCATCTTATTTGTGTCAGATCATCATGTCCCTCACATCTCAAGGTGCTGATTTGAAGGGGCCCAGGTGGATATTTTGCATGCTGAGTTTGCTTTGCAGTCAAGAATGTTTCTGAAGCTTGGGGAATCTGTTTCTGTTGTGACATGCCTGCCTTTTGCCCTGGAGGAAGACATCACTTCATTTCTTTAGACTGTCACTGTGAGCACAACACTGAGTAGTGGTCCAGGCCAAAAGCAGGCAGGGTTTAGCGTTCTTAGCAGGTACACTCATCATAGGGCTCATGGTGGATTGCCTCTCCCAAAAGTTCCCCACAGTACTTTCATACATAGTATCAGTAATAGTAGTAGCTGCCATTTACTAAACATCACTCATGCATAATCTGCCTCTCCCAAGAGTTTCCCAAGGTACTTTCTTTCTTCCTTTTTTAAAAAAAATAATTATTTTATTTAACTTTATCTATCTGTCTGTCTATTCATCCAACCAACCAACCAACCAACCAACGAGGGACAGAGTGAGAGAGAGAGGCGGGGAAGGGGAATGAGAAAGCAAACTACTGGGATCGGGACTCGAACCATGGTCAGCCCTGTGGGAATCTAGTACCTTTAACCACCACACCACTTGCCAGCCCCCATGAATCAGTTTTTAAGAGAGGCTGAAAACATCTTGGGTATCCCCTGACAAGAGAGATAAGAATGACATCAGAATTTAAAAAATGTTTCTGATAGTTTGTTCGTAGTCAAGTTATTTAACCACCATGCCACCTACCACCCCCACACTTTCATACATAGTATTAGTAGTAGCAATAGCTGCCATTTTCTAAACACCACTGTATGCAATCTCTGTCTACATGCTTAACATGGATTAAATCTTATCCTTTTTTTGTTTTTTCTTAAGAGAGACCTTTGCTGTAGGATGCATGCACTTGCTGGAGAGAGAGAGAAAGAGAGAAGGTGATAAATCACCTCCTCGGGAGATGGCCATGCTGCAATCCCTTCTCCTCCATTCTCCTCTCAGGATTTTGGGCACTCACGCACACACACCTGGAGTGAGTTTCAAGCTGCCAGGATTGGGACTTGAACTGCGGTCGGCCATATGGGAGTCCAGCGCCACAACCACTATGCCACCTGCTGGCCCCAATTGTAGTCCTAAACAACAGCCCAGTGGCATTTATGCTTGCTATACAGATAAAGAAACTTAGACTTAAAGAAGCTAAACAACTTGCCTGCTCTGACCATAGCCCTAAAGTGAGATAGTTATTTTCTGTTTTAGCCCTTGTATGTCTCGTTCATGGCTTTATAACAATGCCATTTTATTTAAAATTGTTTCTTCCTGTTTGTACCACTAAAATGAAAGCTCTTGAAGTTAAGGACTTTATTTTAATTGTTTTTGCTTTCTCAGCAGATAGATAAGTGCCTGGTATGTGCCGTAGGTGTGGGTCAATGTTTAGGGACTCTGTCGGTTTTGCATCCAAAGATATTCTCAGTGTTGGGCAAAGGAGCCCGTCACCTCCTGAGTCCACAAAATATATGTTAGATGAATACATAAGTGAATGTATGAACTTTCACAGGTACTGAATAATGGAGCCAAAACCTGAACTGAGGTCTCTCTGACTGGATTATTAATGTCTGCTCTTCACATTTAGAGGTAGAATAATCCCAGGCTCAAACATTCTTGGGGCTCAGGATGCTGTCTGAATTGTTTTCATGGTTCCCACAGGTAGGCAGTCAGTATTAGTTTAGAAGTCAGTTAGAAGTGAAAGAATTTCATTTATTTTTATTTTTTGAATCTCTTGTACAGCTTGATAGGGAGAAAACAATAGGTGCCTCCCACAATGTGAAATAACCATTTTTTTACTTAAATACAGGGCTCTCTTTTCAAAGCTCCCTGTGGGTGAGGGCATAGGGGGTTTGACCAAGAATGTTGAGTTTCTTCCTGGGCTAGTTTCCATGGTGATGTCTGCAGCTTTGAGAAGGCTGGTGTGGCAGGGAGAGGAAGCAGAAGGCAGGGTGATACTGTGTCACTCAAGCAACCCGAATCCTTTATGACCACAAACTGTGGGGTCTACTGCAAATGACAGGGACAGAAACCAGCTCATAAGTGGAAGAAATGGGGGGGGGGGGTTGAAAAGCTAGTCTGTCGTTTGGTCTTTCTCTCTTCATTGCATTTTGAAGAGATTAGCCTGTCTTTGGGGCCAAAAATTAACAATAAGATTACCTTTTTTTTTTTTTTCTCTTTTTTTTTTTCTTTTTCTTTTTTTGGAGAGGTTTTTGCTATAGGGCGCGTGCGCTCGCCAGACAGACAGAGAGAGACAGAGAGATAGAAAGCAGGAAATCACCCCCCAGGGGGGATGGCCACGCCGCAATCCCTTCTCCTCCATTCTCCTCTCGGGACCTTGGGCACGCACGCACACGCGCCCGGCGTGAGTTTAAGCCGCCGGGTCCGGGACTCGAACCGCGGTCGACTACGTGGGAGTCCAGCGACATAGCCATTACACTAACTGCTGGTCCCAATAAGATTACCTTTTGAACTATGACTTTCCTGCATTTCTATTTAGTTGATGAATCTACGTGACAGAACCGCAGAGCTGTTTGCTTGCTAAGGTTCCCAGAGACGTCCCAAAGCATTTAGGGACAGAATTTGTGGACGTACCTTACAAAGTAATTCATTAAGTATGTATTTTTAGAATGACAAAACCACCCTAGAACATAGTGGTTTAAAACAATAATTTTATTACTCCTCATGGTTTGGGTTTTTTCCCTTGCTTTGGGTCTCTTATATGGCTGTGGTCAGATGGTTGCTGCATCTGGATTCATCTGAAAAGATTCCTAACTCATGTGTCTGGCAGTTGTTGCTGGCTCTTGTCAACAGACTCTCTTACACGTGGCCTCTCTGTGGCCTAGTTTCCTCACAGCGTGAAAACTGAGCTCCGAGCATGAGTATCCAAGAGAGGAAATTCAAGTCTCTGAAGCCCTTGACCTGAGAACTGACAACCATCACTTCTGCCATGTTCTGTTGGTCAAGTCCTCGAGCCCAGATTACAGAAGAGGGCACGCAGACCCTGTCTCTGAGTGGGAGAAATGTCAAAGAGAATATTTTGGCTGTGTTTTTAAACCAGTACAGGAGTTAAATACATGCTAGGCTTGGGAGAAACACCTTTTTTCTGCCCTCATGAAGTTTGTCACCTGGAACATAGAAGTCACTGTAAAATCACAAAATACAAGATAAATGGCAATTTGGTAAGGGCCGTGATGGAACATGCTCTGAGACTCTGGAATTTGGATATTTTATCAGTTCACGAGGGCTGCCATAACCAAATCCATAGATTTTGTTGTGGCTTAAACAACAGCAATTTATTATTTTTTCAGTTCTGGAGGTTAGAAGTCCAAGATCAACAGGGTCAGTTTCTTCTGGGGCCTTTCTCCTTGGCTTGCGGGGTGCTGACTTCTTACTATACCCTCAAATGGCCTTTCCTCTGTGAGCATGTGTGTCTCTTTCTTAGTGTCTTCTTTTATCAGCACATGAATTATATTGGATTAGGGCCCACCTATATGGCCTCATTTTACCTGAGCTATCTCTTTTTTTTTGGAGAGATTTTCGCTATAGGGCGTGTGCGCTCGCCAGACAGACAGAGAGACAGAAAGCGAGAAATCACCCCCCAGGGGGGATGGTCACGCCGCAGTCCCTTCTCCTCCATTCTCCTCTTGGGATCTTGGGCACGCACGCACATGTGCCCAGCATGAGTTTTAAGCCACCGGGTCCGGGACGCGAACTGCGGTTGACTACGTGGGAGTCCAGCGACATAGCCATTACGCTAACTGCTGGTTCCCCTGAGGTATCTCTTCAAAGGCCCTGTTTCTAAATACATTCACCTTCCAAGGTACCAGGCATATTAATCTTGAGGGGTATGCAATAAAGCACCGAATAGGGATCCCACTAGACTTTTTTTTTTTTTTTTTTTTTTTTTTTTTGGTTTGTATATATATCTCGTTATGGATATCAACTCAAATGACCAAGTTTCAAATCATTTGGGCTAGTCTCTGATTTTAGGGATTGTTTTGTTGATTAATTAATTTTTATGTTTTACTACAACTCTACATGGTCCCAAGGTAAAATCTGAAAGTGTATTAAAAGAAATCCAGCTTCCAAGCTTGAACCTCATGTCCTCTGACAGACCTTATCTGACTTTGGCTATACATTCATGAAGAATCTATTACTGCATTATGGAGTGATCACTACATTGTAGAATTTATAGTAATTGTTTCTCATCAATGATTATTTCCTTCCTTGTTAGACTACGGAGCTTTATGTGGGCAGGAACTTTTATTCTCTTTGTTTGCAGTATCATCTCTGAAAACCTAACACTGTATCTAGAATGTAGTTGGCATTTGGTGAATAATTATTGAATAAATATACTAGAGTTCAGTGTGTAGACTGAAACCAATAGAATTGAAAAACATTGACATAGCGGCCATGAAAACAGATCGGAACATCAAGTGGAATGAGTATAAAAGAAAGCGCAAGAGGTCGCGGATCTACATTGAGTAGTAGAGCAAGGAAAGTGAGCACAGAGAAAAAGAAGCAGAAAGATGGCAGGTAGGGGGAGACTTAAAATTCGTGTCTGTGGACATAAGGGAGAACATACATGGAAACTTCAACAAGTTAATGGAGGGGCCAGCAGATGGCATAGTGGTTAAGGCACTGGATTCTCACATGGCTGACCGCTGTTTGAGTCTTGGACCCAGAGGCTTGAAACTCATGCTGGGCACAAATGAGTGTGCACCCAAAATCCCAAGAGGAGAATGGAAGAGAAGGGATAGCGGCATGTCCATCTCCCCTGGGGAGTGATTTCTCATTTTCTCTCTCTGTCTCTCTGATGAGTGCATACACCCTAGAGTAAAAACCTTTCAAAGGAAAAGAAAAAAGTTCAGGATAAAGTAGAGTTAGTATATGTTTATCTTGGTGCAAAAGTTGAAATCCATGAATTTTTTTTTTCCCATCATACACATATTCCATGAGCTTCTTGAAGGCTCTATGTATTCAAAATAGAAATATTAGCCAAGAAGTTCATGGTTGAAGTGTTTTTTCCAAAACTCAATTTATGACATTTCTAAAAGAGATTTTAAAATTTTGCCCTCCATTCTGGCTCTTAAAGATGGAGTGAGACCTCAGAATGATTAATAGAGGTGGGTGAGTCAATTTATTTTTAATGACTGACTTGGCAGTAAACTGGAAATTAGAAGACACTGGTTCAAGTTTGGCTTCTACCTTTGATAGATTGTGTGACCTTGGGAAAATTAATCTCCCTGAAAAAAATTAGTGTTTTCACATGTGAAATGAGAATAGTTGTATCTATCCGTATTGTCTACCTCTTAGGGTATGAAAGTTTCCAAAGAGATAATAGTGTTGTAGCTAATCTAGAAATGTAAGAGGGAAAATGATTAATCAGATCTAGAATCTTCTAAACTTACCTAGTTTAAGATGATGTCTTTTAAATGATGTCTTCATTATCTCCCTTCCATTTTGTTTTATTACTGTATTTTGCTTTTTAAACCAAACCTTAAAAAGCTTGTGAAGTCTTAGGAAATAACTTCTTAGCATATTTTCTTTTCTTTAATTTTATTTATTTTAATTTGGCCGAGAAGAACAGAATGGGGTGGGGGGGAGTGAGAAAACAAGCCACCAGGTCTGGGTCTCGAACCATGGTTGACCATGTGGGAGTCCAGCACTCTTAACCACTATGCCACCTGCCGGTCCCCCCTCTTAGCATGTCTTCTCTAATGATGACATGTTCTACAAAAGGCTACTTTCAAAGATCAAAGCTTGGACTTTAATGTGCTGCATTTAACTGTTTTCTCAACTAGTAGGCTTTTTGGAGGAGCTTTGATTATAAGGTCACTAGTTTTGAGTGTCACGGTCCTCATAACTTAAATCATACCAGATAATTATAGATAAGAGTATATCAAGCATGTCCTGATTTACACCAGGTATAGTTTATGTTTGGATTAATATAGAGGCTACTGTTTTAAATAAATAAATTAGAATTATTCAATTTTTTTTTTTTGGAGAGGTTTTTGCCAGAAAGACAGAGAGACAGAGAGATAGAAAGCGAGAAATCACCCCCCAGGGGGGATGGCCACGCCACAGTCCCTTCTCCTCCATTCTCCTCTCAGGATCTTGGGCACGCACGCACACACGCCCGGCGTGAGTTTAAGCCACCGGATCCGGGACTCAAACCACGGTCGACTACATGGGAGTCCAACAACATAGCCATTACGCCAACTGCTGATCCCGAGAATTATTCAAATTCTTTACTAATTGTTTGATCCAAACATTCCTTCAATTTTAAACCAATAACATGTAACAAATGAAATGAGCGAATTTTTATCAAATGTTTATTTATTCATTCTATGGATGGGAGGAGATTGTACACCCAGTAACGTCCTGACTCCATGATCTTTCCCCATACTCAGCCAGCCTGGAATCATGGGCACGCAAGTACCCAGTATACTCAGGGAGGTCTCTGGACATGAACTCATAACCTTACCATGTGATTCAGCCTCGCAGAATGTTGCATTTTACTGTTGTCCTGCCATCTGGCTCCCTGGAATGCTGATTAAAGTGGCAACATTGGGTGTTGGTGTGATTAAACACATCTCATGAATGAGACACAGGCACATTTTAAGTGCATCTGCTCTATCTAAAATCTTACTCTAGCAAACAAGTGTCTTAAGACTACTGATAATTTTTCGTTGTCTATAATTTTGCATCTTTGTTGTTTCCAAGTCTCATATATGATGTTTCTAAAAGAGGTTTAAATATTTTGTCCTCTGGCTCTTAAAGATGGAGAGAGCTCTCAAGAAGTATTAATAGAGTTGGATGAGTCAGCTCACTTTTAATGACAGAAACTTGGCAAAGACACAGCTTCAAAGATAGGCTTTCCTAAAACTTTTGAGGGCTCTGTAATCCAGTGTGCTAAGCGTTGGACTGGAAACAAAGAGATAGAAGGTTTTCATTTCTGGTATGTCACTAACTGCCTCTGCTTCGGAGATTGGTTTAAGAAATGTGTCAGCCTACCCATTTTTTTTTTTTTCCTTGCTCCTTTTCATACTTGGAAAAAAAGAAAGAGAGAGAGAGAGAGTGATGTGAATGCAGAGCACATTTCTGTCACCCAAAAAGGAGCACAGATATATTAAATACACATATTCATCTTTATTTGAAAATGATTGGCTGGCTTTAATTTTTATTATGCCAAACCAGGGAATGTGGGTTTGCCCCATCTTCTGGGGTCCAGGTAAATTAGGACAATTGTTAATCCTTTTGAAACCTCCAATTCTTATTTTTTTTTTTTAAGAATTATTTATTTATTTAATTCCATTTGTTATTATTAGTTCTTTAATTTGAGCAGAGAGAGAGAGAAAAAGGGATAGCAAGAAAGCAAGCTGCCATGTCTGGGACTCGAACCACGGTAAGCCATGTGGAAATTCAGCGCCTTTAACCATCACATCACTAGCCAGCCCCTCTTTGTTTTTTAAAAGAATTATTTTACTTTATTTATTTATTTATTTGCTTACTTATTTATTTTGATTTGTCCAGAGAGTGAGAGAGAGAGAGAGAGAGACAAAGTGAGATACCAAACTGTGCAGTCCAGGACTTGAACCACGGTCGGCCCTGTGGGAATCCAGTGCCCTTAACCATCATGCTACCTGCTGGCCCTGTGAAGCCTTGAGTTCTGTCTCTTAAGGCTAGAGATCCTGGAATGCAGTGGGAAAGGAGATGATAGAATTGGCAACTATTTTTCCCTGGTTGGCTGGACTTACCTGCCCTCCTTAGTCTATATCCTTCAGCTACCCAGTTACCATGGCACTTGGTGAGGAGGAAGAGAAAATAAGGAAAGGGCTGACTGAGAAGATTAGCAATGTCTCTAGAATCTACAGGAAGTGGAATGCTGGCTCCTGTCTATTTCTTCTCTTTCCCCTTCTTTCTTCTTTTGCTTTCATCTCTATTTCCACCTCTTTCCTCTCCCTTCCCCTTGTCTCACTTTATCTTTCTTCTCCTTGTTTTTGTCTTCTCTCTGCAATTTCAACAACCCACTTGCCTTCCTCATGATTTACCAAGCCCTGATTAGAAGGAACAATTGATCGAACATTTCCTCTCCAAATTTGACGTTAAGAAGATAAAACTTTCCTGGATTAGTGAGACAATGGCATTCCCCAGCCAGTCTGTCTGCTCCATTTATGCCAAGGCTCTCACCTGTGTCAGCCACCCACCCACCACGGCTGCCCCTCTGAGCTTGTGTGTTTCCACAGGCACAGAACATCTCTACTCTGACTCCTTACTTGTAATTACAACTGGCCAGAGGATGCTTATCCTAAGGAAAGCTGGCTTTATTCTTCTCCTGCCCTTACTATCTTTTCTTCATTGACTCTTGTGTTTTTAAAAAGTCTGTTCCCATATTGGGAACCAGCAGTTAGCGTAATGGCTATGTCTCTGGACTCCCACGTAGTCGACCGCGGTTCGCGTCCCGGACCCGGTGGCTTAAAACTCACGCCGGGCACGTGTGCGTGCGTGCCCAAGATCCCGAGAGGAGAATGGAGGAGAAGGGATTGCGGCGTGACCATCCCCTCTGGGGGGTGATTTCTCGCTTTCTGTCTCTATGTTTATCTCTGTCTGTCTGGCGAGCGCACGTGCCCTATAGCAAAAAAATCTCTCCAAAAAAAAAAAAAAAGTCTGTTCCCATATTTAAATGCTATCTGGTTTTTTTTTAGAGGAAGAAAAGACAGGTTGTGTTTCATCTGTGAATTGTCTGAGTAGTCTTGGACCTCAAATTGGAGTAAGTTCAGTTGTGGGGGATGCATTGGTTTTGTCATGCTAATTCTTTAAAGAAGTTTTTTTTTAGAATTTATTTAACTTTATTTGCTATTATTATTGTTTAATTTGACCAGAAAGAGAAAGAAAGGGAAAGAAAGAAAGCAGGCTGCCAGGTGCAGGACTCAGACCATGGTTAGCCATGTGGGAGTCCAGTGCCTTAACCATCACACCATCTGCCAGCCCCTTGTCATGCTAATTCTAAAGATTGTTTTTCAATTAATGGAAAGTAGGTGACATAGGCCCAAACAGTTGTATAGAAGTGAAATTTGATGCTCAGGGAAAGGTTCTGGGTTTACATTCAGAGACTTCCCTGAGTATGCAGGTCAGATATGTGTCTATAATCCGTGGCTAGCTGAAGCTGTAGCTGGATTGTGGCATGAAGACCTGTTGGAGGTGCTATTTCTCTTTCTCTCTTACTCAGAGGAAAAAAAATAAACTTTAAAAATGTGTAAAGGTGGGACCAGCAGTTAGCTTAATGGCTATGTCGCTGGATTCCCACATAATCGACTGCAGTTCGCGTCCCGGACCCGGTGGCTTAAACTCACGCCGGGCGCGTGTGCTTGCGTGCCCAAGATCCCGAGAGGAGAATGGAGGAGAAGGGATTGCGGCGTGGCCATCCCCCCTGGGGGGTGATTTCTCACTTTCTGTCTCTCTGTCTCTCTCTGTCTGTCTGGCAAACGCACGCGCCCTATAAAGAAAACTTCTCCAAAAAAAAAAAAAGTGTGAAGGTGATTATTTTGGTATATAGGTATGTAGGACTATGTCCATTTCCATACTGATTGATGATAAAATGTTTTCGTTAAAAGAATTATTTTGTTTACATACATTTTTTTATTTATTTATTTATTTTAATTTGACTAGAGAGGAACAGAGTGAGAAAGGAGAAAAAGAAAGAGAAAGCTACCAGGTCCAGGACTCAAACCTTGGTCAACCATATGGGAGTCCAGCTCCCTTAACCAACACACCACCTGCTGACCCCAATACAATGTTGTTTTAATAAGTGGGCATTGAGGCTCTCTCCACTCTTGCTTCACTCTTTGTTTCCATTCAGTTTTTTTCTTTTTATTATTTTGGAGAGGTTTTTGCTATAAGGTGCATGCGCTCACCAGAAAGACAGAGAGAGAGAGAGACAGAAAGCAAGAAATCACCCCCCGGGGGGATGGCCACGCCGCAAACCCTTCTCCTCCATTCTCCTCTCAGGATCTTGGACATGCACACACACACACACCCAGCATGAGTGTAAACCACTGGGTCTGGGACTTGAACCACGGTTGACTACATGGGAGTCCAGCAACATAGCCATTATGTCAACTCCTGGTCCTGAGTTTTATATTCTTTACATAGTCCGAACACCAGGTTGAATTGGCATGGCCATGACTTGGGGTTTTTAAAAACCTCCTAATTGTCAATATTTTATTGACATGCTTTCCTCTGGTTCAGCCCTCAAGTAGCTTAAAGGCTTTCCTGAGAAAGGGACTTGAGAGGGAAGTTTGAAATCCACGGCTGGCGAAATGTCTTTTATCTTTGTGGCTTTAATAACTTTCTTCCCCAGGGATATTTCTGCCATCTTGATTGCATATTTTGATTATTTACAAAGTGGTTCTATGTGGCATAACATCAACCCTGAGCCATATGAGTAATAAAATATTTAATTGGGAAGTGTGAAGTGGTAGATTTAGTTTTTAAGATATCCTTTAGGAGCCGTGCCAATCAGCACTGAAAAAAGTTGCCTACATCTATGGTCTGGTCAGACTTTGGGGATAGAAATTCCTATATGGTCTATGGTAACTGCAGCAAACATATTCATGCTTGATCAATGAGCTGTCAGCTCCCCAAATTCTTTGCCAAGTCTTTAGTTTATCCTACTGCCATACTGAGACAGCGGTTCACTCAAAATGAAAAATGGAACCCACAGGTGGTTTTGGTATGGGAAATTTTCTGTTTATGCCTTATGAAGTTGAAATTATAGGAGTAGATTTAGTGCACATTGAGAATTCTGAATAAAGACCTTTTATGCCTTTATTGCAATTAAAATAATATGCTGAAATGTATTACCATGGTCCTGTGGTACCTGGCCCCTGCCTGCTTTTTCAGTTCCATCCCATACTCCTCCCTCCACTGACCTGTTCGTTACATCAGGTCAACAGAATAGCAGAGGTCCTGTCAGACTCGCTCTGTTTCAGGACCTTTGCATTTTCATTTCCCGTCTCTTGAATCTCTTTCCTTTCTCCCATTCCTGGACCCTCCTATTTGAACTTACTACAGTCTACTCTCGAGTTCCTACACCTCAAGCTTCTCTCTGTCCTTAACACATGGCAGGGTCTGTCGTGATGCTGTTTCCCAGTCATTAAGAAAGAGGACTTTGGATCATTTTTGTTTGTTTGTTTTTGTTTTTCTAGGGTGCGTGTGTTTGTCAGAAAGAGACACAGACAGAGAGAGAGGAAGTAAGAAATCACCCCTGTGGGAGCATGGCCACTCCATAACTCCTTCTCCATTCTTTTATTGGGATTTTGGGCATACAAGACATGCACCCAGCATGAGTTTCAAGCCACTGGGTCTAGGACTCGAACCGTGGCCAGCCATGTTGGACTCCAGTGCCACATGCTGATCACTGGATTACTTTTCACAGTTTCTTCATTTGTAACACTGTGCCTGGCATTGAAGGGCTGTTCAGTAATCATTTTGTTAAGTCAATGAATGGAGCCAGGGAAATTTCAGAGAAGAGAGGGTTTGATATAGTTCCTTATTCTTTTTGGAATAGTCACAAGATATTCCAACGAGGCTGTTTAGACTTCTGTTTAGATTCTGCTCATTCATGTTGACAGTTGTCATGGATTGTTATTCCAGAGCATATTTTTAAAACACAAATGTTGGTCCATTCAGTCAGTGGCATCAATTTATAAAGGCAAGATTATTTTGTTTTAAATCCTATTTGCAAAGTAGGATGAAGTTTAAACTTGTCTGTATATCATCTCCTAGTGCTTTTCTTGTCAAAATGTAGCAAAAGTGCTAATTTTTTTTCTAGAGAGATTTTTGCTATAAGGTATGTGTGCTTACTGGAGAGACAGAGAGACAGAAAGTGAGAAATCACCCCCCCCCCCAGGGGGGGGGGTGGCCACACCACAACTCTTCTTCATTCTGCTCTAAGGATTTTAGGCATGCGTGCACATGCATGTGGCATGAGTTTCAAGCCTCCACGTCTGGGACTCGCACTATAGTCAGCCATGTGGGAGTCCAGTGTCTTAACCATTACACCATCTGCTGGTTCCAGTGCTAATATTTTTACTACACTGATTAAGAAAACAATTAGATGGAGGACCAACTTCATAGCCCCATCTTAACCTACTAGTTAAGGGAACTGGATTCCATATGGTCAACT
Organism: Tupaia tana; assembly: GCA_026018925.1. NCBI lineage: Eukaryota > Metazoa > Chordata > Mammalia > Scandentia > Tupaiidae > Tupaia > Tupaia tana. Next base: position 26,291,097 of record JAKSZU010000022.1, read on the forward strand.
GCTATTCTAATCCTAGGGCACAAGGCTTGAAAAATGCACTAGGGGTAGGGGAACATTTGCTTATGTGTCCAGAATCCCAACAGGATGGAGAAACAGCGGAAGAGATTGTGGCATGAACGTTCTCTATTTTTATTTGGGAGGGGGGGGGGCGGTGTTCTCTCTCTCTGTCTGACTAGTGCACGTACTCTCTGGCAAATAAAATAAAATTAGATGGAAAACTTAGTTTAGACCTGCTGAATTGTTGAACGAAAAGTGCTGAAAGGCATATTCTTAGAAACACAGAGCTTGTACTTATAGAGAAGGATTTGTTACTTCTTGACTCAGGATAGGGGTTTATGCAAAAACCACATTGCATCCACAAAAATATCCTGCAGATAAGGATGTATCTCTTTGTCATAAAAATGCTTCCTTGTTAATAAGAATGTGAATGCAACTATCCCATTAGATTCTCTATTGAGAGGATATATGGCCCTATGTGGGTATTTCTTTTCTTTTTTTTTTTTTTTTTTTTTTTTTTTCCTTTGGGCCACCAGATCTCAGACTGGAACTTCATTGGTCATATGGGAATCCAGTGCCTCAACTACCACACCACCTGCTGGCCTCCGAGCTGCATTCTTTTTTTGGAGAGGTTTTTTTTTTCTATAGGGCGCTTGCGCTAGACAGACAGAGAGATACAGAGAGACAGAAAGTGAGAAATCACCCCCCAGGGGGGATGGCCACACCACAATCCCTTCTCCTCCATTCTCCTCTCAAGATCCTGGGCAAGCACGCACACGTGCCCGGTGTGAGTTTAAGCCTCCGGGTCTGGGACGCAAACTGTGGTCGACTACATGGGAGTGCTGCGACATAGCCATTACACTAACTGCTGGTCCTCCCTATGTGAGTATTTCTGAACAAGAAACTTGAAAGTTTGTTTCACATCATTGAGCTCAAAATTTAGCAGTCATTTTGTTTTGAATTTTTTTTCCTGCACTCAGGTAGTCTTGGGAATGGGACAGGTTAAGGTCTAATCACCCTAGAGGGCTGTAAAGATGTCCAAGAGATATTATGGTTTAGCTTTTTAGAATTACTCAATTTTTCAATTGGAAAATCCACAATTGAATATGATAGTCATGGACTGGTTCCCATGTGAATGAAAGGATTTTGTGTTTCAGATTGTTCAGACTGATTTGTGTCTTGCACAATTTTTTATCTTGTAAAAATTGGGGTAAAATTCATGTAACAAAGTTAAAACGTACAATTAAAATTATTGTGTAGTGCATGATTCAGGACACACACCTGAATTTATTGATGAGCTCTATTGCTGGCCTTACTCTTCATAAGGGTCTCTTAAGACATTCTTTTTAAAATTAGAATTCAGTGAGTCCCAAAAGCACATCAGCTAGCCTTCACTGCTTTGTGAAATTTTATAGGGCAGCAAAGACATTCAGTTAAGCTAGCACACTCTAAAAACATGACGTTACTTAAAGTACTTTATTACCCAAATGTAAGCTTAGAAATAGTTTTTTCTTACTTCAAATAGATCTTGATAAGAACATAGCGTGACTTAAAACCATGAGAATTGGAGTTTTTATAAAAATCTCCTGAAAGTCTCCGCATCATTGTCCTCTCTCGTATTCGTGTGAAAGTAATATAAAATGAATTGTGACTGATCCTTAACCTCAGCAAAGGTCTCCAAAAATTCAGTCAGGCAGAGCCATTTTTAATTGATTGGGGATTTGGGAAAGCCACTAAGGAGTTTGTACAGCAGTAGAAAGCGGTGTTTTGAGTCTAGAAAGAAAATAGGGATTATTGGGAAGGGTAGGTAAATATAAGAAGTAGCTCACTGTGCAAATTACTACCGAAGGGAATGAGATGAGGTCTGTGGACAACCCAGAAAGGGAAGAATTACTTAGCGCATCGTATATGTGCATTTCCACAAAGTATTAGCTATTTTTGCCATTTTTCAAAAGAAACGAATCTCCGTGATTATGCACACAAATGCACAGAATCGTTCCAGGAACTGATTAAAATGATTGTTGAGAAAATAAACTGATATGACCTACAATAGCGTTCCTAAATGTTAAAAACCACCAAGTCCTGTTGACTCTTTCATCAAATGAGCAAGTCCTTGGTACCTAATCAGATAAGAGGGGGCAAAAATCCAATTCCAAGTAATCTCTCTGGACAGAGATAAATGGAAACAGAGGAGATCAAGGAAGAAGAAACCTGGCAAGTAGTCATGTTCAAAAAACATCCTCCTTGAGCATGAGGAAATCAGTGGCACAGGACAGCCGGTCTGGTTGGACCTCCCAGTGGGTGGTCGTCCCTGGGCAAGTCAACTCATCTGATCCCTGGGTCTGCGACTCGTTGCTAACAACTGTGTCTAAGAAAATTGGAATGAGGTGAAGCTTGGAAACAAACTGCAAAGTGGGTATCTCCGAAGGCCGACACAGCTCTGTTAAGGCGTGGGGAAACGAACCCTATTCGTGTTGGTAAACTAAAATTTTATAAAAAGAAATGAGGCAGAACGGATAGCCAGCTGGACCTGCACGACGTTGCTCATGAAATGGTCTTTTCCTGGGAGGATTATTAAAAGAGAACGGTGACCCCTTCCTTCTCCCACCTCTCCTTATCCCACCTCTCCTTATCCTCCCTGGGCTAGGAGATACTTCATTAACTGAGACACTTAAAAAGCGAAGTGAGCACTGAAATGGTCTCTTTCTGGTTGTATCAGCTCCCCGCAAACCCCACTGAATTCTAGGCATGTGAATTTCTTGAAACAAGTTTAAGCCCGTCATTGCCTAACAAATCCCCAGCTCACAACAATTCCCAGGCTTAATAGGAGTTTGGGAGGATTTTTAAAAACTGAGTCTTAATTTTTAGTGATCTCTCACTCTCTTTTTCTCCTTTCCTTAAAGTTTATTTCTTCTATGAGAGAGACAAATATCCCTACCCCTAGCCAACTTCAGATCTTGGACATTTGCATGCTCAGCTTTTTCTGGGTGATTTCTGGATGTGAACCTGAAACCTTCTTCTGTTGGTCAACTTTGTATTTTGTGTTGCCCAGCCACCCAAGGAGCATTTTATTGACAGTCTTCCCCGCCATTACGGATCTAGAACTTGTCTTCTGGAGGTTCATTTACCCAAGCCAGTCAGTATAGTTGCACTCTCCCTTCCCATTCTTCCCCATCAGCAAGAGGGAGGCAGTCCAAAGACCGTGAAGCCTGTGTATATTCTTTGGTTTTGTGTAAACCTGAAATTACCCTGCCACTTCCTATCAGCATAACCTTGGGCAAGTTTTGCACATTTTGAGTTACAGATTCTGCAAGATACCCGAACAGCAGGGTCCACCAGGCAGTTGAATCTACAGGAGGAGCTCAGAAAAAGGTCCAGACTGGGAGACTCATCAGCATAGAGATAGCAAGTAATTAAAGCCTTGGGCTTGGATAGAACTGCCTAAGGGTAGTGCATTAATGAAATGAGAAAGGACACTGGGAGTGTCCTTACACTTTCCTGGACAAGTTTTTATTGGGTTTTTATTCTAATTAGTGAGAAAAGTTGTCAGGGCAGTCTTGCTAGCAGTTGAATAGATCATTGACTGGTGATCGTGGGTCCTCACTTAAGGCCAGTCTTGGGTCCAGCAAATGCCCTCTGTATTCATGACTCTAGTTAAACTCATTCAGCATTGGAGCAGTTGTCGGGTTACCTCCTCTAGGTTCAGCAGTCATGCAGCCAGCGTAGCAGGAAAAACTAAGAGCCAGCCACCCCCTGCCAAAACAGTAGGGAGACACACACCATGCCTTGAAGGCCAGATGAGGCACATTGTCTGATGCAACACAGTGCTCGTGAACTTGCTGTGTGGGCTGCCTCTCAGTGTCTGTTTCAGATTCTCCTTATGAGTATTCTGTGCAGGCAGTTCCCCTTCCATCTCTCTTAGGAGGTAGTCCTTCATCTCAGCTCTAAGGAAGGAAGGTCCTCACCACCATATGTTGTACCCAAGTTTTTAGGAGTACTAAAAAGAAAAAGGGGGTACTGTTTATTAATTTATTTGGTAACAACTCTGTTTACCTTGGTTGCTGAGACAAACAAGGTCACTGCTTTCAAGCAGTTCAGATTCTAGAAGAGTAAAATTAATAAAATAATTCTAGATGATTAAAGTATCCTGATAGAAACTAATTGGGTTATCTTGTTTTGCAAGATAAATGCCCTGAAGGAGGCCTAGGCACTTAGCTGTCGGAGAATCAAGAGCAGTTAAAGAACATTGGCAGCTGTCCACATAACATACTGGTTAAGCACAGTGCATTGGGAACTGGATACCACATGGCTGACTGCAGTTCAGGTCCTGGCCTGACAGCTTGCAAAACACCCAGGCTTGCTTGTATGCCCCAGATCCTGACAATATCACAAAATGGAAGAAAAAAGATGCCAGCATGACATGCCCCGCTGGGAATACTTTCTCCCACTTCTTTGGCAAGCACATGTACACTCTGACAATGAAAAACAAAATGAAACAACAACAAACAAAAAACGCAAGGGAGCAGGCTAAAGCAGGAAAGAGCTGGGACATTTTAGGAGCAAGAGGAGACAAGCAAGACTGCTTAGTTTCTAGCCAAGATTCTGCATGTGTATTTGAAAATCTGCATTTTAATGCCGTGTGTCTCACCTGTGCCACCTGAGAGCTGTCACCTGGGATAGCCTGTAAATTGCCCTATGATAAATTACAACATTGACCAATAAGTTTATGGTGGTGTTGGGCTCAACTGTGAAAACGCTTCCTGCCTAATGCATACATCCAGGAGGTGGTTGTTGTGTTTGTGCCTTGATTTTTAAAGAAGCAATGTGTCAAAAGACTGCCTGTAACTAGGCTGGTCCTTTATAAGCTGACACTGAAAAAGTATATGTATATAAATTCTTCTTGACGTTTGGATTTAATGTTGGCATTGTAGGAGACCAGTGGACTGGCTCATCAATGTACATATGGAATACTGATCAGAAACCCCCTCAGATTTGTCATCTCCACTATAGGAAATGTTCCATCCAGAGCATTGAGCTAAGGGGGTGATGAGGGTTTCTACTTGAAATTTCCCAAGGGCCACATCCTAAGAAGAGGAAAAAATAACAGGCATGGAGGAGTATATGCAGGCATCGTATGGGATTTACATATGATTTGCATAGCGCTTGATAAGCTGAAATCTGTTCTCAGAAAATGTTCGAATTAAAATTTTATCATGGCTACCAGGGCAGTCGTTTCTTACTATTTTCCACTCAATTTTATTCTTTTGCTCATAGTGATTGTCTGTGATTCATGTATTTTTTTGTTAGATAGTGACTGTCTGTGATTCATGTATTTTTTTGTTAGAAATGTACAGCTGTGATTCTGAGCTTCAATGAAGAAAAAAGAAAAAAAAAATCTAGGTCCACCAGAGACCGTTTCTTGGCAAATGAAGTTCTTATTCGAGCCCTTCCCAGTCACATCTTTCTTAGTCCTGTAGTAAAAGTGCCTGTATTTAGGGACTATCTCAGAAGCTCAAGGGAGCTGTATGTGTTATAGGGAAGAAACAAAATGTGAACCTTGCCTTGAAAACTATTTTGGATTCAACTTCAGACTTTATTCTTATGAATTGTGCAATTTTAGATAAGTTAATCTGTGGGGACCTCAGTGTCTTCATTTGTAAACTAGAGATAAATGAAAACCTCATAGGGCTATTGTGAATATTAAATAATGTATGAACAATACTTAGCACAAGGCCAGCAATTAATATTGCTAACCTGTTTATAATTTATAAACTGCCCTGAGGACATATTGTGAGCGTAAGTTTTGTCTTTCCGAGTTGATAATGAGTCCCTTGGTGGTGGTCCCAGGGCAGTAAGAAAGGACTTTTGACAAAGTGATTGGGGTACCCCAGCCCTCATATTCTGTCTAGTTGGGGGTGGCTGGAACACTTTGGTGATCTGAAAAGCTGTGCTGTATCTTAGAAGTACTCACATTTTTACTTAATATTTAATTAACACATGCATTGACTTCATTAGAAGCAATTAAAGAAACAGCTTCAGGTAAAGACATTTTGTGAAATTTCTGGACGCTAGGCTATTAGCCATTCGCATTTTCTATCCTTCAAAGGTTTCTTATACCATGTTTTACAGTCATTTTTTAATTTGTTGATTCCATCTAATTATCAAAACTGCTACCTGAAATAATCACAACATGAGGATGAAATTAGATATGGTTGTTCAGTTTTATTTACAAGTAGATCCAGGGCAGCCATGGAATACAAAGCTCTTTTTTTAAATTTTTATAATTAATTTGATTTTTTTTTTTCCCATAGAGTGCATGAGCTCGCCAGAGAGAGAAACAGGAACAGGGAAAGCAAAAAATCTCCACCCTTGGGGATAGCCATGCCACAATCTCTTTTCCTCCATTCTCCTCCTGGGATTTTTGCCACACACATGCACATGCCCAGGGTGATTTTCAAGCCATGAGTCTGGGACTTGAACTATAGTTGGCCATGTGGGAGTCTAGCACTGTGACCAGTATGCCACCTGCTGGCCCTCAAGGCTTAATTAAATATATACACACACACACACATATATATATATATTTAAAGCATTACATCAATTCATAAGCAGTTGCTATTCAAAATAATAATTCGAGATGATAGTACACCCTTCCTTTTGACTGGAACGACCTCCTCCAGTAATTCACCAAAATGATCAATGGAAACGGAAAAAGGAAAGGCACCTGATATTTATGTTCTTTAGGCCTTTTAGAAAACATGGAGTGCTTCCTTTGGCAAGACATGTAAGTCTACAAGAAAGGTGATATTGTAGACGCCAAGGGAATGGATACAATTCAAAAAGGAATACCCCACAAATGTTACCATGGCAAAACTGGAAGAGTCTACAATGTTATCCAACATGCTGTTGGCATTGTTGTAAACAAACAAGTTAATGTCAAGCTTCTCACCAATAGAATTAATGTGGGTATTGAGCTATTAAGCATTCTAAGAGCAGAGATTCACTTCCTAAAACATGTGAAGGAAAATGACCAGAAAAAGAAGGAAGCCAAAGAGAAAGGTACCTGGGTTCAAGTAAAGTACCAGCCTGTTCCACCCAGAGAAGCACACTTTGTGAGAACCAACAGAAAGGAACCTGAGTTTCTGGAACCTATTCCCTATGAATTCATGGTATGATTGATGGATGTTAAAAATAAACTATGGTCTATTAAAAAAAAAGATGATAATTTTTTTTTTTTTTGAGACAGATTTTTTTGCTATGGGGTGCATGCGTTCGCTGTGGAGACAGAGAGACAGAAAGCGAGAAGTCACTGCCCCATGGAGAATGGCCATGCTGCAATCCCTTCTCCTCCATTCTCCTCTCGGGGGACTTCAGACACACCTGCACATGTGCCTAGTATGAGTTTTAAGTCACTGGGTCTGGGACAAGAACCACAGTTGACTACATAGGAGTCCTGTGAGGTAACCATTATTCTAGTAACCATTATGCAATCTACTGGTCCCAGATTTTTACATTTTTATTTATTATTTTTTGCCAGAGGGTATGTGTGCTTGCCAGAGAAAGATAGAGAAGGAAAGTGAAAAAGCATCCCCTCCTCTTGAAGGATGGTTACACCATGATCGTTTCTCTTCCATCTCCTCTCGTTTTGGAATCTGGGCACATGTGCACACACACCTGACATGTTTTTCAGGCTGCCAGGTCAAGGACTCGAACCATGTAGTCAGCCATGTGGAATCTATTTGCCTTAACCACTGTGCCACCACTGGCCCTTTATTTGGTTTTCCATCAGAATTGTTTCAAAATGGAAAATTCAGTTTATGGTATCTAGCAGGAAAGAAGCAAAACATAAGGCCCTAGGACATATGTTTTGATGAGTGGTCAGGCTCTTCTTTAGATGATTATGGCTTTAATCATTTTAATTATCAGTAGAAGTTCATTTATTCATTCATTCACTCAGCATATATTTTCAGGGGACTCTTTATACATCAACTACTGTTCTAAGTGTTAACAATAGTCCATAAATAAGATAAAATTCCTTCTCTAATGGAGTTTAGGTACTGGATGGTGGCTACAGTAGGAAGAGGAAGCAATAAATAAATGGATGCCAAGTTGAGAGTGTTACGAGGAAGACTAAAGCTGGATGAAATGACCGAGCGATGATCAGGGAGGACGATTTATCCCTGATACAGTGACAGTTGGACAGGTATCGGCAGAGAGCAAGGCCTATGGATATATGGGAAAGAGGGGCATTTTCACGGAAGAAAAAACTTCTAAGGTAGGAGGCAGGAACAGGCTTGCCGTATGCAAAGAGTAGCAAGCAGGCCCGGTATAGTTGGAACCCACTGGGTGGAAGATGAGATGGATGGTGACTGTCCACTGAATTTTATTCAGAATGAGAAGAGATACTGTTCATTGGAGGCTTTTGAGAATTGGAGGTAATAGGAGCTGTATTACCTTTAGAAGCGTCATTCTGGCTGTGAATAAGGAAACCATCCCAGGTGATGTAGGACCTAAGGCTGTGTAGGAGTAAAGGGTGAATAAAACACATGTTCCTGTGGCCACACATGGCAGACATCACAAATCAATCACAGATCTTTTTCCCCAGGGCATGGGTATTGATTGGGGAACACCACCCAACACAGCATATACTCAGACCTGAGCCTTGAGAGTCTACACGTGAAATGTCCCAACAGTTAATATATAAAATAAAGTTCATGTATTTTCAGTGTCTTATCTAGCCTTAGAAGAGGTCGAGGCATTTGCTCTAGATTCGTTCAGTCATTAGTAATACATAGTGCACATTGTGAGGGAGGCAATAGAAAAGAAAGTCCATAAATAAGCGAAGTTAATAATTTCAGATCATTGTGCTATGAAGAAAAATGAGTTGGTAATTTCAGATCATAAATGCTGTGAAGAAAAATGATATAATTGAGACTGAAAGAAGAAGAGGCTGCCCTTCGAGTAATAGTGCATGGGCATTCTAAGCAAGGGGAGTGGGTACAAGGTACGAGATTCCTGCAAGAAGATGGACCGAAGAGGAAGGTGCCCAGGACTCCCTGGTTTCCCTCAGCACACGTGTATCCTTACGGGCCACTCCTATTAGTGAGAACCCTGCTGTTCCCATCTCCCTGTGACAAGTCTCTGTGTAACTGATACGACTGATACCTACATTTGTCCAAAGTTTTTTTTTTTTAGAGGTTTTTGCCTTAGAGCATGTGAACTTGCCAGGGAGAGACAGACAGAGACAGTTAAGAGGGAAAGTGAGAATTCACCCCCAGGAGGGATGGCCACACCACAATCCCTTCTCCTCTATTCTCCTCCCGATTTGGGGCACACACAAACACATGCCCAGCATGATTTCCAAGCCACCGGGTCTGAGACTCGAACTGTGGTCGGTCATGTAGGAGTCTAGCAACATAACTACTATGCCATCTGCTGGTCCCGACTTTTTTTTTATTTTTATTTTTAAAGAGATTTTTGCTGTAGGGCACATATGCTCACCAGAGAGACAGAGAGAGTCAGAGAAACAGAAAGCAGGAGATCACCCCCACGGGGGATGGTCATGCTGCAATCCTTTCTCCTCCGGTGTCCTCTCAGGATTTTGGGCATGCACGCACAGGCACCTGGCATTAGTTTCAAGCTTCCAGGTCCAGGACTTGAACCGCTGTCAGCCATATTGGAGTCCAACAATGTAATGTCACCATTACACTATTTGCTGGTCCCTTTTTTAAGAAAAAAAATGTTTACTTTATTCCCAGTAGAGAGCATGTGTGTAAACACTGGCGAGAAAGAGAAACAGAAGCACCCTCTATAGGGTCTCATGATGTTGCGATCCCCTTCGCCCTGCCTCCCAGCTCGTCAGGATCGTGAGCACGGTGGCGGGCACACAGCATTTTCCAGGTCCACAGTGTGTGAGTCCATACTGGCCGTGTGGCTTCCAGAACTCCAGTTAAGTCCCCTGTAGACTGCTCCACAGAGGATGGGCTTAGGTTTTCTCTGAATACTTTCCCATCTTAAATACTCAGCTTTTCCTGCGGTCATTTTCATCCTATCTCGCTTATTCTAATAGTTTTCTCTTATCCCTAAGAACTGGTTGAAGAGGACTGTTCTGGGAAGTACATGAAAATGGATTTCATGTCGCTTTTATGTATTAATAAGTTTGGAGACCCTTTTCTCCTCTCCTCCCTCCATAATTATTTTTTTTGCAATAAATGCCCATCTCATGTACTAAATTTTCCCCTGAGTATGAGCATGAGCAACCTTCTATACAAAAGAAATTTCTCAATTTGTGCCCTGTAGTAGTTGCTAAAACATACACACACAAAAAGTCATTCAGCAGAAAAAATAAAATATAAAGGAAACCAATTATCTCAGCTGTTCTAAGAGACAGGCAGCCGGAGTGGTGAGTAGTAATTGCAGTCTTTCATTATGGAAGTCTTTGGTTGTAAATAATAGATTTCTGCCTCTTAGTATGTTTGTCTTATTACCCATTAGAGAGCCTTGCTTTGTGAAGTGTAGCTGCTGGGTTAGTCAGGGGGGCACAAGTCAGTGGGAAGGGGCAGGGTACTTGCCATTGCAGCCTGAGACTTCCTAGGTGTGGCTGGGGAGGACCTGGGGGCTCAGCTGGGATCCCTTGTTGCCATAGGGGACTGTGGTGAGTCCTTTTCACTTTCTGACCCGTGAGGGTGCTCTCCAAGCTTTGGTTTACTCATCTGTGAAATGGAGTTGATTGAATCCACCTTATGGGGTTGCTCTGAGTCTGAGCACAGGGTGGTGTAATGAGAACGATTCACATTTTTGAGGACTTCCTACCATCCAGGCATCTTTCAAAGCCCTTTACACAGTTGTACTTATTCTTCAGAGCAGCCTGATGAAGTAGACACTGCTCTCTCCTTGTTCCTACAGATTAACTGTGTCATGGAAAGGTTAAATGGTTTGCTCAAGGCACACTGCTTAATGCAGTGCTCCCCACATTTTAAGTGTGTATGTCAAGGTAATAACTGCAGCTGTTATGGCTAAGGTTTTTTTTTTTGTTGTTGTTGTTGTTGTTTAAAGATGTAGTGTGAATATATTATAGAGTATATGAGGTCAGAGTCTTTTTAAAATTTTTTTGGAGAGATTTTTGGTATAGGGCATGTGCACTCGCAAGAGAGACAGAGGCAGACAGAGAGACAGAAAGAGAAATCATCCCCTGAGGGGGGATAACCATGCCACAGTTCCCTCTCCTCCATTCTCCTCTCGAGATTTTGGACACACACACCACACACACACACACACACACACACACACACACACGCCCGGTGTGAGTCTTAAGCCACCAGGACTGGGACTTAAACCACGGTCAACTACATGGGAGTCCAGCAACGTAACCACTACGCCATCTGCTGGTCCCTGGAAGGTCAGCGTCTTAATGCCTCCTGTTTTCTGTTTGTTTCATTAGCTCCATTTTACAGCACTAATTCATCTTTGTGTTTCTTTTGATTGGGGAAAAAAACACACCATCTCTGTTTATATTTTTTTTACTCAATGTTTTCCCTCCTGTAAGTGTTTTTAACAAGGATGCCCTGTCAAAATGCAACACCTGCTGGTTCTCTTGGATCAGGCTTTCCCTGGTCTCTCCCAGGAGGCTCACCGTGATTCCCTCTTGGTGGCAGGGCAGTAGGCCTTTCAAGTAGGGCCGCTGGGAAGTGATGGTATAGGCGGTCCCTGCCCTCCTGCACATTTTTACCATCTGTAGCATCTCACTTGGTCTCCTTGAAAGCATGGCCGACTCAGGTGCCTTCTTTCATGCTCCTGGTGTAAGTCGTGGACCTGTTCTGTGCTGTTAGAAAGGTCTCTAACCCTCTTTGAGTCTCAGCCTCCTTCTCTACAAAATGCGAATGGTGGCAGTGAGGATACCAGTCATCTTGCCTGGTTATGTGGGTTGTACAGAACTAGGGAGGGCAAGTCAGGGCCACTGAAGGATTTGATTCCTCCTTTTAAGTAGTATGCTCAGGGACCAGCAGATGGCATAATGGCTATGTCGCTGGACTCCTATGTAGTTGACCGCAGTTCGAGTCCTGGACCCAGTGGCTTAAACTTACACCAGGATCGTGTGCATATATGCCCAGGATCCTGAGAAGAGAATGGAGGAGAAGGGATTGCGATGTGGCCATCCTCCCTGGGGGTGATTTCCCACTTTCTGTGTCTGTCTCTTTCTGGTGAGCACATGCACCCTATAGCAAAAATCTCTCCAAAAAAGAGTAAATAATAATAAAAAAAAATAGTATGCTCGGGGCTGGCAGGTGGCATGGTGATTGAGGGCACTGGACTCCCAAATGGCTGACCACGATTTGAGTCCCGGACCTGGTGGCCTGCTCTCTCTCTCTCTCTCTCTCTCTCTCTCTCTCTCTCTCTCTCTCTCTCATACACACACACACACACACTCTGCCCCTCTCTGATCAAATTAAAATAAATAAATAAATAAATAAAGTTAAATAACATGATTCTTTAAAAATAAATAAATAAAAATGTGCTCAGGGGCTAGTAGGTGGCATGGTGGTTAAGGTGCTGAACTCCCATGTGGCTGACCATGGTTCAAGTACCATACATGGTGGCTTGCCTTCTCACTTTCTATCTCTCTGTCTTGCACACGTGCCCTGTAGGAAATTAAAATAATAAGAGTAACAAATAAAATTAATTTGGGACCAGCAGTTAGCATAATGGCTATGTCACTGGACTCCCACGTAGTCAACTGCGGTTCGCGTCCCGAACCTGGTGGCTTAAAACTCACGCCGGGCGCATGTGCATGCGTGCCCAAGATCCCAAGAGGAGAACGGAAGAGAAGGGATTGCAGTGTGACCATCCCCCCGGGGGGTGATTTCTTGCTTTCTGTCTCTATGTCTCTCTCTGTCTGTCTGGCGAGCGCACACGCCCTATAGCAAAAAACCTCTCAAAAATAAATAAATAAATAAATTTTAAAAACGTTCCTTTCCATATGTTCTACTTCCCCCCTAAGAATCAAATTTGCCCCACAATCTTCCTTCCTTCCTTCCTTCCTCCCTCCCTCCCTCCCTCCCTCCCTCCCTCCCTCCCTCCCTCCGTCTGTCCTTTCTTCTGTATTTTCTTTCATCCCTCTTCCCATCTGCCCAGCCGTCAGTCCCTCCATTCTCCTTTTCTTCCTCTATCCTTCCTTTCCTTCCCCATAACCTCAAGCACCTCCTTTGCTGGATGCCTTCTGACCCGGAGTGTCTTCGTAGTGAACAAAACAGAGCCAATCCCTGTCTTCACAGAGCTCACTTTCCCACTTCGTCCCCTGTGCTTAGCAATGTAAGTAGGGTTTTCATTTCACAAGTCAGGAACCATTTGGAGAAAATGATGGCCCACTCAATTGGTTTTCCAGGGAGAATACTGCACAGATACTGAAGAGGAAGCAGTCTGTCATTCTGTTGGGTTGTAGGGGAAGTCATGATGCATTTTTGCATAGAAAACTTTCAGCAGGAGGAGCTGAGATGGTTACTGACTGGGCGTTTAAACAGAATATAATAAACACACACAAAATATTAGAGGAAGAGCTTAACTAGGAAACAGAGGGAATAGAGTCCAGGCATCACTGCTGGGGATATTTAAAATAAAGATAGTATAAACAAATGGAGGGGCATTTTTGTTTTGTTTTGTTTTGTTTTTTTCTTGTTTGTTTTTGTTTTTTGAGGAAATAGAAAACAGTGAATATTATGATAGAAGAGAAGATAACAAGGTTCAGTAAATTCCGGGAGCTGGTATAGAATGTCATCGAAATTAGGCTGTGATGTTCAGAGGTTAAGATATGCTGTGACCAGTTATAATATCATAGCTATGTGGGACCAGCAGATGGTGTGGTGGTTAAGCCACTGGACACTCCCACATGGCTGACCATGGTTTGAGTCCTGGACCTGGTGGCTTGCTTTCTAACTTCCCTCTCTTTCTCTCTCTGTGTGTCTCTCTCTGGTCAAATTAAAATAAATAAATGAATAAATAAAATAAAATAATATCATAGCTATGTAGATGTTATTCTATATGAGAATCATGCGCGCGCGTGTGTTTCTTTTATTTTATTTTGTCTATTTGCAGCCACCCTCTCCCGCCCCACCCAACTGGGTTTTCCACTTAATGTTATAAGTGCAGCCATGTCCACAGGGTCCAGAACAGTGCCTGGCACAGAGTAAGCACCAGCCCATATGACTGAGTCTCCATGGAAACTTACCAAGAAGGCAAGTTGAGAAATGGATGATCCTACAGTTTATAAGGGATCATTGTTACTTAACAGTCTTGACAGTTTCAGAGTTGTCTTATCAGAAGGTAACTAGTAACTGGGCAGTTTCCAATTAGGGTCATTGAAGATTTAAGGCAATCTTGCCAATGTCAGAATTTACTCTTTGGGAGAGGAGAGCAGGGCCAGTGGGCTGCCACACCAACTTCAGTCAGAGGGACTCTGCTTTGATCTGCTTTGTGTATCTGGCTTCTGCTCGAAGATCTGATTTGAAGAGTGGTTTCCTCTCTTAGAATTTGAAATTTCCTCTACTCTGTTGGGAAAATCCTCAAATTTGGCGGTGCTGCTGTGGTCTTCTGTTTCAATTTCCTCTTTAGACCTTTTCGGGCATTCTCTATGTTGGAGCCAGACTGATCTTTCCACCCATAAATCTAACCATCATGTGACCTCCTCTACTTAAAGTACCACACAGCTTCTCATCAATAATAGAATTGATATCGTCCAATTTTTAGGATGACTGTATTCTATCACCATTCTAAGCATTTTATTGTGTTAATTTGTTTGATCCTCTGTGTGTTGGATAGAATATTGTAAATTCCCTTTGGACAGATAGAAAAACCAAGACTCAAAGACATTAAATAACTTGCCGAAGTGATACCAGCTAGTAATTAATCTGAGAATAAAGGTAAAAGAGATTTCTTAATATTTTTATGCTTGGACCCTTCTAATGTCCAGTGAAACCTATAGAAGCCATCTCGGAATACATTTTCAATGCAAAAAGAAAATATGTAGCTTATAAAGGAAAGTTGTGTTTAAATATAAAATATGTTAAACGAATCTGTGACCTATGGATCCCAAAAGTAGTATATGAGCTTCTTTGTATTAATTAATAAGATCTATACCCAGGCCTGATGACTACCCTTATTTGAAAGTAATGACAAACACAAATGAATTCCAAGGTGTCTGCAAGTCCCCAATGTGATATAAAAATACCTTTTATTTCTACTGCTAAAAACGTTGCAGATATTTTTATACTAGTATCATTATTTGTTGACTGCATTCATAGAAAGAAATGCTGAATGTCAATGACAGGGGTGTGAAAATCAGAATGCATTTTTTTTCCATCTAAGTTCTCAGGCCCTTGGAACATGAACATAATAATAATCCCTGACCAGAGCACTATGGCCTCACCTCTGATTATCTCACCAGCCTGTCTCCTCCTGCACCCCGTTGCTGTGCCCTCCCCAGCTGCACAGCTTCTGCGTTCTCATATTTTCCTGCACAGGACCTTTGCATGAGCCCGTGTTGCCCATCCTGTCTTAGCTTGTTAGCTCTGCTCCCTCCTGTATCAGTTCAGTGTCACCTCTCCTGGGAGGACCTTCTCGTCCTCCCCTACTAGGACATTCTCCTGTCACAGCACCTGTTGTTAGATTCCAGTGCACCAAGTCAGCACCATGGGTCTCTGTTTATTTGTATGAAGACCTGAGCAAGGTCTGTCTCTCCAAATGAAGTTCAAGCTCAATGAGTATATTAATTTGCCTGGCCTGCTATAATAAAGTATCCCAGACTGGGTAGCTTAAACATCAGACAGGTTTTGCCCCCACAATTCCAGAGACTAGTATTCTTACATCCCTGTGTCCATAAGGTTGTTTTCTCATTGACTTGCAAATAGCTGTCTTGTGCCTGTGTCATTATGTCATCTTCCCTCTGTGAAAGTCTGTGTCCTAATCCTAATCTCCCCTTCTTATCAGCACACTGGTTGGACTGGATTAGGTCCCACCCCTCATAGCCTCATTTTAATTTAGTTACCTAGGTAAAGCTGCTGTCTCCAAATGGAGTCTCATTCTGAGGTCCCAGGGCTAAGGACTTCAATTCATGAATGTTTAGGGTGAGGACCACAATTCTGTCCATACATGAGTGAAGGGAACAGTCTGGTTTTGTTCACCCCTAGTCCCCATCACTGACCATTCCACTTAGGCTGGAGTGAGCCTTCAATGAATATCTGCTAAGTGGATGAACTGATGTGTATAAACAAGAGTATGCATACATGCATACATACAAGAGTTTTTTGATTGTTAAAATTTTCTTTTTTCTAAGGGTTTTTGCCATAGGGCACGTGCAGAGAGAGACAGAAAGACAGAGAGAGAGACAATGACAAGGAAAAGCAAGATCACCCCACAGCTGCAATCCCTTCTCCTCCATCCTCCTCCTGGGACTTTAGGAACTTCTGTACACATGCCCAGAACTTGAACCGTGGTCAGCCATGAGGGAGTCCAGTGCCTTAACCCTTACACTGATATTTAAAACTTGGATTTGGACCAGTCCATAGTGCAGAAGTTAAACACCGTGTAGAGGGAGATGCGGCTTGCGTGGCTGACCACAGTTTGAATTCCAGCCCCTGCAGCTTGAAGAACATTGTGGGCCACTGAGCACACCTGCCTAGGATCCTGATGGGAAGGAGGGATGGAGGAAAGGGGGTTGTAACATGACTAGACCCTATTGGGGCGTGCTTTGTATTTTTATCTCTGGCAAGCACATGTGCCCTCTGTCACTAAAAATACAGAAATGGAAAAACGTGGATTTTCATTGCATTTTCTAAAATTGAGTGTTCTCAATACTTATTCCTCAAGTTCTGCTTCCCCTATGCCTAAGGTAATACATCTGATCTAGGAATGTCCAGATCACAATTTAAAAAAAAAAAAAAATCTCATGTACCCATATTTGAAAGCTTGATTCAGCTCAAGTGGTGTTAGTCATATAATTAAATCACAAATACAGAACATTTAAATTTCAACTATGGCGTGATTAGCTCCCATTTGAATTTTATTCTGTTCCGAAATGTAGCACATTGATTTAATAATAGCTATTTGGTTGTATAAAGCAGGGTTTTAGCTTCTTTGAGATGCTAATTAGCTTGGAAATGGTTTAAGCACCTATTTCCTGGGATAATTTCAGTCCAGCTATACATTCTTTTTTTATACATACTTTTGCTGACCTATAAACACACCTAACCATAGCAGTCTCAAATACATAGTTGAGAAATGTAACACAGTGCTGGCTTATAACTTCTGGAAGTATATTATTTGGGTTTATGCTAGAATAGTGCGATTTAAATTGTTAAATATGAAAATCAAGGTTCTTAGATTTGTATCAATAAAGCATCAAACCTAGGGGAACAGTAATAGGGACATGCTTAAGATGTAGTACGTGGGCCCCCCGAGTTCAGTGTGTTCTTGGGTGTAGTGGTCTGTCAGATATTATATTTGTTAGAAATAAGTAAGGGGGCCAGCAGCTGGCATGGTGGTTAAGGCACTGGACTCCCACATGGCCAACCACTGGTTGAGTCCTGGGCCTGGTGGCTTCCTTTCTCACTATCACTCTCCCTCTCTGTCTCTCTTTGGTCAAATTGAAGAATAATAAGTTAATATTTTTTAAAAGAAGTAAGTAAAAATAATTGTAAAGAAGAGTCACATAGTCAAAGAGGGAGAGCAGGGGTTAGATGGTGGTGTGGCGGTGGTGTAACTCATCCTATGCTCAAGTCCTGGGCTTGTGTCCTGGAGCCTTCCCAAGTACGCTGGGCATGCATATGTCTGTGATCCGGGCCAGCTGTGGCTAGGGATAGACTACCCTGTTGGTGCGTCTGTATGTCTCTGTCTCATGAAAGAAAGGAAGGAAGGAAGGAAGGAAGGCAGGCAGGCAGGCAGGGAGGGAGGGAGGGAGGGAGGGAGGCTGGGAGGAAGGAATAAGCCTTAAAAACAAAATCCTAGAAAGCAGGACTCTCGAATGCAGAATGCTACAGAGTCCCTAATACACTAATATAGACTGTGACTTTCCAAGAGGGGAACATTGTATGCAGACTTTATCAAACACATTTGCCTAAGAAACTACCCCCATAGCATGTGTCTCTTTGGAGAGAGACAGAAAGAGACAAAGGAAAAGGGAGAAATCTCCCCTCAGGAAGGATAGTCATGTTGCAGTCCCTTTTTCTCCATTCTCCTCTTGGGATTTTGGTCATGCACACCCACATGCTCAGTGTGTTTCAAGTCACTGGGTCCAGGGCTCAAACTGTTGTTGGCCAGGAGGCACCTTAACCACCATGCCACCTGCTGTCCTCCCCACTTTTATTTTTAGACAGGGTCTTGCTATGTGTTGATCCTCCTGCCTCAGTATCCTAAGTAGCTGGGACCACATACTTCCACCATGGGACCTGACTTTCCAGGTGGGCCAATAATCGAACCTGGGACTCCCAGGTGGCTACAGTCCATGGTGTAGCAGCATCTACCAGTGTGTGCTGCTGTGCTGGGCCTGAAACTCTTTTTTTTTTTTTTCCTAAGGCACTAGTGTACTGAGAAATACTCTCAAGATGGTCTCTCTAGACAGTCTAAAATTAGTTAGTGTATTTTGCTGATTTGGTAAGCAGGGTATCCTTATCAGAATTTTATCTTTCACTATTCAGAATATGATAGTATTATGGCTTTTTATAGGCAGCATTCCAAATACCAATTTTTAACACAGCATTATAGTGGTCAACATTTCATAGATCTGGCTCGACAGTTTTTGTGAAACTCAGCAATTAAAACAAAAGCTCAAAGCATCTGTGTTAAGGCATTCTTTGCAAATGTCAGAAAGCCAACTCCTACTCCATTAGCTTTAGTAAAATAAAAAGTGTGAACTAGTGTCAGGAGATTTATTAACGAAGGGTGTATCAGTAGGACTCAGCCTCTCTCTGTCTCTGGGTTTTCATTTCTTCTGAATCATTGATTCTCAGGGGAGACCTTTGCCTATGTAAGCACGTGGACTCCAGCTGGTCTACTTTCTTACTTACTACTTACATTGCAGTGGAAATTGAGCTTATCCTTTCTATTCTTCCAACTATTGATATGTCCCAGATTTAAATCCCATTGGCCTGATTTGGGTTCTCTGACTGCCCTCCTCTGAATACCTCCCATCCCTGTGATAGGCAGAGCTGGGTCATGTGCCTTGCCATCTCTTATGCCAAGGAGTAGGATCAACCCCACTGAAGCCACCTGCACTGAGCCAGGGAAGGGGCGTGGGGTACAGATCCCTGGAAGAAAATAGAGCTGTGATGGTGGCCCCAAACTGCAAAAAACTCTATGTCTGGCAGCTAAAAGTAACAGATATCCCATACACCTGCCCTCAGCCTTAGCCGGTAGGCTTATAAAATACTCGTTTCCTGTAAATCAAATAAAAGAGATCCCAGTTAATTGAACTTCTAGTTAGGTAAGCTGCAGCTAATTAAATTTGTTAGCTAATTGGGTGCTGATTGAGGAAACAAATGGAAGCATGTCATAAGGATAAAATCAACAGATCCTGACAGTTGATTAAATGTGAGAAGCAAATGAGAAGAAAGAAGATTCAAGGATATTTCAATATTATGGACCACGTAACTAGGCTCGGAAGTTCCCTGGTCTGTGAGATTCTCTTCCAGGAGAACTTCTGTGCCTCTTTATCTTGGTGTCACCATGGCGCACGTGGTTAGTTCTCAATGATTTGTTATTTTTTTTTTTTTTAAATAATTATTTATTTTATTTTATTTATTCACTCATTTATTTTAATTTGACCAGAGAGAGACACAGAAGAGGAAAGAGAGAGAGGGAAAGTGAGAAAGGAAGCCACCAGATCCGGGACTCGAACCGTGGTCAGCCATGTGGGAGTGTCCAGCACCTTAACCACCACGCCACCTGCTGGTCCCAATGATTTGGTAGAAGTAGGTGACCAACCGTGAAGTAAAATAAGGAGTAAAAGTGGATAAGCATATCCAGGGAAGAAGCTGTTGAGTGTGAATTTCGAGGAGAAATGTGTTTGGCATTTAGGTAGAGTTGGGCATTTGAGAGCATGGGGCCCAGGTTCATTTTAATATCTTTCGGGAAAATCCAATCTTGTATACACTTTGGCTCAAACCAAAACTGACTGTCTTTCTTTTTTCTTTCTTTTTTTTTTTTTTTTTTTTTTTTTTTTTTTTTATGAGAAATTTTTGCTATGGAGTGCATGCACTTACGAGAGAGACAGAGAGAGATAGAAAGTGAGAAATCATCCCCTGGGATGGGTGGCTATGCCGCAGTCCCCTCTCCTCTATTCTCCTCTTGGGATTTTGGGCATGCACGCACATGCACCCAGTGTGAGTTTCAAGCCACCAGGTCTGAGACTCAAACCATGGCTGGCCACATAGAAGTCCCGCACCTTAACCACTGTGCTATCTGCTGGCCCCCCGAGACTTTCTTTGCTAAAAGTAAAGGCATATTTCCTTGTGCGAGACAGTAGGTGGGATGCTCTATCAAGTAAGAGACTGTACGAGGAAAGTGTTCTTGGAACATTTGTTTTTTCTTGAAGACGCTGATATCTGGGTCTCAGAGGGATTATGCATTTCCAAATGTTTCCATTTGCGACTGGCAAATTGCATTCGATGCCACAGTTTAGTGACATAACATCACATTGCTTCAATGAGGATGATTTGGGGTGCGAATATCATAGTCAAGGAGAATTCATGTTTGCTTCTTTTACAGTCAACTGCAGCTCAACTGCTTTTCCACAGCTAGGGAGAGCAAGGCACAATAAAGCTATAAATAGCACTGGTAATGTGTGAATAGTTTCTTATTCAGTAGTAGAGCTCAGTGCCTCTCTCTGTTTTATAATAAATATTTTTAATGCATTCCCTTTAGTATTCTAAAATGAAATTAACAGATAATGCATCCAATTAATACACCTAATTCTTAAAATTATATTGTGACTCAACAGAGAACAAATAAAGATCCCAGCTGCAGCAATGCACACAGCGAAGATGCTGTTCCCTGCAGACTGGGACCACAGGGAGGCCTGGGTTTAATTCCTGGTCCAACATGAAGGCTGGTCATGGTGTGTGCCCCTGTGGTCCCAGGTTCTGAGGCAACTGAGGCAGGAGGATCATGACAGACCCCATCTTATATAGCGGGGGGAAAAAAAAACAACTTCAGAAAGTAAAACAAATAGTAAAAAGAAGGTAAACATACTAAGCGGTGCCCATTGCAGTTTGTGAACTGTACGCTTGGGCACACGTTTGCTAGAGCAGCACTTCTCCGTGGGATGTTAAGGTGCAGATCCTGAGTCAGCAGCTCTGGTGTAGAGCCCGGGAGCCTGAGTTTCTCAGCCTAGGGGATTCCAGTACTGGCTGGGGCCACACTTGGACGAGGAGGACTCGAGAAGACATAATGAGGTAGTCAGACGCTTGTACCTGTGGATACTCAGAATCACTGTAACTGTTGCAGCTATAAAATTGGCTGCTACAGATGCCCAGAACGGGCTTCTGAAAACTAAAGAATAATGCTGTTGTCGATACGATTTTCTGACATGGTAAACAACCCTTCGTAAAATTCCATGCCAAACAAAAGTAGCAATTTCCTCTCGATCAATACAAGTTTTGCATGCAGTGTAAAAATCATACTTTGCCTTTGTATGTGAAACAAAGAAAGGTAGAAGGTTCTGGTCTCAGATGCTTAGTATTTATTTACTGTTCATTTACTGTCCATCGAGAAGGTCCAAATTTGTGCCCACCATAGCACAATTCTTTGAAAGAATCTTAATTTTGCCTCCTGATATCTGTGACAGTCCCCTTCCCCTCTGAAGTCAGAAGACATCACCATGGACTTCCAAAATATCCCACAGAAGGGGACATCATTTGTCAAGGACCCCGGAACCCAAAGGCCAATTAATAGGAACAGGTGGGATGTGACTACGCATAGTTTATTCTGACAGATTGTCCCGTGCCAGAACTCAAAGACAGCCGAGTAGAGGGTGCAGTCATGTTGCACAGCTCACGACATCAGAATGGTACATACTTCTTGGAGGTGTTTTCTCTGCTGTTCACTTTGTTACTCAAGTATTTGGGGGAAAAGTCGCTATGGCCATATTTGCAGCAGACAGATTTGTTTTGCACCGTGCTGCGAGAGGGTGTTAAAAAGAGGCCTGTGAAGAATCTGAAGCAAGTGGAGATTATTTTGGAGAAAAATAAAAAGCACATGTCCTGGTAACCACAGATCGAGTCGTGTTTTGCCAGTTGAATTTTGATCTCTCCCAGCTGCCTTGAAAAGTAAGGCACCCCTGACTTTTTTCCCACAGTTGAGGGGCAAGAGAGCAGTTGTCAGGGATACGGCAGTTGTCAGGGACACTTCTTCCTCCCCGAAGTTCTGCATGGTACCTTATGGTTCTGATGAAAACCTTGTAATTGCTCAAATGGAAATGATAGAATTGACTGAATGAAAGTAGTAGCATGTAGATTGGGTTATATTAGTTGCACCAAAAAAGGTATGGATTCAGAGCATAGGGATTATCACTTCTAATTTGGACTCACTGCCTCAGATAGTCTCTTTGCTAACACTGCTTTAGCCCCCAGGCAAGCTGCATTCTTTGACATTGTACTTAATACAAAATACGTAAGACAGAATTTTTCCCCCCATTGGTATCAGCATTTTTATTAACATAGGATGACGGTATATTCACTATAGACTACTTGAGAAATAAACTAACCAACTGAGAAAAAATTAAGATGGAAATAAGAATACACATAATTCTACCACTCAGAGATGACAACTTTTTTTTTTTTTTTTTACTATTTTTCTAAAGAACTATTTTATTTAACTTTCTTTATTTGTTTATTTTAATTTGACCAGACAGGGACAGAGTGAGAGTGAGAGTGAAAGAGAGAAAGAGAGAGAGAGAGAGAAAGCCACCAAAGAGAGAAAAAGTAAGCTGCCAGGTCCAGGACTCAAACCATGGCCGGCCATGTGGGAGGCCGGCACCTTTAACCACCACGCAACCTGCCAGCCCCCGATGACAACTATTAACACAAATTTTCTTCTAACCTTTTTTATTCTTTCAAATGCAGAAATACACAAGTGCATGCTCACTTTTTTTTTAAGGTGGGGGTTAAGTTTTGCTATAGGGCATGTGTGCTTGCTGGAGAGAGAAAGAGAGAAATCATCTCCCGGGGATATCACCATGCCACAACCCCCTTTCCAGTCTCTTTTCAGGATTCTGTGCATGCATGTGCGTGTGCATGTGCACACACACACACACACACACACACACACCCACCAGTGTTTTCTTTTTAAAATTTATTATTTAAGACAGCTTTTTGCTATAGGGTGTGTGTGCTTGCTTGCCAGAGAGATAGAAAGTGAGAAATCACCCCCAAGGAAGTGGGGGTATGGCCACTCCACAATCCCTTCTCCTCCTTTCTCCTCTTGGGATTTTGGGCACGCACACACACACACACACACACACACAGCATGAGTTTTAAGCCACCAGGTCCGGAACTCAAACTGGGGTTGACTACGTGGGAGTCCAGTAACACAACCATTATGCCATCTGCTGGTTTCCTCCCCCAGTGTTTTTCAAAAGTCTGGGTCTGGGACTTGAACTGCAAAGTCGGCCATATGGCATTCAGCTGCCTTAACCACCACACCGCCAGCTGGCCCTTATGCTCGCATATTCAACAAAATTAAAATAGTTTCTCTAGTTTTGCATACTGGTATTATTTTCTCTTAATATCATGAAGTACATCTGAATGGTACTCATTTTTGGCACTTTTGTATTAATGGATATTTTTGACATAATTATGGATTCACATGTAGTTTTATGAAATACTTTTTCTGAAATTCTTTCTGTACTCATTTCAGTTTCTCACAAGGGTACCAGTTTGCAAAACTATAGTATAATATCACAGCCAGGATATTGCTATTGATACAATCTATCAAGCTTATGCAAATTTCTTGAGTCTATAGCTTGTCTGTTTTCTCCCAGTCTATAGCTTGTCTTTTTTTCTTAAGATTTTTGCCATTGGGTGCGTGCGCTCTCCAGAGAGACAGAGAGTGAGAGGCAAAGTGAGAAGGAAAGTGAGAAATCACCCTCAGGGGTGGGGGGAGGGATGGCCACCCTGCAATCTGTTTTTCTTCATTCTCCTCCTGGGATTTTGGGCACACATGCACATGTGCCTGGCATGATTATTCAGCCTCCAGGTCTAGGATTTGAACTGCCATCAGCCACATAGGAGTCCAGTGCCTTAACTACCACACCACCTGCTGGTCCCTAGCTTGTCTTTAGAGCAGTTTTAGGATCATAACAAAATTGAGAAGAAGGGACAGAGATATCCCATCCATCCTCCACACATAACTGTCATTTCATCCTTTATTGCCATGTACAGTGGTGAATTTGTTACAGCCGATGAACCTGCATTGAGACATTGTTACCATCCAAAGCCTATAGTTTCCTAGGGCTTGCTGTCCGTAATGTATAGTCTGTGGGCTTAAGTAAATGTATGATGACGGGTAGTATTCTTAGTGCTCAGAAAATCCTGTCCTTCTGCCTATTAGCTTGTCTTTTCATCACTTGGGCTTTCACAGAACAAAAGATTTACATTTTGATTAGGTTCAAAGTATCAGTTTTTCTTTTAATGAATCATACTTTGAGTATCAAGCATACTAACACTTTCCCTGGCCTTGTATCCTGAAGATTTTTCCTATGTTAATTTGCTTACGTTTTACATTTAAAGCCATACTTTTATTTCTATATATGGTATGAGAATTAGACCAATGTTAATTTTCTTTGCCTTTGATGGCCACTGGTTCTAGCACCATTTGTTGAAAAGTTACCCTTCCTTTATTTTTATTATTTTTTAAAGGTAGTCACTGGAGAGAGAGAGAGAGAGACAGATAAACAGACAGAAGGAAAGTGAGAAATCATCCCCTGGGGGGAAAGCCACACCATAATTCCCTCTCCTCCATTCTCTTGCTGGGATTTTGGCCATGTACGCACGCATGCCGGGCATGATTTTCAGGTTGCCAGACCCAGGACATGTCCCTCTGTTGGCCGCGTGGGAGTCCAGCACCTTAACCACTATACCTGAAGGCCGCTACCCTTCCTTTATTAAATGCCTTTTGTACCTTTGTTAGAAATCAGTAAGGTAGTTTTAAGTTCATTTCTGGGTTTTATGTTCTATTTCCGTAGAGTGTATGTCCCTTTGCCAGTACCACACTGTCTTGATTCTTGTAGCTATACAATCAGCCTTAATATTTTTAAGAGTGATTCCTCCCGCTTTATTCTTTTTTTAAAAAATTTTAAAGAATTTTTTTTATTTACCTTTATCTATTTTTTTTTTTTTTAATTTGACCAGAGAGGGAGAGACGGAGGAAAAGAGAGAGAGAGAGATTTTTTTCTGTTAATTTGCTTAAGTGAGAAAGCAAGCCGCCAGGTCTAGGACTCAAACCAGTTGTCCATGTGGGAGTGCAGCAGCTCCCTTAACCACCACACCGTCTGCTGGCCTCCCTCCCACTTTATTTTTATTTGTCAGGATTGTTTTATCGAATCTGTGGCCAGGTTGATCGTTGTCTGTGCATCTCCTGTTTTAGTTTTACATGGGTACTTGTGATGCTAATTTTTAATCTTGGACTCATTTTCTCAGTTTTCTCTCTTGAGGGTATTTTGTTTTACTAAAAGAACATCTCCCCTTTTCCTAGGGAAGCCTGTTTTTCTTTTTTTCTCTGAGTACTTTACAAATTAAAATTGTGGATGTGACTGATTTTATTTATACTCACTCAAACAACTCTTTTTTTTTTTTTTTTTTTTTTTTTTTTTTTTTAATTGACAGAGTACACATGTGTTTTCCAGAAAGAGAAGGAGAGGGAGAGAAAGGACCACCAAGTGGAATGCGGTCATGCCTCAATCCTTTTTGTCTATTTTTATGCCCTACCAGGATTTGGGGCTTGCACACACATATGCCCGGCATGATTTTCAAACTGTCAGGACTGGGACTCCAACCATGGTCAGCCATGTGGGATCCAGCTTTCTAGGCATAGCAGTTACCTGCTGTACTTCAGGGCCATCCCTCAAATACCCGATTCCTGAACACCTTGATTTGTTCCACTTTGCATGTTTACTTGGGTATCTGTAGTTCTTGAGTTCTTTTTGTTTTGTTCAGAGTTCGCTCCGTGACTGAGAGTGGGATGAAGAGAAGGAAATTGCTCATGTGCTGTCTATTAGTGCTCGGTTCAAAGGCAAGATGGCTTTGCATTGAATCTCCGTGAACTTAAGCATAAATATAAGTGCACAGGGTTTGCTGGTATTTATTAGACAAAGTTTTCTTGGGTCATCCTCCTTGTACAATACTTCTAAATAATCTGATAGTGTACATTATAATGTCTGTCTCCACTGGATATATAAACATATGAAGCATTTTCTTTTCTTTTCTTTTCTTTTTTTTTTTTTTTTGGAGAGGTTTTTGCCATAGGGTGCGTGCGCTCGCCAGACAGACAGAGAGAGACAGAGAGACAAAGCAAGAAATCAACCCCTGGGGGGGATGGCCATGCTGCAGTCCCTTCTCCTCCATTCTCCTCTCAGGACTTTGGCCACGCACGCACACGCGCCCGGTGTGAGTTTTAAGCCACCGGGTCTGGGACACGAACCGCAGTCGACTGTGTGGGAGTCCAGCGACATAGCCATTACGCTAACTGCTGGTCCCGCATTTTTTTTTCTTTTAAATGGATTATGGCCAGCCAGTGGTGTGGTGGTTCAGGCAGCTGGATTCCACAAGGCCGACTACACTGTTTGAGTCCCAGACCTGAGACTTGAGAAAGACGCCAGGCACATGTATGTGCGTGTCCAAAACCCCAAAAGGAGGGAGAAGGGATTGTGGTGTAACTATCCCCTTTGAGAGGATAGCTTTCTCACTTTCCTCTTGTATATTGCTCTAAGTCTCTCCACAAGGCGCATGTACCCCGTCAGCAAAATTATAAAACGTTGTTCATTTAGAGTAGAAATGATGTAATTCACGTTCTAAAACAATGAGAGAATAAAGTAATGATTTAATCATTCTTTGTCATATGGATGCTTTGTTACATTTCAGGTGCTGTAGTAAGAAAATGGAATTAAGGGAATAGCTCATTTGGGGCGGATATTTCTGGGTTATGTTCTGTGGATGTAACTGGGCACTCTGGAAGAGAGAGGAATAAATTCAGTTGGAAAGTATTTAGAATTACTTTTCGTGTCATAAATATCAAAATGGATGCTCTTAAGTAACTACAAGAGGGTTTTATAGTAGACCAAGGAGTACCTGAGTCCTGTTTCCAACGTCTCTGAGACAGGTGACAGGTGCGCATAGAAGATAAATCCGAGTACAAGAGCTCAGATGCTTTGGCCCTACGCCTCTCTGCAGATCTTGATTAAGTAGGTCTGGATCTGTGCTATGGAGAACTCCTTCATCAGAATGGCTTAAAAAGTAAAGGAGGCTGAGGCCGCAGGTGGCATGGTGGTTAAGGTCGCTGGACTCCCACATGGCCAACTACAGTTCAAGTCCTGGACCTGGTGGCTTGCTTTCTGATTTTCCTCTCTCTCTGTCCCTCTCTGGTCAAATTAAAAGTAAATCAATAAATAATACAAAGTAAAGGAAGCCAAAAGCAATCTTTATTCTTCCCTAAAGGCCAAATTCAAATATCCATTTCCATTCTATTTCGATAAAACTCATATTTTCCTGGTTTGCGTGGGACATTTCTAGCATGTATTCTTTGCTGCCCCATAATTATTATCATTATTATTTAATAATTATTAAAATGTGTTATTATATCATTATATTAGTATGTAAAAAGCATTTTGCCAAAGGGTATATGTACTCGCCAGAAAAAGACAGAGAGAGAGAAAGATAAATAGCATCCCCCCTTGGGAGATAGTTATTCTGTAATCCCTTCTCCATTTCTTGCTCTTTTGGAATTTTGGGCCTCCATGGTCATGAGCCTAGCATGTTTCTCAAGTCTCCAGATCCAGGACTCGAACCAGGCAGTTGGCCATATGGACCTAGCTGCCTAAACTACTACACCACCAACTGGTCTCTGTTACTATATTATTAACAGTGCCCTTTTGTTCTCTATAGTGTCCTTGTTCAAAAGGTAGTTGATATAGTTATTGTAGTCTTATCTTAACTCAGAGCCCAAAAAGAGAGAAAGAATGACTGCCCCTTAATGCTCAGAGAAGATCAGCCCTGAGTCTTTTGAGGTGTCTTGGCCAAAGTGAAGATGGACTAGGGCATGGAATCCAAGGGAGATGCCAGACACATGCCACCTAATTTCAAGGAAGAATAGAAAGCATACAAAGAACAAAGTATGAAATGGAAGGGCTTCTTCCAAAGAATGGCTGTTGGGGCATTCTTACCTCTGTACTTAGAAAGGCAAAAGTTTGGGGATCAAGGAGAAAACTCATCTTTCTCCCTCCTAAGGAAAGGCTTGTCTGCCTTTAGCCCACTTGATCAGAAAAGATGCCCAAAGGGTGAGAGCTGCCTGGGCATGCCCTCATCCTCCGGCAGCCTTAGCTTTAGGCACCCCCCAAGCCAGCCTCACGGAAACAGGGAGATGTGAGCGACTGCCACCTGCATGCTTTTAGCCTTCCAACAAGCGAAATCAGGGCACATCGACATGCCCTTCACTCTGGCCAGCAATAGCACTGTCCTTTCTGGAGGGCAGAGTGAAGGTGCCTCTTAGGGAATGCACAGCTCAGGGTGACATTCTTACCTCTACCCCTTTTTGGTAAGAAATTTTTGCAGTATTTTGAAAACATATAAATAATAATGTCTATAATTTAAAGATGCCCACCATGTCATTTCAGAAGCAAATAAAAATTACTGAATTAACATCTTAAAAATTCTATTAAGAAGTGTTTTCTTGTGGTCCCAGCATAAACAAGGACTATGTGTGATACTTAAAAATCATAGTTAAGAGTCAGCCCCATAGCCTATGGTGAGGCAAGCCTGATCCCACATGGCACACCATGGTTCAAATCCTGGCCCCTGCAGCTTGAAAAACTCACTAGGCATGTGTGCATGTGTACCCCAAGTCATGACAGGATGGAGAGATAGAGGAGAAGGGATTGTAGTGTGGCCATGCCTCATTGAGGGGGGCTTTTTCCCTCCTACTCTCTCTCTTTTTCTGATGAGCGTACATGCCCAATGACAATTGAGCCCTCCCCCCCAAAAAAAAAGGCAAAAAAAAAAAAAAAAAGAAATCATAATTAAAAATGATGCATTTCACATTTATTCAAGAAGACACGTTAGGGGCCAACCAGGTGGTGTGGAGACTAAAATGGCTCGATTCCACATGGCTGACTGTGTAGTTTAAGTCCTGGGCCTGGTGGCTTGAAAATGCCAGACGTGTGTGCATGTGCCCAAAAACCCCTAGAGGAGAATGAATTGCGGTATGGCCACCTTCCTGAGAGGATGACTTCTCACGTTCTCTTCTCTCTCTTTGGCACATGCACCCTATAGCAAAAACTTGAAGAAGACATATTAGAATGCGTGTCTAGGAGCAAAATAAACATGATCCAAATTTATTCTAGTCCATAGGAAAAATAGGGAATAATTTACAAATGAGAATACTGAGTTATTAACTATTTCTTGTGACATTTTCCCTGCCTTGTGTGACGTCAAGGGGCTCTAAGACTGCTGACCTGAAGAGACAGTGCTAGTTGTGGGCCGTGAGTCGCAAGCAGCATGCTGAACCTTGTGGAGGATGCTCCGACTCTGTGCGTGTGGTCTGCTGCTTTGGACTTGTTCTCCCTTCTTGATGCCTTTCTGATGGTCCAGGAGACGTTTTTGTTAGGTCATGGAAAACCTCTTATGGAAATGGTGGAGTTTATCAACAAATCCCCAAGGAAATACCAATGGCAGACTTATGTGTGTCCTGAGATGAAGTAGTCACCAAGTGCTTGATTTATAAGACCTGGCTCATCTCTGTAGTTCAGATGCAATGAAAATGCAGAATAAGGGCTGGCAGATGGCATGGTGGTTGGGGCACTGGACTCCCATGTGGCCAACCGCAGTTCGAGTCCCAGACCTGGTAGTTTACTTTCTCACTTTCCCTCTCTCTCTCTCTTTCTCTTGCTTGCTCTGTCCCTCTCTGGTAAAATTAAAATTAATTAATTAATTAAAATAAAATAATTCTTTTTTTTAAGAAAAGAAAGAAAATGCAGAATACATATGACAGTTGAGTTTAGACCATTCATGTTTTTGAGCTAAACAAGGTTGGCAGGTAAATGGAAAACCTTCATTGCAAGAAATGACACACTTAAGGGGAAAATTGCTTTGTTAGTGCAAAGATCTGCTTAGCTGAGGAGAAATTAAATGACATGATTGAGGAGAAAGAGCTGAACAAGTGGAACATGGAAATAAGAAAGGGTTCTGTACAGTTTAGGCCTATTAGTCAAGTTGAAAGATGGCGAGGTTCTCCGTTATTCATTTGGGTGTCAATGAGGATAGAACAGAACTATTCTGAAAGAAAAAAGAATATATGGAAATGAGTAAAAGAGTCTCAAAATTCACAGAAGTATGTGTGGAATTTTGCAGGTTCTCCGGAGCCTGTTGAGTTGCAGGGTAGGCGAGAGATGTTATACTGACACTTTTCTTGTTCAAAGAGTGTGAACACACAGGCTGACAAAATTTGAAAAGAACAGTGCTTAGGAGATAGCTCTGGGCTTTTTGTTTTCAGTAAGGCAAGCAAATACGAATATGCTTGGGTTAGAGTCAGCGCGAGCAAATGCAAATATGCTTCCCTTAGTCCTTGATGAAGTACCAGAACATGGAGTTGACTCGAGGAAGTATCTGTCCCATGACACGATCTGTTCTCTCTACGTAGAACCAGAGGATATCTGTCTGTTTTCTTTCATCCTATGGAAGGAGTTCACGAAATGTCACTCTAAAATAGGATGCTTTGATGTGATTACTTTGAACCGAGGGCAGTTGGGGGGCAGGAGATACAGGCCAAGACTTTCTCTGGGCTCCCCTTATCTAAGGACAGATCCTTTCAAAGGAACTCAGTGTCATGAATTCCCAGCACAGGAATCTCGTCAACCTGGGGAGATGAACTCAGATCACAGGAAAGGAGTCCAGGGCTTGACATCACACCCAGACAATGTCCTAGTCTGGGGGGGGGGGGGTGGACATTCTAGATAACTTTTATTAACTGGAGACTTTATCTTCATAACAAGAAAACCTTTCTTCACTTTGCAGTTCTTCCCATCACCGTCCCATCACTTGGGGGCGCTACCCCAGTTCTCCCCTTCTTTTCCCCTCTGCGCCTCCATCCCCACCTCCAGAAGCCTCTGTTCCTCTCTGTGGCTCAGGATATTGTGTAAGTGTCAGTCACCCAGCCCTTCTGTGAGTCTCATGTATTGTACGACCACGTATGTGGTCATAATTAAATATGAGTTTTTCCTTTTAATCTGTTTTATGCCATTTGGATTTGTAACCCAGCCCAAGAACCTAGAAGCATAGAGGGATGTCATTGTTTTCCCCCACACACCATTACTACACTTTTACTTGATCAGAAGTAATACTTTTATTTTGTTAGCAGGGAAGTTTGATTTAATTTCTTGGGCCACAAAGTAGTTACTTAAGGAAGATGCAAAAATACTATCCCTTTGCTATATGGAGTATCTAGTTTTATTTTTAATTAATTAATTTGTTTATTTATTTATTATTATTATTATTATTATTATTATTATTTAATTAGACCAGTGAGAGACACGGTGTAGGGGGAAGAATGAGAAAGTAAGCCACCAGGTCAGGGACTTGAACTGTGGTCCACCATGTGGGAGTGTCCAGTTCCTTAAGTACCATGCCACCTGCTGGTCCTGAGTATCTAATTTTTAACAAGAAGACAAGAAGGGAATATATACAATCTATGAATGTTTGTTTTGTTTTTAATTTTTGCTAGCTGGAGACAGAGAGAGAGACAGAGACAAAAGGAAAGTGAGAAAGCACCCCTGGGGTTACTTATTTATTTATTTTTTAAAATCCTTGCTTTCTCACCTTCCCTCCCTTTCTCTTTCTCTCTCTCACTCTGTCCCTCTCCGGTCAAATTAAAATAAATGAATAAAGTTAATAAAAATAATTCTTTAAAAATTTTTTTAAAAAGGGGGGGCTGGCAGGTGGCATGATGGTTAGGGGCACTGGACTCCCACATGGCCAACTGCAGTTCAAGTCCTGGACCTGGTGGCTTGCTTTCTCACTTTCCTTCTCTCTGTCTTTCTCTTGCTTGCTCTGTCCGTCTCTGGACAAATTAAAATAAATTTAATAAAAATAATTCTTTAAAAATAAAAATCACTGTCTGCAGCTATATTGCCCAAGTTGGCCTCCAGCTCAGAATCCTCCTGCCTCGCCCTCATAGCTGGGAGTGGGTGTGTGTGTCAATCCGGGCCCCTGTGAATATGGTGTTGAATCCATCCTCACTTGCAGTGCCTGTCTGTTCTTTAGTGCTTTTCTTTGTGGATTGGGACTGGGCAGAGGCAGCCCACTTGGCATAAGAAGAGTTTGTTCCTTTGGTGTGGATACAAAAGAGTAAGAGGAAGTGAAGAAGTCAGCACCAAACGTGCATACTAAGTACAGGGAGCTGAAAGGTGTGGAGAGTGAAGGCTCATCCCGGAGTCCTGATTCCCTCTCCAATCTGGGTCCAATTTTGACTTTTTATTTTTTTTTTTTTTTTAGTTTAAGCTGTAGGGCATGTACACTTACCAGAGAGAAATAGGGAAAAAGAGAGAGGGAAAGAGAGAAATTACCTCCCGGGGGATGGCCATGTCGCAATCCTTTCTCTAGTCTCTCAGGATTCTGGACCCCCCGCCTCCTCCCACCACACACACGTGCACGACGTATTTTCCAAGCCACCAGGATAAGAACCGTACACTCGGTCATGTAGGATCCAGCTGCCTGTTATAACAACCACACCCACCTGGCTGGCCCCAATTTGGACTTTTTAAACTGCCTTCCTATTTCCATGTCCTGAAATCCTTCTGTATGACTTTGCCTAATAGGACATTTTTCTTCATTGTTTTGTCACTTACATGAGAAGCCCATTTTGTCATTGAGACCCATACCTTGCTGGTTGGTCTTCAACCCGGCCTGGTCAAGTCTTTGCTGTGTGCGTGCTCCGCCACTCAACCCAGCCTGCGTCACTGGATGCCATAGTGGCTTTAGAAGGCTCTTTCTTAGTCTTCCTGCCTCTTCCTTGCCATATATACTGGTTTGACTATTGCTGGTAAATAGTAAACACCAAGAGAATTAAAAATAAAAAACAAGCAATAAAACGCAGAATACATATTTTTTTTTCTTAAGAGAGATTTTTGCTGTAGGGTGCATGTGAAAGAAAGACAGAAAGCAAAAAATCGCCCCTCAGGGGGGATAGCCATGCCACAGTCCCTTCTCCATTCTCCTCTCAGGATTTTGGGTGCATACACACACATACCTGGCCTGAGTTTCAAGTCACGAGGGCTGGGACTTGAACCATGGTCAGCTACGTGGGAGTCCAGTGATGTAACCGTCATGCCATCTGCTGGCCCCAATGCATAATACAAATTTAAAATAGTAAATAAAAATGTAAAAGATGAGCCAGCTGGTTGCACAGTGGTTGGGGCATGTGGATCCCATATGGCCAGATGTGTGGTTCAAGTCCAGGACCTGGTGACTTGAGTACACTGACTGTATGTGCGTTTTTGCCTAAAATACTGAGAACAGAATGGAGGAAAAGGGGTTACAGTGTGGCCATCCCCTTTGGGGGTGTTTTCTCCCTTCTTCCCTCCTTTCTTCTTTGTTTTTAAAACTTATTTTTTTATTCTGGGACCAGCAGTTATCGTTGTGGCTTTGTCGCTGGACTCCCATGTAGTCGACCACGGTTTGCGTCCTGGACCCGGCGGCTTAAAACTCACGCCGGGCGTGTGTGCATGCGTGCCCAAGATCCCGAGAGGAGAATGGAGGAGAAGGGATTGCAGTGTGGCCATCCCCCCTGGGGGGTGATTTCTCGCTTTCTGTCTCTCTCTGTCTGACG
Organism: Tupaia tana; assembly: GCA_026018925.1. Lineage (NCBI taxonomy): Eukaryota > Metazoa > Chordata > Mammalia > Scandentia > Tupaiidae > Tupaia > Tupaia tana. The sequence goes on from JAKSZU010000022.1 coordinate 26,325,165, forward strand.
AGCGCACGCGCCCTATAGCAAAAACCTCTTAAAAAAAAACTTATTTTTTTATTTTTAGAATTATTTTTAAATTATATATTTGACCAGAGAGGGACAGAGTGATAGAGAGAGATAGGGAAAGTGAGAAAGCAAGCTGCTAGGTTCGGAACTTGAACCATGGTTTGCCACGTGGGAGTCCAGCACCTTTAACCACCACACCACCTACTGGCCCCTCCCTCCCTCCTCCTTTTTCTTCTCTCTCTCTCTCTTTGCACCTTATTAAATTAAAACATAAATAAATGAAAAGTCATAAAAGTTCTCTCTCCTATCTTTTTTAAGCCTAGTCTCAACAATCTTGTTAGTACTTCTGAATGATAATGTATGATTGCATTCTCCTAATCTTTTTCTTAGAGAATTACTTTATTTTAACTTTATTATTATTATTTTACAATTTGACCAGAGAGAGAGAGAGAGAATGTGAGGAAGGAAGCCACCAGGTCCAGGACTTGAACTATGGTTGGCTATGTGGGAGTCCAGAGCCTTTAACCACCCTGCCACCTGCTGGCCCCTCCTAGTTAATCTTAAACGACTCTGAATTGTGTATCTCTTTCTTATCATGTTTCTTCCTTCCCACCATAACATTTTTTTAAAGAATTATTTTATTTAATTTTATTTATCTATTTCGATTTGACTAGAGAGGGACAGAGAGAGAGAGAGAAAATGAGAAAGCAGGCCGCCAGCTCTGGGACTGGAAAGGCTATCCGCCATGTGGGAATCCAGCAGCCTTAACCACCACGCCACCTGCCGGCTCCCCACCATAACATTTTAAATTTCTAAAGGGCCCTTCACAACCCATAGTAAGACACCAAGTATGTGGGAGACATTGAAATAATACTTGTTGAGTTAAATTAAATACATCTGGTAAAATCCCTTTGAATATCTCATTAGTAATGAAGTCTGGTATGTTTGTGTGTGAGGAACAAACTGGGATATGTCATTTTGTATTGTTGAACACAATATTGCCCCTCCAGAAAAACCCTGTTGGTTTTGTGTGATTCATTGACAAATTCAAAGGATGGCATGACCATCTGTTTTCTACAGCTCCTGAGGAAAGAACAAAAGGATTGGGCTCAGAGCTGAGAACGAGGAAAAGGGATAGATAAGAGGGAAATGTTTTCACTGCCCAGGTTGTATAATAGTCAACTGGATTATCCAGGAACTTTGCCATCACCTTCCCTGGAGTCTTAATGAAAAAGTGAGATGGTAGACATAGCTTTTCTTACATGATCTCTCAGGCCTGTTTCAATTTTGTGTGTGTTTTGTTTGTTTGTTTGTCTTTTCTAGAGGGCACCCTATGGGGAATAGTCACACTGTAATCTCTTCTCCTCCAACTCTCCCTCCTTTTGGGATTTTGGGCAGTCCCAGCCCTGGCATTTTTTTTTTTTTTTTTTTTTAAGTTTTTTTGTTGGGACCAGTGGTTGGCGTAATGGCTATGTCACTGAACTCCCGTATAGCCGACCGAGTTCACTGGGTGCGTGTGCGTGCATACCCAAGATCCCGAGCGGAGAATGGAGAAGGGATTGCATCTTGGCAATCCCCCCTGGGGGGTAATTTCTCGCTTTCTATCTCTCTATCTTTCTGGTGGGTGCATGCGCCCTATAGTACAAACCTCTCCAAAAAAAAAAAAAAAGTTTTTTGTTATAGGGCATGCTAACTCACTGGAGAGGAGAGAGGCAGAGAGAGAGAAAGTGAGAAATCACCCTCAGTGGGGATGGCCACGCTGCAATCCCTTCTCCTCCATTCTCCTCTCAGGATTTATCTTAACTCACCAGGTCTGGGACTCCAACCAAAAGATCTCCTCTGTGGTATCTGGCTGCCTTCACCCCCACAACATGGAGTTGACCCTCTCTCCTTTTAATTAAGTTCTTTCTCTCTCTCTCTTTTTAAAGAATGATTTAATTTTTATTCATTCATTTATTTTAATTTGACCAGAGAGAGAGAGGGGGAAAGTGAGAAAGCAAGCTGCCAGGTCCAGGACTCTAACCGTGGTTTGCCATGTGAGAGTATTCAGCGCCTTAACCACCACGCCACCTGCTGGCCACCAATTTTTTTTTCACTTGTCTCTCACATTTAACTTGTTTTATTTTGTTAGACTTCATTTATTTTATTCATGCAGAGAGAAAGAAGCACCCTCGATAGGGCGTCTTCATGCTGAGATGCCCTTTCAGCTCCTAGCTCCTCAGGATCCGTGGCATGCCTGTAGACACCTGGCATGTTTTCAGGCCGACCCAGGAATTGAAACTCTTGGTCAGCCATGTGCCTTCCATGTACGTTTTGGTTTGTTACCAACTATGCACTAGGATATGCTTATTTCATTTTTTAGATTATGAAGGAAATATGTTTTAAAAATTGGAGATTTCAGAAATGTATAAAGTACAAAGGGGAAGCCCGGCTCCAGTTGTTTTCCCTAGAGCTAACCACTACTGATGGTCTGATGTTTGTCTTTTCAGGCTTTTCACTTTCTTTCTTTTTTTCTTTTTTTTTTTTTTTTTTTTTTTTTTGAAGAGGTTTTTGTCAGGCTTTTCACTTTCTTTTCTGTTTTCTTTTTTTTTTTTTTTTAAGAGGTTTTTGTCAGGCTTTTCACTTTAAATACAGACACATGTTTTGTGTACATGTCATGTTCTTTTTCCTTTTTTTTTTTTTTTTTTTTTAAGGTTTATGGCATAGGATGTGTGCATTTACTGGATAGAGACAGTGAAAGGAAAAGTGAGAAAGCACCCTTCTGGTGTGTGTGGGGGTGTCCATGCCACAATCCCTTCTCTTTCATTTTCCTCCTGCCATCTTGGGCATGCATGCACATGTGCCTGGCCATGAGTTTCAATCCTTCAAGTCCAGGACTTGAACCACAGTCGGCCATGTGGGAGTTCAGTGTCTTAATCACCATGCCACCTGCTGGCCGCAGCTCTAGCATTTCTTAGTGGAAGCAGCTCAGCCAAATATCTCTACAGCATTGGAATAGACCATTATTTCTTCGGTGGGACCCACACGAAGTGATTGACTTGTGTTAAGAAACATTTTTTTTTTTTTTTTTTTAATCAAAGACTATAGTTCTCAGCTTTGGTTTTGTTTGTCTTTATTTTATTTTATTTTATTTTATTTTATTTTATTTTATTTTATTTTATTTTATTTTATCCTAAGCTCAGCTTACCTCATTGAATTCATAAGGTAAAGGTGAGCATGATGCTGTCTATTGTAATGAGTGACCTCATTCCATCTTTCTCTTGCACTTTTCTTGAATTTTTGTATTAAGCCCTACTTGGTCTATGGTGGGTTTATATTTTGTTTTTTTTTTTGGTTTTTTTTTATTGTCCTTTTGACTTCATTATGTTGCCACTTTATAAATGGCATCTGAGAATCTTCTCTGTGTCTTTTTCACAAGTACTCTCTAATAAGTAATGCTTATGTGTATTCTATAATGTGCTATTAATAAAACATTCAAGTGGTATTTTTCTGACATTCCCCCTCTCCCCCATATTTAAATGGCCATTTATACTTGACAGACATTACTTTGAGATTGATGACTGCAGCTTTCCAAATTGATTTATTCTAAGCATGTATCTTCCTCCATCCTTGAAGTTTAGAGGCCATGGGGGTTCTGTTTTTAAGGCCGATATGTTGCTGTTTTAAATTATACTTGAAACTCCAAACATGGAGCTTTTCATCCACCCTTCTAACACACACGTAAATGAATTTCATAATTTTATTTTCATCTGGCCTCGTGAATCTCAGTGCCCACAGGTTATGATTGAGACTGATGGCACAGTTGAAGTTTTTTCCCTTTTTTTTTTTTTTTTTTTGGGAGATCAGAGAGCATCAGGTCAGAATGTATCTCCCCCCTCTAATTTCTGATTCTTTTATCTTATGAGATACAGCAGAGCCGGCTGCTTGAATACTTGGGTAGTGCGGTCTTAGAATATCAATGGAGCTCTCTCTCCCCTCCTCTCTTATTAGGAACAAGGAACAAAAGCAAATTGGAAATGTACTTTATAGTGTCTGCAGGAAGTTCGAAGTTTATTTATTAACACTAAATGCATCTGTTGGGCTGCAGTGATGAGATTAGTCCTCATTTTTAATATTTTATTTGCAAGTGATTAATCGCTCAAAGATTTCGCTGTCGTACAAACTTCGACTACTGATGCGCCCGGGAAGTGCACCAGGTTCTGAATAATACAGCAGGTTCTGTAGTAGGCAGCCTTCAAACCAGAAAACACCTGGAGCTAGGTGCCAGTGGGAATACTGAAAAGGTGAAGGACATACGGACATTTTTTTTCTGGTGGTGACTTTAAGGAGAAAGGCTGTGTTGAAACTTGTATGAGACCAGAAAGCTTTGGAAAACCAAATCATGTCAATAAAGGACAGAAGGAAAGGGTCGTTCTTACGATGCATCACCTCAGACACCTTGGCCCCTTTCTGAGACACATAGTTCCCAGATGTCGAGTTTCACAGGCACCTCATGGGCTTGAAATCATGGGGGTGGAATCAAATGACTGGTTATGTTCTTGTAAATACCTATGAGGACTTGAAATTCTCCAGGGTTGCCAAGAATTTTAACTGAAGGCCTCATGCTGATGGGGGATCAGGTCTGTGTGAAGACCTGATCATGTGTGGCTTGTCAAAGTGCAAAATCCACAGGCCACCGCACGTACATAACATCATTTTAGAGACCTCTTTTAATAGAGTCATTGCTTATATCTTTAATGTCACCTTTTGTTTTATTCTTGAATACAAGAACTAGCCTCTTACTTGAGTCACTGTGTATGTATAAATATGAGGTGACTCTCCATGGAAAGTATTTTCTCCCTTTGCTAATGAAAAGAATGAGAGAGAAACAGCTTTTATTTTGCAAACTTGAATACATAAGCTTTTAAGGATATAGAGGAAACAGGAAATGTCTACTTAATAATATGTATTAAATGATTTATACCATATTGTTATGGTTTGGATAATGGTTTGTCCTCCAAGGTTCATTTTTTTTTTTTCTTTTTTTGAGAGGTTTTTGCTATAGGGCGCGTGCGCTCCCAGACAGACAGAGAGAGACAGAGAGATAGAAAGCAGGAAATCACCCCCCAGGGGGGATGGCCACGCCGCAATCCCTTCTCCTCCATTCTCCTCTCGGGATCTTGGGCACGCACGCACACGCGCCCGGCGTGAGTTTAAGCCACCGGGTCCGGGACTCGAACCGCGGTCGACTACGTGGGAGTCCAGCGACATAGCCATTACGCTAACTGCTGGTCCCCAAGGTTCATTTTTGAAGTTTGGTCTCCAGCATGATGTGCTAAGGCCTGAAGCGTAGGGTCCAGCAGGTGTTGTGGTGGTTGAGGTGCTGGCCTCCCACATGGCCGACCATGATTTGAGTCCTGGATTTGGCCACTTGCTTTCTCACTTTCTCTTTCTCTCTCTCTGTGTTTCTCTCTCGTAAGCACATGTGTCTTATAGTAAAATTTAAAAAGAGTAACAATATTAAAAATTAAAATGAAATCATTCTTAAAAAAAAAAATAAAAAGAACTAAAGCCTAATAGGCAGTGATTGGGTCATGGACGTGTCACTCTGAATAGATTAATGATGACTCATGAGACCCAGTGAATTCTGGCTCTTCTGAGAAGGGGTTAGCTCTTTCGAGAGCAGAACAGGTTGTTATGAGAGGAAGATGGCCGCCTTAGAGCTCTCTGCACACACCCGCTCCTCTTTCTGCTTCTGTCAGCTTTGTTGTGATGCTGTTCCACCTCTCAGAATTATCCAACCACCAGCATCATGAGTGAAATAAACCTCTGTATTCTTTATAAATCATCCAATATCAAGCATTTTTCTGAGCAACACAGTAGTGGAGTAAGTCACATAGAAAGTCATAGCGCCATTACATTTTTGTCTTCACATTTTGTGAGAATATACAGCTAGAGCTCGCTATAGTAGAGTGAGGCTTGTATCTAAGATGTGAATGGTCATCGTTTCAGAGACTTTCTGAGCTGGAAGTTATCCCGAGAGGTCCCGTCCATGGTTCTTGCCTTACAAATGAGAAAACTGAGGCTTAGTGTGGGCACTCAGCAGCCTGTGCCAGGGCTGAGCCGGCTTCCTATTTGTTTTTCTCAATCTCTGGGGTAAGAGTGTCTCAAAGTTATCAGTATCCACAATTAAGTCTAGCCAGGAACTACATACAGTAAAACTGAATAAATCATCTATTTAGCCTGAATATTTGGTAATAAAAGTTCAGCCATTGAATTATAAGTAATTTTAAGATTTTTTATATAAAAGTGGACATAGATTATTCTCAGTACAGCACAAATTTCATTGAAATCTTAAGCTAAACTATGAGAAATCAGGAAATTTGAGGTAGTCACTTTAGGCTTCACCACTTTAGATCATTAGAAGAAATGAATTCTATGTATGGAATGTAAGGATACAAACATTAGGAGAAATGTTAAGTGTTTGCACTATACCATTTAGAATAGTGTAAAGATGTTTTTCCCCATGTAAAACTTCAAAGAATCGCAAGTCAAGGGAACACGGAAACTTTCAACACCTGCAAAAGTGCACTTCTGATAACCACCAACAGATGGCGCTAGTGGTCGCTTATGTGGTGCCCTTTGGGGCTTTGGAACAAAGGTTTTCGTTTTGTTTTGTTTTCCCACACTCAACTTTTCGGAACCTAGCACATAAATTGAGAAACTGAGATTAGTAGGTGGCAGTTTATCAGACTCAATCATGACCTAGTGGCCTATCAATTAAGATCAACTGATTCCCTTCTTCTGTCATTCCGTATCCATCAAGTACACAGGAATAATTTCTTTAACACTTTAATACTGGCTAGAACTTATCCTTGGTAGAGTATAATGGGAATACATATATTGAATGACTGGATCTGATTTACAGCTGCAAATCTTTTTTTCTTTCTTCTTCTTCTTCTTTTTTTTTTTTTTTTTTTTCCTGAGATCAGTTTTTAGTACATTGATTTAGAGATATGCGATCACACCTTAACTAACTGTTAGCACACAGTTTTGAGCAGAATCGTAAGTGGTTCCATAATCCGGAGAGCTCCTCCTTTACTCTACTGGTAGACATCTTCTATTCAACATTCTCAGGCTGCTCCCCCTCCGTAACGTAGTAGGTTAATAAGCCGTTGGCACAGGGGCCCAGATCCCACATGGCTGACCCTGACCTGACCTGGCAGCTGTGTACCTGTGCATGCATGCCACAAATCGTGGTGAGATGCTAGAAATGGAGAGGAAAAATTACAGTGTTACCACACTGCATTGGAGGGTGCTTTTTCTTTCACCCTTGTTCTCTTTCTGGTGATCTCACGTGCCCTTTGGCAAATAAAATGAATTTTTAAAAATTCTCTCTCGTGCTTTTTTTTGGTTGTTGTTGTTGAGATTTTTGCTATAGGGCATGTATGCTTGACAGAGAGACAGAAGCAAGAAATTACCCTTGGAAGGATGGCCACAGCACAATCCCTTCTCTATTTTCTTCTCGGGATGTTGGGCACATGCGCACACATGCCCAGTGTGAATTTCAAGCCACCAGGTCTGGGACTCAAGCTGCAGTCAACCCTATGAGAGTCCAGCACTTTAGCCACTACACCACCTGCTGCTCCCCAAAGTAATTCTCGTAGAGGTTTTTCTTTTCCCTTCCTAGTTGAATAATGGTTTTTGTTAATTTTAACAATCAAGACACTTCAAATGTAACCATTTCCATTCCATTTTTATGTGTGGGCATATAAAGTAAACACGTCTGAACTGATGTACCTGGAAGATTATCCACAGTTAGAAGCAGAGAAGAATGGCTTCTTTTTAAGCAATTGGTATGGTGGATTAGCAATTTTCTCATTTTGAGGTTAATTAGCATATACAGAGACAGTATAAACAATTTGATTCTTTATTTTCTTGTTTTGGAATGAATTTTTATTGGCTTTAGGATAGGATCTGGGATTTTCAGACTGAAATGTACATGTATATTGTGTGGATCATGCCCACCTTTTTTTTTTGCATTGAACTGCACAGGTGACATGAAAGCGTTTTGTGAATCTGAAAACATGAGCGCATTCCCAGTGCCACTGCAAGTCAGATTTCTAGTGAATCCAGCCTATGGCAGTTATTGTTTGGGGAAATTTTGCCTCTAGGGATGCAGCAGGTACTTTGTATCATAGAAAAAAATGCATCTCTGATTTGGGATTAAAATTTTACCTCCCTCAAGTGTGAAGTGGAAACCTGCCTTTTTTTTTTTTTTTTAAGAATTATTTTATTTAATTTTATTTATCATTATTACTTTTTAAATTTGACTGGGGGGCAGGGGATGTGAGAAAGCAAGCTGCTAGGCCCAGGACTCGAACCTTAGACAGCCATGTGGGAATCCAGCTTTTTTCTTTTTAAGAGTTATTTAATTTCATTTATTTATTCATTTTTTTTTTAATTTTACTAGAGAGAGACAGAGAGAGAGAGAGAGAGAGAGAGAGAGAGAGAGAGGGGAAAATGAGACAGCAAGCCACTAGGTCTGGGACTCGAACTGTGGCCAGCCATGTGGGAGTGTCCAGCACCCTAACCACCACACCTCCGGCTGGTTCCGGGAATCCAGCTTTTTAGCCACCACTCCACCTGCTGGCCCACCTGCCTTTTTTCTAGCAGTGAATCTACTGTAGAGTTGGGTCTTTGTGAATAGGTGACATTTCCATGAAAGTGTCTGTCTTTGGCCAGTTTTCCTCTTTGTCATGTGAAGATGGCAGCTGTACAGACTTTTTTCTTTGATGCACTGAACCCCCGTGTGTGGTGTAGAGTGAAGTGCTGGGTATCAGGGTGATGTCACAGACTGGACTGTTCGCTTTGGTAAGGTCTTGCACACGGCTCTGCCCACTCAAAGTATAGATAAGGACTCTGAGGGACAGAAACAGCACGTGGCTTTCCCAAGATGGCATGGTAAATGGTGGCAATGGCTACTTTGACAGTTTTTCTGACTGTGCTACTGGTTCCTTAGACATTCTGATTCTCTGAATCACTGTATGGCCTGATATTTTCATTTTTAAACTCATTAAAAGAATTCCTAGGTTCAGCTGGTGGTGTGGCTACTGGATTTCACATAGCCAACTGCATGGTTTGAGTCCTGGACTTGGCAACTTGAAAACTGCCAAGTGTGTGTGCATGTGTGCCCCAAATCCTGAGAAGATAGTGGAGGAGAAAAGATTGTGGCATGGCCATTTCTCCTGGGGGATGCTTTCTCACTTTCCTCCCCTCTCTTTCTGTGTCTCTCTAGTGAACATGTGTGCCCTATTGCAAATTTAAAAAAATTTTTTTTCTAAGGTATTTCTAATATATAGCCTGGGATAGGAATTCCTTTAGCCTATTTTTCTTCTTTTTAAAAAAATTTTGCCTGAGGGCACATAAGAGAGAGAGCAGTCACCCTCCCCATAGGGAATGCCACAGTCCCTTATCCTCTCTCACTCTTCCCGTCAAGATTTTGGTCACTCATACAAATGCATCTGTTGTGTTTCTCAAACTGCCAGGTAAGGACTCAGACATCAGGATTGGCCATACAGGATCTGGTTGCCTCAACTACCAGGCCATGAGCTGGCTCCTCTAGCCTAATTTTCTTCATTTACAGCAGTGGTTCTCAGCTGGGGGCAGTTTTGTACTGCAGGTAACATCTGACAAACTTACTGGTGTGACTTTGGTTCTTACTGAAGACATTTTTTAATGATTACAGATGGGATTGCTCTTGGTGTCTAGTTGGTAGAGGTCAAGGGTGCTGCTGGGACATCTTACAGTGCATGACCACACATGGCAATTATCCACCCCAGGGAGCAACAGTGCCAGAGATGGGGAAAATCTGCTTTACAGTGATTGCTATAGCACCAGCTCTAGAGTCTGCCAAATTCTAGCTCTTCCCAGTTCTGGGACCCTAGACAAGTTCACCAGTCTCTTGAAGCTCAGTTTCTCCATCTGTAAAATGGGGATATTAAGATGATACTTCATTGGTTGTGGGGAATAATATAAAGTGCTTAGAAGAATACATACCCAGTTCTTTTTTCAGTAACCTTTAGATGTTATGCTTAACTATTATTATAATGCATGACTTTTGATTAGGTTGCAAGATTGTGAATGATGACTCTCCAAGGGTAGAAAGAACACACATTGGCACATTCTAGAGGCATAATTCATGCTTGTTGACTGATTACGTGAAGAATGGGAGTGTGGTTGTCTGTGTGCTTGTACACCATGGCTGTGTTTATCTATCCAGCAGAAGCAATGAGTATCCAATCTCACAGCCTCGGGGCACGGGCTGTATTTAACCACATGAACTGTGGTGATAGCTGAGGTTCCAGAGGGAGGGACTAACAGCTGATCAGCTCTAGTGCTGACTAATGACCATCCCAGAGCAAGCTAGGCCTGACAGCCCACTTGGTACTTGGTGCCGCATCCCACCTGCTCTTGGTTTTATCCTTTGGAAGGTGGGTAGGGGCTGATGGGACAAGAGAGGTGGAATGAGTTTGTTTCTTATTTCTGTCATTATCTTTGCAAAAAAAACCTTGGGCTAAACTTCTTGTGTCCATCATAGTGGTGAGGCCTGTGCCAGACGTAGGGATGACATTCCATAAATATTGTCCTTCGGTTGAGGATGTGGGTGCCACTTCTAAACTTCCAGGTTACCTGTACAGATTTTCCTCTAACCTGTATAAAAAAACAGGAATGCAAATTACCTGGTCTCTACTTGTGTCGTGTTTTAAAAAAAATAAATCTTAATTAAGGCTGAGCATGGTATTGTGTATCTGTAAACCCAGCTCTTCAGAAGGTTGGATTTGAGGCTAGTGTGGGAAAGAACAGTGAGACCCTGTCTCTAAAAATAGTCATGATGATGACGGTGATGATGATAAGTGCGTGTGTGTGTACATCCGTATTTACACGTATCTGTGGAGTGTTGATAAAGACTTAATACAGGGCTCCAGCAGGAGATAGCTAATGTCACTGAATGCAGAGTTGGAAGGAGATGCTAACATCTGTCACAAGTCAGTATACGCCTGCTCAAGTTTAATAGCCCCGGGAGCCAGGTGCTACGCGAAGTGCCTTAAGTTTATTACTTCATTTCATTCACATCAACTCTTCTAAGCCTGTAGATGTCTGGTTATCATTCCCATTTTACTGCTGAGAAAACTCTGTTCTCTTTGAGAAAACTGAGAGCTTCAGCCATTAGCCCACGCTCACACAGTTTGTAAATGGCAGAGCTGGGTTGGAGACCCACGCTGGCTAGTTTCAGAGTTCATGCTTTAGCCCTTAGTATTATAGAGTTCTCTCTCGGAAAATAAGAGATACAGATGTTACTAATGAAGATGTTCCTTAGGTTGAAAATAAAGTCACACAGAGCCAAGCCTGATTCAAGCCTCTTGCACCATCCCATTCGCACATCCAGCTGCCGGTGGGGTTTTCAATCATTGGTTTCTTCAAGAGTTGAGAATTACTCCCGAGAAGACACTCACTCCTCCCACCCTATCTCCTACACAAAGTGCTTTCTTCCCCAGCCTGTGTCAGACATACACATCATGCTCCTCACGTGGGAATGTCTCTGATGGTTTCAGAAAATATAATTAAGTTTTACCTTCTGGCTGCTTTTCTTTCAGGAATTGGTCACTGAGGAATTCTGAGTAACCAAACGTTTTCATGTGTTACATTTTTTCCCCCCTTCTTTTCAAACCATGTTCAAGCCTCCCCCTCCTACCCTATTCCTTCCCATGACATATGCTCATATGCTCTACCCCCACTGGTCCTTTAATGTCTTTTTCATTTTAACTACCAGAGGGCATGTGTGCTCGTCAGAGAGGGACAGAGAGAAAGCCAGAGGGAGAAAACATCCCCGTGGGGAATTGTCACTCTGCAGTCCCTTCTTGCCCATTTCTCCACCCCTTCAGGACCCTGGGCATGCACACACACTTCCAATATGTTTTCAAGCTGGTGGGGCTGGGATCTGAACCTCAGGCAGCCTGTGGGATCCAGCTGTCTTAACCACCAGACTACCAGGCCAACCCCCCCATCACCACCGTTTGTCATTTTTGTAAAAAGCTTAGATAGGGTATCACTAAGTCACTGCCCTCCTGCCTCAGCTTCCCAGTGCCTGGTCCTTTCAGACAGTCTTGCTCTGTTGCCCGCACTGCCATGAGCTTTGCCGTCCTCTTGCTTCAGCCTCCCTTGGAGCCAGGACCACAGGTGCACACCATGATGTCTTGCTTGTGGGGTGAGCCAGGAATCAGCCTGCGTCTTAGCCTGCAGAGCAGCAGCATCTACAGTGTACACCACCATGACTGAGCCACTTATCAGTGGCTTATCCTTTCTTGTCAGTGTTTTTTAAATGTAAAGTTTATTTCTTCTGTGATCAAGAGAGAGAGAGACAGCAGCACATCATGGTCTTGATGCCACTGTATATCTTCTGGTCCAGCCAGGACAACGCTGAGCACATGTACATGTGAGCCCAAAGGTCCAAGAAAAGAATGGAGGAGAAGGGATTGCAGCATGGCCATCCCCCTTGGGAGAGGGGGATTGTCGCTCACTTTCCTTCTCTCTGTCTCTCTGGTGAGTGCACATACCCTATGGCCAAAACCTAACAACAACCGCAACAAGAATGCCATTTTCACTTACCATAAGCTAATAGGACACTGCAGTTTTCTTACAGAGTACATTCTTTTCTCACCTTCTTCTCTCCCATTAGAATAATCATGGGTCCTTCTAAAGACTTTGTTCATCTGGGTCCCCTCATGGCCTTCAGGATAGACACTGTGGTGAAGAAAAAGGTGCGGGGAACCAGCAGTTAGCGTAATGGCTATGTCGCTGGACTCCCACGTAGTTGACCACGGTTCGCGTCCTGGACCCGGTGGCTTAAAACTCATGCCGGGCGCGTGTGCGTGCGTGCCCAAGATCCTGAGAGGAGAAGGAGGAGAAGGGATTGCGACGTGGCCATCCCCCCTGGGGAGTGATTTCTCGCTTTCTGTCTCTATGTCTCTCTCTCTGTCTGTCTGGCGAGCGCACACGCCCTATAGCAAAAACCTCTCAAAAAAAAAAAAAAAAAAGAAAAGGGTGGTGAAGTCCAGTGGTCCTCCTCTCCTCAAGGGGGCGCCAACAGGGTCAGGCAGCACATGATGGAGGTTGTCTTCCTCCTGGGTCCAGAGCTGTCCCTGGGAGTGATCTGTGATGAATCCTGACATGCAGAATGACAGACAGAAGGAAGGGAAGTGCATCAGTGGGGCCTCCGCCCACTGAGATATGAAACATTTCTCAGCATTGCCTCCTGGAATTCACAGGTGTTTAAAAAGTTCATGGTCAACTTAAGTCTAGGACCTGCTTACTGAAATAAATTTCAGCCACGTTTCATTCCTCTCTTCCCTTCCGGGCTTCTCAGAGCATTTACTACGCTAATGTGTAATTGGAGTGTCCACGAGATTTTACAATATTCAGCATTTTCTCAACTCACCTGCTACAGAACTCTTTCTTCTCAAAGCATTTTACGTGACTTGTGTGCAGTGGACCAGCCTCTCGGGAATTCTATACTGGACAGAAAGATTGTGGGACATTTGGGGATGACCCTAAAATCTACCCTGGGCAGAAGGCAGTCATCTTTTCCTTAAAGGCGTGTATTTCCAAGTTACTATTTATAGATATGCCAGTATCTCCGATTTATCTTTTTTTCCTTTATCGAGGGGTGGGCAGAGATGATAGTCATCCTTTGCATGGTTTCCCAAGGTTGCAATCCTCCTGCCCCAGCCTCCCAATTTAGCTAGGATTACAGGTGTGCACAGATGTGCCTCCTGTGTTCAGGAACCAAAGCTAGGCCTTGCGCGAGGCTTTCGGCCTCCTAGGTGCTGCTGCTACCCGTGTGCTGCTGCAGCCAGGCCTCTCATCATTTTAATTAATTAATTCATTCATTCATTTCAGTTTTGACTACAGGGCACGTGCACTCACCAGAAATCACCTCAAGGGCAGATGGCCACACCACAGTCCCTTCTTTTCCATTCTCCTCTTTAGGATTTTAGGCATCCACACACTTGCCCAGCATGTTTTTCAAGTCACCTGTTCAGGACTTGAACTGCAAGGTCAGCCATGTGGGATCTGGCTGCCTTAATGGCTGCTCTGCCAGCTGGTCTCATTTATGTGTAAGTTTTTTTTTTTTTTTCTTTTATGGAGGAGAGGTTGAGCATGGAGGGACAGGTCCCCTTGACAGATTCTTTTCATGCCGTAACCTCTTTTCCTTCTCTTCCTCCAGCCAGCTAGGATCATGGGTGTGCCTGGTACATTCAGAACAACCAGGATTTGAACCCCGTGCCTTCCCATATGGCTCTGGTATATCTCGGTGACTTCCTCTCTTTTGTGCCGACACACAGCTTAGGCCTCTGATGATCTGTTAATGCTGTTTGACATTGCTCTGGGTACCCGTGTAATAGTACATGGGAAATGCACTTGCACAGATGGAATGTCTAAAGAGGTAGGTAATTGGTTGGGAGTGACAGGGTGTCGATGGTGAATCTCTGCTGTGTATTGATCAGCCCTAGTCAATGGATCTGTGATTAGTCCAGAATGCCTTCTATCTCAGCGGGTAGACTTCTCCTTGGAATTTGGGATGAGGTTACTTTTTCAATGACTACCTCAAAGATATTTGAATTTTTCTTAATGGTTTACGAAAATTGTTGCTTAGAAGCAAAGTTACAGACCAATTTCACAGCATGAGTCCTATACAAATGCAGGGTACTTGCAAGCAAACAGATCAAATATAGGGTGATGCCAAAATGTAGGAGGAATAGTTTTCTTTGAAATTTTTTAAGGAATTATTTTATTTAACTGTATTTGTTTTAATTTGATCAGAGAAGGACAGAGAGGGCAGGGGGGGGAATGAGAAATCAAGCTGCCTATTCCAGGACTTGAACCACGGTCAGCCATGTGCGAGTCCAGTGCCCTTAACCACCATGCCACCTGCCAGCCCCAGTTTTCTTTGAATTTTTTTTTTTGAGAGGTTTTTGCTATAGGGCGTGTACACTCACCGTAAAGACAGAGAGAGACAGAGAGATAGAAAGGATAAATCACCCCCTAGGGGGGATGGCCACGCCGCAATCCCTTCTCCTCCATTCTCCTCTCAGGATCTTGGGCACGCACGCACACGCACCCGGAGTGAGCTTAAGCCACTGGGTCCGGGACTGGAACCATGGTCGACTACATGGGAGTCCAGTGACATAGCCATTACGCCAACTGCTGGTCCCAGTTTTCTTTGAATTTTGAGAGTTTTGTTGGAGAACATGGTATATCATGTTCATAGCCCTCCGGCTATAGGTGAGGAACTTTTAAAAGAGGCAGACTTCTGACCTCCTCTGCTAGAAATTTTAATTCAGGGACTTTGATAAAGAAGACCAGAAATATGTATTTCTTTTTTTATTCACTGGAGGGTATATGTGCTTGCCAGAAAGACACACACACACACACACACACACACACACTCAGTGAAAGAGAGAGAGAGAGAGAGAGAGAGAGAGAGAGAGCAAAAATGGAAAATGGCCATACTACAATTCCTTTTCCGCTCCCCTCTTGGGACCTTTGGTGTGTGTGCACACACACCTAGCCTATTTCTTAAGCCTCCAGGTCCAGGACCCAAACTGTGCCGTTGGTCATGTGGGATCCAGTTGCCTTAACCACCCTGCCACCAGCCGGCCCAAAATGTGTATTTTTAAAGATTGGTCATGTACAGACAGTTGTTGTCATTTGCGGTAGTTAGGTTCTATGCAGTTGCCATGAGTACTGAATTAGCAGATACTGAGCTGTTGTTCTTAAGGGAAATACAGGATTATGTTCCTGGGAGCCTCTGGTCACATGTTCATGAACTGATCAATACATCATCTTGTTTTATTTGTTTCTGTTTAAAGACACTTTAATACAGATTTCTTTAAAAATCATATATGCTTTATTTCTTTATAATGAAACATTGACATTTTCCTGATCCTGGAGAACATGACTGTGAATTTCTTTATTTTCAGTCTTAAAATGGTACTGTCTGCTGTGTGTGTGTGTGTGTGTGTGTGTTATTGGTCATCATTGCATAAATTTAGAAATTAGCCTGTTTTCTCTTTTCCTTAGCTTCACCATGCATTATAAATGTCACTTTAGCAGTTTGTGGCATGATCTGAGATCGATGGAGTTTCTCTGCCTTTTTTTCTGGACATATCTCTTGGTTGACTCACTACCCAATGCACAGCTGGCAGCAGCGTAACTCACGCTGGAAGGGAGCCTATCTAACAGATCATTATCTCGAGAAGGCACATCTCAGCCGTCCTGCATGTGCAGACACTGCATAGACTTCAGCACTGTACTTGGGGTCATTTTAAACAGAGAAATCCACCAACACAAGCACAGACACGTGAAAACATGGTTCCAAGTAGACCGTGACAAGGACTTCGTTTGCAGCATGAGAACTGGAATGAGAAGGAAGGGCATTGTCTTGCTTGATCTTAGATAGAACGTACTTGTGGGATTACAAACATTTGTCACTACTCTGTGCAGATCTGGGAGTGACCATCAAAGTGCAATGAGTACTGACTTTGAGGTGATAAATAAAATTTAGTGAGTAGGTGAATTTGCAAATAGAGAATTCATTAATAATGAGGATTGACATATTTTTCATTTGAATCCACTATTAATGAGGATTGACTATTTCTCTGTGTGAAACTAGATTGAATAGAGTTTCCTCCCAATACCCTCCCATAGCCATCTTCCTCCAGCCATGGTGTGACCTTGGACCAGTTATTTAATGTCTCTTAGCCTCAGGTTTGTGTGTGTGTGTGTGTGTGTGTGTGTGTGTGTGTGTGTGTTTCTATTGTTATAAGACAATATTGGAAGCTACCTCATAGGGTTGTTAAAAGGCGTTCAGTGAGATGCCAGTCTTAGAAAACAATAGTTTATATCTACACATGCTCATTGAATAATTATTATTACCCTTTTTTGTTTTGTTTTATTTTTGAGAGATTTCTGCTATAGGGTATGTGTGCTTGCCAGAGGGACAGAGAGACAGAAAACGAGAAATCAACCCCCTGGGGGGATGGCCACACCAGTCCCTTCTCCATTCTCCTCTCAGGATTTTGGGCACACACACACATGCCCCCGGCATGAGTTTCAAGCTGCCTGGTCTGGGACTCGAACCCTTACGACCATGTGGGAATTTAATGCCTTAGCCACTATGCCACCCACTGGCCTCATTACCCTTTGACTTTATTGGTGGTGATCATGATATTAGACTTGAAGACAGCCTGCGTAGTGTTTACCTAGTCCACCTTATGCAAATAGCTTTATTTTTCTGGATCTCTTGTTTTCTATCCAAATCTTTTAAAAGTTTATTTCTTCCATGAGGAAAAATAAAGACTGAGTATGGGAGGAAAGGAGAAAGGGAACAGAGTCAGTCACACCCCCATGGAGTAATCATGCTGCAGTCAACCTGCAAACTCAGACAGGCAGAATCACGGTCATATGCACAAGTGCTGGCATGTATAGGGAGAACTCAGACATGAACCCAGGAACCCATATGGTTTCAACATTACGTTACTGCTTTAACACCATAGCTGGCCTCTGACTTTCTCGTGCAATCCATAATACTATAATAACTACTTGGCAGGGGTGTCGTATATGTTCTATGAAATATCACAGGTGACAGAATTTGGTCAGTTCTTAAGCCTAGTGCATTAGCTGTTGGGAGCTGCTATAATGTCATGGTACAGTGTGGATGTCTTCTGCCATTCTCCTACTGGTCATGACGATCATCATTTAGTCTGGACATTCATTTTCTAAGAGGAGCTAAAGCCCAATCCACACTGCTTTACTTATTCAAGTTCTTGTTAAATGTAGATACCATTCCCTTGCTTTAGGTCGGTGAGTCAGAGTGGAGGTTATTTTGGTCTTCAGGGGACACGTGACAATATTTGTAGACAGTTTTGGTTGTCAAAATGACTTGTGCATCTAATTATAATAGATGCCACTTCTTTTTTTTTTTTTTTTTTTTTGGAGAGGTTTTTGCTATCGGGCGTGTGTGCTCACCTGAAAGACAGATAGAGACAGAAAGCGAGAATCAGCTGCCGGGGGGGTGGCCACGTCACTATCCCTCCTCCATTCTCCTTTCGGGATCTTGGGCATGCACGTGCACACGCCTGGCATGAGTTTAAGCCACCGGGTCTGGAACTCCAACCATGGCCAACTACATGGGAGTCCAGTGACATAGCCATTATGCCAACTGCTGGTCCCAAAACATGCCACTTCTAAAACAAGCACAGGGAAGTGCTACCGGTATTTAGCAGATAGAGGCTAGGGAAGCTGCTGAAATTCCTGTAATACAAAAGATGGCTCCCACAGTAAAGAGATTTCTATCTAGTTCAAAATGTCAGTAATTTCAAGGGTGAAAAACCCATAACTGGAAGCTTCCTCGGACGGGGCGGCATTGTGGCTTATTCACTGTCCTGAACCTTGGCTTAGGAATGGATACTCAGTGAGCCGTCAGTACGTTCCTCTGGAAGGAAGGCACCTCCAAACCTAGCCTTGGAATTGATATTTGTAGATTGACTACTTGACTTCTGAGTTTTAGGATTTAGTCTTCGACTTCTTTCTTCCCTTCTGATTTTACTATTTGTAAGATGTTAGTTGTGCCATATTTTAAACATATGAAGGAAAAATAGTATAAGTCATGCTCCAAGTGTGGTCTATGGACTGCCGCCGTTCTCAAACGGCGTTGATCAGTCCCAGCGGAGGCCAGCACAGAAAATGCAAGTTAGAGTCCAGACATATTTTTTTTTAAGTCAGAGGGTGTGTATGCATGTACAAAAAAGGGGAGGAGGGAGGGAAGAGAGAGAGAGAGAGAATGCTCCTTCCAGTGGAGCCCAGTCACACTGCAATCCTCTTTCCTCCAATTCTTCATCCTATCGGGATCCTGGGCATACGTGTGCATGTACCCGGCCTGTTGTCTATAGCTGCTGTCATGCTAACCAGTAGAACCAAACAGTTGCTTCAGTGATTGTGTGGTCCACAAAGCCTAAAATAGTTACTGTCTGGCATTTTATAGAAAGAATTTGCTGATCCCTAATTTCAGTGAGTACTTTTTCTTGTAAAATGAAACCAGGCCAGGCTGCTCATTTGAATGTCATATGTAAGCAATTTGGCTTCTCTATGGACTGACTAGGTCTTGTTAATTGGGGGAAAAAGGGAGGTCGGTGTTCCCATACACAGTCTTCTGTCTGTTTTAATTTTTGTCTTCTTTCATTCTGCTTCTGGTTCATTCCAATTCAGTTTCTTGTCCTGAATTTGTTAGAGTTCTTCGTCCTTCCTGTTTGTTTTTGTTTGTTTTTAATTGATGGCAGTAAAGTAATACAAAGATGATTTGTAAGAACAGTAGAAACAGGTGACAGACTATGAGCTTTGGATGTTTTATATTTATCATCGTAAGCTGATATCCCTATTTTCACATGAGGAGACTGAAGCTTAGAAATGAGAAGCCATTTGCAGCACACAATATCCTGGCTTAGAAGAAACCCAGCCAGGATTCTAACTCAAATGTCTCTACTCCATTTGGTTTTCACACTTATACAGCAGGGCTTGTTGATTATTGATGTGTTGCTGTGGTCTATTTTGCACCCTATCTGTTAGAATGTTAATTTTGAGGACTTTTTTTTTTCTTTTCTGAAAGCCAAGATGTCATTTTTAAATGACTTCTTTTCTCTGAATTTGTCCTTGTTTCATTACGAAAATGACTTGTGCGTATAATGAGGTGCCACTTCCAAAACAACATACAGAATTTATTTTGTTGACAGGAAATCATTTATTCTGTAATTTACATATGATAATGGAGGTATCTCATGACATTTGCCTTTCTCTTCTCTCATTCAGGATTGTCAAGTGGAGATCCAGAGGGGCTAGTACCATCCCCTGGGGGATATATGCTCATAATTAATCCAGTTGCAAACTATCCTGCAAGCAGATAGGCATAAGAAGATTCATTTGGGGCTTTTCGGTTTGTTTTTTATTTTCTAGAGCTCTAAACTGATGGGATGTCAGGAAAGATGGTTCTGTGTCCTGAAGGGTGCCTAATTTACTTCAGAAAATGAGTATTCATGTCGGAATCCTGGGGCGTAGTTTAGTGTTTTGTTTGATGTGCCCATGAGGTGCCAGTTTGATGAGTACATAAATTTTTTTTAACTCGATGCTTTTTTTCCCCTACCAATCTTGTTCCCAGAATTAAGATTCTAGTAATAATTGGTCCTTTGGCATGGTACAGATGATTCCAGCGTGTCGTAATAGCTTTTCACGGAAGACTAGACATCGTGGCCTCCCATGGAGCTGATGTTCCCTGTTCATCTCGTTTCATTATAGCAAAATTTGTTTAATCTGAAAGTGAAAAGAATCATTAGAAGACAGATGTCAGAAAACTTTCTGACACTCAGCTTTCTGTGATTTTAACCATGGTTTGAAGTAATCATATGATAAGAGCAGAAAGCTGGCCCATTTTCCCCTAATGAGATGTGGAAACTTTTTCAAAAGATAATAACTTTCTTTGTTCCCAATGAATATGTTGATTTGAGAGTTGTCAGGGATAGTCATTTTGTGTAGTTAGACCAAAAAAAAAAAAAACTTAGTAAGTGTGGTTGTTTGAGTATTTATCTCAACTTCAGCTGAGTTTTCTAGGGTGTATCATCTTTGGCTTTGGACAAGGCCACGTTCTCACAGTATCTTGAACTTGACCTAGACCCATCTTGCCTTGAGCACCATTGTGATTGTATAACTACATATTAATTTCTGTTTCTCTGGTTTGATTCTACACTTGGAGAGTGTGAAACTCATGTCTACCCTCTTCACCCTCATGGACTTAGTACCCTGTGATGGGCATGACAAGGGGTAGTCACTTAGTGAGTGTGGGATGAATGACTGAATGAAGTTTTACCAACATTGTTGAACTTCCTTGGAGGCTGAAACTTTTCTCTCATGTCTGCCCCATCACATGGAACAGTTGGCATAGTGGAGCCATTTTGTAAATGCCTGATAAATTGAATCACTGAGTGCCTTGTACATGGCCAGCTTAAAATATATGTCTTTGTAGTATTGTTTTGCATAGGCTGTAATCCACAGGTCCCTATTAAAAATCAACATGGAGAGGCTAGCAGTTGGCATAGTGGTTAAGATGTTGGACTCCCACATAGCTGACTGCAGTTTCACTCCCAGACCCGGCTGCTTGAAAATTATCGCTGGGTACGTGTGCGTGCGTGTCCAAGATCCTGAGAGGAGAATGGAGGAGAAGGGATTACGGTGTGGCCAACCCTCCTGGGGGTAATTTCTTGCTTTTTAACTCTCTGTCTCTCTCTCTCTCCAGTGAGTCCATGTGCCCTGTAGCAAAAATCTCTCTAAAAATCAAAATCAACATGGAGAGGCTGCAGCCAAACTTTGGGGTGTATTCCCTGTCTCCTCTACTTACTCAGGGACTTGGGATGAGAAATGTAGAACCTGGGGCCCACATCACCGCAGCACAGGGAGCAGTTGGGTGTCCTTTTTCTCAGAATGGAGGGGTTCAAGGGAATTGTACATTATACTGTAGTAGAGAAGAGTGTGGAGGTGGAATCAGACTGTCCTTCTTGCCTGGGTGACTTCCGGAAAGTTATATCATCTGGCTGAAACTCACTTTTTCTTTATGAAATGAAATAAAAGTGAGACCTACCTGGTAGGTGATGGCATTAAATGTACAAAAAGGATTGGCATGAAGCATGTATAAAGAGAAGCTGTCCTTAGTCCCTAAGGAACAGAGGTGTGCCTTAAGGACTGGTTGGTTTCTGTGTTTATCGTGTCTTCATCCTGAATCATGCGTATCTATGTACGGGGCTAGAAAATCTTCAAATTTAAACCAGGCACAATTTTGTGCTGTGCAAGTACTTTATTTTTTAATATGATTTTGGCACTGGACAGAAACTTCCTTTGAGGCAGCAGGGCAAAACATGGCTTGTGAGGTGATGAAAAATTCAAAACTGGTTAAAAGAGAGAGTGAGTGAGGGCTGAGGTCACATAGAAGGGCAGATTCAGTTCCTGGCCCAACCTGAGCAGGCCAGGCATGCTGGCGCAGACCCTGGTTCTAGCTAACAGGGAGTGGGATTGTGAGGCCGCAAGACCCTGTCAAAAATACATTTGTTGGGTTGGTCCCTTAGTCTAGCAGTTGAGGCTACCTGATCTCACATGACTAACAGCAGTAGGAGTGCTGGCCCTAGTGACTTGAAAAACATGCTGTGTGTGTGTGTGTGTGTGTGTGTGTGTGTGTGTGTGCGCGCATGCGCGCGTGCGCGCACGTGCATACCCCAAATCCTGAGAGGATGTAGAGAGGGGACGGGATTTTGGTAGGACTGTGCCCCATCAGAGAGTCCTTTTCCCCTCTTCCTCTTTGGAGAGGGCACATAATTCTGACCAAAAATAAATAAATAAATAAATAAATAAATAAATAATCGTACCTCTTCCTCTGTCCCTTCCAATCAATGAAGGTGTGGGGGAGAGTGAGAGATACGACCTGTGTGCCACTGCCTTGCTATTCCAAGTGAGGTCCACGCCAGCTACACTGGCATCACTTGCCAGCGTCTTAGAACTGCAGAATTCCAGGACTCATCTAAGCCCTCTGAATCAGCATTTTTACCAAACCCCCATGTGCCTGAAAATGTGCATTACCATTTGAGACGTGCAGAGGTTAAGAATTCATTTGGGGGCAAGGCAGGTGGCATGGTGGTAAAGGTGTTGGACTCCTACATGGCTGACCGTGGCCAAATCCTGGACCTGGTGGCTTGCTTTCTCACTTTCCCTCTCTCTCTCTGTCTCTCTCTGATCAAACTGGAAAGTAATAATAATGAGTAAAGTTAAATAAAGTAACAATCAAAAAAAATTCATTTATTCTGTGTCTTAATTTGGTCACTAGCACTTGGGTTCTTGGTGTTATACATTGGGTTTGTTGGAAGAGCAGCAAAATATCTTTTAAAAAATAAACTGGACTGGGACCAGCAGTTGGCATAATGACTGTGTCTCTGGACTCCCATGTAGTCGACTGTGGTTCGAGTCCCAGACCCAGTGGCTTAAACTCACGCCAGGAGCGTGTGTGTGTGTGCCCAAGATCCTGAGAGGAAAATGGAGGAGAAGGGAGTGCTGCATGGCCCTCCCCCCCGCGGGGTGATTTCTCGCTTTCTGTCTCTCTGTCTTTCTGGCAAGCACACACGCCCTATAGCAAAAACCTCTCAAAAAAAATTAATAAATAAGAAAATAAATTGGACTGTTAAAATAATAGCATTTTATCAGATGATTAGGTTTTAACTGAAGAGCAAACTGGAGCTTTTGTCCTTGCACTTACATATTGATATTTGGTCCATCATATCCTCATTAAAAGCCAGCAGTGATACTTATAAAGATAGCTGTACAATTCTTTAGAGTGTAAGAGGAAGTGTTTTTAGTAGTTTTTGAGCCAAAAAACCAAACTTAGTTCATTTTAACCATCACTTCATTCTATCCTTTTAATACAAATTGTTCTTTGCAGCATGAAATCTCTTCCTCCATAGAACGTGTGATAAAATCTGTGATTTTCCTTGATGTGACGTCCACACCATCTTAAGTCCTGGCATAGTGAATTAATGTTAAACCCCAAATTATTTTCTGTGTGCACACGTAATGATTCATTGTTAATTATACCACACATTGTGCTAACCAATTCACATGCATCATCTCAATTAACAGTGACCCTCTAAGGAAGATATTGTTAAGCTAGTTTGATAGATGAGGAAATTACACTTGAGACTGTAAGTGACCTTCACAGTATCTGCTAGCTATTCAGTCGCAAACTCAGATATAAACTGAGGTCTTAGTGCTATCACTTCCATTGGGGGTGATTGTGAAAGGTTTAATATTTATCAGACTTTGTTCCAAATTTAGGAGCAAGTTTCATTGCTACTGGATTTGAGCTACACAAAGATCAGTCTAATTAGAATATAGCCAAGTAGAGCTTTGTTTTTCAGGTTTATTTATTTCTGGGACAGGCACCCCCATTATCTCCAGCCTCAGTCAGCCTGGATCATGGGCACACACACACTCTTGCTGGTGTGCACAGAAAGACCTCAGGATGCAAACCCAGTGCCTTCCCATGTGTCCCCAGCATCGTGAAGCGTTATGTTATTGCCATGCCACTGTGACTGACCATCACGTAGAGACTTTGATAGAAACCAAAGTTCAGCCAGGCTGTTGAAGCAGGGTGGGTTTCACTGTACTGCCATTCCCCAATTGCTTGGGAATCCAACTCAATGACTCTTTTTGCAGAGGTGTTCACTTGCCCTCCTAAAGAAGCAGCTTCTTGAGACCAGCAGGTGGTGAAGTGGTTATGTCGCTCGACTCCCATGTAATTGACCACAGTTTGAGTCCTGGACCCAGCAGCTTAAAACTCATACCAGGCATGTGTGTGTGTATGCCCAAGATCCCGAGCGAAGAATGGAGGACAAGGGATTGTGGCATGGCTATCCTCCTTGGGGGCTAATTTCTCGCTTTCTGTCTCTCTGTCTCTTTGGCTAGCGCACACGCCCTATAGCAAAAATCTCTTTTTAAAAAAAAATAGGGTGCCAATAAGTGGCATGGTGGTTAGGTCACTGGGCTCCCACATGGCCAATCATGGTTTGAGTCCTGGACCTGGTAGCTTGCTTTCTCACTTTCCCTTTCTCTTTCTCTCATTAGCTCTCTCTGGTGAGCAAGCACACTTGCCCTATAGCAAATTTAAAATAATAATAAATAAATAAAATTCTTAAAAAACATAGAAAGAGCAGCAGCTTCCTATGGCTTTTTATGTTGTTTGCTGCTGTATGCACAAAGTAAAGCTAACTCTTCTCTCTTAAATCAAAGGCCAGTGTTCCATTTATACTTCCTAGGAGGCAGCATCTATAGACTTGAGTTTGATTCCCTGTCCTGTTCCTTCCTGGGCAATACACGTAGCCTGCCTGTACCTCAATTTTCTTATCTTTAAGTTGGGGATACAAATATTACTTACTGGGATCAGCAGGTGGCATAAGGGTTATGTTGCTGGACTCCCACTCAGTCGACCACAGTTCAAGTCCTGGACCCAGCGGCTTAAAACTCATGCCAGGCGCATGTGCGTGTGTGCCCAGGTTCCTGAGAGGAGAATGGAGAAGAAGGGATTGCAGTGTGGACATCCCCCCTGGAGGGTGATTTCTCATTTTCTGTCTTTCTGTCTCTCCAGCAAGTACACATGCCCTATAGCAAACAAAAGAAAACAAACTCCCTACAAAACAAAAATAAACAAACAAAACAAATATTGCTTCCCTCCTAGGGATGTTGTGGGATTTCAAGGTTGGTATATGTATCTGTGTATGGTTCTTAGCTCAATGCTTGGCATGCAGTAGGCACTCCATAAATACTAGCTCTTGCTATTTTCATCCTTATTATCATTATCACCATCTTGCTATTGTGCCTGTTCTTTGATATCTCTGATTTATCTTATCTTTGGTGTGCAGTATAATAGATATTCTTTCATTTATTCTCACCTTTGTTAGATGGCCCTTCTTCATTTTTTTCCCTATGGAATAAGAATTTTATCCAAAAAGATTCAAGTCCTTTTCCCTTTGATATTTGTCTAAATTCCATTAACCTCTTGTATGTTCCATAACACTTTATATGCATAAGACTTGGAATTAGAAAGATGTAAGAGATGTATATTTTTCTGTGTTTAATGGTGGTTTTACAAATAGAGGTTACTCTCTTTGAGTCTGAGACATACTTTGAAAACTGACACAGCCTCACCTTCTGTCTGCTGTTAGCCTTCTGGGAGGCCAAGCAGGAATACAGGTGGAGCGGATGCTTGCTGCATCAGTGTCAGCGGTGGCTGAGAGACCGTAAACTGCAGCCGAGGCAAAGGGGTTTGAGATGGAGGCAAGTTTTCTGACTTTTGATTAAGAAGAATACATTTTCTCAATCTGTGGCCCAGAATTTTCTTGGTGATAATGAAGGAACTTTTTTTTTTTTTTTTTAATTTATTGCCCCTGAAACTTTCTCTTCTCTTATACAGACTGAGGGCATCAGAGAATGATATTTTAATTAGACAACAAAGTTTGGAATGCTAGTGAGGAGACCCACGTCTTTAGGCATACACAGCACAACTTTTCCTTTTTTAAAAAACTTTTCTAGAAGTTACCTGTGTTCATCAGAGGGAGAAAAGAAGGAAAAGTACCCACCATGGAGAACATCACACTGTAACCCTTCTCCTCTGCCTCCATCCCATGGGGATTTGGGGTCCCTAACACACATATGCCTAGCATGTTTTTCAAACCATCAGGGCTAGGATTCAAACCATAGTTAGCCATGTTGGATCCGACTCCCTTAACCATTAGGCCGTGGGACTAACCTCCCAGCATAGATATCTTTGACAGAGGTACTTTTATTTTTTTTTAAGAGGTTTTTGCTATAGGGTGTGTGCACTTGCCAGAGAGACAGAGGGAGACGGACAGAAAATGAGAAATCATCCCCCAGGGGGATGGCCATGCCACAATCCCTTCTCCTTCATTCTCTTGGAATCTTGGGCACGCATGCAAATGTGCCTGGCGTGAGTTTAAGCCACTGGGTCTGGGACTCGAACCATGATCGACTACATGGGAGTCCAGCAACCTAACCATTACGCCAACTGCTGGTCCTGACAGAGGCACTTCCTGGTTGTCAGTGTACTTACGGTGTAGCCCAGTTTTGAGAAAAGACCTGCGAAGATTCTTTCTTTGTTGGATAACATGAGCCTTCACACAAAATGTGACAGAACCTTGACATGGGAATTCAGCTTCAACTATTCAGATCTGGTTTCTTCTTTTTTTTTCCCTACTTTTTGAAGCTGTGTGAACTTAGGCAGCTTTGTCAACTTGTCTGTGCTTCAGTTTCTTATCTCTAAGACAGAGATAATGATAGTTCCCCTTTCAAAGAGTGGTGAAGATTAGATTAAAAATGGATGTAAATACTTAGCACAGTCCTGCAGTAAGTTCTGGTTATTATGATGATGGATGATGACAGCTCAGAATTCTCTCCTACATATCGAGCTGAGCAAAATGGAGAAACTCTTCAGATTAATAAACCTGTATAAATTCCATTGTACTGTCAGTAAAAGGAGGAATGGAAGAGCTCTTTCTTTCACATCTGTATCTTGCTGGGGTTAGACTTCATTATGTTTCAGAAGTCACAGTTGACTGTCGATGTAGTAATCCGTACCATCACTATGTGTGACTAGATGCAGATTTTTTTCTCTTTTAATTAGTGTATGGCTTTATATTTTCTTAAGCCTTTATGGGTTTACAGTGAAGTAAACCCATAAGTGTCTTCTAGTGCCATCTGGGACTATAGGTGGTGGGTGAGATGCTGGTTTTTCCATCTCGTTTCTCTGTCTGTATCCCCAGTCATCATATGCCTAGAATGGCTGGGTTTAGAATGAGGCCCTTGCTGGCCTTCACACTGGTGGGTGACTGTGTGATAAAGAGAGCTTGTAAAGGCTCCTTTAATGACTGAACTGGACTTGCTGTTCCAAGGCAGGAGACAATTTTCACCTTTGGAAATGGATATAAAAGAAATAGGGCAATAGCAAAAAAGGCATTTTCCTGTTTACATTTAAGTGATTTGACAATTGTAAGATACATTTATAATAACTTCATGAGCAATCTTTGCTTAAAATTTTACATTTCTATAATAACCAGGCAGTAAAGTCAATGTAGCTTGTATCCTTACACTTGAGGTCCAGCACTCAGAAATTTAGAAAAGCAAACAGTGGGCAGAAGGAGACAGCTGTCATTGCTGGGTCTCCTGTGTTCGTTTCACGCTGTTACCTGGATTTTCACATGGTAGCTTTTGGGAAGTAGAGGAGATAGTGGGTAAAATTTAGCAAAGGGATATGTAACCATACTTGTATGAAAATGAGAAGTAATCACTACTCACGTGTCAGCAGCACATAGAAAGACCCTATAGTGTATACTTAATGGAGGTTTGAATTTGAATTTGAAACTTTTGGTAGTCATGGAACTTTGATTTGAAAGAGCTGCTAAGGAAACCTTTTTACTATTATAAGGTGGCCATACTTTCTAAGTATTCATTGTTTTACATCAAAAGTGGGCCACCATTCCATAGTACTGTACTTGTTTGTTAATATTTCCTGCAACCATTCAACAGTTTAAATGGAGATTTCCATGCCCTCAGTTTTCTGTTTCTTTTTCTGTTTCTTCGACTGTGTATACATTAAAGTCCTTAGGGACGGGAGCAAGCAGGTGGCTGGAGCTAGTTAAGGCTCTGGATCCCACATGGCTGATTCCATAGTTCAAGTCCTGGATCCAGTGGCTTGAAAATCACACTGGGTGTATGTGCATCTGTGCCCAAAATGCCAAGAGGAGACTGAAGGAGAAGAGAGTGTAGTATGGCCATGGCATCCAAGGTGGTGATTGTTCACTTTCCCCTCTCTTTCTCCTTCTCTCTTTGGCTAGCACACATGCCCTATAGCAAAAACAAAAACAAACAGCCTTAGGGATGATTGACTTGGGGGTAAGTAGTGACAACAGCTTCCATTCTGGGCACAAAAATCTGCAAGTTAGGGGACCAGCAGTTAGTGTAATGGCTATGTCACTGGACTCCCACTTAGTCGACCACAGTTCGAGTCCTGGACCCGGTGGCTTAAACTCACGCCGGCGCATGTGCGTGCGTGCCCAAGATCCCGAGAGGAGAATGGAGGAGAAGGGATTGCGGCGTGGCCATCCCCCCTGGGGAGTGATTTCTTGCTTTCTAGCTCTCTGTCTCTGTCTGGTGAGCACACGTGCCCTATAGCAAAAACCTCGACAAAAAAAAAAAAAATCTGCAAGTTAGAATGAGGTCAGGTGACAAATCTTTCCACTATATAGCAATATGACACTACCTTTGCCGTCTCTTCTATGTCTAGTTCTATATAAAAAGACTTTTAAAAAGTAGCCTTTAAGAGTTTTTGTTTTATTATTATTGTTCTATTATTGGTAGTGGAAAATATATGGAAGTATTGAGAATCAATCAGTCCTCTCTAATCTCACCATCCAGAGAAATTCCTGTTAACAAATGGCTAGATTTCTTAACATATTTCTGGATTTCCATTTGCCTTTGCATATCTTATTATATAGCAACCCCCGCCCCCCCCCGCCTATGAATACGCATCTAAATTTTTGTTGTTGTTGTTACAGAACATGTGTGCTTGCTGGAGAGAGAGAGACACAGAGAGAGAGAGAGAAAGCAAGTAAGCACCCCCTAAGAGAGATGACTACACTGCAATCTCTTCTCCTCGTGAAATTTTGGGATCTAGCATATGCACTTGGCATATTTTTCAAGCCACCAGATCAGGAACTTGAATTGTGCTGCTGGCCATGTGAATTCCAGCCACTTTAGTTATATCTGTTCTTCCCTAACTCCCACTGCTGCTAGATTTTAAATAACCTTGACTTCACTGTCTTCTCTCTCAGGGAAAGAAAGGGCCCAATAGAAATGCAAAGAGAGGGGCCAGCAGGTGGTGTGGTGATAAGGTGTTGGATTCTTACCTGGCCAATCATGGTTTGATTCCTGAACCCAGCGGCTTGAAAATCACGCAGGCACATGTGTACCCAAAATTCCTAGGAGCAGAATTTAGGAGGAGGGATTGCGGCATTGCCATCAACCGTGAAGATTGATTTTTTTTTTTTTTTTTTTTTTTTTTTTTTTTTTGAGAGAGAGGTTTTTTGTTACAGGGCACATGCGCTCGCCAGAAAGACAGAGAGAGACAGAAAGTGAAAAATCACCCCCCTGGAGGGATGGCCATGCTGCAATCCCTTCTCCTCCTTTCTCTTCCCAGGATCTTGGGCACACACGCACATGCCCCCGGCGTGAGTTTAAGCCACCATATCTGGGACTTGAACTGCGGTCGACTACCTGGGAGTCCAGCAACATAGCCATTACGCCAACTGCTGGTCCTGTGGGGGGTGATTTCTTTCTTTCCTTCTCCCTGTCTCTCTCTGGGGAGCACATCTCCTCTATAGCAAAAACCCCTTAAAAAAAAAGAAAATAAAGAAAAGGGCAAGAAAGAAAAAAGAAAAGAAAAGAGAAGAAAAGAGAAAAAATGCAAAAAGAAAGTAGAGAGAAAAGAGATTGATTCTTGGCCTATAAGGTTCCAAATGTCCAGGTCTGGCAATTTAGAGAAGTTTTAGATGTTAAGTTGTATTGTCACTGATTTTTGGACTTTTAAAATTTCTTTAGTACCAAACTTTGCATGGGTAGAACTTCACTGAACATGTTCCCGTGTTCTACACTCTCTGTCCCTTACCTTAAATCATGGTCTCGATGACACAGGCACTTGCTGGTGTTTGGATTTATACTAAGCACATAGGGAGGCCTGTGAAGGAATATAAGCTGGAGAAAGGCAATTGGATTTGTGCTTTAGAAAGATTGCTTTTATGTCCCAAGGAAGATGCCAAGGGGAAGGCAGATGACAGGGACAGATGAGGGAGAGGGCTTCTGTAACTGTTTGGTAGTAGAAGAAGAAGTGTGCTGGGAAGAACTGGGCCCACTCAAGAGATACGCCGGAAGTGGAGTTGGCAGTACTAAGCAATTGATACAACCCATGTGACGTGGAGGGAGGCAATATGACTTCCAGGTACAAGGACGTGTTCTTTATTCTTCCTCAGGTTGTAATGTTAATGCATATTTCCATTTGGGGAAGGAAAAATAAAACAACAGTTTGTTCAGTGAGGTTATTCTGAAACCACAGGCAATCTTTGGATTCTTGCTGGATGAAGTAGCTCACCTGGTAGACTTCTGATTGCTGAGATTGACTGGGCTCTATAATTTAGGCTAATAGGGGGTCATATTTTTTTAACAGGAACTTTTAGGCCAGCCTTACAGTCTGCTTACCCACATGTAACTCTGATCAGTGGCTATCACCTTCTTAATTAGACCTTCAACCTCTTGAAAACCAGTGAGCAGTCAACACCACCATTGTTTTAGTCTGTAAAATCCAGGTCTCAGGCCTCTTCATCACCTTGCATAGTTAGAGCTTTCCAAGGAAGCGATGCTTTGTTTCATTGATTTTTCTTGTATCTTTTAAAAAAAATGTTTATTGATTTGTGTTCTTGTCCTCTTTCTTTCTTTTTCCCTTTTTAGATTTATTTTGCTCTTCTTTTTGTAGGTTCTTGAAGTGACAACATTATTGATTTGAAACTTTTTTTTCTTTCTTAACGAAATCTCTATAAATTTCCTCTCCACATGACTTCAGTTGTGTTGTATAAATTTTAATGTTATGGTTTTATTTTTATTCAGTATAATTTATTTTTGAAAAAAATTCCTTGAAATTTTGTTTGACCCTCTTTATGTGTGTTTTTAATACATGAGACAGTGTGTGCATGTATACACATATACAGTTGTACTAGAGAGAAAGCAAGAGAGAGACTGAGAGAGAGAGAGAGAGAGAGAGAGACAGTTACTCTCAACAGGATTTCAACATGCCTCAATCCACTTTCCCCTCAGCCTTCCAGCTTATCAGGATTTGGGCATGCAGGAATCTGACGTGTATTTTTTTTTTTTTTTTCTTTGAGAGATTTTCGCTAGAGGGCGCGTGCGCTCGCCAGACAGACAGAGAGAGACATTAGAGACAGAAAGCGAGAAATCACCCCCCAGGGGGGATGGTCACGCCGCAATCCCTTCTCCTCCATTCTCCTCTCGGGATCTTGGGCACGCACGCACACGCACCCGGCGTGAGTTGTAAGCCACTGGGTCCGAGACGCGAACCGTGGTCGACTACGTGGGAGTCCAGCGACATAGCCATTACGCTAACTGCTGGTTCCCAGAATCTGACGTGTTTTCAGATCATCTGAGGATCTGAATCCGTAGTTGGTATGTGGCTTTCAGCACTGCAGTTTTCAGTATGCTACCTACTGTGACACTGAGGCTGAAAGTTTTTTGTTTCTTATTTTGCTAAAGGGCACACGCACTCACCAGAGAAAGAGAGAGACGGTGAGGTGAGACAGTGAGAAGTTACACCCCCCACCTGGGAGTGGGGTAGCCTTGGGATAGCCACATTGAATTCCTTTCTCCTCCGTTCTCTTCTCAGGATCTAGGTAACTCATGCACACATGATTTTCAAGCTTCAAGGTTCAGGATTAGAACGGCACAGCTGGCCATGTGGAATCCATTGCCTTAACCTTCATGCTATCTGCTGGCCTTTTTTAAAATTTGTTTGTTTAGTTTTTAAACATTTGAAGATCTTCCTCTTATGTTTGTTTTACTAATTTCTTTCTTTTTTTTTTCTTTAAGAATTACTTATTTAATCTTACTTTTCTTTCTTTTTCTTTTTTTTTTAACTTTGCTATAAGGGTACGTGTACTCATCAGAGAGAGAAAGCATACTGCCAGGTCCAGGACTTGAACCATTGTTGGCTATGTGGGACTCCAACACCGTAACCACCATGCCTGCTGAAACGTTTTAACTAATTTTTATAATATTAATTTTATTCCCTTGTGGTTAGAGAATATACTCTGTATATTTTCAATTCTTTTAGGTGTTTTTATTTGTTTTATCTTGAGATTTGTTTTATCATACACAATATAGTCTTATCTTGGTTTTAGGGACAGCTTGAAAAAAAAACATATATTCTCCTATTGCTGGGTGGAGTGTTTGGTAAATATATATTAGATCCTGTCATTTGAAGGTATTGAGTTTTTCTAAATATTGCTAGTTTTCTGTCTGATTTTATTAATTGTTAGGAGAGGGATGTCAAAGTCTCCACCTATCATTGTGGATTTATTTCTTTTCCCTTTCGGTTTTGTAAGTTTTTGCTTTATGTCATCGACAGCTCTTTTGTTTAGTGTGTACTCACTTAGGATTGCTGTGTCTTGGTGGTTTGAACTGTTTATCATTACATAGTATCTCTGTGTTAACTTTGTTCGGAAGGCCACTTTATCTAAAGTTAATAATATAATACCGTTGTTTTCTTTTGATTACTTCTTGCATCTATCTTTTTCTATCCTTTTACTTTTACCATGCCTATTGTTTCATATTAGAAATGAGTTCCTTGGAGCCAGCAGATGGTTTGGTGGTTGAAGTGCTGAACTCTCTCACATGGCTGACCATGGTTCGAGTCCGGGGCCTGGTGGCTTGCTTTTATTCTCTATTTCTCTTTGGTTAGCACACATACCCTATAGCAAATTAAAAAATAAAATTAAATAAAGTAATAAATACAATTAAATAATTATTTTTTAAAAAGAGTTTTTAGAAATAAATAGTTTTCTTGCATACAAAATATGATTAGATTGGGTTTTCTAATCCGCTCTGCTAACCTATATCTTTTAGTTGGTTTGTTTAGACTTTTTACATTTAGTGTAATTATTGACATATTAGGGCTTAAGTCTTTTTTAAAAATTTCTTTTTTTAATTTTTTTCTGACTTACTGTGGGTTGAGCATATTTAGTATTCTCGTATGCTTGATCTCAAATCTTCTGAGTGTATCCCTTTTTGCATTCTTTTTTTAGTAGTAGCTCTAGGTATTACATTTTATACACACACAATTTTACATATATGTATCACTAGAGCCTACTGTTGGCGTTTAGCAGTTCAAATGAATTGCTGAAATCTTACCTTCCTTTTACACCTCTGTTTACATCATTATCTAGGGGCAAGCAGGTGGTGTGGTGGTTAAGGCCCTAAAGTCCCACATAGCCGACCATAGTCCAAGTCTCAGACCTAGCAGCTTGAAACTCATGCCAGGCATGTATGCATGCATGCCCAAATCCCAAGAGGAGAATGAAGGAGAAGGGATTGTGGCATGGCCATTCCCCCTATTAGGGGTCGTTTTTCACTTTCTCTTTCTCTGTCTCTTTCTGTCTCCAGTGAGAGCATGTGCTCTATAGCAGAAGTATCTCTAAAATAATAATATCACTGTCTGAAATATTTCCTCCATGTATACTTAGACCCATCAGTATTAAATGTTTTTTTCCAATCTCATTTATTATTATTATTTTTTAATTTGCCATAGGGCATGTGTGCTTACCAGAAAAAGACAGAGGGAAAGTGAGAAAGCAAACTGATAGGTCCAGGACTGGAATAGTGGTTGGCCATGTAGGAGTCCAGCAACTTAACTACTGTCACCTACTGGCCCAGTATTAAACTTTCTGTTTCAGCCATCAGACATAATTTAGAAAACTCATGGGGAGGAGGAATTTTTGCTCTCCTCGTTATTCTTTTTCCCTCCTTTTTTCTCCAAAACTTGTCTTTGGAGTCTAAGGACTTCCTTAGTCATTGCTATAAGGTATGTTTTCTATCAACAAAGTCTGATAATTTTCCATATTTGAGAATGTCTTGATTTCCCCTTCATTTTTTTTTTTTTTCAGAGAGGTTTTTGCTATAGGGCACATGTGCTCGCCAGAAAGACAGAGAGAGACAGAGAGATAGAAAGCGAGAAATCACCCCCCAAGGGGGAATGGCCATTCTGCAATCCCTTCTCCTCCATTCTCCTCTCAGGATCTTGGGCATGTGCGCACACGCACCTAGCGTGAGTTTAAGCCACTGGGTCCAGGACCCAAACTGCGGTCACATGGGAGTCCAGTGACATAGCTACTATGCCAACTGTTGGTCCCATTTCCCTTCATTTCTGAGGAATATTTTCACTGGATATAGAATTCTGGGTTGACAGTATTTTTCTTCTAGCACTTGAAAAATGTTGTACCACTCTCTGGTTTCCATGGTTTCTCATGAAAAATCTACTGTCACTGTTTTTCTTCTCTAAGGTGTCATTTCTCTGCTTTCAAGATTTTTTTTCTCTTAATTTTCACAGATTTGGTTATTATGTAGTTTTGTATAAATTTTTAAAATCTTGCACTGTTTTGGGCTTGCACACCTTCTTGATTTTATGCATATGTATGTGTGCGTGTGTATATATATACATCTTTTGCTACATTTGGGAAATTTTCATTTATTATTCTCTTGAGTAAGTTTTTCACTCTGTTCTTTCTCTTTTTCTTTAGGACATCAGTGACACAAATGTTAGACCTTTTGTTATAGTCTTATTAGTCCCTGAGGTTCTGTTCTCCCCAAGTCATTTTGTCTCTGTTTTTTCAGATTATATTATTTTAATGTTCTATTTTCAAGTTGATGTTTACTTTTCTCCATTATACTCTTGAGCCCATCCATTGAGTTTTTTATTTTATTGATAATGATTTATAGTTCTGAAGTTTCTATTTATTTCATCTTTACAGCTTTATTTCTTTGCTGAGAGTTTATAATTTTTCATTTGTCTAAAGCATGTTAGTAATTGCTCCTTGAATCATTTTTATAGTGACTGTTTTAAACTCTTTAACATCTCTTATACCTAAATATTGATGTCTGTTGATTTTTTAAAAAAATTCTGATTGCAGTTTTTCTGATTCTGGGTATGAAGAATGATTTCCAAATAAAATCTAGACATTTGGGGCTGACCCCATGACCTGGTGGTTAAAGAAACTGAATCTCACATGGTTGACCATGGTCTGAGTCCTGGCCCAGGCAGCTTTAAAAACATTCTGACCAAAGACAGCAGGTGACATGGAAGTTAAGTCACTGGATCCCACATAGCTTACTGCACTGTTCCAATTCTGGACCAGCAGGTTGAAAATCACACTGGGTAAATGTGTGTGCATACCCAGAATCCCAGGAGAAGAATGGAAGAGAAGGGATTGCAGCATAGCCATTACCCAGGGGGTAAATTCTCACATTCCCTCTCTCTGTGTGTCTTGCTTTGACAAGCACATGTGCCCTATAGCAAAAACTAAAATGCAAAACAAACAAAACAAAAAAGCAGCTGCCATATGTGTGTCCCCTAAATCCCAACAGGATGGAGAAGTGAAGGAGAAGGTATTGTGGTATGACCATGCCCCATAAAGGGATACTTTCTCCTCATGCCCTCTCTTTATCTCTGTCTCTGGTGAGACTCTGTGTCCTCTGGCAATAAAAATAAACATGTAAAAGTATTGACATTTTTAATATTATTTAAACTTCTGTCATAGATGATTTTGTTTGATACCACTTTTTCTGGGAAAGGGAAGCAGATACCTTATTACTGCCAGATGGCGGTAGAAGTCCAAGTTCTTCACTCCTTTCACAAACATTCATTTGGGGAAGTGGCTTCTTATTGTTTGGTGGAGCAGGAGTGCTGGATTCCCATGCTCCACCCATCTCTGCAGATGGGGCAAGGAGTAGGGAGGAGAAGAAATTCCACCCAGTGGAATTCTGCTCAGTCTTCGGACACCTTGGTGGGTTAGGAAACAGGGATTGGGATACTCCCTTACATCCTGGAAAGAGTAGAAGTCGAGGCCTCTTACTTGGTCATTTTTGGCTTGAGTGGTGGTGGAACCATAGTTTTTTATCTGGGATATTTGGCTGAAGTAGAATGATGATTGTCTAGAAGTTTTCTGTCTTGCTACTCTGTCCGTTCCCTGGTTCTTTAGCTGGTGAGAGCAGTCTTTCATTGGACGTGTTAATGTCTTCACCTTGCTGGATTTTACTAGTTGCTGGCTTTTTCAGTTCCAGTTCTGGGATAAATGAAACATAAAGCCCATGAATTTATCTCTATACTGAGGCCTGTCCCAGGGTTTCTAGCTGGTCTGCTTCTTCTCTTTATGCTTCAGAGTCTTCTTGTTTGTTTTGTAAATGATATCCAAAGTTTGAAAGTATACTTAGTGGGAGGAATAGGGAAATGTATATCTGCCCCATTTCCCAGAAGGGGAGGTGGTACCCTTTTTCTTTTTGTAGATAGGAGGCTTGGCTGTCTAACTTACAACACTCAATAATGACAGCTGTTGACTTGGCATGAAGTGTTTGCTAGCAATGTGGCTTTTAAAAAAATAAAAAAGAACACTGTTAATATTTATTTATTATCATTATTTTTTAATTTGACCGGAGAAAGACTGGGGGAGGGGTAAGAAAGCAGGACTTGAACCTCAGTCAGCCATGTGGGAGTCCAGCACCCTTAACCACCATGCCACCTGCCAGCCCCGATTTTTTTTTAGAGAGAGAGATTTTTGTTATAGTGTGCATGTGCGTGTCAGAGAGACAGACAGAAAGCAAGAAATCACCCCTCCCCATGGGGATGGCCACACTGCAGTTCCTTCTCCATTCTCCTCTTGGGATTTTGGGCACACACGCACACGTACCCTGTGTAAATTTTAAGACACTGGGTCTGGGACTCAAACTGCAGTCGATTATGTAGGACTCCAGCAACATAACCTTATGCCATCTGCTGGTTCCTAGCAATGTGGATTTAAGGAGATAGTAGTTACTAAGATAACTAGTTCTGTGTATTTATCTAGTTCTTTGTTTCACCCAGCTCTTCTAAAAGTCCCTAAACTGGGAAATCACTAAGAGAAGGGCAGAGAGGGTGAGGGGCTGAGAAATGAATAACCAACCTCACCATCTGGCCTGCTGCAGTTCAGAAAGTCACATGGTACTACCAAGTTAGACTTCTCTGTGTTTACTTGAGGCGCCAAATGCTATATTTAAGCCAAGAAACGATTTTGAAAATATTTTTCTACTTCTGTTTTGTCAAATGTGTTCCTTGGCATATTATGTTAGGGCTTGTTCTGCTAAAGCTTAGCAGAGCCTTCTGTTTCCTCAAGCAGATTTGGCATGCACAACTCAAACATTAGACCCTCGTTCTGGAACAGAGATCTTCTCTAGAGATAGCACTGAGTATGTTTAATTTCCAGCCAGGTAATACCTATCAAATGAGAGAGAGAGAGCTTTTGTTCTTGGTTCTTCTTTTATATATGGGATTTCTTTTTTAGTTATTTTCTGCTCAAGTCTATTTGACTACATTTTCTCTTTCCAGAATCTTTCTAATTATGGGGACAAAAGCAAATGTTAAGCTACTCTTTTTTTTTTTTTTTTTAAATCATGAACAAGGGGAAAAATAGTGTAACTGATTTACTTTTATAATGTGATTTGGCTTGAACTTTTATGATACCAGTGTGACTTCAGTATGTATAAGTAGCATTTACATATCAAGGTGAGAGATAAAGTAGATGTCTAGGTAGGCCAGTGCATAAAAACATTTTAATGCAAGATTTTGATATCTGAATGAGAAAGGTGGTTTTCTGCTAGGCTTAAATATTTTTAGTTTGCTGAGAGAAAACTGGCGATGCCTATTCATTCCCTGGGAGTCTTTTAGATAGAAGGCCTGATTGTATCTTTGACCACTGGCAGAATTGTATCTCATTAAAGGAAGTCGATTGTTTTTATAAACACTGAAGGGCTTGATCAGCTATGGGAGTGGCTGCAAACATTACTCTTTATCGGTGCTTGAAGAAACCTTCGGAGGTAGCACATGGATCAGGGTTAGGTTGCGTGTGGAATCCATTCGCGGAATAATTACCCAGTTCCCAGCAGTCACACTGTGAGGTGTTTAGTTTTGGGGAAGCTTATATTTGTACTTTAATCTTCTCTAGCTCTTTCTAAATGTGTTGGTGCTTTGTGTGGGTTCAGAAGTCAGCCTGTGCAACTTTGAGCACATCATTAGTATCATTTCAGCATGGGAAAGACCTGCGTTTGTGCTCTCAGCAGGGCCCTTCTCACCTTGTTCTTTGTCATTGATCTGCAGCCCTGAGAACACCTTGGTCCCCTCAGCCCCTAGCCCACCCTTCACTTTTGATGTTTGTTCTTTAAACTACGTAAAAGTCACTTAGGACTTTTCTCAAGAATTGGTGTGAAAGTGGAAAGTGTGGCGGAGCAGCAGTGAGAGACTTCAAAGTACAGGTCACTCCGAGTCCCCTAATCCTTTGAGACAAAATTTCTACCCAGCTCATTTGAGTTTTCTTCCCTCGTGGAGGCAGGCAGAAACACAATTTAAATTCCCAGGGCTGTGACTCTAAGAGGGCGTTAGGATTTTTTTTCACTTGCCTTTCTCATTGATGTTCTTTACTCCCATCCCACTCTGCATCTGGTTCAGAGTCTTCTATTTCTTCTTTGAAGCTAAGAGTACTTCATCCTAGGAGATCATACAGGATGCTCTATCAACAGAAGGTTCTGCATAGATACTCTGGCAATCAGTGAATCTGCTGTGAATTCAGTATCTAAGAAGTAGGCAAGGCTTAGAACCCTGGTTACACATGAGGCTCACTAGGGAGATTGAAAAAAATACATACTGATGCCTAGTTTCTCCCTATAGATTCTGACTAAATTGGTCTGACGTGGAGGATAGGCACTGGTATTATTTTAGACATGCCCCAG
The DNA here is from genome assembly GCA_026018925.1 of Tupaia tana. Classification (NCBI taxonomy): domain Eukaryota; kingdom Metazoa; phylum Chordata; class Mammalia; order Scandentia; family Tupaiidae; genus Tupaia; species Tupaia tana. The sequence goes on from JAKSZU010000022.1 coordinate 26,364,447, forward strand.
GTGACTTTAATGTTAGTTGAGTGAGGTTCTGTCCCTTGTCTTAGAGGTAACAACATCAGTTACCTCTTCCATTTTAGGCCTGGCTGGTGTCCTGTTACAAGAATACTCCAGGACCCAAGGGAGGAGCCGCTCTCTGCTTTTGCTGTTACAACCATGTGAACTGAAGTCCTTCAGGTGCTGACTCTTATTCTCAACTCCCCACACCTAATTACCAACACCTAAGTTTTTTTTTTTCCCCTTTTTCTTTTAATATTGGCTGATAATGAAGCAAAACTTTTCTATTGTGGTTTGGCATCTCCCTAAGATATGGGTTGGCACAAAAGACCATCATTGCAAACTTTATTTAAAGTATAATTTCTAAAGATGCATGGGAACCAGCAGTTAGCGTAATGGCTATGTCGCTGGACTCCCACGTAGTCGACCTGGGTTCGCGTCCCGGACCCGGTGGCTTAAAACTCACGCCGGGCGCGTGTGCGTGCGTGCCCAAGATCCTGAGAGGAGAATGGAGGAGAAGGGATTGCGGCGTGACCATCCCCTCTGGGGGGTGATTTCTCGCTTTCTGTCTCTCTGTCTCTCTCTGTCTGTCTGGCGAGCGCACGCGCCCTATAGCGAAAAACTCCAAAAAAAAAAAAAAAAAAAAAGAAGAAAGTGAAGATGCATTGCTCTCTCAGAGGGCAGTTCTGGAATTAAGCAGTAGGAAAGGCTGAGGTGTTGGACATGTTTCACTTTGTTCCTCTGGCAGATGTTTGATCCCCTAAAATGTTTTGGTAACTCCAGTGTGTCAGGGACTTACTCAGTAATTGGGTTTATTGGCTCATTTGGCTTCTTCTTTGTTGCGAGTTGTTTGTTTTTAGGTTTTGCCACAGGGCATGTGTGCTCACTGAAGAGAGACAGAGAAAAACCAGAGAGGGAAAGTGAGAAATCACCCCCAGGGGAAGATGGCCACATCGAAATCCCTCCTCCTTCGTTTTCCTCTGGGGATTTTGGGCATGCACACAAACACACCCAGCATGATTTTCAAGTCACTGTGTCCAGGACTAGAACTGTGGCCGGCCGTGTGGGAGAGTAGTTCTTTACCCACAACACCACCTACTGGCCCTGCAACATAAAGCTCCTGTGATGCTAAGGCTGCACAGGAAGGTCCCAGGTTCAGTGCCTGAGGTCTCCCACTATGCGCCTGGTACTAACCTATGATCTAGGCTGGCTGAGACCGGGGTTACATGGTAGCATGAAGTCCTTGTTGAGGGTGCCTTTCTCTCTCTCTCTCTCTCTCTTTGTCTCTGTCGTGGAAGAAATAATTAGACTTTAAAAATGTTACTGTAGGAGTGGGGTGGATGCATCTGTAGATAAGCTATGTATGTGGGGGAGAAGCTATGAGAACTCAGTTTTGCAACCCTTTTTGTGAACAAACACTCAAACACCTTTGTTTGAACTCTTTAGCATTGCTTCTGAAAGGTTTGGTGCAAGTAGGCCAGAACAGGTTTTTATTTAGGGGGGATCTGTTAGAATTATTTCTGAGCTAATTAGTTTGCAGGGTGCTTGTCACTTTTCCTGAGTGATGCAATCAAATTAATCTTCGTAGAGGATACCCAAAGAAAAAGGCACCAACCAAGATAAGTATCAGAGCTTTCTGGAATTGGAGAGATCTCTGGGGTCATGGATTCCAACCTGTTCATTTACAGATATGTGAATTAAGGCTAGTTTATTAAGCATTCCACCAACATTTAGTAAGTACCATTTATTGAGTGCCATGCTGTGTTGGAGCTGAAGGAGGTAGATGATATATTAGTCAAGGTTCTTCATAGAAACAGAAGCAATAGGGCATGTATTTCTATATCAATGTGTATATCTGTATCTGTCTATGTATGTGTTTATATATGTATATATGCGAATGTACATGTGTATATATGTATGTGTGTATATATGTATGTGTGTATATATGTATTGTGTGTGTGTATATATATACACATATACATGCATATGCATGTATATGTGTATATAATCCCCCCCAGAGGGTGATTTCTCTCTCTCGCGTGCTCTCTCTGTCTCTCTCTCTCTGTCTCTCTCTCTCTCTCTATATATATATACACACACACACACACACATATATATACATACACACACACACACACACACACACACACACACATACACGGAGGGGGGCACACAAGCATACATGCCTGGCATGAGTTTAAAGTTGCCAGGTCTGGGATTCCAACCACGGTCAATGGTGTGGGAGTCTAGGGCCTTCACCACTATTCCACCTGTTGGCCCCCTTACTCATCTTTAGTAAATAAATAATAAAGAAAACATAATCATAAATGTATGATTATGTTTATCATAGATGATAAACATGACATTATCATAAGTGATAAGTTAGACTTTATCAACACTAAAAACTTTGATTTATCAAAAAATATTATTAAGAAAGTGATCTGGGCAACCAGACTGAGAGAGGATTTTGAAAAATATATTTCTGCAGAGAACTAGTATCATATGTATAAGGAATTCTTACAAGTCAATATTAAGAAAATAACCTAATAAAAATTGGCCAACACTTCAAATAGAAACTTCATCAATGAAAAGACATTTACGTTAGCCCATGACCAGAAGCTCAATTAACATCGTTAGTCATCAGGGAAATAAATGCGAATTAAAATAACAATATTCTCAGACAGTTATATAAAGAGTATACATATAAATGGTGAAATAAAAATGGATGCTGGAGTCCATGCTGTTTCTTTTTAATTGCCAGAGCACATGTATGCTTGCCAGAGAGAGACAGAGAGAGAGGGAGAAAGCACCTCCTTCCAGTGGGGTGTGGTCGTATTGCAATTCCCTTCTCTTCTATTTCTCCATCCTGTCAGCATGTGGGTATGTACATTCAGGTGCCCAGAGGGTCTTTCAAGCCACTGGGGCTGGGATTCAAACCATGGTTGGTCATGTGGAATCCAGCTCCCTTAACCATTAGGCAGCAGGGCCAGCCTACAGTCCCTGATGTTTGATACTGAACTAACGGGGAAGAGGCGGTTGCTGATCTTCCACACTGTTGTCATTGTTTGTGCAAACCTGGAAGGAAATCCTCTCTTTGCTTACATACCTTTGGCCAGATAGCGTACTAAAGGGAAAGCAATCTGGTGATAACACATTGGTTTTAATGAGCTTGCAGTCTGGAGATAGGGAAAGGCTGGCTTGTTTAACTCATTTGTTTTATACAGTAAGTCATAAGCATGAATCTGTAAAACAAAATTCTCTCCTTAGAGAACAGAATTCCGTGGAAGGTATTTTTGAAGCATGTTACTTTCAAATCAGTTGATGAAGGGGTGGGTAGTTTGCATTGATAGAGCACTACCTCGTGCATTCTCATTTAATCCTCATGACAGCCCTGTTGGGTAGTTACTGTTAATATTCACTTCATTGATGAGGAAATCGAGGCCCAGAGTGATCAAGGAACTTGCCCAAGAATGCACAGAGGTAGCACATGACAGTATCAGGATGGCAACGTATGTCTATTGGTTTTGGTGCAACCACTGCTTGTGTTATTTTAATTATTGTTATTATCCTTTATTCATTTATTTAATCTGTCTTGTAGTCTATGCCAACTCCTCCTCTGAGCTAAAAGAGTCTCCTCTGGGCTGGGAAAGTCTGAGATTTTATAAGAGATTCTCCTAGGGGCTGGGGGGAGGTGACTAATGATAAATAAGAGAAAAGAAAGTAGATAGTTTCAAGGAATAGTAACTGCCGCAAACACAATACACCAGAGCCACAGGATAGACACTGAAGGAGTGGCGTCCTATAGACGGAGTCATTAAGGAGGGTCTCTGCTAAGCCCTGTAAACATTATTAAAACCTGTGATCCCAGCACTGGGCTCTGCTGCCTCATTTGGGAGTCCTATTCTAGAGAACACGTTGATGCATATCTAATATGTTAACAGTTTGGAATCTTCCCTAATACGAATCCTTTTGCAATATTCTTTTTTTTTTTTATTTCTCCCATGAGAGAGATACAGAGACAGGTGCTCTCACACAGCCTTCATGCTGTAACATGTGCCTAGTCTCAACCAGACCACACTGTAAGTGCCACATGCTTGGCTTGTTCAGGGAGGTCCCAGGATGTAAACCGAGGACCTTTCCCATGTGAGTCCAGGTGTGTTACTGCTACATCACCACCTGGCCACCTCTTTTCTAATATATTTTTAGATCTGAAAGAAAATCCAGGCTTAGCCATGGTAGCACACACCTGTAGTCCCAAGTTGAGGTTGGAGGACCACAACATAGAGGGACCCTGTTTACAAAAGAAAAGAAAATTCGATGTCTGTGTTCAGGGGCAGTTAAGTGCAACTGACTGTCATGTATGTACCCATCTCCTGCTGGGACTGCTCCACTACAGGGTTGACACAGCGGCTGGGGAGGACGTCATCATTTAAGTGGGAACTACCAAGAACAGGGATGCTGCAGGTCCAGGGACTCTGGGGACCAACTCACAACAGAGGATTGTTCTGCCCATGATGCCCAGTGGTGCTTCTGATTGGAAACTCTCCGTGACGTATGCGGTGTGCTTAAGTTCATGTGAGCTGAACCCTCTTCTGCACAGGTGATAATACCTGGGTGGCTTGGTCTCAGTTTTTTGTCCTTGGAGTTCATTTAGGTGTTTCCTGCTCTGTGGAAAATCCTCAAAAAAGGATTTTGAACTAATCTTGTTTATTATATTTTGTGTTTTCCCTCCCTTCTCTGGATATGTGAAATGGCAAGTCAGAAAGTGGCTTATGGGCTGTGTTTTTCTCTGCTTGTTTATAACATTTAAAAAGCTGGGCCAGCACGTGACGTAGAGGTAAAGGTGTTGGACTCCCACATATCCAACTGTGGTTTGGGTCCTGGACCTGCAGCTTGCTTTCTCATTTTCCCTCTCTTTCTCTCATTGTCTCTCTCTCTCACTTTCTGGTTAGCACATGTGTCCTATAGCAAAGTAAACAAAATAATAATAGTAAGTAAAATTAAATAATTCTTAAAAAAAAAAAAAAAAACTGTAGCCCTTTGCCTTGCCAGTCTGCTCTCTAGCCAAGAAAAAAATGGCCGCTAAAAGCAATGTTAATCTGTGACCAGAGAGCCCATCAGAGGGGAAACAAGGCTGGCAGATGTGACGAGGTTGCTTTACATAAATCACCTTCCATTGTCGAGGTTGGCATATGGCCAGTGAGTGTCCTAATTACTGAATGGCTTTTATAGCCCCATTATTTATAATCACTTTTGAATAGCAGCTGGAAGACTACAGTGAGACAGAATGAAAATAGTAGAGTGTGAAAATTATAATCATTTATGGAATTATGGAGATTAGAAATATCTGATGATCAGCCTAGGAAGAAAAAACTCTGTCCTCTAAATATTTTTTAACCAGGTACATTGTACAGCACCCATTATAAAGATGTGAGCTGTACATAACCCAGAAGATGAATCTTAACTTGAAGGGTTAAAGACATTTACTAAGTCTGCAGCACATAGTAACTCAAGAATCCTGCACACAGTCACAGTTATCTCAGGGCCCCTCCCCCTTCCTCTCCGTCCTCCTTCCCCAGTCGGACATGACAGTTTCCTGTGACTTGTTTCTGACTTTGAAACATATTGAAAAAGGGGTGCTTTACGAAGACTAGACTCATAAAGATGCTCTCCTGGTGGGAACAGGTCGCACTTTTTTCAGACCCATCAAATGATGTGTTTGTTAGCGGTGGTCTCTGTTCTCACAGCACAGTAGAAATCGAAGTGGCTTGCTATACTGGAATGCTGCCTATATGAGATTTCCCAATGTAGGTCACAGTGCCTGCAACTCTGGCCCCAGCCAACTGTTGCATGAATGATATCAGACCCTATTAGAATACAGGTTGCAACCCAGATTATCTGTTCCTGTCTGAGAATAAATTGGGGTGAGGCTGGGAGGGTAGCAGAACAGCTGTGTTAATTACTATGGATGTTCAAGGTTATAAAATGCCAATGGTGTCTCAGTTGCATTTGCATGAAAACATTTAAAACATCTTACTTGTCAGCACAGTCTTAAAGCCCTAGAGAACAAGACTTTAATCCTGGCTACTGGTTTCTAAGAAAGTGTTCTCTAGAAGCCAGTGCCATTCAGATGTCACTTTCTTAAGTTTTTTTTTTTTTTTAATACGATAAGCATTGAGAGGGATATTGGGATAACTTTAGAATGTGGCAGTTTAGAAGGGAAATCATTTTGTTGGTTTTCATATTGAGATTTACATAAATTTTCTAGTTTAGTGTAACTGCCTTAGAAAAATAGTAATTTTATTTTACCCTTTTTTATCTTGAAAAATTTTGAACCTATGCCATGTTTATAAAAATAACAGCACGTATACCTCCATCACCAAGATTCACCATCTATTAATATCTTGCCCTACTCATTCCATCTCTCCAAGTTTACACATATTTCCATATTGCCAGTTGATCTGAATGTAGGCTGTACATATCATGACACTTCATTCCTAAATAAGCAAGCATTTCTCCAAAATGATGTCATTTTCCTACAAGCCATGCTATAACTAAGACACCTCCACACTCGTTCACTGACATCATCAGATTCCATCCACCTGCAGCATTTCCCCAGCTGAGCCATAAATGTTTTCTATTGTGCTTTTGTTTGTTTATTTGTTTAAATTCAGGATCCAGTCAAGCTGACACACTGCACTGTGATGATCCTTGCAAAAGAAGAATGGCTTACTGAGAACTTACTGAGTCCTAGATATTGTGTTAGTGCATGAGCTCGTTGAGCTTCGTAGCAACTCTTCTAAGCAGATACTACCACCCCCACCTGATAGACTAAAGAACTGAGGCTCCTAGAGGTTCAGCAGTGTGCTCAAGGCCAGTTGGTAAATTTGGAACCTGGACCGGAACTCATTAAATCTGACTTTGAAACCCAGTGCTCTCAACCACATAGCAGTGAGAGCAACACACTTTGTAGGGACATTGCTCAGGTCACCAAATTCCTGTGAGACCAGCTAGGCTTTTGAGAAACTCCAAAAGCAGAAACTATTTGAAAAGGCTTTGCAAGTGTAAGAGCCGGCATATAGAGTGCCAACCTGTGGCATGGAGGTTAAGGTAGCTAGATACCCTATGGCCAACTGTGCGGTTCAAGTCCAGGGCCTGGTGGCTTGAAAAACATGCTGAGTGTGTTTGCGTGAGGAGAAGGGTTTGTGGCATGGCCATCCTTCCCAGGAGATGCTTTCTCACTCTTTTTTCTCCCGCAAGTATACATGCCCCATGGCAAATTGAAACAAAACAAGACAAAAACGAACTAAACTGGCATATAGAAAGTTTATATGTTTCCTTTGTTTTCTAAGCATGTGCCTTCAAATCTGTCCTTGTTGTCATTGTTATTTTGAAACCCCCTGGAGTGCTTCATTGGTTAAGAACACAGACAGACCTGGCCCTGTGGCCTGGAGGTTAAGGGAGACAGATCCCATATAGTTGACTATGCTATTGAATCTTACCCCAGTAGCTTGAAAGACATGCATGTGCATGCTCGAAAAATCCCAATGGCATGCGAAAATGGAGGTGAAAGGATGGCAGAGTGACTATGAACCACTGGGGTGTGCTTTCTCCCCCTGCCTCTCTCTCTGTCAAGTTCACGTACTCACTGGTGAGTTAAAAGAAAAAAAAAAGAAGAAAAAAGAACGTAAACACTGATAGTCTGTGCCACTCCAGTTGTGAGTCCCCCTTCTGCAGCTTACTCGCTGGGTGATGGGGACCATCTGCACCTCAGGTTATTCTTGTTGTAAAATGTATGCTGACAGAACCTCATTGAGTTTGGAATGAGGAATGTAAAGGTTAGCACTGTACCTGGACTAGTGAAAGTGCTCAGTAAGTCTTCCTTGTCATCTCTTGTGTCTGGCAGGTGGGGTTAGACCCTCGTAGGGCGTTTTCCAGAATAGTGTCTTCTTGAAGCTCCCAGTAATGCACATATCTTCAGAATCCACTCGAGATTCTGAGTGTAGAAACATTTGACTTCAGGTCCTGGTGAATTTGTGTAACTGTTTATTATGGCTTGTCACAAGCTCTTATCAGCCATATTACTTTGCCAACAGGGAGACTTTGTTTTTCTGCTTTCTCTGTATAAATCCTGTATTTTATTTTTTTTTTTCCTGAACAGATGTTATTCCACTATCATAGTTTAACTGGGATAAATATAAGAAGCACAAAAGGTCATAAATAATGAAAAAATAGAGATGATGAAATTTAAACCTAAGCTTGCCTTTTTTCCCCTGCTTAATTCAAATTTCTTCTCACTGTGAGATTAAATTTGTTATAAAAAGATTCACCAGCAGTGAAAGAACAGAGAAAATCGGCAGGAAATAATAATAAAGCGAATTTCCTGAAATGCTAGCAAAATGTTTTGTGCTTGTCCATGTGGGACGTTAAATGTAAATAGTAATTTCTTGAGCTTCATCAGTAGACATAAATCTGTCCCGCAGCCTCCTTTTCATATCACAGACTTGCTGTGGTATTTTTTTTTCTCTTTCTTTCTTTCTTTCTTTCTTTCTTTCTTTCTTTCTTTCTTTCTTTCTATCTATCTATCTATCTATCTATCTATCTATCTTTAAAAATTTTTATGGAACATGACTGAAAGAACAACAGTCTTTCTAGCACCAGGGGAACAGAGTCACCTCTGCTTGTTTGACGAGGTGCCCCTGCCTGGGTCATGTGTAGTGTGCCTGTTGTCAGGACCTCATGGGTGGACATGCAGGAGAGTCGGGAGCTGTTGGGGGGAACAGAGAAATAGACTCCTTCTCAGACCCCTGCTCTCCACCATTTGCTAAGGGGTTTGGGTGTGGCTTAGAGCACTGGTTCACAAACTTTAGCATGTAAAAGTGTTAGGATCATCTGGAAGACTTGTTCAAACACAGATTGGGGCCAGCGGGTGATGTGATGGCTAAGGTGCTGGCTCGCACATGGCCGACTGTCGTTAAAGTCCCCAGCCCACTGCTTGAAGATCATGCGTGCGCGCGCCCACAGTCCCTAGAGGAAAATGGAGAGGGGGATTGCAGTGTGGCCATCCCTCCTAGGAGTTGATTTCTCACTTTCCTGCTCTCTCTTTCCAGGAGCACAAGTGCCCTGTGGCAAAAACAAACCCAAAACAAAACAAAAAAATGGGTTGACAAGCCCCACCCTCAGAGTTTCTAATTCTGTTAAGTCTGGAGTGGAACCCAAAAATCCGTGTTTCAGATAAATTTCTGGGTATTGCTGCTGCTGTTGGCCAAGGAACCATACTGAGAACCACTGGCTTAGACTAATCTGGGAGACAATGAATACCAGCTGCCGCCACCCCTCAGATCACTTCAACTCCACCCCAGCAATTGCTCCAGAAGCACGGAGGTAGAGATGCGGGACCAACATCAAGATCAGGAGTTAACCAACCCCTCGTCCATTTTTCTAAATAAAGTTTAATTGAAAACAGCCACGTTCACCTTTTGTCCTCAGCTGCTTTCACAGCCAAAGGCAGAGTTTGATTAGTTGAGCAGACTACGTGTGTCCAAGCCTGGAAAACAGCTGTTCTCTGGCTCTTAGCCCTTTACAGAAAAATTTTGCTGACCCCTTACTAGACCAATGCTTCAGTGTTATTTGAGAGAACGGAGGTTGGAAGTAATTTCATTAAGAACTGTCATACCGAGGGACCAGCAGTTGACATAATGGCTATGTTGCTGGACTCCCATGTAGTTGACCACAGTTCAAGTCCTGGACCTGGTGGCTTAAACTCATGCTGGGTGCATGTGCGTGCATGCCCAACATCCCAAGAGGAGAATGGAGGAGAAGGGATTGCGGCGCGGCCATTCCCCCTGGGGAGTGATTTCTCGATTTCTGTCTCTCTGTCTCTCTCTGGCTTTCTGGCAAGCGTGCACACACCCTATAGCAAAGACCTCTCAAAAAAATAAAAATAAAAAGAACTGTCATACTGAGGTCAGCAGGTGGCATGGTGGTTAAGGCACTGGATTTCTACATGGCAGACTGCAGTTCAAGTCCCAGATCTGGTGGCTTGTTTTCTCACTTTCCCTCCCCCTCCCCTTTCTAGTGAGTGCTTGTGCCCTGTAGCAAATTAAAAATTATTAATAATGATAAATAAAATTAATTATTAAAAAAAGAACTGTCATGCTTAGCTTTCCTAATTTGTGTGTTTCATGAATATGAGAATCTTTTCATTTTTATTTTCTGGCATGTTTGTTTTAATTATTACTTTTTAGTTAAATATATACAATAAAAGCAATCTTTAACTATTTCTCAACCATCCAGTCTCCAAATTAATTTCCTAACTGGAACAAGCAGTTTCCTAAAGAAAAAAAGGATTTATTCTCCTTGCAGCCTCTTTATGACATTGTTGACAGCTGAATTTGAATTATTGGTAGAAAATAAAAATCACATCATTAAAAAGGAAAGAATCATTCTCGTTTTGACACTGTTGTAATTGTCACATGAGTGATGTTGAATAGCTTCCAGACTTAGGTAGAAATTGGTGTAACCTTTCTGGAAAGCAATTTTTCAATATGTACCAAGAACTTTAAAAATAATGTTCATACTCATCAATCTAATAATTACACTTCTAGGAAATTTTGGCAAAAATGTATTAACCAGGCTTTTTATTGCAGCATTATTTATAGTTTCTTAAAGATATTAAAAATGTCTATTAACTTGAAACTAATAATATTTTGAACCCACACAGGTGTTTTGAAGTCTTTTTTTTTATTTCAATTTATTTATTTGCATTTGTTCACTGTACATCATTACAGCATACAAAATGATTTTCCATTCAGAGTACACTGTATATTGTCTCAATCAAGCACATCAACAAACATGTTATTGTCAACAAATAATTTTCCATTTCTTGTTTTCTGTATGTTTTGCTTTTTTTCCCCTATCCTTGATTCCCTATCTCTTACCCTCTGCCATCTCCCACTCTCCTTCCACACTGTCTCTGGTATCTATGTTTACTTTCTATACTGTTTCCCCCCCATATTTTATTGAATTACTAAAGATCTTAATTAATCTAAATATTTTCATAGCAAACACAGCTGATATATAAATTTCCATGAACACAAGTCTAACTTTAGGCATCCTATAAAGTAGCACCTAGCTGGGGCTATATATCTTACTGCAGTCATTGAATAGACTTTTTTTTTCCTGAAACTTGATTTTTTTTTTTGAACCTTAATTTATATTCTTTCCCTAAGCATCCTCACAGCATACAAAATGTGATTTCCCATCCAGGATATACTGCATAGTGACTTAATCACGCATATTATAAAAAATTTTCCATTTCTAGTTCCTAGAATTATTTTTACCCCTCTTTCTGACCCTCTGTTCTTTCCCACCCTCTTCTCACACTATCTCTGGTGTCTACGATTGTCTTCCATTCCTTTCCCACCTACATTGTATTGATCACACAATTTCTTACATAATCTAACTACTTTCAATGATGAGTTCACTCGTTACTATTAAGAAAACCAGTTTTAACTTAAATCAAAGAAATGCCAAGGAACTTTGCTTACAGCCAGGAAACAGGTTAGGATTCTGTTCAAATGGTAGGTGCATGAACCTATCAGTCTCATGTACTTTTATCTTCTGTTCTGGTTCAATTTTCCTGATTAAATTCTGGGATATAATATTCAACTCCAGACTTGTCCCTATGATTAAGTTGGCCATTTTCTTAGTTTTTGAACTCTTATTTCTGTGTGTCTGTATTTAATTTTCCTGATATAGCATACCCTTGAGAACTTCTTGGAGATCTGGTCTGGTGCTGGTAAATTCTTTCAGGTTTTGTTTATCTGAGAATGTTCTTGTCTTTTCTTCCCACTTGAAAGATAATCTTGCCGGGTACAGTATTCTTGGGTGAAATTGCTTCTCTCTTAACACTTTGAATATATTTTCCCATTCTTTCCTCGCTTGCATTGTTTCCGATGAGAGATCTGCTGTTAGCCTGATGGGATGTCCTTTGTAGGTAACTTGATGTTTTTCTCTTGCCAATCTTAGTATCTTGTCTTTCTCTGTGGTTTTGGTCAATCTGGCTATAATGTGTCTTGGAGAAGATCTTCTTGGGTTGATTCTATTTGAGGTCCTTTGTATTTCTTGGGACTGGATCTTTGAATGCCTCTCTAGGTTTGGAAAGTTTTCTTGCAGGATTTCATGGAATAGATTATCAATGCCCTTATGGGTCTCTTCACCTTCTGGAATGCCAATTATCCGGATGTTTGGACGTTTGATGTTATCTAGTACTTCTCGTATATTATTCTCAAATTTTTGGGCCATTTTCTCAGTCTTCGTGGTGGATTTTTCTAGGCCAGCCATTTTCTCTTCTATGTCTGAGATTCTATTTTCTGAATGATCTAGTCTGCTTTTAATACTTTCAAGGGAGATTTTTGACTTCCTGTAGTATAGACTTCATCTCTAACAGTTCCATCTGATTCTTTTGTAAAGTGTGTAATTCCTCTTTTAGATCTTGCAAGAATTTCTTCATCTCCTGGAACTTGTCAACTTCTTTCTCCTTTCTCTTTAGCAGTTCATTATCTCTCTTCTCTTCCATCTCTGTTAGCTTCAACATTATGAATGCTCTAAATTCCTTATCAGACATTTCCATGATTTTCGCCGTACTGCTTGCGAATGAAGAAGAGTTACTCTTTTCTCTTGGAGGAGAGGTATTTTCTTGTTTTCCCATATTTCTTGTGATCTGGCAGTGATTTCTTTCTTTCTTTTTTTTTTTTTTTTTTTTTTGGAGAGGCTTTTGCTATAGGGCGCGTGCGCTCGCCAGACAGAGAGAGACAGAGAGACAGAAAGCAGGAAATCACCCCCCCAGGGGGGATGGCCACACCGCACTCCCTTCTCCTCCATTCTCCTCTCGGGATCTTGGGCACGTACGCACACGCGCCCGGCGTGAGTTTAAGCCACCGGGTCCAGGACTCGAACCGCGGTCGACTACGTGGGAGTCCAGCGACATAGCCATTACGCTAACTGCTGGTCCCTTGGCAGTGATTTCTTGTCATCTGATGGATGGTGTGTTTCTTTCAAATTCTTGAAGTTGAGTCTGAATGTTCAGGAGCAAGCAGACAGAGGTGATCTAGAATCTCTTTGCCATTCTGTTGTGATCACTGGTGCAGCAGGTTCAGTAGATATTGAGGAATATTTTAACCCTATTAGTATTTGGATGTTTAGCCACAGTGCTCTTAGATCCATCTAAAAACACATTAAATGGATATTGGAGAGTGGAGAGACAAGAAAAAGGAAAATGAAAAAGAGAGAGAGAAGTAACAATAAAAAGAGACAAAAAAAAACAAAAAAAAATGAAAAAATTGTAATTACTGTTTTTCTTTTTTTAAAAAAAATCACAAAATAGAAAATGGCGCAGCGCACAAGCGCCGCACGAAATACCTAGTTTGCAGGAGCCATGTGGAATCTTCTTCTGAAGGCCTGACCTCTCCTTGCTGGGTTGGAGGACCAGAGCGATAATTAACAAGATAAAAGGTGGACCTGAGAGCAAGAGAAAAACTTTGCCTTTTAAAAAAATGTAAAAAGGAAAAATTACAAAAAAAAGGGAAGACAGAAACAGGGAGAGACAGAAACAGAGACACAGAAACAGAGATAGAAGGCTGGCAGGGGGGGGGCTCCCTACCGCTAGCTTATTTGCTGGAGGCTGAATTATCAGTAGAAAATCTTTATTTTTCATGTGCCCTGAAAATACCTAGTTCACAGGAGCCATGTGGAATATTCTTCTGAAGGCCTGGCCTCTACTGGCTAGTTCGCAGGAGCCATGTGGAATCTTCTTCTGAAGGCCTGGCCTCTCCTGGCACTAACTTGTTTGCTGGAGGCTGAATTATCAGTAGAAAATCTTCATTTCTCGTGTGCCCTGAAATACCTAGTTCACAGGAGCCATGTAGACTCTTCTTCTGAAGGCCTGGCCTCTCCTGGCTGGGTGGGAGGACCGCTAGCTTGTTTGCTGGAGGCTGAATTATCAGTAGAAAATCTTCATTTCTCGTGTACCCTGAAATACCTAGTTCGCAGGAGCCATGTGGAATCTTCTTTCCGTTTTGAAGTCATTTAAAGCCAAACTGGGTGAAGAGAAGCTAATACTGGATATTTAAAAAAATATTTTAATTTAATTTCATGTATTATTATTATTATTATTGTTTAATTTGATCACAGGGAAACAGAGGGAGAGAGAAAAAGTGAGAAAGCAAGACGACAGATCTGGGACTTGAACTGTGATTGGCTGTGTGGAATTCCAGTGCTTCAACCACCACACCACCTGCTGGGCCCAAATACTGGATATTAAAAAGTATATTTATGGGACCAGCAGATGGCGTGATGCTTAAGGCATTGGATTCCCACATGATCAAATGTGGTTCAAGTCCTAGACTGTGTGACTTGAGAATCATGCTGGGTGCATGTACATGTGTGCCCAAATCTGGAGAAGAGAATGAAGGAGAAGGGATTGCAACATGGCCAATCCCCCTGGGGGTTGATTTTTCCCTTTGTCTTTCTCTGTCTGTCTCTGGTGAGCATACATGACCTATGGAAAAATCTTGTTTTTTTTTGGAGATGTTTTTGCTATAGGGCGCATGCGCTCACCAGAAAGACAGAGACAGAGAGATAAAAAGTGAGAAATCACCCCTCGGGGGAATGGCCACCCTGCAATCCCTTCTCCTCCATTCTCTTCTTGGGATCTTGGGCATGCACACACACGTGCCCGGCATGAGTTTAAGCCACCAGGTCCGGGACTCGAACCGTGGTCGGCTACATGGAAGTTCAATGACATAGCCATTATGCTAAATGCTGGTCCCTGGAAAAACCTTTTTAAAAGTATATTTTGTATGTATGTATATTATGCGTGTATGTGTGTGTCTATATGTGTGTGTGTGTGTGTGTGTGTGTATAATTTGTATATATATGAATATATTATATATATACATATTCAGTATATATTTTTTATTAGTTTATATCTGGGACCAGCAGGTGGTGGAATGGTTATGTTGCTGTACTCTCACATAATGGACCCCAGTTCAAGTCCCGGACCTGGCTGCTTAAACTCATGCCAGGTGCATATATGTACATACCCAAAACCCTGAGAGGAGAATAGAGAAGAAGGGACTGTGGCGTGGCCCTCCTCCCTGGGGAGTGATTTCTTGTTTCCTGTTTCTCCATCTCTCTCTGTCTCTCCAGAGAGTGCACACACCCTATAGCAAAAAATCTCTCCCTAAAAAAAAGTTTATTTCACTAGTGAGAGAGACAGAGAAGGAGAAAGAGAGATAGCACCCCGAAACAAGGTTCCAAAGCACGATCCCTGCCCCCAGTCTTTAGCCATCCTCAGATCGTGGCAAGCTCATCTTGGGTAGATACACAGAGAGGTCTCTGGACTTGAACTGGGGATTTTCTCGTGTGAGACTGCCTCACAGCGTATTGTGTTTTACTGCTGTGCCGCTGTCTGGCTCCCAATGCAGTGTTTTTGGAAAGAGGAAGTATCAAGCTTATACCATTTTTGTGCTTTTTGTCTCAGTAGGGATACTCAATCTGTAGTCTGTGGCATTAAGTACATTGACATACCTGTCTTGACATCACCACCATTTTTTTTAACTTTTCATCAACCCCAACTGAACTTTTGTATCCATTAAACAGTAACTTTTCAATAATCTATATTATTTTTCCAATAAGAAAAATGTTAGAAAGAATATAGTAGGAAAAATAGCAACCATCTTTAGACAAAACTCACTCGAATGAATTTTGGATTGTAAGTTTGAGTGAGTGTAAGATAAATTATTTTTCAGTTAGCAGTTTGTGTTAAAAATCCTCTTATAAATCTGAAATGCTGAACTGAACCACAGTTTTGTTTTTTCTGTAAAAGTGCCACTGCAGTACATACCATTTATATTGCCTTAATAAATGAACCTCTCCTACCACTGTGATTATTCCCTGATGAAATTGTTTGCTAAAGCAGAATCTCCTGGAAGTGTGATTAGTGTAAATATCCCGATGCAAGTTTCCTTCTGCATTGAGTATTTGAAATGTATTAAAGTGTCAACTCTAATTGTAGTGAAGCACTGTTCTTTCACCTCCTAGCTGTGGATTTTCTGTAACACCTATAACATGAGGAGGGAATTGCTTTTTTTTTTTTTTTTTTTTGGTTACAAATGGACAGATTTAGAGGACTTAACAATGCTCTCTATGGAAGCCTGGTTTCTTGACCAAGAAAATTATATCTACTGACTAGAATTCCCCTTAAGATCTATATGTTATGAGATAGGGATCAGATGAAATAAAATCTCCTTTCACTCTTTTGCTTTGAAAATGATACTTCTGGGGCCAGCAGGTGGCATGGTGGTTAAGGGTGCTGGACTCCCACACGGCTGACCACAGTTCAAGTCCTGAACCTGGCGGCTTACTTTCTCACTTTCCTTCTCATTCTGTCCCTCTCTGGTCAAATTAAAAATAAATTAATTAATTAAACTAAATACTTCTTTAAAAAAAACTTTATAAAAAGGTTTTTTAAAAAAAGAGAAAATGATCCTTCTGTTTGAGACAGCAGAAAAATATCTAGCATTACAGAGAAAGACCCAGAGAAATTATACAATTCAGTTATATTAGGGGAACATTGCATGTTAAAATAGTGACACTCAAAATTTCCAGTGTAAATAATTGGTGAAGGAATACTATCCAAAGCATGTAAAAATATCTTGGGTCAACCAGTGGCATAGTGGTTAAGGCAATTGGATTCCATGTGGTTGATCTCATGGTTCAAGTCCCTAGACCTGGCATCTTGAAAAATACACCAGTATTGTGTATGTGTGTACCCAAAATTCAAAGAAGAGAGAGAAATAGAGGAGAAGGAATTGCAGTGTGGTCATTTCCCTTAGAGGATGGTTTTTCACTTTCCCTCTGTCTTTCTCTGGTGGACATACATTCCCTATTGCCAAAATGAAAAAAAAACAAAAAACAAAAAACTAAAAAATCTTTTTGTTAAGAATAACAAGGCAGGGGCCGGTAGATGCCATGGTGGTTAAGGGCACTGAACTCCTACGTGGCCAATTATGGTTCGAGTCCCGGACCTGGCAGTTTGCTTTCTCACCACCGCCATCCTCCACTCTGTCCCTCTCTGGTCAAATTAAAAAATAAATAAATGGATAAATAATGTTAAATATTAAAAGAAAAAAGAGTAACGAGACAACCCATTAGGAAAATGCATGAAGAATATGCAAAGGCAAGTTACCGAAAAGGAAACACAGAAGATATGTTCTTAAAAATGTGATAGGGGTCAGATGGTGGTACAGTGGTAAAATGCAGTGCTCTGTGAGGCAAATTCATTTGGGAAAGTTACTGGTTCAAGTCTGAAGACCTCCCTGACCACACTAGGCATGTCTGTGTGCACACAATGTGGACTGCCTGAAGTTGGGTTGAATCGCAGTGGCAAGATCCTAGTAAGGGGTGCTCTCTATCTGTTTGTCTCTCTCATCTCTCTCATTGCTAAGATTTATGAATAAACTTTAAAAAAAGGTGGTATCATTTTCTGTCTATGATTATTAATTTATAATCAACAATTATAGTAAATTAATACGACACCAAGGTAACATTTTGTATTTAATTGAGATGCATTTCCAATATTGGCCATGCAGAAAAGAGTGAATGGCAGGTAGTTTGGAAGTCAAGTTAGGCCTTGGCTGGCACCTGGCACAGGAGGACTCTTTGCCTTTCTGGAACTGATAAGAGTGGCTCAGCACGTCTCGTCTGTGTTTGTGCTTTCCTCCCGACAGTCCTGAGGTTCGCTCAGTGCCAGGCCGAGGTGGGCCTTGTGACTAACTCTCAGTACAATCTCTGAACTCTGTGCGTGAGGAGCCTATGGGTGGGCAGGTTTCCGTACTGGTTTCTCAGGGATTTAAGCGTGTCCTGTGCGACACCAGTTGA
This sequence comes from Tupaia tana, assembly GCA_026018925.1. Classification (NCBI taxonomy): domain Eukaryota; kingdom Metazoa; phylum Chordata; class Mammalia; order Scandentia; family Tupaiidae; genus Tupaia; species Tupaia tana. The sequence continues at coordinate 26,382,384 of JAKSZU010000022.1, forward strand.
AAACGTGTACCCATGTCCCCTGCCCTATTTTCCTTTGCTGACTTTGCTTTGTGTCTTCTCACTGTAAGACATCGGAGCCATGAGTACAGCTGTGTACTGAGTCTTCTGTGTCTTCCCAAGGAATCCTCGAATCTGGGCATGCATGATCTTGGGGACCTGCCATACAGTGACAATGGGAAATGTTGGTTTGAGTGTTGAGAGGGAAATTGGCACCACTGTTCTGGAGATTAATTAAGCAATGTTGAGATAACCTTAAGATGTCAATGTTCATTTCCAGATTTAGATAGTCTAGAGGAAAAATGCACAGTCTTTTTGTTTATTTGTTTTAAATATACAATGACATTTATAGGGGCAATCTTTGTATTGGAAAGAGCTCAGTTTTTTTTTTTTTTTGGAGAGGTTTTCGCTATAGGGCGCGTGCGCTCACCAGACAGACAGAGACATAGAGACAGAAAGCGAGAAATCACCCCCCGGGAGGATGGTCATGCCGCAATCCCTTCTCCTCCATTCTCCTCTTGGGATCTTGGGCAGGCACGCACACGCGTCCGGTGTGAGCTTTAAGTCACCGGGTCTGGGACGTGAACCGTGGTCGACTACGTGGGAGTCCAGCGACATAGCCATTACGCTAACTGCTGGTTCCCAAGAGCTCAGTTTTCTATGAAGGGAAAATATTTTAGTATTTATTAATTTATTTTTGTAAGGGTTTTTAAAAGAATTATTTATTTAATTCCATTTGTCATTATTATTATTATTTTTTAATTATTTATTTATTGAATTCCATTTGTTATTATTATTTTTATAATTTGACCAGAGACAGTGAAAAAGAGAGAAAGGGAAAGTGAGAATGCAAGCGACCAGGTCCAGGACCCAAACCGTGGTTGGCCATGTGGGAATCCAGCGCCTTTATCTACCATGCCACCTCCTGGCCTCTCATTATTATTTTTTAATTGACCAGAGAGGGGGAGAGAGAGAGAGAGAGAAGCAAAAGGGAGAAAGCAAACCACTAGGCCTGGGATTCGAACTGCAGTGAGCCATGTGGGAATCTAGCACCTCTTAACCACCCTGCCACCTGCTGGCCCCTATTTTTTATTTTTATTTTTTGGAGAGGTTTTTGCTATAGGGTGTGTGCGCTCGCCAGACAGAGACAGAAAGCGAGAAATCACCCCCCAGGGGGGATGGTCATGCTGCAATCCCTTCTCCATTCTACTCTCGGGATCTTGGGCACGCACGCACACACGCCCCGCGTGAGCTTCAAGCCACCGGGTCCGGGACGCGAACCACCGTCGACTACGTGAGAGTCCAGCGACATAGCCATTATGCTAACTGCTGTTTCCCACTGGCCCCTATTTTTGTAGTTTTTGCTATAGGGTTCTTGCCAGAGAGAGACAGAGAGAGAGAAATCACCCTCCCCCCCCCCCACACACACACTCCCCCAGGGAAGATGGCCATGCCATAATCTTTTCTTTTCTTCTTGGGATTTTGAATGCGCATGTACATGCACCAGCATGATTTTCAAATTGCCAGGTCCAGAACTCGAACTGTGCAGCTGGCCATGTGGTGTCCACGCTACTTGCTGTCCAAAATTTTGTATATTTTAAAAATAGAGAATATAATTTTTAAAGTAACAAAAATTACATTGATTAGACATGTATAAATTTTTGTTAACCAATGTGAATGAAGAAGGCAGTAATATATTGTATATAGTCTCTATGCCCCATTTTTCTCATTTAAATTTCAGAATTATCTAAGCTCAACCCTTATTTTGGAAAATGTTGCCTATATTTCCTGACCTATGTTCTTTTTTCTGTTTACCAAACAAATCTTGGATTTCAAAGAAAGTGAAGCTCCTATGACAAACTCTGTCTTACAATTTATTATTTCGTTGGCTCACTGCCCTTGACAATTAGGAGAAGATTTATAGACATGTCTCTGAATAATTGCCAATTAATTTGAGATTAGATGCCAAAATGTACAATATTCTTAATGGAATGAGAAGGTTGAAGCTTTTCACATCCAAATGTCATGGAACACAGAGTAAATGTTAACCGGCAGCATAGTTAACCCTGCGCTTTTGTACATCTGCATTAGAAAGGAGTTTTAGCTTGATGGTCATAAACCCTGGCTAGCTGGAGTAGTTGGAACTTAAAGCTCATGTTTAAAACCAACAGCCTCTTAAGTGTGCTTTTCAGGCTATTTGGGTTGTCAGAAAAGTCGTGACGCATTTTTTCTATGCAAAACTGTGTCATGATTTTTTTCCAACAACCCGATATATGCTTCTGGTTTATCTTATAATTATCATGTATGAATCTATGTTGTGTATGGGATAAAGAGATCTTGTATCTCAAATCCCTTTTGGAATACAAATGGAATTGTTGGGTCACTTGATTAGTGAAGGTATAACTTTATAAGATACTAGCAAATTATTTTCCAAAGTAAATACACTCACTAGTAGCGTATAAAAGTTTCTGTTCTGGGGACCAGCAGTTAGTGTAATGGCTATGTTGCTGAACTCCAGTTGACCACGGTTCGAGTCCAGGACCCGGTGGCTTAAACTCATGCCGGGTGCATGTGCGTGCGTGCCCAAGATCCCGAGAGGAGAATGGAGGAGAAGGGATTACAGCATGGCCATCCCCCCTGGGGGGTGATTTCTTGCTTTCTGTCTCTCTGTCTGTCTCTGTCTTTCTGGCAAGCGTACGCACCCTATAGCAAAAACCTCTTCAAAAAAAAGTTTCTATTCTGTTTTCTTGCTGACGATTGATGTTGCCAGCATTTCTATCATGTCTGTTCTGGTGGGTGTGTAGTGAGAGCTCATTGAGTGTTTTATTTGCATTTCTCTGATGATGTCTGACTCTTTTCGTGTGCGTATAGGCAGTCTTATATATATTTTTGTGAACGCCCAAATCTTGTGCTCACTGTGGGAAAAAAGACGTTGTGGAAATAGTGGGTATTTATCTTCTGCATTCAGGAAATACTTGATGAATGACTGAAGGACATGAAACTGACTTGAATATATGTATTTTAGATTTGACCACTTGGAATCTTAGGTATAATACAGTTCAAATAAAATACTTCAAATTGAATTTCATTACTCTATTCCAACATGAGCAGCTATAACGGGAATCTTATTTTGAATGTGATATTAAAAATAAAGATCAGGGGGCCAGTAAGTGGTGTAGTTGTTAAGGTCCTGGATTCTCACATGGTAGACTACAGTTTGAGTCCTGGACCCAGCGACTTGGGCACGTGCGTGTGTACATGCCCAGAATTCTGAGAGAAGGAAGGAGAAGGGATTGCGGTGTGGCCATCCCATGGGGAGATTTCTCATTTTCTCTTGTTCTCTCTCTGTGTCTCTGGAGAGCATGCACACCTTGTAGGAAAAAAAAATTCTATGAAAAAAATATAAATAAAGATCATTAGTTTCCTGCCCTTGGTAGGAAATAAATCTCATCATCTTAAGCATCACTGTCATCCTCATAATTTACTCTTGACCATGGGAAAGTTATCATCCGGGCAGGAGTTTCATAGCTCATGTGGATACTGACTTGCTGCGTCATTTCTATGAGTCTAAAAATGCTATTACCTAATTTTTTTTTTTCTTTTTTTGGAGAGGTTTTTGCTATAGGGCGCGTGCGCTCGCCAGACAGACAGAGAGAGACAGAGAGATAGAAAGCAGAAAATCACCCCCCGGGGGGATGGCCACGCCGCAATCCCTTCTCCTCCATTCTCCTCTCGGGATCTTGGGCATGCACGCACACGCGCCCGGCGTGAGTTTAAGCCGCCGGGTCTGGGACTCGAACCGCGGTCGACTACATGGGAGTCCAGCGACATAGCCATTACGCTAACTGCTGGTCCCACCTAATTTTTATCTTATCTATAAACAGAAGGACAGTCTTAGCCTTGGTATTTTATTTGTCACTGAAGCATATTTCTCCACTAAAAATGAATGCTAGCTAGGTCGAATTATAAAACTTCTGTTGATCCTATAGACTGTTGAAAATGTCTCTCTTCTTTGACACATTTTTATAACAATATAGCATCTTTTAGCTTTTCTTTTGTTCTGTTAAGTGTAAAGATTGCAAAGAAATAAACACATAGACTCACTTAGATAACTGTCTTAAACAACAACAGTGATAAAAAAGCAATATGTATCTAGTATCCGAAAAGTTACGCAGGATAGGGAGATGCACTTATCTATTTATCTTTCGAGATATGTATCTCTCAAGATTTACCAGAAGGCATGGGCACTTCCCCAACAGAAAGAGGGAAAGTGAGAACGTTTCCCATCGGGCATGGTCACACCACAATCCCTTCTCCATCTCCCCTTCTGGTACCCTGGCTGAGAACACACACACTCTGGCGTGGTCCTTAGGCTACTGTGTAGGAAAGTCAATTGCGCAGTCGGCCATGTGGGATCGAGGCACCTAACCACCAGGCCACAAACAGGCCTGCACATATCTGTATCCGCCTGTTCTTCAACATAATGAAGAGTAAAGTCTTCTTAATTTCCCCAGCTCAAGTCCCTTCCTTTGAAATCACTGTTTAGACTCTCTTATGATTCCCTCTGTTAATATAGTTTTTCTTTTCTTTTTTTTTTTGGAGAGGTTTTCGCTATAGGGCGCGTGCGCTTGCCAGACAGACAGAGAGAGACAGAGAGACAGAAAGCGAGAAATCACCCCCCAGGGGAGATGGTCACGCTGCAATCCCTTCTCCTCCATTCTCCTCTTGGGATCTTGGGCACGCACGCACACGCGCCTGGCGTGAGTTTTAAGCCACCGGGTCCAGGACGCGAACTGGGGTTGACTACCTGGGAGTCCAGCGACATAGCCATTACGCTAACTGCTGGTTCCCTATAGTTTTTCTTTTTATTCTTTTCTTTTACAAAAGCCATGCAACTTTATGCAGTATTCCGCATACTTTCTCCAACATCAACATGTTATGATTAAGCGTATACAGAGTAGTTATTATGTGGATGAACTATGCTTTACTTAATCCCTTTTGGTAGTTTCTGGGTTTAAAGTTTTTGTTTGTATGCTTGCTATCATAAAAACATGATAATATACATTCCTGGAGATTTGAGCAGACTTTTGCAAATCTGTAGGACAAATTCCCACCCATCAAATCCCTGGTTAGAGAACATTTTCTAATTTGACAGTTACTGCTGCAAGTTTTTTTTTTTAGCCTAGAATATATGTGCTTGCTAGAGAGAGACAGAGAGAGGGTAGCCACCATAGTACCATAGTACCTTTTCCACTCTCCCCTTAGAATTTTGGGCGTGTATGCACATGTGCCGAGATTGATTTTCAAGCCACGAGGTCTGAGACTTCAACCACAGTTGGGCGTGTGGGAATCCTGCACCTTAATCGCCATGCCATCTGTTAGACCGTGGATTGTCTTCTTTAAAGGTGTCAGCTATTTACCTCCCACTAGTAATGTCTGTGAGTGTCCGTGGCACATATTTTAAATGTAATAGCCTTGTTTAAATTCTTTGTTATTTTTGCCTTCTAGTATGATATGAGATCGCACCCCCCACGTTAATGCTTTTCTCAATGCTCTTTTAGCTTATTATTTATTTATTTTTCTTGCATTTACGTCTGCAGGGGCCAATGTAAAGTCCATCCTCCTAATGACCAAGGGTGACTGACTACAGTTGCTTTGTGTGTTTTTTCCCGCTCAGGTAACTCACTTTCAGGGAACTCTGTTGTTGATACATTCTGTCCATTTTATATATTTCCTGCAGGAGGAAGGCTGAACAAGGACCTGCGACATTTTCTCAATCAGCGGTTCCAGAAGGGGTCTCCTGATCACGAGCTCCAGCAGACCATAAGGGATAACCTGTACCGCCATGCTGTGCCTTGTAAGTAGCCGGGCTCTGGCTCCTCACTGCAGGGCGGGTGTGTGAAAAGGGGAGCTCAGCAGCTGGTTCTGGAACACTGGGCAGCTTGTCCTCTTTGGCGACTTGATCAGTTGAGCGAATCGAAATGGACAGTAGGGCAAATAGTACAGCATCATGGTGTGCCTGGCTTTCTGTCTTCACTCTGCCAGGTACTATATAGTTGGCGGTACTGGGCAGTTATCTTCCCTTTTAAGGTCCATCTTTCCGATTAGCAGAAAAGATACGTCAGTAATCCTAGATTCATATAACTGTTCAGGGAGGTACTGGGGAAGAGGCATGTGAGGCATTTTGTAAAGTATTGGCATGACGGAAGCTTCCATACGTGTTCACTGTCATTGCTGTTAATGCCACGGGTTCCACCGCTCAGTAACAGGCATACCTCAGGGGGCTTTTTTCCCCGCCTGTGCTTATCCTCTAGTCAGCCAGCTTTGTCAGATTCAGAAGTCAGGATTTCACATATAATTTTTTTTTCTTTTTTTTTTTTTGAGAGGTTTTCACTATAGGGCGCGTGCGCTCACCAGACAGAGAGAGACATAGAGACAGAAAGTGAGAAATCATCCCCCGGGGGAATGGTCACGCCGCAATCCCTTCTCCTCCATTCTCCTCTCGGGATCTTGGGCACGCACGCACACGCGCCCGGCGTGAGTTTTAAGCCTCCGGGTCCAGGACGCGAACTGCGGTCGACTATGTGGGAGTCCAGCGACATAGCCATTACACTAACTGCTGGTTCCCACATATAATTTTTTTTGAAGAAATGGTTTTTTTGGAGAGGTTTTTTTCGCTATAGGGCGCGTGCGCTCGCCAGACAGACAGAGAGAGACATAGAGACAGAAAGCGAGAAATCACCCCCCAGGGGGGATGGTCACACCGCAATCCCTTTTCCTCCATACTCCTCTCGGGATCCTGGGCACGCACGCACACGCGCCCGGCGTGAGTTGTAAGCCACCGGGTCCGAGACGCGAACTGCGGTCGACTACGTGGGAGTCCAGCGACATAGCCAATACGCTAACTGCTGGTTCCCTTGAAGAAATGGTTTTTATGCATTAAAAAATTCAAATCCCAAGGCCAGCAGGTGGCGTGATGGTTAAAGATGCTAGACTGCCACGTGACTAACCACAGTTTGAGTCCTGGACCTGGCAGCTTTCTCTTTCTTCCTCTCTCTCTTTCTCTCTGGTGAGCACACGTGCTTACACCCTATACCCAGTTACAAAATCATAATAATAAATGAAATTAAGTAATTATTTCTTTAAGAATTATTTTATTTAACTTTATTTATTTTAATTTGACCAGACAGGAGAGAGAGAGAGAGAGAGAGAGAGCAAGCCTCCAGGTTCAGGACTAGAACTACAGTCAGCGATATGGGAGTCCAGTGCCGTTAACCATTATGCCACCTGCTGGCCCCTAAATAATTATTTTTTAAGAAAAGAAAAAAATTCAGATCTCTGAAATCGTTAGATATTTGAATGTGGCTCTGGGAAAGGAAGACACCGATCATAGGAACTCTGACATCAAAGTTTTTGTGTTAAGGAAAGAAAGGAAGGAAGGTAGGCTGACTATATATAGGTAGAAAAATCGGCATGTCAATTATAGTGAAGTGCTCTAATACGTTGTATTCCTAGATAGCTAATCATAGGTATGAATTCTGGGAAGACATATGGCTGCTTAATTTCATTCAAACTATGAGGAAAGAATAACTGTGATTTTATTACTGAGAATTTTTTTTACCTATTACCTAGCTCTTCAAAATTAAAAAAAAAAATTAGCAATATCAGAGTTTTTCCTTCTAGAGAATTATTTTATTTAACTTTATTTATTTATTTTAATTTGACCAGAAATGGACAGAGAGAGCAAGAAAGCAAGCCTCCAAGTCTGGGCTTCAAACCAAGCTGGCCATGTGGGAGTCCAGTGCCCTTGACCACCATGCCACCTGCCAGCCCCTATCAGGGCTTTTGTTTTGTCTTGTTTGTTTTTTATCCAGGAAAAAAAAGGAATAATTTAATATTCATGGTATACTTCTTTTATTGCAGTGGTTTGTTTGCCATCTATGGTTTTCTTTACAAAAATAGAATTTAGCAAATGATATGCTAGAGTGCTAATGTTTCTTCATACTACTGTAAAATAATGAACAGGAGGAACCTAAGGTACTCCATAGGTTTGCAAGGACTTAAACTATGGGTCTAGACTGAGACCTCAAGGGATCAGATAATAGAGCCGCCCTCTGCCTTTCACTGTACATGGTAAAACGAAGTTCCTGAGAGAAGTGGTTTGTTGCAAGTGACTCGGGACCAGGCCCCAAGGTTGCTGCTGTCCATCATGAGGCAGAGTTGCATTTGGCAGAGGAAAGGTTGTGAGAGTATATTATGTGAATCTGTGGTCCTCAGTCCTTTTTAATCTTTCGGCATTGGAATCACAAGCTGTAGTCCTAATAATGTCTTCATAATCATTCCTTCTACTATGGATTAACTATAATTCCTGATGCTAATCACATGGGTGAGGCAGGGCTTCAGATCTGCTGAGCCCACTATTGCCTTGCCTCAACCACACTTCAAGTTTTAGCTCTTATCAAAACACTTGTATGTTAGGGGTCTTTAACACCCATTTTACAGATGAGGAAATGGAGTCGCAGGGAGATGAAATAACTGGTAAATGGCAGATCTGGGTCTTTCTGACTCTTAAAGCATCCATCCACCGCTATTTCCATAGCTGTACAGTAGCTGCCTCTGAAGTGATAGTCCAGCAGGTTGAATGCAATTTTGCAGAATTCAGTAATTGCAGAATCATGATAGTTCTCTGTGTAATTTTTCCCCTACTTGGATTCCAATTTAAGAAATGGGGATGAAGCAAATGAGCACACCATTTCTTGACGCATCTGTGGTGTTACCATGGTTACGTTTTGGGCATGCTTTCCCATTTATTTTTTCCACCGATTTATTGGTCCTGACTGTGAGCTAAATGGCTTGATTTTTCAGCTTACCACTATGTAGAAATCAGGGCAAAAATGACCTCAGTCTTGTAAAAACAGTGGAAAAATCATGTTTGCCTTTGCTTGTAGAAAATCCCTGGTGTTGATGTTTTATTTCTACGAAACCAGTAAATCAGACATTTGAAAAGCGTAAGTGGTGTTCCTATTGAAAAAGAAAAGGGGTAACAGTGCTTTTTACATTTCCTTCATAAAATGGAAAGGAAATTCGGATGAGGAGGCCCGTTTCCGAGTCTGGTGTGCCTTTGAACGTGAGTAGGCCAAGGGTGACTTGGGATCCTGTTACGGGCTTGGATTACTTGGCCACATGTGTGCTGATTTCGGTTCTCCAGCCCATGTGACCAGTAAAACTGAGTTCTCCACCAACCTGTTGTGCTTATGGATTAGGAAGCCCTGGATTTGGAGACTGGGTCCTCTGGATCGTGCTTTAACAGTGCCCTGGGGAAACAAGCTCATGTAATCTGCTTATTTCAGAACTTTCTGCCGCTGATATTTCGGTGACATCAGTTTTCTGAGAAGGGATGATCTCACAAACAGGTGCTTGCCAGTGGGGTAGACTTCTTTTCCAGTGCATTTTAAGAGGCTCCTGAGTCATTAGACACGAAGAAAGAAAGCTCCTTTTTTCTCAAGTTCTTTTTAGTGTCGTCCTCATAGAGCAGAGCTGTCTGTGCAGCGTAACAGGCTTGGCCACTTAGGACTCAGTTTTATTTTGATTCCGTAGCAAAGACAGTATACATCTTAGCACCCCTATTTCATGGGGAAGGAGATGAAGCAACAACATGTAACTTCTTCAGAATCTTACCATTCATAAATGCTCCGTTACTCACTTCTCTTCGCTGCTATTGTTTGTTTTAATTGCCAGAGTGCTCATGCATTCGCCAAAGAAAGAGCGGCACCTCCCTTGGGATGTGGTCATGATGTCCTCCGTTCTCCATTTTTTCATCGTTTTGGGATTTGGGTCATGCATACACATGTCCCTGGCCTGGTGTCGAAGCTGCTAGAGCCAGGACTTGAACTGAGGTTAAACATGTGGGATCTGGCTCCCTTAACTGATAGGGTTGGGGCTGGCCTCATTTAGTTTTAATTTTTAACAGCTTCATTGAGATATAATTTACATACTATAAAAGTTACCCATCTAAAGTGTTCACCCAGTGCTGTTTTTGTTGTGGATATTGTTATTCTCTACTCCCCCTGTATTTTTCTTCTATTCAAGAATTTTTATGATTTCTACTGTATTAAAAAAGCCAGAAGAAACTTTATTGTTTCTTTTTTTAAATAATTATTTTATTTAACTTCCTTTCTTTCTCTTCCTTCCTTCCTTCCTTCCTTTCTTTTCTTTCTTTTCTTTTCTTTTCTTTTCTTTTCTTTTCTTTTCTTTTCTTTTCTTTCTTTCTTTTCTTTCTTTCTTTTCTTTCTCTTCTCTTCTCTTTTCTTTTCTTTTCTTTTTTTCTTTTCTTTTCTTTTCTTTTCTTTTCTTTTCTTTTCTTTCTTATTTGACCAGAGTGGGGCAGAGAGGGAGAAAGTGAGAGAGAGAAGAAAAGTGAGAAAGCAAGCCACCAGGTCCAAAACTCGAACTGCACACCCCCTGCTGGTCCCAGAAACTTGATTATTTCTACAGTATTAGAAAATATCATCTCCATTGAAGTTTACCTATATTTGCCATTGAAAATCTCCACCGAAAACAGTTGTGACAAAGAGTGCTAGAGGCAGAATGAGTCAGATATCTGGGTGCACGATCTGAGGGTGACTCTGCTGGCTGGCTGGGCTGGTGTAAGTTCTGTCACCACTGTGAGTCTCATTTACTCCTGAGTAAAGTGGGACTTACGGTGCCAAGTCAGCCACTATCTTACCACATACACACAGCCACTCTGTGAGGTGTGTCTCATCAGAGGGAATAGAGGCTCAGAGTTGCTAGTTGTTTGCTTCAAGTCACACAGTTAGGAAGTGTCATGATGAGGGTTAAACCAGGTCTCTCTGAACTCCCAAGTTAGGTGTAATTAATAATATCCTAATTAGGGATCAGCAGAGGACCAGCAGATGGCATAATGGTTACGTTGCTGGACTCCCAGTAATCGACTGCATTTCGAGGCCCAGACCCGGTGACTTAAGAAACACTGTGTAAGTGTGTATGCGTGCCCAAATCCTAAGAGGACAATGGAGGAGAAGAGATTGCAGCATGGCCCGCCCCCTCTGGGGAGTGATTTCTCACTTTCTGTCTCTCTGGTGAGTGCTTGCACCCTATAGCAAAAATCTCTCTAAAAAATTTTAAAAATAAATAATAATAGCAGCCTAACTAGAGTAATATAGAAATAGACTCCTGAAAAAGTGAAAGAAAAAAGTTTCTGATTATTGAATTTATAGTTTTACCTGTTTAAAATGATGGAGTGGGGGCCAGCAGTAGCATGGTGGTTGAGGCTCTGGGCTCCAAATGGCCAATGACGGTTTGAGTCCTGGACCTGGCGGTTTGAAACTCACGCCAGATGTGTGTGTGTGTGTGTGTGTGTGTGTGTGCGCCCAAGATCCCAAGAGGAAAGTGGAGGAGAAGGGATTGTGGTGTGGTCATCCACCCTGGGTGGCGACGTCTTGCTTCTATCTCTCTATCTCTCCAGAGAGCACACACAGCCTAAAGGAAAAAAACTCTGGGTGTAGGTCCAGCCCTATGGCACAGTGGTAAGGCACTGCTCAAGCGAAGCTGGATCCCATATGGTGACCACAGTTCAAATCCCTGGCCTAGTTGGCCGGAAATACCTTGAGCATGTGCACACACTCCTAAGATCCAATGAGCTGGAAGGCTGGAAGACTGGAAGGGGATTGTGTGTGACCAGAACTGTGGAAGGTGCTCACTTTTCTCTCACTTACTCATGTTCATGTGTGGGTATATGCACTCTATGGTGAATAAAGGAAAAACATTTAAATAAGTAAGTAAAATAATGGGGCTTGTGTGTCCTATAGTTGGGGCTTTGTAACATACTACACCTTAAAAACAGATAGCCTCTTTCAAATTTTCAAGTAATTCATAGATATGCATAATTTAAAATAATTATTTATGAATTTATTTCTTTATTTCCTTAGGAGACAAAGTTTTTTCTTAGTTTTCCCTAGATCTTTTTCTGTATAAACCTATGGAAAATAGCCCTTAAATAACTTGATGTGAAATTCATGCACACATGCCCACTTCTCTCAATCCACAGAATCGCCCAGATAATATCCTTGCCTTCCTCACCTTCAGTTCTGTTCACTTTCCCAACTCTTCCCCCTTGATTTTCCAGCCATAAAAACTTCATTCCATCTCTCAGATATAATGTGAGTCTTCTTGGAACTTGGACTTGTAAATCCCTTCTATTTCCCTACCTTTCTAGCTGATCAGTTGTCCATATTTTTTCTAAATTTTAGCCTCGTTGCCGGTTCCTCCAGGAAGTCCTCCTTGGCCATCACAGATCGGGCCTGTTGCCCTCCTCAGTGCTCCAAAGTCACTTTCTGTTATCTGCTTCAAGCATGTAGCATGCACATCAGTAGTGCCTGCCCTGTGTCTGCCTGACCTGTCGTAATCAAACTTTCATGCATCAGACACAGTGCCTACCCAGTGGCCAGCTCCACTTAGCTTAAGTGCCTGGGCCATAGCATAAGTATTTATTGAATGAATAAACAAATGGATGAAATGGAAAAGCGAAGCAAAACAAGCTCTTTATTTTTCTTGTTTTATTCTTTATTTATTTACTTTTGATTACTTAGTTGAGACAAACAGCAGAGTTGCTTTTGCCATAAGGCTTTTGAAATAAAAAGCCAGGCTGAGGCTTGAGCCTTACTAGGGTCATAGATAGCTGATCAAGGCGTCACTGATTACTTAGCTGGTAATCTAAACCCAGAGGAAAAAGTCAAGGCTCTGGTGAGCCTGGAGCTGGGGTGCCTGAGCCCAGCTCCTCCTAATTGCAGTCTAGATATCACAGTGCCTTCTGCCTTGATAGCCTTCCTGCTTTATGACTTCTTGTCCTAGTTGATGTGACAACATCTGAGATTCTTGCTTTGGAATGGCCGCTTTCTCCATGAAGATAAATGCGTTGCCTGACAGGGCTTGTCATTTACTATACTTCTGCTGTCAACACGAGAGAGAACTCATCCAGCAATGCCGGTTCTCCGGAACGCTCAGCGAAACTCCCTTTCCTTCTCACTCCTCTGCGCTCAACTCTGAAGAGCTCATCTTTCCGTGCAAGCAAAGGTCATCCAAAAGAGGAAAGGATAAGTCGGTTGCATTTTGCAGTGCTAACACTTTGTTGGTTAAGGCCGTGTCTGATGCTGAGACTGTCGTAAACCAGGAAGTATTGATCATTGACAGAAAGGAATATCCAAAGGGATTAACTGTGTTGGATCTACAAGACTATTTAAATTTGATGTGTGATGATTGGTGATCCTGGTCTTTATTTATAGAGGTGCTGTATTAGGCATTTTAACATCTGCTAACACTTGGCGTTGTTTATTATTTGTAATGGGGCCATGAATTACCTTTGGTACTATGTATTCACCCATATTATTTTCTCTTACACACAGTCGTTTCCTGCACCATGTGACTGAAAACAACCCATCTGCCATAGTCTTTTAACAGCCAGAGCTGATGAGATGAACTAGACCTATTTGTCAGCAAGAGGCCAGGATAAAGAGTTAAATGTTGGAAAATAGCTTTTCTCCTGGAGCATGTATCCCTGTGTTCAGGTTGTGTTTGGCACTAGTGAGTTATAATTCATAGACTAGAGAATTCTGCAAGCATCCACAAGACCAGTTCCCTGAAGGTCGCTAGACACTTTCTCACCGTTGTTATTGCCTTTGTCCTGTAACCAAAGTAAGCACTGTCTAAAATTAGAAGGATTGCTTTTAGCCTTTGCAAAACCTAGTCTGTGGCAATTGTGACTAGTAAGAATAATTATAGCTTTCCAGTGTTTGCACTCTTACTGCAGCCTGGGTACTTTGCCATGCCTTATCTGTAGTTGTATCGTCTTTCTGTCTGTCTATCATGTCATGTGTAACTCTGGCCTCACATAGGACACAAAAACTTTTAACTCACTTGACTTTTTTTTTTTTGAAATTATTTGCCATAGGGCACGTGTGCTTAGCAGACAGAGTAGGGGTTATGGGAAGCGGTGAGAAAGCATCCTCTAGTGGTTGTGGCCATGCCACGATTCCTTCTCTTCCAGTCTCCTCTCAGGATTTTGGCATGCACATACATGCACCCAGCATATTTTTCAAGCCATGGGATCCAGGACTCGAATTGCATAGTTGGCCATGTGGGATCCAGCTCCTTAACCACCATGCCACAGGCTGGCCCCCATTTGACTCTTAAACCTATCTTTTTCTATTCAGTCATGACGTTTTATTGCCTATGACATAATCAATATTTGCCTTTATTAGTTTCAACTTTTTCTCTCCTTTTCCCTTCTACCCACAACTACTGTATTTTCCCACGTACCCTTGGCTGGTGTATGGTTTTGGAATTCCATCTACACACTGGCCATCTGCCCTCGTACTGCTTATACCCGTTCTTTTCTTCCTTCTCCACCAAAAATATTGGTTTCTTATTGGGATTCCTTAAAGAAGCCAAGAATCAGAACAAATAAGTGAACAGTTCATGGTGTGGTACAGGGCCCCTGGCCTACATCACAGTTGTGTACCTCATACAGATGTTTCAGTTAATGACACATACTGTATGTTTGGTGGAGGTCCCTTAAGATTGCTATAGACGATAGCATATACCCTAAGTGTTCAGTAGGCTATACCATTGGGTTCACATATGTACACACTATTTTGTTTGCACAGCAAGGATATTGTTTCACAATGTATTTCTTAGAATGGATCCCTGTCATGATGCGGTGAATGATTATGTGTGTATATTGATATACTTTTTTACATTGCCAGAGGGTGTGAGTACTTGCCAGAGAGAGATAGAGGGTCAAGGAAAGAGAGAGAAAAAGGATTCCACAATGGGGTGTGGTCATGCCATAATCCCCTCTTCTCTATCCTTTTGGGATTTGGGGCATGTGAACATATGTGCCTGGCATGTTTTTCAAGTCACCAGGGCTGGGGTTTGAACCACACTTGGCCATATGGGATCCACCACCATTAACCTCTATGGTATGGGTCTGGCCCAACTCTATGTATATTTTAACAAGTAACTTTAAATGTCGTACTGCTAAAAACATCTTATGTAATGGAATGTTCTAAAAGCAAATTAGATTTGTGTGCTTGTGTCAAGTGGATGTTCTCTTCTGCTAGCAGTGTCACTTCTCATACATGGTTTCCTATTTCATCAGGTATAATGTAAGATGTGGTTTATGTTTCACAAAGTAGCATAAATGTCCAGACAAAAAATTTTGTGCCAAGTTAAATAATCATGAGATTATTAGAAACAAACAGCCTTTTGTTTGGCTGTAATTGGAGTTAGAGTCTGGGATCAGATAACTATAAACAAATTTGTATCCATGTGACTAATTAGTGGGGTGTTGAAAGGTCTTGTGGAAAGCAGGGAAGTTCTTTGTTGTTCTAGACTCTCTCATTCGTTGCAGAAATTTCAGCATCCCTGGAACCCTCTGGTAAAATGCCAGCAGCTTGCCCCACATTTGTGACAAGCCAGGACAAAACACCACTTCACATTTCTAAAGTGCCCCTTAGGGAGCATTGAAGCCTGTAGTGCGGAATCTATATTTACTTCTTGCCAGAGGAGAAGAGAGTTTTCCGATCAGTGGCTTTATGGGAAGGACCTGGACATCCCTGAATCAGACAGCTCTTCTCCTCGGGGCTCTGCGTGTTTCCAGGGCACCACACACCCACTCTTCCTCCAGGCTGTAAACTCAATGTGGGCAGGGCTCACTGGGAAGAATATGATTTTGTAATCTACCCAGGAATGTGTCTGTACGTTTAATTTTAGGGTGACTTATTAACAGGTCTATTGCTAAAGAAGATTTGGGGCCATTTCTTCCCACATAACTTTTACCATTAATAAAACCAACATTTTGGTTGGTTATTATGTCATTGGGTATAGGCATTGTTTATTCCAGTCTATGTCAGTGACTTTTGTTGATACTCTGCTAAATTTCCTTATTGTTTTTTTAACTTTTAAAAATAGTTTATTTATATCTTTCATGAGTAAACCACAGATACCCCAAGTGGGTCCTCATGCCACGATCTACCTCCAGTCTCAGCCAGCTCTGTGTGCACCCAGAGTACTCAGGAGGGTCTCAGGCTGGAAACGCAGGACCTCTCCACGTGAATCTAGCTGTGCTCCCTCTGTCACACCAACTGGCTCCATCTTACACATCTTTTATTTCTCTTTCCCATCTTACATATTTTACCAGTTATTCTCTTTGGGCACTTTTCTATTCTGTTGTTGGAAAAGTCATGACACATTTTTGCATAGAAAAAATACATCATGACTTTTCCAATGACCCAATGTATTGTTTTGTTTTTCATTAAGCATCCACATCTGCTCTGAAATTCTAAATTCTACAGTAGACCAGCAGCAGCTGTTTATTACTCTGTGTCAAGAGAGCTTAAGCTCTTGACTAGTATCATTTTATTAACTTCTCCAAAGATGCTGGTATTAGATATGTTTTTAAATTAATTAATTAATTATCATAATCTTGTTTATATTACATTGAATCAGATATAACTTTACAGTGTATTACATTTCTTTTTCCAGAAGGAATACCATGCCTATCAGTCAATACAGAGACATTAAAATCCCCAGCTTCATCATCCAATAGCTTTTCATTTTTTTTCCTGATTACTATTGTTATTATTCCAATTATTTTTTAAAGTCAATCACTATTTATCATTTTGCTTGTAAAAAGACTTTACCCATCATGAAATACTTCTCAGACTAACCCAGTTGAGAAAACTATACACATCATCAAGATATGTTTTATATATGAGATACAGGGGGACAGAAAGACTGAGTAACTCAGCTGACATCATGTATTATAATTTAAAAATTCATAGTAATAATAATCATCATAATGTTTATCAAGGATTCCCAGTGTGTCAATGGAACTCTGCTAAACATTTTATTTACATCATTTCCTTTAATCCTCTCAACAATATTTTAAAGCACAAGCTATTATTATATCCTTTTTCTAAAGAAGAAAATGAGATTTACAGAGGCACAAGGCCATGCACTTCTAGAGTTGATCCCAAAGTCATTATCTTAAACCACTGCATTTTCCAGCCATTTGTCCTGTGAGCTAGTTTACTTTAGCCCAATGACATGTGTAATAGAAAAGAACAACAACAGAAAGATTGTTTTACCACCCACAGGTCACCTTTCGGAGCCTGTTCTGCTCAGGACGCTCATCCTCACTCACTGCCTTTGTGTGTGTTATTAGCACTTGACTTAGATAAGTTGGTTCTAGAACATTCAGGTGTGATGCGCTTGCCAGTCTGGTGGACCTGAGAGGCTGGGACTCCACCATTTACCACATCATTGTCATGGGCAGGTTCCTCACACTTTCCACAGCTCCCTTTTCTCATTAGCACCCTATAGGTCATCCATTTGGGTCAGTCTTCCTCCTGCCTCCTCCCTTCCCCTTCCCTACCTCTTTCCTTTCCCTTTCTAATGTTCCTTCCCTAGCCTAGCATTCTTCCTTTTCTTTTTCCAAATTCTCCTTTAATTTTGGACTGTATTTATCTGAAGATTTTGTTGTTTATTCTTGAGAGAGAGATGGGAGGGTGGCAGAGAGAAGGAAAGAGCCAGGTAGGTACCCATCGTGTTTTCACGCTCTGACCCTCCCCCAGGCCTGCAGCTGGACACAGTCACAGGCACTGCTCTGGGCACACCCCACACAGTGAGGCAGAGCTGGACACGAACACAGAGCCTTCGACCTGGTCGCCAGCATCGTGCAGCTGTGTCCCTAGTGTCTGTACCAAAACACTAGACCATGTTTGAAATTGGTGGTGGTTGTTGTGTTTTGTTTTTGTTTTCCTGAACAAGCTAAATTTAAGAAAAAAAATATATAGGTTTTCCAACATTTGCTGAATTCCAACCCAACACTAGATGCTGGGCAAGAAATATCGTGAAGATTACTAATAGGATGATTTAGCCAATAATAGGCATGCTTGAAACAGCACATTCTCCATACATTCCCAGCATCAGCTAATTCTGCAGTGTTCTCTTTCTTTGTATTCCTTATTATGTGTTGTTAACCCTAATTGCCATTGTATGGTTGCTGACTGGTGAGAGTCATACTGGAGGGAAAAGAAGGAAAATAATTGCAAACTTAAAAGCTCATAACACTGGACTTGATTTATATGTGTCTGTTAATAGATTCAAATACACATGGTTTGACTGGTGTTCTGGATTCTAAGGTTCTCAGGGGTGTAGAAAAAGGGAAAACCATAGGAATTTAGATTAAGTTTAATTAGAGTTGATGTAATATATAATCTTCTTAAGAAAACATGTTAGACTGAGCCACCCCACTTAGTGACGACATCTAT
The DNA here is from genome assembly GCA_026018925.1 of Tupaia tana. Taxonomy (NCBI): domain Eukaryota; kingdom Metazoa; phylum Chordata; class Mammalia; order Scandentia; family Tupaiidae; genus Tupaia; species Tupaia tana. The sequence continues at coordinate 26,400,731 of JAKSZU010000022.1, forward strand.
CATGAATCGAGTGCTTACTGTATTCACCAGGCCTGTGCTAAGTGACTTGCAAGCTTTGGCTCGTCTAACCCTCTGCAAACCCTGTGAGGTCTAGTGTTACTGTACTGTCTGGAGAGTGTATACAGGTGGCTTGTACAAGGATGTATCACTTAATAATGGTGGAACTCAGATTCAAACCAAGTTCTAACTACCTCCAGAGCCCAAACTTTTGGTTAATTTTTCTGCCTGCAGTCACCTTAAAGACCGTCGTTAAAATTAACATATTGAATTTTAAAAAGAGTCTTCTTTTAATAACATATGGGTTAGTCCTTGGCTGAGTGTAGGATACTCATATATCTATTTGGCAGCCATGTTAATTTATTTAATTGCTTTATAATTTTAGCTGACATTTTTCATCAAGATTTGTCGCAATTATATAGCAATTTCCACAGCAATTTATGAAGGTACATGGAAGTTTTCAAAGTATCTTTACTAGCTATTATTTATTTTAAGAGTGCTTTTTTAAAAAAAAATCATATTTTAGTTTCCCAAGAATCATTTAAGTCAAGAGAATGAAGTACAACATATTTTAAAAGAAACCTTGTCTTCAATGTGTTCAGTAATAATAAGTACATAGCAACTGGGAAGGTTTAGAGAAGAGGATTTTGAGTTTCAGGCCAGTATGGGTAATATAGCAAGGCACTGTCTCAAAACTGAATAAATGAATGTACACATACATTTTCCGGCACCTGCAGTGGTCTAAGCAGGGATATGTTGCCAATTGTGCTCTAACCTGACTTACTTAAGTCTGTGGTATTATGGAAAGAGCTTCCTAAATGGTTAGCTTAAATTAAACAAGAATGAGGCCAGTAGGTGGCATGGCGGTTAAGGTGCTGGACTCTCACATGGCCAGCTGCAGTTTGAACCCCAGAGCCAGTGGTTTAAAAATCACACAGGGCACATGTACATGCATGCCCAAAATTCCAAGAGGAAAATAGAGTCTCAGGCGGGACTGTGGTGTGACCATCCTCCATGGTACATGGGGGGTGGGGTAATTTTCACTTTCCCTCCGTCTGTCTCTCTCTGGTGAGTACACATACCCTATGGCAAAAACCTAAAAAACAAATAAAGAAATAAATAATTTAAACAAGAAAATGTCACTTGTGGTGTTTCAAACACAACATGAATAAAAATAGACTTATTAAACAATTAATGACATATTTTTCGATTTTATTTAAAAATGAACCAACTACATATCCATGGTTTTAGGAAGTCTACATTAAAGTATTTAAGAATAAAAGCTAATGATAGATGCTACTTCCTCTCAGACAGCTATAAAGTATTAAAGTGGTTAAAAGTTGATTATAGGGGGTTATCAGGTAGCCGGGTGGTTGAGGCACTGGACTCCTACATGGCTGACCACAGTTTGAGCCCTGGACCTGGCAGCTTGCTTTCTCACTTTCCTTCTCTCTCTCTGGTCAAATTAAAAAACAATAATAAACAAATTAAATTAAATGAATAATTATTTAAACAATATATACATGGAGAGAAGGAGGAAGATAATAGATGGTATGCTAGTAGGTTAAAATGTTAAAACAAGGAAACTGAGGCACCAGTGATGAACTGTCTCAGGATGTCACAGTTAGTAAGTGATAGGGCTATGCTGTGTCAGTTTAGGAGTTTGACTCATAACCATTTGCTCATACTGCCTATCATTTATAGTTCAGGAGAATATGGAAAGCAAAAGAAAGTAGGAAAAAGAACCAGTATTAAACATGCTGCTTGGGGAGAGAAGTTCATTTTTTATTCTCTAATTTCTGTCTCATCTCAGATCTCATCAAAGCCAGCACATTACACAACTCGAGGGGAGCACTATTCAGTTTGCAGTTGTGAATGGCGTCCCGGTGCTGGGCAGTGTGCCCTGGCTGCATGGACCTCTGGAGTAGGCACATTCCAGTATCGGATACTCAGCTAGACATAGAGCCTGAAAGATGAGTAGATGAAATCACCATGCATTTTCTGAAAAGTTTTATTTTGTTTTTGCTGTAAGGTGTAGTACTCGAAAGAGGGAGAGAGAAGGAAAGTGAGTAAGCAGGAATGGCCATGCAACAATCCCTTCTCCTCCATTTTTCTCTCAGGATTTTAGGTACACATGCCACATGTGATTTTCAAGGCACCAGGCCTGGTACTTGAACCGTGGTCAGCTGTGTGGGAGTCCAGCACTTTAACCACCATGCTACCTTCTGGCCTCCAATCACCATTCATGTTGGTGATATGTGTACACTGTGTTTTCCAAATGTAGTAAGATGATGTCTTATGCTTGATCACTAGAATCACCAGAAACTTAATCTTAGTTGCAAGATCTCTTCTTTCTTGGTTCCCCTCATTAAGGGGTGGAGTATTAGGGTTAGCTCTTCCTGGGCAGTGACCATTGTTTCTTTTTTCCACCCATCAGTCAATTGATGCATCTACTCATCCAGCCATTCTTCATTAATCCACTTGTCCGCCAACTGACCAAACATGTACTGAATGTCTCTTTGAGAAGGTGATATTGTTGGGTGTTCAGCGTGTAGGGGTAAACGGAATAAACTTTCTGCTTTCAGGGAGTTGATGGTGTAGTGGGGAAGATAAAGGAGAGACAGTTTTAGTAGAGTATGGTACGTCCTCATGATAGGATGAGTCTAGGACTAAAAGACATGTGAGGAGGGGTGTCCAGCTGATTCTTGAGACCAGTGAATCATTGAAAGAAATGCCAAAGGAGAATCAAGAGTAAATGCAGCTGAACCTGTTTGCCATGGAGGCTCAGCAAAACATCTGCCCGTGTGACTGTGGGTGTGCAGCTCCACTTAACATCTTTAGGCCTATTTCTTCTTTTAAAAACAATCAATTCCTATTAGGGGAATAATAGACCCTTTAAATATCCTAAATTCCCATACCCAGTCTCAAGATAATGCAGCCCTGTGGACAGGACTTGCTCTTTCAAATCTCTTAAGTGTTGAGAGATCACTTCTGTTTTTGAATCTCCAGAAATATTTAAAAACAGAAAAAGCAGGGCCAGCAGGTGTCATGGTAGTTAAGGGCGCTGGATTCCCACATGGCCGAGCACGGTTCGAGTCCTGGATCTGTTGGCCTGCTTTCTCACTTTCTCTCTCTGTCCCTCTGTGGTCAAATATAAACAAACAAACATAAAATAATTCTTTAAAAAGAACAGTGATTAAACAAGTAATACTACAACTAAAGTTTGGATTGGTTTCAATGTTTGCTTTAAAATACATTGTAGTATAATTGTGCTATTCACTAATTGCAGTATGTATAAAACATCAACTCAAAATACACTAGTGCAGCCCAGCCCTGGAAGAGAGCATGGTGATTGACACTGCTACTTAGTAGGTGGGGGTCACACGGGAGACCTAGGTTTCATTCCTGGCCCACGCTAAAAGCCAGGGGTGGTGGCATTCAACTGTAGTCCCAGCTACTCCAAAGGCTGAGACAGGAGAATCACAACATTGTGAAACAATGTCTTTTTTTTTTCTAATTAATTTATTTACCTTTAATCACATCTTTACAGTGTACATTTAAACACTCTGTCTTAAAAACAAGTATAGCAACAAAATTCTGAAGATATTATGATCTACGAATACTCTCCAGTTTTAAATATCTTTGATTCTTTTTCGTGTGTCTTTGTTATAGATACAACTTTATTTGAAGAGAACAGCAAAAGTCTAAATTTTAGACTCATCTTAAGTAGGAAACCTGGGACTTAGGATCTTGCTCCTTTTGGTGACTCTTGATGGCTATAGGATGCAGTGGGACGGCTCTTGGACTGTAAGTTGGCTGCTGTAGACCCAGCAGCATTTGGTTGGTGAAAGAAAAAGCCTAATAAGGGTGACAGATTGCCAAGGATCTCCTAAGCAGGTAGGGTGGGCTTGGGCAGAACCTGTCTTGTACCAGAGCTCAGCCTTCCCCTTATATTTCACCTTCTTCAGGATTTTGAGCACATACACACACATGTCTGGTGTGTTTTTCAAGCTACCAAATCCAGGACTCAAACTATGTAGTCAGCGATGTGGGAGTCCAGCACCTTAACCACCACACCCCTTGCTGGCTCCATCTCCTCTCGTATTTCCAATCAGCTCCCATCATTCAAAGGAAAGCTGTTTTTCTTGGACATACCTTCTAAGGTTGCCACATCTGAAGTTGAGGTTTCTGTACTCTCGTGGCCTGCCTCTTAGAAGTGGGACCATTTTATTGTTGTCATAAGAACTTTCTTTGAAAAGTTGGACAAAATTTGGTTATACTAGAAATGCAATCATTTCCCAGGTCACCGAGCTGCTGACCTGTAAAAGATTTATTGCTTTGGCTTTCCAGTCACAGTTGCTGTACAGAAATGAACTTGACATTTTGTCCTTTCCCATCTTGTAGGATAAGATCATTGCAAACAGACCTTAGAGGATTATTGAAATTATAGTGTCTGTATTCTTCATATTCATCAGTTGGTTTGAAGGATACACACACGTTCTTTAGTTCCATCTCTCAATGGTTTTACATAGTCTCAACCGCAGTTTATCAGTGATTTGGGGGACAAATACATACATTAGTTTCAGTTGGATTTTGAAAAAAGAAATGTTGCCTGACTCGTAGGTAAAAGTCTCCTTTGAATTTTGAAAAAATACATGTTGCCTTATCTGTAGGTAAAAATGGTCTGTAAATGTGTGATTAGACTTGAAAATGGAGACATGGAGGTGTCAGGTGGGCTGAAATTCTGGCTGAGTTCTAGCGGTGTCGCCTGAGTAATCTGAGCTAATTCGGGGACTCTAGATGGTGTTTTCTATGGTGGAGAGAAGTTTGTGGCCAGTAGAGATTTGATTGACTTTGGGGGTTCTGATCTAGTCCTACCAAAGCCCACCTGTTGAAAGGTTCCAGCACCACTTCAGAATTAGGTACCCGTGTAAATGTACCACAGTCAGTGATCCTGTAGGGAATTTCATGGCTTCTCATTTCACTGTACATTTCCAAGTTAAGAAATGCACAGATATAACTGAAAAATATCTCTCTAAAGGCTATGGCGTAGTTGAATAAAAAATAGCTTGCCACACTACTTGTTGTTTGGTTCTGAATTCATCTTTTATGCTTTAGGGATCTGGCCTGTTGGGACACAGTCCTGTTCTGCTTGCCTTCCTCTGATCTGTGCTTCCTCCCATTCTCCTTCTCTCCCTCCATTTCCTTCCTCCTCCCTTCTTTTCTTCCATTACAAGCTGGTCCATTTATTCCAGACTGTAGTCATACGCATACTGGTTATGAACAGTTCCTGAAGCTAGGCATTTGTGCATTCTAACAGAGAATTTTTTCAAGAATTATTTAATTGTATTTATTATTGTTATTATTATTATTATTATTATTATTATTATTACTATTTGATTTGCTATAGGGCACATGTGCTCACCAGATAGTGAGAGAGAAAGCAAGCTGCCAGGTCCGAGACTTGAATTACGGTTGGCCATGTGGAGTCTAGCACCTTAACCACCATGCCACCTGCTGGCCCCAGAGAATACTTCTTTTTAAATTAAGGTACACTATACATATAAAAGTTATATAAATCTTTTTTTCTTTTTAATTTTACTATAAGACACATGCTGGAGAAAGAGAGGGAAAATGTGAAAGCCCCTCATGGAGGAAAGGCCACACCACACTCCCTTCTTCATTTTCCTCTTAGAACCTTGAGTACACGCACATATGTGCCTGCCTTTTTCTTTTTTTAAGCCACCTAGTCTAGGACTCTTACTGTGCAGTTTAGTCATGTGGGATCCAGCAGCCTTAACCACCGTGCCACTGGCCCAATATATAAATCTTAAGTGTGTACCTCAATGAGTTTTTGTTTTTATTTTTTTAAGGAAGAATTATTTATTTAATTTTACTTATCACTATTTTTAAAAATTTGCTACAGGGCACATGTACTCACCAGAGAGAGAGAGACAGAGGTGGAAAAAAGGGAGAGAGAGAAAGAGAAAGCAAGCAAGCCACTCAGTCTGGGATTTGAACCACGGTTGGCCATGTGGGAATCCAACATTGTAGCCACCATGCCACCTGCCAACCCTCATAGCTCAATGAGTTTTTACACATCTGCACACACACAGAAACACACATGGACACATATATATGTATCCATCATGTAACCATTACTCAGACCATTACTGCCTATAGACTACTCTCAAGCTTTCTCACAGCTCCCAATGTTTCTTCCTATTGAATGCTTCTCTTCCTTGCCAGAGATAACCATTATTCTGATGCTACCACTCTGCATTAGTTTTGTCTATTCCTAAATTTGAGCTAAATGGAGTCTTTTCTTCTTTTTTTTTCTTCTTTTTTTTTTTTTAAGGTTTTTCCATCACAGGGCATGTGCACTCACCAGATAGAGAAAGAAAATGAGAAATCACTCCCCAGGAGGGATGGCAACACTGCAATAGTTTTTCCTCCATTCTTTTCTTGGGATTTTGGATATATACATAGACACGCCCATCATGATTCTCAAGCCACTGGGGTCTAGGACTTGAACCTTGGTCAGCCATGTGAGATCTAGCACCTTAACTACTATGCCACCTGCTGGCCTCTCCTCTGATTTCTTTTGCTAAGTTTACTCTGTGAGGTTCATCCATGTTATATGCCTGCAGCATTCATCCGATTTTTTTTATTGCTGTGCAGTCTGTCATTGAATGAACATACCATGATCTTATCCATTCTGCTGTTGATTTGCATTGTCTTGTTTTTAGCTGTGCTGCAGATACTCGTGTACGAGTGGGCGTATGCTGTCCATTCCAGGAGTAGAACTGCTGAATCACAACTTATACATAATGTTCACTGTAACAGATAGAGCAAAACAGTTTCAAAGTGGTTGTACCAAGTTGCTCCTACTCTGTGCAAGAGTTCTAAGTGTTCTCGTGCTCGGTGACATTTGATATTATCAGTCGTTTTGACCTGGTGGATGTGCAGTGATTTTAGAATTAGATAGAGCATCTTTTCAAATGCTTATTGTCTGCTTGAATATCTCTTTTGCGAAGTTGCTGTCCAAGTCTTTCCCATTTTTTTTAAAAAAATTGGATTATTAGTCTTTTTCTTTCTAATAGCTACAAAGAACTGGGTTTTCTATTTTCACTGTTTATTTGCTGAGCTTGTACAAGCTACATAATCATTCTGAGCCGCCCTATAGAATGGGCCTCGAAATACCTGCTTTATGAGCTGTAGTGAGGATCCCAAGAGGAAATGCATGGTAATCCCCAAGTGTATTTCCAGAGCAAAATACTAAAATTTAAAAAAAAAAATTCTGTTCTTACATAGATAAACAGCCTATTAAGATATTCTGGGCCAGTTGGTGGCATGGTAGTTAGGGTACCTGGATTTTACATGGCCATCTGTGAGGTTCCAGTCCCAGACCCAGCAGCTTGAGGAACATGCCAGGCACATGTGTGTGTGTGCCCAAAATTCTGACAGGAGAAGGGAGATGGATTGTAGTATGGCCACGCCCCCTCAGGGGTAAGCACCCTTATCTTTCTCACTATGTCACTCTCTGTCTCTCTCCAGCAAATGCATGTACCCTCCAGCAAATATTTTTTTAAAAGATAGTCCAACACTATTTTTTCTACTTTCTTTTTCTTTTTTGGGCCCTTCTCTCTTTTTTTTTCCCTCATATTTCTGTTATGAAAGGAAAGACGGTGACCACATGCATAATATACAATAGGCTAAATTGACTAATATGTTGCAAAGGCACACTGGAGGTCATATCAGTTCTCCTAAGAATTTTGTCCTTTGCAACCAGGACAAGTAGGAAACCAGAAGTGAGTTTCTAAAAATAAGAGAATCAGATAAAATACAGCCATAGAACCCAGTTAAAGGAACCACCTGTCCCAGCTAGTGGTGGAGAACATGTAGCGACAATAACTAGGCTTTGCCTTTGACTTCTTCTCCCTCCTCCTTTGACAGGTAGCTTTGCAGAGACTCAGCTTTCTTATTCACAAGATCGGGATAACAGTTCTCCCATGAAGGGCTGTTGTGAGGCCTAACGCAGGGTTTGGTCTCCTGTAAGCACTGCACGTAGGGAGCTTGTCGTGTTGAATAATGGTCAGGGTGGAGTGATGATGATGTTGAGATGACGAAGACTCCCCTTCTGCTGACAGCCAGAGTATACCTTTCCATCGCCAGGCCCAGTAAAAAGCTCCTGCGGAAGCAGAAGCAGAAGCAGTTTCAGAGAGTGGTCTGCAGCAGGAGTGGGGAAGGTCAGAAGAGAATCCTCTGCTCTGGGAGGAACCAGCGTAGGCACCAACCGTCTGACTGCAAAGCTTTGTCTCGGATGTCCAATTTACACACTAGGTTCATGAATGTTAGGGATGACCCAGGTGTCCAAATCACATGATAGTGAGTTACATTTCTATAGGCTTCTTTTCTCTCTCCCTGTCATTAACTCAGATCTGCTGAAAGCCTTCCAGTGTGGGTTGTTGTTGTGTTTGTTTTTTTTTTTTTTTTTTTTTTGTTGTTGAGACATTTTTGCTGTAGGGCACATGTGCTGGCCAGGAAGACAGAGAGAGAGAGAGAGAGACAGAAAGCAAGAAATCACCCCCCAGGGGGGATGGTCACACCGTAATCCCTTCTCCTCCAATCTCCTCTTGGGATCTTAGGCACGCACACACACGTGCCCGGCATGAGTTTAAGCCACCGGGTCTGGAACTTGAATTACGGTCAACTACATGAGAGTCCAGTGACATAGCCATTACGCTAACTGCTGGTCCCAGCCTTCCGGTGTGTTAAAGGTCAGTCAAGCACATTGGAGGGTCTGGTAGGCCTACAAGGCCTTGTTCGTCTTTTTTTTTTGAGGGGTTTTTGATTTATAGTGTATAGTATATATCATACTTTCTGGCACACACTCACCAGAAAGAGAGAGACAGAGAGACAGAAAGCGAGAAATCACCTCCCAGGGGGGATGGCCACGCTGCAATCCCTTCTCCTCCATTATCCTCTCAGGATCTTGAGCACACATGCCTGAGTTTAAGCCACCGGGTCTGGGACTTGAACCATGGTCAACTACATAGGAGTCTAGAGACATAGCCATTACGCCAACTGCTGGTCCCCTGGTTTGTCTTTTATTGGTAATTCTTAGACTCTCCATCACTGAGTCTTTATCTGCAGGAAGGTGAGTACTTTTCTATGGTGGTGCATGGCCTTGTGAAACACAACTGTCTTTCACATCACACTGCCCGACCAGCACCAGATCTTTTTGTATTTAAATACATAATTGCCTTTATGTATCTCTAATGGCAGATTTATTCAGAAGCTCATTTGGCTGGTATGTGTTTGTAGCACTAAGTCCCAGAGGAAACTTTCTAACATGCACACGGCAAACTTGATGTCAAGAGCCCTAATTTGTGTTCTGAAGCCAGCGAGTCACTGCGCAAAAGACAGAAACACAATACCCTATGTTCAACGTAGGTTGTTCAGTTTTAAGGATGGATGGATATGCGGTCATAAAATGGGCCGTTTGTAATGAGGTCTAGTTACACAAATTTAAAGAGGCACTTTTGACAACATTCTTTGTGGAATTAAAGTTTAAGGTTTCTGAAACTTCTGTGTTTGATAAAGCTATTGTTGCAGCATGGTTATTCTCCCATTATCTCTCTGAAGTTGCATGTTTTCATTGCTTGAGCCATTTGGGGGTATAACAACTGGAAGCTTGCTGTTTCTGCATTTTCTTGGGAAACCTGTAAGAAAGCACTTTTGAGTCCCTTCTAAGAAGACAGATGGTCATCTTTTCCACCAAGGAAAGAAGACGTGTTAAAATACCGACCTTCATGGGACCAGCAGTTAGCGTAATGGCTATGTCGCTGGACTCCCACGTAGTCGACCACGGTTCGAGTCCCGGACCGGGTGGCTTAAACTCACGCCGGGCGCGTGTGCGTGTGTGCCCAAGATCCTGAGAGGAGAATGGAGGAGAAGGGATTGCGGCGTGGCCATCCCCTCTGGGGGGTGATTTCTCGCTTTCTATCTCTCTGTCTCTCTCTGTCTGGCGAGCGCACGCGACCTATAGCAAAAACCTCTCCAAAAATAAAAAAAAAAATACCGACCTTTAAGGGAAATGTTCCCTGTTTGTCGTGTTTCCATTTCTTGTTGAAATTTACAGCCATAAGAATTCTTTTTATTCTGTTTGCCATTTGTTTCCCCAGTTGATTAACTAGAACCAGAGAGTTGTCAGTGGAGTTGTTTTTGCTCTGTGGGTCACTTCTTCACACCTTCATGGCAATTTGAGTTAAAATCCAGCTGGAAAATTGTATTTCAAATGGTCCTTTCCTTTCTTTCTTCCTTTCTTTAGGGTGGAAATGAAAGATTATTTATTATAAGGAAAACACCCATCTCCAGCAGTATATAAATGACTGTATAGTGATTTGTGATTTGTCTTTGGCATTATTTGAAAATCATCATATAGGTCAGGTAAAAACATCAGCAACAGTTACTCTGCTGCCAGTTCTCTAGTATATGTCGATATTGTAATGAGGCCCTAGGCCCATTAAAAAACTCCAGATAAATTAAGGCACTTTTGTTTTGCTTCCCTTTCCCACCAATATTTGTTATTTCTTAAACGGTCATTGTAAATTCATGTCAGTATCTAGCCAAACATCATTATCCCGGCACAACTTTGTTGCAGAATCCAAATCACAGAGAGCTTAATGTGTTATCATTTGAAGAATGTTTTGCATTTTTATCCGTGTCTTCTTTGTCATGTAACATTAATATTTCTTGATTCTCAGATACATTTTTTGGCATTGGAAGGTTCTTAAACATAGGTGTGTGTGTGTGTGTGTGTGTGTGTGTGTCTATGTTTAAAAGGGTTACATATATATATATATATACATATACATATATATATGTGTGTGTGTGTGTGTGTATCTTTAAGTTTTCTTTTTTCTTGAAGAGCTGTTAATTGAAAGATATATCTTCCAATTTATGGTATTTTAGGACTAAGAAATTTTGGTATTACAAAAAATTATAAGGGGCTGTGGTCCGAGTTTGTCCTCTAAAATTTATGTGCTGAAACTTAACGGCCAATGTAATAGTATTGAGATGGAGACTTTAAAAGTGTATTAAGTCATGATAGAAGATTCCTCACGGATGGGATTAACATCCTTAAGAAAGAACTTCCAGGGACCAGCAGTTAGCGTAATGGCTATGTTGCTGAACTCCCATGTAATCGACTGCGGTTCGAGTCCTGGTCCTGGTGACTTAAACACATGTCGGGTGTGTGTGCATGTGTGCCCAAGATCCTGAGAGGAGAATGGAGGAGAAGGGATTGTGGTGTGGCCATCTCCCCTGGGGTGTAATTTCTCGCTTTCTGTCTCTCTTTCTTTCTGGCGAGCACACACGCCCTATAGCAAAAACAAAACAAAACAAAAAAAACCTCTCCAAAAAAAGAACTTCCAAAAGAGTGTTCACTACCTTCTGCCATGTGAAAACCCAGCAGTTTTCTTCTGTACCCTCTCGGGAGAATGTAGAACAAGGTGCTGTCTTGGAGAGAGCCAACCCTCAGCAGACACTGAGCTTGACACCTCCTTGATCTTAACTTCTTAGCCTCTGAAACTGAGAAATAGATTTCTTTTCTTTATAAACTGTCCACTCTCAGTTGTTTTGTTATAGCAGCACAAATAGACAAAGACACGAGACTATTCCTTTTTTGTTATGTCTGCTTTAAATTTATATTCAGGCTTGCAAGTGCAGCATTAAGGAGGCTTTAGTTCTTAGAGGGCTAGCCTACAGTTAGACTAAGTTGCCATCATGACCATAATGCCTCTCTCTTATCTGCCCTCCGGGGTTCATTCCACCAGACAGAAAATTTAATTTGCATTTCCAGTTACTACCTTAATTTTTCATTCTAAATAATTGCGAATTTTTTATTAGATAAGTCATATGTACATAATTTTTTATTAAAAATAGAAGCATAACAATAAGTTTCAATCTCCCCAACCTCATGCTACTCATGCTATTTTCTTTTTTTTTTTTTTTTTCTGGTAACCATAGATCATTATTTTAAAATATTCCACTGAGATCTTTTTGTGATCATTTATAAATATATATGAAGTCATATAGTATATAGAGAGTGTGTATTTGGGTTTCCATAACGGGCACCACAGTCCTCTTTGAAAGCTTGATAATATCTATCCATACAATCTCTTGTGCGGGCACATGCTTTTCTGTTGTAGCAGCTGTTCTTTAACATTACTTCCTGTTATCTACAGTCAGTGCTCTACTCAGGTTTCCATAAGACAGTTTCATTAATGCATGATCCTAGAACATGATCTGTTCCATGTAGCTATTCAGTGATCTGCCCTTATACATGAAAATCAATATTTTACATTTATAGTGTCACCTTTTTTTGTTTTTAAAGTTGATTTACATATTATTTCTCTATTCCTCACTCATGATCTTATTTGCCAAAGGGTTTTTTTTTTTTTTTACAGGTTTTTGCTATAGGGTGCGTGCGCTCGCCAGACAGACAGAGACAGACAGACAGAAAGCGAGAAATCACCCCCCAGGGGGGATGGCCACGCCGCAATCCCTTCTCCTCCATTCTACTCTTGGGATCTTGGGCATGCATGCACACGTGCCTGGCGTGAGTTTTAAGCCACCGGGTCCAGGACGCAAACCACAGTCAACTACATGGGAGTCTAGCGACATAGCCATTACACTAACTGCTAGTCCCCTGCCAAAGGTTTTTCATTTTCTATTAGTGTGTCCACTGAAATGGTGATCTCTCTTGATTTATTTTTATTGCTTATATCAATAGTTTTCTATCTATCTGTGTGTGTGTGTGTGTGTGTGTGTGTGTGTATTTAAATTTAGGTCCTTGCCATAGGGTGTGTGCACTCCCTGGAGAGAGACAGTGAGAGGGATAGTGAGAAATCACTCCCAGAGGATAGCCATGCTGCAGTCCCTTCTCTTTCATTCTCCTCTCAGAATTTTGGGCATGTATGCATGCATTCCAGGCACGATGTTTCTAAGCCACCAGGGCTGGGACTTGAACCACAGTAGGCCATGTGGAAGTCCAGCACCTTAACCACAATGCTATTGCCGGCCCCAAGTTTCCTATTTATATTTCTACCTTAATTTAATTATTCTTTTATTTTTATTGTTTCTGTATTTTCTGAAATATAACTCACATTATACATCAGAATCTACTCATTTAAAAAATTTATCATTTTTTAAAAGAATTATTTTATTTATTTACTTACTTACTTATTTTATTTAGACCAGAGAGGGACAAATCAAGAAAGAAAGTGAGAAAGAAAGCCACCAGGTCTGGGACTTGAACCATGGTCAGCCATTTGGGAGTCCAGTGCCCTTAACCACCACGCCACCTGCCAGCCCCCCAAATTTACCATTTTAGTAAGGTTGCACAACTGTCATCACAATTTAATATTGTAATGTTTTATTATCCAGGAAAGAAACCCTATATATTTATTAATAATCACATACAGTATACTATTCCCATAGACCTAGGTTATTATTATTATTATTTTACTTTTAAAAATTTATCTATTTATTTAATAAGTTAGTTATAGGGTGTGTGCACTATGTAGAGAGACAGAAAGAGAGGAAAAGTAATAAATCACCACCCCACCAGGGGATTGGCCATGACACAATCCCTTCTTCTTCGTGGAACAGGAACCACAAAGTCAGCCATGTGGGATCCAGCACCTTAAGCTCCATGTCATCTGCTGGCCTCAGCCCTAGGTTATTTTTAATGTATTTTGTCTGTAGATTTACCTGTCGTGCACATTTCACATAAATGGGATTGTATAATATGTGGCATTTTGTGTCTGGCTTCTTTTATTTAGCATAATGTAGGTAAGATTTATCCATATTATAGTATGCATCGATACTTCATCCCTTTTCCTTTTTTAAAAAGAAATTCATGGGAACCAGCAGTTAGCGTAATGGCTATGTCGCTGGACTCCCACGTAGTCGACCGCGGTTCGTGTCCCAGACCCGGTGGTTTAAAACTCATGCCGGGTGCATGTGCGTGCGTACCCAAGATCCCGAGAGGAGAATGGAGGAGAAGGGATTGCGGCGTGACCATCCCCCCTGGGGGGTGATTTCTCGCTTTCTGTCTCTCTGTCTGTCTGGCGAGCGCATGCGCCCTATAGCAAAAACCTCTCCAAAAAAAAAAAAAAAAAAAGAAATTCATTGATTTATTTCATGAGATAGACGATAGACAACAGACAGAGACAGTCACCTTCAACATGGTCCTCACCTTGTGACCCACCATCAGTCTCAGCCAGCCTGGATCACAGGCCCACGTGCACCTACCCAGCACCTTCAAATCTTAGCCCTTTTCTGAGTTGTTTGTTAAAAATTGTTAAGAGAGGGGCCAGCAGGTGGCATGGTGGTTAAGGGTGCTAGACTCCCCTATGGCCAACCACGGTTCGAGTCCTGGACCTGGTGACTTGCTTTCTCACTTTCCCTCTCACTCTCTCACTCTGTCATCCTCTGATCAGATTAAAATAAATAAATAAATAAATAAAGTTAAATATAATCATTCTTTTTTAAAAATTGCTAATAGAGAAGTGTCTAGGGCCAGCCCCATCACTTAATGGTAAGGGAGTTGATTCCACATGCTCTGCTGAGGTTCTAACCCCCGCAACTTGAAAAACATGCCAAATGCATGTGCATGTGTGCCCCAAATTCCAACAGGATGAAGAAATGGTGGAGAAAAGATTACAGTTTGACTATACCCCACTGAGGGGTGCTTCTTCCCTCTCCTCTTTCTCTGGTGAGTAAACATGCCTTTTGACAATTAAAAAAAAAAAAAAAAAACAAGCATCTACATTTTACTGCCTCTCTACAGTGTGCCTTCAAGACACAGCTTGCCCTGAGCTATAGGAGTCAGGTCCCCAGGAAAGAAGGAGGACCCAGGACCTCTTGGTTTTAAGTTTTTGTATGTCTAAAAAAGACCTCAGAAGAAATACAATTAAGCCTTTCCTCTTGGCTTGTGTTGGAGACCACACAAGCTCACAGAGCCTTGGTTTCTGAGATCTAGCATACATTCTCTGATAAAAACCAAACAGATTTTCATGGACTCTTTTCCTTGTGCCTCTCTTGTATAAAGAGAAACCTGGTCTTTGGAGCTCTGATTGAAAATAATTTGTTATTGTTAGGGATATTTCCAAACCAAATGAGGGCTATTTTTCTCCTCCTATTGAAGATTGGAAAGCTATATCCTTGAATACTTATTGAATCAAAGTTCCCTTCTTTCTTTCATAAAGAAAATGGCTTTTGTATTTTTGTTCCCTTTGGTGCAGTCTGTATGCAGCTTCCTTGCGAAAGAGCAATTTAATTTGTACTGCGCAATCATTTTCTTGTGGAAAACTAATAAAATACGAATTTCGTTTTTCAGCATTAGGTTGTGGCTTAAGGCTTTTGAAAGTTTTATGCAGTATCTGTTCTTCTTTTCTTTGGGATGATAATTGAGAGGGGAGATGATGTAAATGTTCACATGCATTATGAACTGATTGATAAAGAAAGTTTTTCCTTAAGTTTATTGTTTCTCTCAAAACAAAAATGTAAGCTAATCCTTTGCATTCAGCTCTCAAGGCTTTTCAAACATCCTAAAAGTACTGGGTCATTGGAAAAGTCAGGATGTGTTTTTCTATGCAAAAACGAGTCATGAGTTTTCCAACAACCCAATAGATATGAATCGAGAATGGAGCGAGCAGGGCTAGGTGGTGGTACAGCAGAGACCACGGGACCTACATGGGAAAGGTCCTGAGTTCACAACCTAGGGCCTCCCTGGGCACAGCGGTGATATGGACCTGCTGAGCCTGAAGGAATGTGTATGAAGACCTTGGTGGGGATGCTTATCTCCCTTTATCTTTCTCACAAAATAAATAAATAAACTTTTTTTTAAAAAAAGGGGTCAAAAAGAATGAAAGGGACTAGTAGGTGGCATGGTGGCTAAGGCGCTGGATTCTCACATGGCTGACCATGGTTCAAGTCCTGGACCCAGCAACTTGAGAATCACAATGAGCATGTGTGCATGCATAACCAAAATCCTGAGAGGAGAGTGGAGGAGAGGGGGTTGGGACGTGACCATTTCCCTAGGGAGTGGTTTCTCACTTTCCCTCTTTCTGTCCTCCAGTGAGTGCATGTGCCCCATGGCAAACTCCCTCCCACCCCTGCCCCCCCCCCCCAAAAGGAAGGAAGTAAACGAATGTGTGTTTCTTCTCAGATGTTATGTTCACGTTCACTTTTTTTTTTAGAGGTCAAGTGATGCCCAGGGTCCTGGTGTTCACATTTTGACAGTTGAAGCCCTGGACGTTGTTCCATTTAAATTAGACCCTCTTAAATTAGAAAATGGGGTGCTTTCATTGTGTTGAGATGCTTTATACGGAATTGTAGTCTTAACAATTGTGCTAGTAATACTAGTGAGAATTAGTGAGCTCCTTTATGACTGAGTGAACTGTACCACGCACTCTGTACGGATCATCCTCACAAAAGGCAGGCAGTTTTTGCCCCGTGTTTCACACATGGCTAAACAGGCATGTAACTTACCTGTAACCTCGCAGTTGCAAAGTGGAGATAGATTTGGAACCTTGTAAGTCTGATTTCAGTTTTGAGTCTTGACTATGGTGAGGGACCAGAAGGAAAAGGAGCATTGGAAATGTTGGTTGTTCCAAGTACAGACTGTCAGATGTATGCGCACACAGAAACTGTTTGCTGAGTAGCAAATGTGAAGGAACAAGTGTTCTTTTCTTATCTAAGAAAATTCCCACTGATACTGCATTCAAGGGAAGGATGTGTGCTACTTTGTCATCAGAAAGGCCCTGCAGCCTTATCACCCCCATCCCCTCTTCCTTAAAGCTGCTTTGCTGGCCAGCAGATGGTGTGGTGGTTCCGGCACTGGACTCTCACATGGCCAATTGCGGTTGGAGTCCCGGACCTGGTAGCTTGCTTTCTTACTTCCCTCTATGAGCACATGCACCCTATAGCAAACTTGGAAAAATAAATAAATAAATCATTTTAAAAAGTAGATTGCTTTGCACATTCAGTCTGGTCCTCCACCTATTTCGAATCTAGGATCTGCATTGCCCTTCTTACTGCACCCCAGAAGGAAATGCCCCCTTCTTCCTTTCTGCCCATCTCTGACAGTGTAACACCTAGAATTTAGAGGGGCAGGAGTTGGGCAGACCTCTCCCTTAGACAAGCTGTGGGCATACTCTGTGTTACCACATGGAGTAGCCTCCACAACTGCCAGTGACAGACCTCAATGATAGTGGAAACTTAACCTTTTCAAAGCTAGTGGTCTCTGGGTCAAGTTTTCTTACCAAGGGGACTGGGAGGAGGACTGTCTTACAAGGTGTAGATTAGAATAATACCACAGGGCTCTTACAGATCTTCTCAAGAGTGAGTTTAAATGACACAGAGATAAGTGGTAAAAAAGCAGCTTGATTCTGAACAGATTCTACTCTTAATTCTTGAAGTGACAGTTCCTTGAAAGTGGAGCCTCTCCATCACGTTTATTTTAACTCTTAGGAAGTCAATTATTTCCAACGGGAGAGTTAACTGTGAAATTCCTTCCAAAGTTGAGGAACTCCAAGGCAGAAAGAAGTTGGTCCCACCAGAAGAGACGTGGAAGGCTTCTGTCCCTTGCTCTTGGGAAGTCAGGGTTGCACCCTTAACCCAGAGAGTCACCCACCTTTCCTGCCCTCACCCACCTGTCCACCATCCATTCAGTCTCTATCTGTGACAAAGGGCATCGTCCTTCTTCCGCCTTTCCTTGCTCAGGAACTCCCCCAGGATCACGGGGGTGCTGGGGACCTGGCACCCAGGCATGGAGAGGCTGGCGCGACCCGCCCCCTCGGCAGGTGAGGCCCTAATCCCCCCTGGCCTAGATATCTGGCAGCCTCTAGGAACCCGGGCTCTGTGATGTAATGCTCTTTTTTCACACTCCCGGCTTAAATACAGATGGAAATTGTTGTCATGTGTTAGAAATGTCGCCAGTAATATAAAAGGCGCAAGCTTGGGCATCTTCTCTCCCTTCTCGCACCATCAGCTGCTTTTGCTGCCAGCGCCTCTTCCCTCCCAAAACCGCTCTGTGGTCAGGTGGCCGAGGCGCCCCCAGCTCGCCTAGGAAGGGGTTCGGATCCCACCCTCCCACCCCCGCCTCTCTTTACAGCCGCTGCAGAGCCGAGGACCAGCGTGGTGGGAGGCTCTTTCAGGCTCACAAAGAGAAGGATTAATCTTGGCGATTGGGCTGGGTTTGCAGGCAAGTACAAGTGGTCCATGATCTCCCCCTCGCCAGCCCCGGGCACCCCCTGCCCACCTCTGGATTCGAACGCTCCGCAGCTGGAGGAAGCCTAGGGACAGGCAGGCGGCGGCAGAGGCGCCCTGTCCCCGGAGGTTTGCGCTTGGGTTGTGGGAACATCCATGGAGGTGAAGATGCCTTGTGCGGCGTGTGGACCAGGGAGGAGGGGCGGGGAGAAACCGGGCCAGCTTGGGAGGGCCAGATGGCTGCGGCTGCGTTTTAATTCACCGGGCAGGCCCGTTTGGCCCGGCTGGGTGGGAGGGGGAGGGGGAAGAAGAAAATCAGAGGTCAGTGGGTAGGGAGAGGCCGGGCTCTGGAGCAGATGCCTGGCGAACAATGGGGCTTTTGAAGGGGGTGCTGGAGGAAGTGTGGCGCGCGCTTTGTATTGCCTCCTCCGCATTGCAGGTCGAATCGGGCAGCTAAATTTTAATGAAGTGCATTCCAAAGTGTGCTCGTCAGCCTGGGCTTTCGGAGCGAGGGGCTCGGCTGAATGGGGACTGGGGGTGGGAGGGGGAGGGGGCCGGCGAAATGAGTTCCTGATGGATGGTAAAGGAGGAGATGAAAGCCTGCTCAGTGTGGAGGGCAGGGGAAGAGAGGAGGAAAAAAAATCATTACGTCCCCGTGCATATTAATAGGCTCCAGCAGGTGTTGGTAAATGTATATTGCTGCATTGTTCAGCGCCCAGGCTGGGGTGGGCGGGAGGAAGAGGGAGAGCCGCTTCTGCCGGGCAGCCCGGTGGGCAAATGCCTTTGCACTTTGGAGGGCTTTGCAAGCTCCCGGGAAAATAAGGAATAAAACCTGCGACTTCCCCTTCTCTCTCCCCCATTTTTAAAAGGAGGAATGTTGATGCAGAAGGCTTTTTAAGTTTGCTTCCTGGAAATTAACATGAGTGTATGAGAGCACTGTCTTATCTAGGTAAGATATGCATGTCTGTGAGCATCAGAAAATAGCAGAATCTGGCGTCTGGCTTGCTAAGTGCTTGGGACCTAGGAGATTCTTCTTCCTATCTGACCAAGCCAGGAAGGCTGGCTTTTTATTTATTTTTTAAAGAGGTAGGAGGGCTGTCCTTCTGTCCCTCTTCCCAAGTCCCAAGTCTAACTGACCTGGGTACCAGGGGCAGTGGAGGTGAATGGAAGCTGTCTGTCCATGGTGTTGCTACATAGACAACCTCTCACACAAAGGGAGTGGGTTTGTCCCTGGACTAAAGTATTGGAGAGTGTGTGTAGCTTATTTATAAGGATTAGATCTGTGGTGTCTGTTTCTCTTTCCCAGAGCTTACCGTGCTCAGGGCCCTGTTGACTGAGCATCATTTAGGAGACTACTTAGACGCGTGTGCTGGCCAAGTAACCCTCCCTGGGTTTTGTTGTTTGTTTCACTACTCCTCTTGAAGGAGGATTCAGTTCTTTCAAAAGGCTCAGACATATTTGTTGGGGGTTGAAATAAAACTGGAAGCTTTTGCATGAGAGCGCTGTGACTTTTTATATTGAAAACATTTACATGTGGGTGTATATACAATGCGTATAAACTATATTTGTACACACAGTAACCCCCAGAATAACATGTTGTCTTTGAGTGCTCAGAAAATGAATGCATTTCTTAGTTGAAAAAGCTTGCCTTCTGAAAATTAATGTTTTAGAATAACTTTGGAAGCCTGCCTTGATTGGTTATGCTTTCTGATTCTTTTCATGATTTAACTTGCCCTATAACTCGTCAACAAAGTGCAGCTCATCACTTGCCAATGAATTTTAGTGCTGTTGAAAGCTTGAGCAGATTAATAGTATCAACAGAGACTTGATTCCTCCATTTCTCAACTGTGCAGACAGAAGCAGTCTGCCCTGGCCTTGCCTTCCTATCCTCTTTTGATTTTGGAAAAAGGGATGGGGCAGAAGAAAGGATTCCCACTGAGGACCCTCCTCTAACTCTTCAAGGCATCTCACCACTGCCCACCAACTTAAATGCTAAAGGTTACCGGTTTGATTCCCTATGCAATTTCATTCTCAGTCTGCATATTTCAAGTTGTTTTTCCATGGCAGTGTTTAAAATAATGTCCGAGTTCTTGGTGTGTTTGTACTAGAGAGATGTGAAATCAGTCTGTTGTTCTTTTCACTTAATTATGGCTCGTAAATTGGTCTGTTATTACCTTCAGATTTGAGGCTTACCTGCTGGTCCTTACTGAGCAAAAGCATGGGCAGTTTTGTTTGTTGTGGGACCCTCCCCCCCCAGGGAGACTTGAGCCTCACTGCCTCTTCAGTTAACTGTGGCCAGAGAGCCAATCTATGATATGGTCCATGGTGTGTTTGCTGAAGCTACCTATGCACCCTGGGCTCAGGTTCTCCGAAAGCTTGCACTTTCACATGGATTTCATTAACAGAAAGGAGCTCCTTGAGCCAATATATTTTTCTAGATAGCTAGGACTGTCTTGTGATCAGCAGTTGTATATCGCTGATCTTTTTGTGTATGAGGATCAGAAACAGTACCCACGAATGAACGGCACCACAGAAGTGATGCCTATAACTGTCATTATTACTAAGGCACATCTAGCAGAGGCTTCGATGAGGTACCTCCTCCTCTTCCGCTTATGTTCCATTCACTCTTGACATATGGATGGGGGAAGAGGAGAGAGAATGAGATCTTCATGTTTACAAAGGAGCCAAGCTCTGTGATTAAGGGACCCCAGTTATTACAAAACTGAATTGCAATTTCTCTTTGACCCTATGCTGTGTCTTATAAAGTAGATGATGTGATACCAACTGAGATTGCCTATTTTTTTTTAAAGAATTATTTTAACTTTATTTATTTATATGATCCAAGTTGGACAGAGTGAGTGAGTGAGAGAGAGAAAGAGAGAGAGAAGAGAAGAGAGAGGGGGAAAGTGAGAAAGCAAGCCACCAGGTCCAGGACTCGAACTGTGGTTGGCCATGTGGGAGTCCAATGCCCTTAACCACCACACCATCTGCTGGCCCCGAGATTGCCTATTTAGTGATTCCAATAAATATATAGACTCGTGTTTTTGTGATATTAACTTACTAGGTGTCCTATAGGGAATAAAATTTGTGTGACCTTTAGGCTAAAGACAAAAGGATTTTTAAAAGTAAAAGTTTATGTAGAGATGCTAATACTAGGAAAATATAAGTTGAAAGACTTCCCACCCCCTATCGAAACTCCTTAAATACATTTTTCTTTGCAACTATATTTTTATGACAAAAGCTAGTTCATTTGCTACTTCATTTTCTCAGCATGTTTATTTCTTCCTTTAAAAAAAATTCTTATGTTGATAATCAGACCCCAAATATTTGAATGTAAGCACATCCCTCACAGTCTTACTGACACCCTCTGGCACCAGAAAAACTGTCATCACATTTTTTGAGCAGTCTGGTGGGAATAAAAGACAACAATGCCAGCCATTAAATTCAGTAACTCTGCTGATGTCTGTGTCTGACAGCAGGTCTATTCCTGATGACTTCTAAGCTTTTGAAGTGTTATAAACACAGAATGCAAAGATCTTGCCTTCCCTTGCTTCCCAGGTCTTTTTGACAAGTATATGCCATCGTTGGCCTCCAGCACATATCCATGATTAATTTGGGATGCCCACAGCCAAGACAATTATGCCTCAACAGCGTGTCTGAATAATGTGATGTGCCATTTGTCATTGGTAAACCTATTTGACGAGTGGTTCCATATTGATAAAAATGGCACTACATCCATTTGCATCCCAAAAGTTGATGAATGAATGCCATCGAGATAGCTGATTATTTTTGTTTGTTTTTCTAGTATGAGTCTGGAGCTGCTGTTGCTGACTTTTATTTCTTTTTCTAAGGAACTGAAGATCCCAGGCAGTGTTAATATGCTGTCAGATTCAAGAATTTAAAAAATGGCTGGGGGGGAGGGGGGCGTTACCTAACTTTTACTAAGATGTTTGAGATTTTAGCGGTGAGAGTAAAGGGATGTCTTGAACTTAAAAATGTCTCAGTAGGTCAAACATCCTTGAATGAAAAGATTTGAAAAGTTCTTAATGTTTGTGGTTATTTGATTTGCAAAGGCAGGGTAAAATAGAATGCATTTAATTCCATTCCATGTGGTTTAACATTCTTGGTTATGGAAGTTTTTGCCATGTTTCTTTCTACATCTTAGTGCCAAGCACAGAATATATGTCTAATAAATAGTTGATTGAGCCAATGCATCAAAAACTACGACCAGCCACTATGAAGTTTAAGCTGTTTCCTAGAGTACCGTTATCAAAGCAAAGCAAAACAGAAGTACAATCACACAAGGAATAACTTTTTAAATATAAAAAGGAAATACAAATTCCCTTATGTTTGATGATTTATATTGTTTTCCACAAACCCGGTAATTTATCATATATAAACTATCCTTAAATATATGTGTGTGTGTGTGTGTGTGTGTGTGTGTGTGTGTATGTATACACACACATATATACATTTATATATAAATATATAGCGTATGTGTGCTTATGTGTTTAAAGTTTATTTGGTGGGGTGAGGAGAAAGAAACAACCCCAGTGACGTCATGCTGCAGCCTGCCTTTCCAGCCAACCAGGGTCACGAGCACACACATGCCCAGCATGTACAATCTGACCTGGGAGCTGATCCCTGATCTTCTGTGTGGCTTCCAGCATTGCATAGCCTTGTACTATCACTGTGCCTCCATGGCTGGGCCAGCTTAACCCTGCGTTCTATGAGAAATTAAAAGGCAATGAGATTTCTGCTCACAGTTTAATTGATCTTAAAAGTTGTTGCCGCTGTCTCGATTAAAGACTCACCTCTTTCCCCTGTCTTTCCTACTCTAGTAGACCTTGGGTCTAAAATGATCACACTGGGTCTATTTCTTTGCTGCAATAAAGATTAGATCAGTGGGAATCTACAGATTTGACAAAAACTATATAAAATAACTTGCCTATTAGATAGTAAGTGCCATAATTTTCTAATTAATTGTGGAGGAATGCCAAAGAGAATTGCTTTAAAAATCCATGATTATAGATAGAGACCTGAAAGGGAAACAAAAAGGTCTGTAAATATTTAACTCCTTTTTATGAGGCTTAACACTATACTTTATGAAAGCCTTTGCTAGTATTTTAGAGCCCTTTAGTTCACTGCTTTTTTTTTTCCACCTAAAGGTGAACTTATATTG
The DNA here is from genome assembly GCA_026018925.1 of Tupaia tana. NCBI lineage: Eukaryota > Metazoa > Chordata > Mammalia > Scandentia > Tupaiidae > Tupaia > Tupaia tana. The sequence continues at coordinate 26,424,192 of JAKSZU010000022.1, forward strand.
GGAATAACTTATTCTATAAATATTTGAGTGCCTACTATGTGTAAAGCACTTTTAGGGATTGGAGATAATAGCACAAAACAGGTAAAAATCCCCTTGACTTCTTGGAGCTTGTATTAGAACTCATGTTAATTTAGTCCTAATATGATCAGAGAATAGGGAATAAAGTAGAAATGATTAGTGACAATGAACTCTTTCAGCTGTGAGAACTTTGTTCCTAAAAATTACTGTAGTTGGCAAAATAGAAGTTTGCTTGATTGCTTGGAAAAAAAGTCAAGCATTTACATACTAGCCCACATTCTTCCTTCATTTCCTAAAAGTACTATTATATAGAGAGTCTGCTGTTTCCCTCCTTTTTAAAATTTTTTTAAACTTATTTATTTTAATTTGACAAGAGAGGGACAGAATGAGAGAGAGAGAGAGAGAGAGAGAGAGAGCGAGAAAGCAAGCTGCCAGGTCTGGGACTTGAACTGTAGTCATTTATGTAGGAGTCTAGCATCCTTAACCATCATACCACCTGCCGGCCCCTGGTGTTTCCCACTTTACCTTTTTACATTAATATATACACACATATAACTTTTTTCTTTTTGAAGACAATGGTATTATCTTGTATATACTATTGAGTTAGTAAGTTGCTTTTTTTTTTCCCTGTCTGAAATTGACATCTTAATACAATAATACAAATATTCCTATGCAATTCTTGGTAGCAATTACCTGGTATCGCAAAATATGAAGGGGGGTGGTATACTTGAATGACCCCGTTGGTGAGATTTTAGGTTGATGCCATTTTTATAGGATCACTGACAATGCTATAATAATAATCTTTGCAGGGACCAGCAGCTGCTGTAATGGCTGTCACTGGCCTCCCATGTAGTCAACCACATGTCCAGTCCTGGACCCTGCCATTTAAAATTCATGCCGGGCGCAGGTGCAAGCATGCTCCAAGTCCCGAGAAGAGAATGGAGGAGAAGGGATTGCGGCATGGTCACCCCACCCACTTCCGGAGGTGGGGGTGGGGGGTGGTTTCTCGCTTTCTTTCTCTGTCTCTCTTACAAGCTCACTCATGCTATAGCAAAAATTTCTCTTAAAAAAGAAATTAAAAATAACTATCTTTGCATACTAGTTTGGCTTGGTTTTTCTTATTGCCATGACATCTGAGCAACTTTCCATGTTTGGTATATGCCTGCCTGCTTCACTCTTTCTAATAATAACTGGAACCTGCATTTACTAGGTTTCTATGTGTTGGGGCTAGTTGATCTAGTTCTCCTCCAAACTTTAAGATATGTTTATTCATTAAGCAAATATTTATTTAGCAACCTTTGTGTGCTAGGAATTGTGACAGGTGCTTGGGCTATATGACCACCAGAACAGATGAAGATCCCTCATAAAGCTTGTATTCTCATTGGAAGATATCAATAATAAAGAGTAGATGTAATAAATAAGTGTATTATTTAGTATATTAGAAGGTTGTAAGTAATATAGGGGGAGCAGAGCATAGTAAGGGGTCAAGAGTGTAAGCTTCAGCCTGTTGCCATTTAAATGGGATTGTCAAGGTGTCAGGGCAAACCTCTCTGGAAAAGTAATATTCAAGTAGAAACTGGAGTGGGTAAGGAAGGGAGGGAAGAGCCATATGCATATCTGGGTGAAGGCCAATTCAGTGCGAAGTTCCCGTGGCAGAAGTGGTATGTGCATTTCCCAAGAAACAGTGAGAAATCGGGGGCAGGAATTCAGGGAGTGAGGTACAGCTGATCATGCTGTACGTTTTAGACATGTGACCACACTACTCACAGTGAAATGGGAGCCATTGCAGAGTCCCAGACAGAGTAGTGGCCTGCTCCAGAGAACCCTGGGGAAGCCTCATTGTAGGAACTGTGTTGAACTTGTCTGGAGCAGGAAACAGAGAGTACAGCCAGGAAGCTGTTATCCTATTCCTGGTGTAAGCTGGTGACGAAGAGACCAGAGCAATAGTCGTACAGGTGTACTTAGTGGTTGAGCATACATTTTGAAAGTGGGTTCAAAAGAAATGTCTGATGGGGTCCAGCAAAGTGATATGGTGGTTATAGGCACTGGGTTCCCACATGGCCAACCATGGTTTGAGTTCCAGACCTGGCAGCTTGCTTTCTCCCTTTCTCTCTCTGGTCAAATTAAAAAATAATAATAAGTGGAAATAAATAAATGAATAACTCTTTTAAATTGTTCAAGAAAAAAAGAAAAAAAAAGAAGTGTCTGATGGGTCAAATTAAGGGTATGAGCAAAAGGGAGGAGTCAAGAATGCCTCCAAGGTTTATTTGTTTTTCTGTACAGCTGGAATGATGCAATTGCCATTTGCCGGGTTGGGAAAGCTGGCGGAAGGGCCCCCTTTAGTTTAAGACCGAGTGTTTTACTTTGGACTTAAGGAGCTCAATATGTCTGTTGGACGTTGAAGTGGACTCTCAGGAAGACAGTGGTCATAGAGTTGCACTTCGTAGAGAACGTTGCCATACCATAATTTAAGCAAAACTGTTGAGTTTTTGACTATTAGAAATAAGGCTGAAAGGAACATTTTGGCACACATAGCTTAGTGCCAATTGTGAATCTTTCTGAAGGTTAAACTTCTGATAGTGGCATCCCTGTCTTAAAAAAGAGTGTACATTTTAGGATTAGAAATACTTTTGAATTACCCAGGAAATTGTATGGTTTACATTTCCATTAGTGTGTGCAGAACATTCATTTCCCTTCCTCTTTGCCATCAGTCTTTTAAAGTTTGGCTGGTTTAATACATGAGAAGCCAGGTACATGTATAGCCGTAACTTTGAGCTCATGAGTCCACTTGCCTCAGAGGCTCTGTCCAGGATCTGGAAGATGTAGGAATTTGACCTGCTCCATGAAGATTTGCATGCCATAGGCACAGTGCAGGTCATATTTGGTAGGGCAAATTAATTGCTTGAGGACTTAGCTCTATGCAAGAAGATGTAACTTATTCACATTGTTCAGGCAGCTAATTAAAGACTAATGGGGAGACAGCTAAGTAGCAGTTTTAAATAAGTACATCTCCTTCAAAAGGGGAAATTTTGAATTATATCATCCTCAGAAAGAACAGTTCATTCCGACATTTGGACAAGTCTTAATAGCAAGTGTTGAATTAAAATAGTTGGCACAACCACAGTAGTTAAAGTGCTGAGTGAATTCAGATTTTGTTAAAGTTATACAAAGTAGAAAGATGGCCAAGTTGGAATTTTTATGGTTGTTTAATTAGTCAAACAAATAGTTGTGACCCAGATATGAGCTAGATATTATGCTAGGTCCTAAAGACACAGAGCTGTATAGTACACAGCCTTTACCCTCACAGAGGGTCCCCTGGACTTCTTGGTGGTAGGGATATGCCCTACAGTCACCTTGATGATCAGGGAGTTTGGAGAACAGAGAGACTGGCCTGACATGGTCTAGAATTCAGCTCAGGGAAGGTTTTGTGGAAGAGAAGACACTGGCAGTATGTTTTATAGGACAGACAGGAATGTGCCAGATGTACAGCTGGAGACATTCCAGAAAGAGGGCCCAAGCATGTGCATATCAGGGCTGGTGTTTCTGAGAAGCCTCAGGTTATTGATGTTGGATGTGTAGTCGTAGGAGTTGTAAGGGACAGTCAGGAAGAGAGACATAGAGTTGCTTGCGTGTCCTGCCAAGAAGACTGGAACTTATCCTGAAGGCAGTAGGAGTCTTGAAAGAGTTTAGGCAATAGAGTAACATGGTCTTATGTACATGTGTTGAAAACTACTCTGGCAGCCATCTAAAGCAGGAGTCATTGCAGTGGGGTCCTCGGGCCAAATTTGGCCCATCGCCTGTTTTTGTAAATAAGGTTTTACTGGATTTAATATATTTGTTTTTTCTCCACTATGGGTTGGAAGGGAGAGAGGCAGAAGTAAGTATTTTTGACAGGGTCATTCTGCCATATCCAGCTTCTCATAAATTAGGGTTACAGGTTCATACAGTTGCACCAAGCACGTTCAGGTTAGCTGGGAACCAGACCCAGGCTTCCCGTGGAAAGTTCAGCTTCCTGCCTCCCAAACAGTGGTGCGACCCCTGTGCTACAGTAGCTGGCCCTGAGAGGGTATTTTTCATGGCTGCTTTTGTGCTATAGTGGCAGTGTGGAGTAGTTCTAACAGGGGCTATATGGTCTGTAAAGCCTAAACCATTTACTTAGGAAAGGGAATTAATGCAGCAAAGCATTACACAGCTATACACAATGTGAAATCCTTAGTCAAGGCAGAGGAGTTAGGAAGGAGACCTAGGAAGTATTTAAGAGGGAGAAACTTAAAGGACTTAGTGAGTAATGAAACAGGAGATGCCGGGAAGCGGGAGGAGTCCATGATGAAATGCATGGCTGAGGGAACAGTGACCAGGTAGACTGGAAGGTCATGAGGGACATCTCAGTAGAGATGTCCAGCAGAGTGTGGGAAATAAAAGCCTGGGAGTGGCACAAGTGGGTGTTCAAATCAACACATTTAAACTGGACCTGTTTTCATCCTCTCTTACTAATTCACAAAAGTCTAGAAGCATTTATTTTGCTACCCCACCCTCAGAGCCTATTTTGGAATTGAATCTTCATCTCCACCATGGTTAACCTTTCTTGTCCATTCAAGGCTCAGATGCTTGTCTATGCTCTTCAGGTAGCTACCCCTGCAGACTGTAAGCTGTGCAGTCAGACCTGTCGCTGGAAATGCTTCTCTGCCTAAACAGTTCTCTTTTTTTTTTTTTTCTTTTTTTTTTTTTTGGAGAGGTTTTTGCTATAGGGCGCGTGCGCTCGCCAGACAGACAGAGAGAGACATAGAGACAGAAAGCGAGAAATCACCCCCCAGGGGGGATGGTCACGCCGCAATCCCTTCTCCTCCATTCTCCTCTCGGGATCTTGGGCACGCACGCACACATGCCCTGCGTGAGTTTTAAGCCACCGGGTCCGAGACGCGAACCACGGTTGACTACGTGGGAGTCCAGCGACATAGCCATTACGCTAACTGCTGGTTCCCAACAGTTCTCTTTTCAACCGATCATTTGTTATTCCCTACTTAGAATACAGGTTTAGGGGGAATTTCAAAGAATCGTTATGTTTTTGGTGGCAATGTTACCGTACCTCTACTCGCTTTCATTAGTTCACTCCACAAAAATGTATCAGGCACATTGTATATATCAGGCACGCACTGTATAGTGGCTAACAATTCTTGCCCTCAGAAAACTTATTTTTAGTGGAGGAAGATGGACAATAAAATGCTCCACTACACCTTCCCAATTCCTAAAGCCTTAGAGCACAATATTAGAGAAGAACTCTGAGGTTTCATTTTTGCTCAACTTCCCGTTTTACAGATGTTTAAAGTGCGAAGAGAGACGTTAAACTGTTTTTATCACCAGTAACAGAGTGAGCCTGTCATGTTTGTTGTCCAGACTGAACAATGTGATTGATTCACACTTGAAGAGCACAGTGTTTTAAGGTGCCTTTTACATACAGGATGTAGTTTCTCATCATGATTGTGGTCAGTGTGGTTTCTGAAGGTTGCATTTTTTGGTTTGTTTTTCTTCTTGTTGTTAATACAGCCCTACTAGACTTGCCTTTGACTGAAAAAAAAACCCTGTCTCAATGGGGTCAAATTTAGGAAAGAATGCTCTACTAGTTAGTTCATGCTCTTATCTCATATAACATGCTGCTATCTGTCTTCCTGAAAACTGACATGGAAAATGAAGAAACACAGAGTTTCTGCCAGCTTCCCGTTTTCATTGTTACAGGAGTTGAAAGCATCAATTTTCATTTCATGCTTTGAATTGCTTGTAATAGGGGTTTTCAGCGAGTCTTTGGTAGGCAGAGGAGCCATAGCTTTGGGGCCTTCAGGAGAGGATCCTGCAAGGAAGGCAAGAGAATAGGCCCTAGAGCCCTGGAGACAGAATCACATGTGTCTGGAAAACTGAGATCTAGATTTGTTGCTCCCTCAACACTAGGAAGGTGAGCTGTTCTTGGGCTTGGCTTCTTGGATATGTAAAATTCTTCACTGAGTTCTTCTGTTGGATTTCTTTGTGTCGTAATATGTAATGCAAAGAAGTGGGAGAGGACTTGGTTAATATTTCAATGATGATAAAAAAAATAAAGCAGCACGGTTTTGGTCCAGGATATTTATTTTTGTGGGGGAGATTGTCAGAAGCTATAAATAGCACTTTAACCCCCACATGAATAGCAAGTTCTTAAGTAGCAGTAGATTAGGATAGAACTCTTGGGCAACTGACCAGGTTATTCTGATGATATGTCTTTCTTTAGGGAAATTGGAGTGTCTCCTCTATAAATGCATGTTCTCAACAGCAGCTTTTGTGTCTTTTTTCAGACTAAGGAGAAACCTGCATCCCCCATTCCAAAAGCTTCCCTGCACCATGTTTGCATTTTCTAGAATGTAGGCGGAAGGTGTTAGAGTGAACTGTTCTGCTTGCCAACCAGTGAAAAGTGGTCTTTTGGTTTTTTTTTTTTTAATCTTTTACTTGCCAGTTTGAAAATATGTATGTTCCAACATTTTGCCATTAAGAAAACTGCCTGTAATTTACAATGGATTTCAGTTAGGTGTATTTTTGTGTATCTTTGAGAGGTGTTTAATTTCTAAGGTTAAAATCACAATTTTTTTTTTTTTTTTTTGAGAGGTTTTTCGCTATAGGGCGCGTGCGCTCGCCAGACAGACAGAGAGAGACATAGAGACAGAAAGCGAGAAATCACCCCCCAGGTGGGATGGTCACGCCGCAATCCCTTCTCCTCCATTCTCCTCTCGGGATCCTGGGCACGCACGCACACGCGCCCGGCGTGAGTTGTAAGCCACTGGGTCCGAGACGCGAACCGCGGTCGACTACATGGGAGTCCAGCAACATAGCCATTACGCTAACTGCTGGTTCCCAAAAATCACAATTTTTTAAAAGTGGATTTTATTCCATTTTAAAATTTACTTGCAACAAAAGGCACTCCTTTTTCCTGTTCAGTGCTCTTGAGTTTTGGCAGTTGCATGTAGTCATGTAACTCCAGCTTCCTTCATGACATAGAATAGTACTTCTGACCCTAAAAATCCTTTCCCCCTGCCCCTTTATAGACAACCCCTTTCCCTATCCTCAGGCTACTACATCTATTTTCTGTTCCTAATCATTTTGCCCTTTTCTAAATGTCATACAAGTAGAATAATTTAGTAAAAAGGTTTTGGATTTAGCTTCTCTCATTTAATAACATGGATTTAAGGTTTACCCATGTTGTTGTTTCTATCATCAGTTTATTCCTTTGTATTTCTGCATATTGTTTCATTGTGTGACTGTCCCATAGCATATTTTTCCATTCACCAGTCAAAGGACTGTTGAATTGTTTCCAGTTTGGGGGATTATGAATGAAGTCACTAAAGGAGCCTCCAAAGAAACGGAAGAATAGGCTCAAAGCTCCAAGGAAAGAACCAAATGTGTACTGGAGAGGTTTTTCTGTCAATATAGGTTTACATTTTCCTTGGGTAAATACCTTATAGTGAAGTCTCTGGGTCACATACCAAGGGTATACTTAGCTTGATAGAAAACTGTCATATTCATCCAAAGTGACTAGACCATTTGGCATTCTCATCAGCAACGTGTAAGAATTCTGTTTGCCCTGCAACTTCACCAGGATTTGAAATATGGTAGTATTTCATTATGATTTTGATGGGCATTTTCCAAATGATCAAAGGTATTAAATATGTTTCCATATACTTTGTCGCCACCCTTACATCATCTTTGGTAAAATGCCAGTTCAAATCCTTTATCTATTTTTTAAATTTGGTTGATGGTTTTTTAAAAAGAATTATTTATTTAATTTTATTTATCATTATTTTTTAAATTTGCTATAGGGCATGTACATTCATCAGAGAGAGACCGGGGGTGGGGGTAGAGAGAGAAAGTGAGAAATCAAACTGCCGGGTCTGGGATGCGAACTATGGTCAGACATGTGGGAGTTCAGCACCTTTAACCACCATGCTACCTATTTTATTTATTCATTTTGTCAGGGAGTCCGTGTTCTTGCTAGAGAGAAGGAGAGGGAGAAAGTACCCCTTAATGGAGCAGAGTCATGCCGCAATCCTTTCTCCAATTTTCTATCTTATCGGGATTTTGAGGACCCATGCACCCATGCTCAGTATGTTTTTCCAGCCACTCCATCTTGGATTGAAACCTAACTGCTTCAACAGCTATGTGGGATCAAGCTTCCTTAACCTCTAGGCTATGGGACCCGATAATCACATATTAATATGCAATGAACAGATTATCAGTCAATCTTGCTCACTATTGGTTTGTCTTTCTCTCTGTCGTTTTTTTTTTTTTAATACCAAGGTGACACCTTAATTTTAAACATTAAGCTTATGATAGGAGTTGGACAGATTTGGGGTTACAACCTTATTCTGTTGTTGACTGTCTGGATGATTTTGACCAATCATTTGACCTCTCTAAGGCTCAGTTACGTCATCTGTAGTTGGTCTTATTGCCTAATTGCTGATGGTTGTTCAGATTAAATGAATTTCCTTCACAGAACCTGGTGCACAGTGTGTATTCACTAATAGATAGTTTTTACCATAAGTCAGTAAGTATTATTGACTTAAGTGCATTTATTTAGTCTGTCTGCTTTTTTTTTTTTTCCATAGTAAATATGCAACGTTCTTGAAGGTAGGCCCTTGTTAAGTTTAGTTTACAGTTTACCACCAGTAACTAGATCATCCTCGATCTATAAAAGGTTTGAATAAACTGGTTGAGTGAATACATGAATGAAGGAAACAATGAGTACTATTTATGTTTGACTCACCAAAAAGAGCCCAAACATAGTTTCATGGGTCACTGTCTTGTATCTAGAAGTGTTTGTTGAGTTGTACCATTATTACATTTTCCATTTATTTTAGTGCTGTTGTCTTTGATATCTTTTCTCCATACACTTCAAATTTCTTTTTAGGGAGGTTGAGAGCTTAAGGATCTGGGGATGTGATTTCTTACCTATGTCTCTCTGCTTTTACATGCTTTATCAAAGGCCATAGTGCCATGACCTGTGTTTCATTTTTAGGGTTCTTCTTTACTTGGATGTGGTATTTATGAACAATTGCAGAGTTAATCAATGGCTTCCCAGCTCTGTGCCACACAGTGCTGATGACTGAGGTTGTTTCTTGGCTGTTTTAGGATAGAGTAAGTATGTTGTAGGCTGGAAACCAAGAAATCAGGCCAGTAGATATAGCATTTGGGTTCCCATAATCTGACCCCATTTTTAAGAAATCGCTGACTTTGGCAGGGTGCTGTCAGAGCCTCACTAATTCCAGCAGTGGCCTCCTCAACACCATTGTTCCAGCAGGTCTCTGCTGAGTCAGCCCTTAGAACTAGGTCAGAATAGCTCATGTTGTATAGACTGAGCAGTACTTGAAACCACCTTCCACTAAAAGGGAGAAAGTTAACTTTAAGCCAGTCTGCTTTCTTTTGCAAAAGTAGCTTCTGAAGGCCATGAATAATAGAAATAGGGTCTGGATGCTTTGTGATGTGTTAATTATTGTTTCATGTTCCATGTAGCTACGTATTTCGCAGCACTGTTGCTGTGGAAGGTTTTCCAGATTGGCTGTCTTTCCTATTGTGGTGATCCATTTCAGCTTTGAGAGGCTAGCTGAAGTAATACTCTTCCATTCAAGGAGAAAATCACAGTGCTTTTCTTGGTATATATTTTCAAAGCAACTCTTACCTGGCGAATTACCACCTAACTTGAGTGCTTTTATAAATTATCTTCATTAAAAACTTGGTTAGAACATTCCTTTGAGTCCTTAAAGTACCCTGCCCTTCTTAGCCTCATCTTGGTTGTGTCTATTAGAACACTAAGTGCTGGCCTGTAGGGTGCAGTTTTAATGAAAAGGTGAAGGCACTTGAACTTTTTCCTACTTTCTACTTCCTTTCTGTTGCTGTTTGTCTTTTGTTGTTGACATAGCTGTTTCAAAAAGCCTTGTACTCAGCACACATTTGCTCTGTTATCTAGAAGAAACACCATTATTAGAAACTTAAGGAAATCACTGGAGTTCAGTAAAACGGGTTCTACAATAGAGAGAAAAGCATCTGTTACTTGTGAATAATAGAGACAGGTTAACTCTATCACGCTTAGCAGTCCTCCCCACTGTAACACAGCCTTATTTAACAAATGTCTTACAAGAGGCGTTTTGGAGTTAAGAATAATGAAACTGCCATGGTTCTTTGTTAGAAGACCTTGAGAGAAAGAGATTTTTTTGCTAGAGGGTATGTGCACTCGCCAGAGAGACAGAGTTAGAAAGTGAGAAATCACTCCCCGGGGCGGGGATGGCCATGCCACAATCCCTTCACCTCCATTCTCCTCTTGTGATCTTAGGCACGCACGCACATACACTTGGCATGAATTTTAAGCTACTGGGTCTAGGGCTCGAACCGTGATCACCTATGTGGGAGTCCAATGACATGACTATTATACCATCTGTTGGTCCTGGTTAGAAGACATTTTATGATTGGTTCTAAGATCTTCAAATAGCGTGTGTTTAAGAGCACCAGAAAAGAGTAGGTGCTTAACCTCTAGACTCATCCTCTTCAGGCCAGGAGCCAATAGTCACATGTGACTGTTGGAGTATTTCAGCCGTGGCAAGTCTGAAGCATGATATCCTGTTGGTGTAAAATAGAGCCCAAATTCTGAAGACTTAGTTTGAAAAAAAAAAAAGATGATGGTAAAATATCTCCTTAGGGCTCGTTCTTTGGTACAGCAATATTGTTTCTCAAGAGAAGCTGGATCCCACGTGGTGATCATTGTTCGACTGCCTGAAACACACCATGTGCATACATGAATGCCTAGGATCCAAAGGACAGGAGACTGAAGGAAGGGTATCAGAGGCTGTGAAAGGTGCTCCTCTCTCTCTCACGCTGCCTCTTGTGTGTGAACACAGGTGTTCTATCATGAAGAAACTGAAATTTTTAAAATATTGTTAAATTCATGTTGAGGGGCCAGCAGGTAGTTTGGTAGTTAGGGTGCTGAACTCCCACGTAGCCAATTGCAGTTCAAGTCCCAGACCTAGCAGCTTGAAAATTATGCCAGGCATGTTTATGTACAAGCCCAAAGTCCTAAGAGTAGAATAGAGGAGAAGGGATTGAGTCATGGCCATCCCCCTGGGAGGTGATTTCTCACTTTCCTTCTCTCTGTCTGTCTCTTTGTCTCTGGTGATTGTATAGACCCTTATGCCAAAAATTTTTTTAAAAATCATGTTGAAATTATAGCAGTTTGGATGGATTGGATTAGCGTGAGTCCATTATTAATTTCACTTGCTTTGACCTCTTTTTTTTTTTTTTTTTTTTTTTTGGAGAGGTTTTTGCTATAGGGCACATGCACTCGCCAGAGAGACAGAAAGTGAGAAATCACCCCCCAGAGGGGGATGGCCACGCCACAGTTCCTTCTCTTCCATTCTCCTCTTGGGATCTTAGGCACACATGCACACACACCCGGCATGAGTTTAAGCCACCAGGTCCGGGACTCGAACTGCAGATGACTACATGGGAGTCCAGTGACATAGCCATTACACCATCTGCTGGTCCATTTTGACCTCTTTTTAATATTATCTATGTATTTTAAAAATAGTTCACATTATGTCATTATTAGACGAGGCTGAAAAACTGGTGCGACAATGATACCTATCCTTCCAAAAGTTGAAGCTGAAGTCATATCTCCTGACAGTACTCATTTGCTAATGAGAAGTAGTCATCTTTGAAACACATTGTAGAAGCAAAGTCTGCACTAGTCATGGCAGGTCAAGGGAAGTGGGGAAAGGTGATGGCTGAAGTCTCCCTCACCGGTATTTGGGCTCATGGTGACCTTGATGTGAAGTTCAAGACAGAAATAACGTAACGAGGGGCCTGGCAGGTGGTGTGGTGGTTAGGGTGCTGGGCTCCCACTTGGCCAGCTGTGGTTCGAGTCCTGGACCTGGTGGCTTGCTTTCTCACTTTCTCTCTCTCTCTCTCTCTCTCTCTCTCTCTCTCTCTCTCTCTCTCTCACACACACACACACACACACACGCACACACACTCTTCCTCTCCCTCTCCCTCCCTCTCTCTCTGTCTCTCTCACTCGATCCTTCTGTGGTCAAATTAAAATCAATCAATAAGTTAAAATTTTAAAATCCTTTGAAAAAAAAGGGAATTAACATAAGAAGGTCAGAATGCAAAATGAAAAACCCAGCAATTTCTCTGGAGAAGCTTGCTTTCCACAAGTCTTACTTGACCTCAATTTCATGCTCAGAATCCTCAGGCTTGTCAACACCAGGGAACGTCTTTCAGATGTGCTGCACCTAATAGGAACTCCAAAGGGCTGCCCCCTAAAGTCATGTGCTTGTGTAGCATGTTGAAAACCATCTCTTATGCTAACATTGCTGAGGATATTGAGGAAGGCCTGTGTGTATTTCTGTAAACTCGGGTTTTAGAGTTGAGCTTTAGGAGACTTGGTGGAACCCAGTCAGGGCTGAGCCTCTCCCATGTGCCTCTCATGTGCCCACTGAAATCAGAACCTTAGTGCAAAGAAGAGCTTTCTCCCTTGACCATAGGAGCTTACTCATTCAGGAAGCACAGAGCACTTCTATGTGGCACACCCTGTTCTAGAGCAAGGGATACTGTAGCAAGAAAGGAGAGTAAAATCTTTGTCCTTGAGGAGCTTACATTCTGGCAAAGCCTGCAGTATAGCTCAAAATGCTCACTTGCAAAAAATTTCTGAGCTAGAGAGAAGTTGGGGATTATGTAGATCAACTCATTTTTTTCATAGAGTAACTATTAGTGTACATTTCGAGTCTACAACAGGGCCTAGCTCAGCGCCTCTGTAGAGTAGGTACCACTCATGGGCATTCATTGCACAGATAGTTTCTTAAGCATCTGCTATATTCCAAACACTATTCTAAGGGCTGGAAGGATATACTAGGGGTCTTCAAAAAGTTCGTGGAAAATATGTATGATTAAAAAACTACACATGGATTCCAAAAGTGTTTTACAACAAAATAAACGTATACTTTAATTGTAATTTTTCCACAAGATTTTTGAAGTACCCTCATATTGATAAAGAAAAGGAAGTTTATTGTTCCTAAAGAACTTAGGTTCCAGTTCTTGGTTGGTAAGGGAGAGTTAAACAATGATCACGGAGGCTGGCAAGGTGGTGTGGTGGTTAAGGCACTGGACTCCCACATGGCTGACTGAAGTTTGAGTCCTGGACATAACAGCTTGTTTTCTCACTTACCCTCAGTCTCTCTGTCTTTCTCTGGACAAATTAAAAATGACAATGATGAAGATGAATAAAATAAAATAAATAATCCCCAAAAAAAGATTTATGTAAAAAAGAAAAACAATGATCATGAATTACGTGGTCACACACCAAGTTATGTGATAGATACAGAGTTGATAAAAACTATGAAAGGAAAAGTAGAGTAAGGGGAGGGGTATTGAGAATGCTGAAGGGAGATGACTGACAGTTTTAGGTAGAGCCAATTTGGAAAGGTGACCTTTGTGTAAATGTTGGGTTGGAAGGTGTTAACCTTGTAAATACTGGGAGGAGGCATTCCAGGTAAAGGGAACAGCCAGTGGAAAGTCACTAAGGCAGGAACATGCCTAGTGAAGTTAAGGAGTGTCAAGTTGGGGATGTGGGACAGTGTGGCTGAGCGACAGTGATCCAGAAGGAGAGAGAAAGTTTGAGAAGATGGAGCTAAGGAGGTAACAGGGAAACAGGTCATGTGAGAACTTCAGCTTTTATAATACAGGTTTTTGAGCAGAGAATTGTGGTCTGGCTTACCTTATTATTTTAGTAGCATTTTTTTAACCATACAATAAAATTCCCTCTTATTAGTGTACAGTTCTGAGAGCTTTAATAAATGCACAAAGTCTTCCAGTTACTATCACGAGTCATTCCCTTGCTCTGAAGAACTCCCTCTTACTGCCCCTCTGTTGGCTGACCAACTCGGGACCACTCTGGGTGCCTTGTGAGTATCAGACTGCACAGATGCAGAAGATGAGTTAGGAGGTTCATGCTGTTGTCAAGGTAAGCAGTGATGGAAGTTTGCTCGGGTGCATAGGAAGCTGTCAGATTCTGGATCTGTTCTGGAGGTAGAGATTTTGTGGGAGATGTGAGCAAATGAGAAGAGAGAAAAAGATGGCATCCTGACTTTTCCCCTGTGTCCGAAGGAAGGCTGGAGACGTCATTTACTGAGACTGGACAGGTTGCAGGTGGAGTCAGTTTGAAGTAGCATATCATTGTTCAACTTTGGACATTTTGAGTCTACATGTCTATGAGATATCCAGGCAGAGATGTCAGCAGAGCGGTTTGCTGAACTGAAATGCACATGTTAATGTTTAGAAACCAGTGTTTAGAAACAGCTGAAAACAACACCTGAGATTATTAGAGGAGCCACTTGTCAGTGTTAAGAATTCAGAAGTGCTTGAGTGATTAGCCTGACACTCAAGATTGTTGTTTATAACATGTTTTTTTTTAATGTTCATATATTTTATTTTTCCTATGCAAGAGATAGCCAGAGAAAGCCCACAGAAGTGTGCATAAGGAGAGACAGGCACCCACAGAAGGACCTCATCATACCATCATCTCCTCCCCTTGCCTTCCAGCCAGCCAGGATGACAGTCATTTTATGGCCCTTCAGTTCATTTCTTCATCCGTTCTTTGCTAGAAAGATATATTTCCTTTCTGTGCCAAGAATACCACAAAGTTTAATACAGCTCTAATAGACGTGGTGTTTGCTTGACTTGTTAATTAAAATCATGACCCGTTTTAGGATTAAGGAAGAATTGGTTCAGAGGGACTCTTTTTATTCCACTCAAGTTGTTTACCTCCAGGAAGAACTTTTGGTGTTTGACTTTGGGTCACTGTCTATCGATTTACTCATTTCTGCTGCCTTTCATTGCCAATGCACTTGAATTGAAGAAAAGAGAACTGAAGAAAAGATTAAAAATAAAAGCAAAATACATTGTGCATTCACAAATAATAATAATAAGGAGAAGAAGATACAAAAGTCTATAGATGGCCTAATTCAAATTAGGTGGAAACTTGTATGTGATGTGCAGAATACAGACCGGAAAGAATAATTAAAGTGGTGACAATTGCTACCTCTGTGTTGGAAGTGTTCGAAGAGTTCTATATAATTTTAAATATTTTCTCTCTGTGTTTTGAGACCTTTCTCAGTGAATGGATGTATTTTCCTTTTTAAGATTTATTCAGTAAAGGTTTATTCAACATTACATTCAGACCTGGAGTGAGACTAGACTAATGCATGAGACAGGAAAAGGCTTTGCCCTCAGGGAGCTAATAGTCTTGTGAAAGCGTGTGAGGTTATTATAATTTTATTAAACAGATACTTTATTGGATCCAGCAGGTGGTGTGGTGGTTAAGGTGTTGGAGTCTCACATGACCAACCTGGGTTCGATTCCTAGACCTGGTGGCTTACTTTCTCACTTTCCTTTTTTCTCTCTTTCTCTGTCTCTGATGACTATGCCAAGTTTTAAAAAAATAGTAATAAATGAAATAAATAATTATTTAAAAATAAATAAATAAAATAAAAAGATACCTTTATGAGGAAAGAATGCAAGTGATCTTGTCTTGTTTCATTGGTTTTTTTAATGCACCAGGACTGAGTGAACTCTTTGTTTCCTCATGATGGAGCACACACATGTGAAAAAGAGGAGAGAGAGAGAGGAAGAGAGAGAGAAACTCAGGGGGGTTGATGTGTGCCCAGATTGCCTTCCTTTATTTCTCTAACCCTCCCAGTCCTGGGTACTCGTGCTAATGCCTGGCGTGTTTCAGGCTGATCTGGGTAGGGATTCAAACCACCGTTGTCATGTGGGATCTGGCGGCCTCAATACAACACTTAACTGTTGTGCTATGGGGCCAGTGCCAAGTGAGTTCTTTGTAAATTATTCTCCACCCTTATTTCTTTCTGTTACATTCTCAGAGGCTCCAGGAGGGGGAATTTGTAACTGTGCGACTCCTAGCTGCCTTTGGAAGCCGTTTGTGTAATGTGGCGTATCTTGTAGTAATGAGGAGTGGGATTTCGCTCCATTCCCCACAGAGGAAGCACACAAGGCCTGAATGTGTACTGGCCTTAGGCTCAAATGATCCTATTGAGGGGCAGCGGAAAACATCATGGTTCCTTAGCAGAATCTTGGGTGGTGGGTCTCACCTGCTGTCATCATGCCCTATGTAAGACGTCACCTGGCCTTGCTAAGCCTCTGTCGTATTATCTGTAAAGTACATGAGATGAAAATAGTGGAATCTGATTCCCGGATTTACACAGTGATGGGGCTGACCAATGTGGTTTCCTAACTTCAAGAATGTTAAGAAAGAAAAAATACCTGTATGAATGTCATTATCCACCCTCCTTCCTTCCATGGGAGGTGGAGGTTTAGTGCCAAGTTTATATTTTGTATCAGTGACCCTACAAATGAGGCAGATTGGGAGAGCTTGCTTGGAGAATCTGTTCTCACGGAGAGGCTTGGACCAGGGACATTTCACTTTCTCCCATGACTGTCTCTCTGTGTAGGCTTAAATATGTTTAATGGAATTGGCATCTAGCTCTTGTATTAGTTGGTGACTGGCTAGATGCCACAACTGGAAACAAAGAATGGGAGAGGATATATTATGCTTCAAAACTTGGAACCTACAATAAATGTTTTCTTAGATCTTCTCTATACTGAATCCTATAGCTGGTTGATTTATATTCTCCTCTTTTTTTTTCTTCTTCTTCTTGTGTGAAAATGTTGGTATAGTGACTTCCTTCTAATTTTATCAAATACAGTATGTCCAGAAACAAAACAGAGCCATGTTTCTGTGTGCGATTTCTGGCAGAAATGGTGCGATTTCATCGCAGGATAAAACTGTGAATTTGTGGGCAGCAACATGGTACGCGTACTCAGAGGAAGCAAAAGGAATACATAGCCTGGCTGCCTGTCGCCTTTGTCTCGGTGGCCAGAGGAAATCGTTGGTGATTTGTGGGAGCCTAGGCTTGTGGAGACAGAGTCAGAACTGGTCATTTGCACAGCAGGCAAGCATGCTGGGTAGAGCCCAGGGGGCAGAAGTACAGGATTGTAGTTCCAGTAGAGTGACATTATTTATTCATTCAAATTACACAAGTCGTGTGTGTGTACATGCTTGTGTGTAAGTGTGTGTGCATGTTTGTGTATGAGACTGACAGATACAGTCAAGTCCCAAACAAGAATGAACAAAGACAAACCCAACCATGTGGTTAAGTTCCCTGCCTTGGGCGCTGTCTGGAAGGAGAGGGGGTGGGAGATGTGGTTCTGCCTTTGCCAGTTCTCGGGAGCCTCTCCAAGCACCAGCAGTGAGCTGAGTGTAACCCAATATTTAAAAACACATGCTTGTACACAGAGCCACTCCTTATACATAAGTCTGCTTCCTCAGCCAGGATTCACCTGGAGACAGACTGCGTTGAATTTATTGAGAGTAAATTATGAGGTTTTATCAACAGTTCAAGGGATTCTTCAAGGGGAGCTTTGACTGCCATGTAGGGTGGAATTGGGGTGACAGGAGGGAACCACATGTTCAGGTGATAAATTGAAGGGGATGATGAAGAACTTAATAATCAAGGGAGCTGCAGATGGCATAGCAGTTACATTGTTGTACTCCCACATGGTTGACGCGGTTTGAGTCCCAGACCTGGTGACTTGAAACTCACACCGTGTATGTGTGCATACATGCCCAAGATCCTAGGAGGAGAATAGAAGCGATTGTGGTGTGGCCATCCTCCCGTGGTGATTTCTCACTTTCCCTCTCACTGTCTCTGTCTCTGTCTGTCTCTCTCCAACGAGCACATATGCCCTAAGGCAAAAACATCTACCAAGGAAAAAAAAAAACACCCAAAACCCCAAAAACTTAGTAATCAAGATAAATAATATTTTAGTGTGATTGATTTTAAAAGTCAAAATTATTTAAAGCAAAGATGGAATCAGTGTTACAGAGTTTTCCTTTTGCCTTAGGCTTCAATATGGCTGTTTGGCATTGTTACCAGTCTTGCCTTTATTTAAAACTTATATTTTATTCATCATGGGTTCTTTGCATTATTTTTAGTATTTAAAAATATTGCATGAAATAATATTTCTCTTGTTACCAGGTTTTTGGATACCTCTTGAGAATTTGCATCCCAGGATTATGTTTAATTTGTCTCACTTTAATCTAGCTCTGCCTGTAACATTTGCCTTGACTGCTAACTAGCAAACCTGGGGGAGAGGGGGGAGGGTAAAAGAACATTTCGGAAGACTGATCTCAAGAAGGAGCTCAAGTTTTACAGAACATTAACTGTCTGGAGCTGGCTTCATAGCCTGGTATTAGTTAAGGCAATCAGATCCCACATGGTTGACCACACAGTTTGAGCCCTAAACCCGGCAGCTTGAAAAACATGCCAGGTACATTTACGTAGGTGCCCCAAATCCCAAACAGAGGGACAGATGAAGGGATGCTTTCTTCTCTCTCTTTCTCTGGTGAATGCACACACCCTCTAGAAAAAAAAAAAAAAAAAAAAAAAAAAAAAAAAAAAAAAAAACCGAAAACAAAAAAAAACAGAAACAAAAACAAACAGAAAAAGGAACATTAACTGCTCGGGTTAAACTCTTTTTAAATGCCATGCTATGCGAAGGAATATTTACATATTCATTTATTTCATTGCTATTTATTGACTACTTCCTGGAGGCTGGCACTATTCTAAGTGGTAGGGCTGCACCAATGAGGTAGAATCCCTGTTGGTGTGATCCTTACATCCCAGTGGGAATAACCATACAGCACCTCTAGTCCTCAGGACAGCTCAGCAATATAGGTGTCAGTTTCGTCATTTCAGAGGTGAGAAAAGTGAGGTTCAGAGTGATCCTGGCAGCAGATAACTAAGTGTGATAATACCTAGCACAGAATCTAGTGCTGAAAAGATTCAGAGAAAGTCAAGCCTATTGTGACCCGGGCTTAGTCAATAGGAGGCTTCCTGGAATATATGAATCCTAAGTTGGCTCCGAAAGGAAACCAGTAGCCCTAAATGTAGGCAACAGGATAAAACCCATTTTCCTTAATTTTAGCAAAACAACAAGACAGCACAGAGAAAGCTAGACAAAAATATGGAGCTAGAAAGCGTTTGCTAGGTCAGCCAGCAGTGTCCATCTGGACCTCTGGAAGGCAGAACAGGTTGACCTTTCATCCCAGCTCCAGTCTGTTAGAAGCAGAATCCTTATCTGGATTCAGGAAAGAAGTCCGCAGTGATTAATTAGCAATGCCTGCATGGGGTTGACAAGGATCATCGCTAATTTCATACTAGTGCTTTATTGTGTTGATTATCCTAGTGCCTCTGCTGAATATTCTGAGGACCACTATTTGGATTATGGTTGGGCAAGTTATTAATATATGTTACTTGATAGTTGGGAGAGTTGGCAAGCATAAAATAGACAACTTTGCTAAAAACATTGAACATGTGTGCTGCAAATACAATTTTTTAACATCTGTGTATGCGTAATGGTATAATGTCAGCCCTTAAAAAACAGAAGGACATCCAGCTATTTGTGATAACATGAATGAACCTAGAGGACATTATGTTAAGTAAAATAAGTCAGGCATGGAAAGATTAAAACTTCATCATCTCTTATGTGGAATCTAAAAAGTTGATGTCATAAAAGTAGAAAATAGAACGGTGGCTACCTGGGACTGAGGCGTTTGAGGGTAAGATGGGGAGATGTCGGCCAAAAGATACAAAATTTCAGGGCCAGCTCATGAGGGGTGGTTAAAGCAGCAGGATCCCACATGGCTAACGGTGAGTTCAAGTCCTGGATGTGGCATCTTGAAAAACATGCTGGGTGTGTGCATGTCTAAAATCCCAGAAGGAGGGAGAAATGTAGGAGAATGGGTTGCAGCTTGACCATTCCATATGGGAGATGTTTTTTTCACTTTCTTTGTGTGTATCTTCGGGGACTACATGTGCCCTTTGGCAAACTAAAAAAAATCAGCTAAAAAATTTCAGATAGATAGGAGTAAGTTCAAGAGATTTGTTGTACACCATGGTCACTAGACTTCACAATGTGTGGTACTCTAGAAAAATGCTGAGAGAGTAGATGTAAGGAGTTCTCACCACAAAAATAATTACATGAGGCAATGCATGTGTTAATTAGCTAGAGTTAGTCATTCTGCAGTGTATTTTCAAAACATTTTGTGCACAGTAAACACATACAGTTTTATCTTGCCAATTAAAAAAGTAAATTTAAAAAACTATGTAGGTGTATATATGCATAAAGCAATTAGAAAAGAGATATGCATCTAATGACTTTTCAAAAAACATCTCTATCGATATACAATTGATAGGTAATACCTTATAATGTTTAGAATATATAATTGGATAAGTATCGACATATATGTAAACTGGTGAAACCATCACTATAATTAAGAGAATGAGCATATCCATTATCCCCCAATAAGTTTCCTTGTGCCCCTTCATAATTATTGTCATCAACTTCATCCCTTCCTTTCCCTTTTCACACAGCCAATGGTATGTTTTCTTCTATCACTATACATTAGAATGCTTTTCCTAAAGTTTTACATGAATCGAATGTGTAGTATGTGTGTGTGGGGGGGGGGGGGACCCAGCTTCATTCACAGCATCGTAGTGAATTAATTGTGCTCCATTCACTAGCACAATTATTTATGTATTTATTTATTTATTTTGCCATAGGACACTTGCAGTCGTTGGAGAGAGACAGAAAGAAACAGAGAGAGGTAAAATGAGAAGTCTCCCTGTGGGGATGGACACACCACAGTCCCTTCTCCACTCTCTTCCTGGGATTTTGGGCACGCATACACACGTACCTGGTGTAATTTTCATGTCCAGATCCAGTCCTTGAACTGTGGTCAGCCATGTGGGAGTCCAGTGCCTTAACCACCATGCCACCTGCTGACCCAGTAGCATGACTTTTGAGCCCTGTGTATGTTGTAGCACATAGCCATAGTTCATTGCTTTTATAGCTGAGTAGGACCTCATTGTTTGGATGTCCCATAGTCTATTCATTCCCTGTTGATGGACATTGAGTTGGTTGCAGTTTGTGCTATTACAAATGGAGCTACTGTGTATATTTGTGTGTAAGTCTTTGTATGGACGTATGCTTTCATTTATATTGCATGAACCTAAGAATAGAATGGTTGGGCCAGCAGATGATGTGGTGGAGGTTAAGGCAGTTGGATCCCACATGGTTGACTGTACAATTTAAGTCCCAGACTAGTGGCTTAACATGCTGGATACATGTGTGTGTGTATGCCCAAAATCCTGAGAGGAGAATGGGAGAATGGAGGAGAAGAGATTGCAGTGTGGACATTTCCCTTCAGGGTTGCTTTCTTGCTTTCTCTTTCTCTCTATCTCTATTTCTGGCAAGTGCACATGCGGGGGGAGGGGGGGGCGGGGGAGAGGGTGTGGAGTAGAAATGGCTGTATTATATGGTAAGTTTATGTTTTACTTTTCTTTTAAGAAACTGATAAACTACTTTCCAAAATCCTTGTACCATTTTCCATTCCCATCAGCAGAGTGTGAGGGACTGGATTTTGTTTTTTAAGTTTTTGTTACAGGGCATGTGCACTAGCCAGAGAGAGAAAGTAAGAAACCATGCCCCCAGGGGCGATAGCCATTCCACAGTCGCTTCTCCTCCACTCTACTCTTGGGATTTTGGGCGAGTGGGTCCGGGACTCATAAAGCGAAAATGAACATGTGGGATCCAGCACCTCAACTTCCATGCCACCTGCTGGACCTGGATTTTGATTTAAATCCAGGTAGAAGCCTGTAAGAGGGTCAAGCTTGTATCCTTTACTATTTTTAGGAGGAGACACGGGCAGTGGCAGTGGACACTGGGCCATGAGGAGTCAGCAGTGTTCCATCAGGAAATGGGTAGGACCAGTGTCATAGGAGAGTTGGTGGCTTTAAGAACCTGTCCCAGGTCATGCTTGCCTTACTCTGAGGAGTGGTTGTTGAATGGAGAAGGCAAAGGATTCCAATGATCTACTTTGGATTCAATGCAGTTCTGTTGGTTTCAGCAAATACTTGTTGGATTAATGAGTGTCAAGTCATCCGGGAGTTGAATGACTGAATCATATGGTCATCTCAACATTTTAAGAAACCTACCTCATGGTAGGTTTTCAATCTTACTATTGTTTTAATTTTTGTTTCTGTAATGGCTACTGATATTGAGTCTTTTTATGTGCTCGTTTTACCATCCATATGCCTTCTTTGTTGAAGTGTTAATTCAAATATTCCATTTTTATCTAGTGTTTGTCTCAAGTTTTCAGAATATTTTAATATACTGAATATAGCAGTCTCTCCTTATGTGTGGTTTTGCTTGCCGTGGTTTCAGTGATCCACAGTCTACCACTATCTGAAAATATTAAATGGAAAATTTCAGAAATAAACAGTCCTTAAGTTTTAAATTGCATGCCGTTCTGAGTAGTACGATGCGCTCTCATGCCGTCCTGCTGCAGTTCCTTCTTCATCACAAGTACAAAGGCATATGCAGTACCAGAAGCTGCTTTGAGAGAGAAAGGCCACTTTCATGTAACTTTTATTGCGGTATATTGTTACAGTTGTTCTGTTATCAATAGTTACTGCCATCCGTGTCTTCCTGTGCCTAATTTGTAATTTTTAAAAAGAATTATTTATTTTTAATTATTATTATTATTTAAAATTTTCTATAGGGCACACATGCTCATCAGAGAGAGAGACAGAGAGAGGGAAAACGAGAAAATAAGCTGCCAGGTCTGGGACTTGAATTGAGGTCGTCCATGTGGGAGTCCCTCACCTTAACCACCATGCCGCCTGCTGCCTCCCCCTTATTTATAAATTAAACATTACCATAACTATGTGTGTATAGAAAAATACATAGTATATGCAGGAGTCTACTCTCCGAAGTTTCAAACCGGGTCATTTTTTTTTTTTTCCGGAGAGGTTTTTGCTATAGGGCACGTGCGCTCGCCAAACAGACACAGATAAAGAGAAAGTAAGAAATCACTCCCTAGGGCAGATGGCCACGCCACAATCCCTTCTCCTCCATTCTCCTCTTGGGATCTTGGGCATGCACGCACACGCGCCCGGTGTGAGGTTTTTTTTGTTTTGTTTTGTTTTTATTTATTATCATCATAATCTTGTTTATATCACATTGAATTGCATATAACTTTACTGTGTATTACATTGCTTTTTCAAAAGGGATTGCCATGCATGTCAGTCAATACAGAGGCAGTAAACTCCCCACTTCATTATTCAATATCTTTTCATTGTTTTTTCCGATCATTATTATTATTATTCCAATTATTTTTTTTAAGCGCCTGGTGTGAGTTTTAAGTCACCAGGTTTGGGACTCGAACCGCGGTCAACTACATGGGAGTCCAGCAACATAGCCATTATGCTAACTGTTGGTCCCTCAAACTGGGTCTTGAAAAGAATCCTTCCCAGATAAGGGGGGATTCCTGTTTAAGTCTCTTATCAGATAATATAATTTCCAAATATTTTTTACCCCTATTTCTGACCCTCTGTCCTTTCCCACCCTCTTTTCACACTATCTCTGGTGTCTACAGTTGTCTTCCATTCCTTTTCCCCCCACATTTTATTGATCACATAATTTCTTAAATAATATAACAACTTTCAATAGCAAGTTCAGCTGGTAATTTCAAGTAAAGCAGTTTTAACTTAAATCATCAAAATCCTAAGGAACTTTGCTTAAAACTTAAAGCCAGGAAACAGGTTAGGATTCTGTTCAAATGGTCGGTACATGAACCTATCGACATCTCAAGACAGGACACAAATCCTTAAAACTGGACAACAAAGCCTAGAAGAAGATCAGCAATGTTTCAGACAAAAGTCAAAAAATTCTATTTCACCAATTCAGTCTCATGTACTTTATCTTCTGCTGTGGTTCGATTTTCCCGATTAAATTCTGGGATACAATATTCAACTCCAGACTTGTCCCTATAATTAAGTTGGCCATTTTCTTAGTGTAAGAATTTTGTTTTTTAAAGAATTATTTTGTTTAATGTTATTTATTTATTTTATTTATTTATTTTAATTTGACCAGAGAGGGAGTGTGTGTGTGTGTGTGTGTGTGTGAGAGAGAGAGAGAGAGAGAGCAGTGTGTGTGTGTGTGTGTGTGTGTGTGTGAGAGAGAGAGAGAGAGAGAGAGAGAGAGAGAGAACAAGCCTCTAGGTCCAGAAATCAAATCATGGTCAGCCATGTGGGAGTACAGCACCCTTAACCACCATGCCTCCTGCCAGCCCCAGTAAGAACGTTTTTAAAATCCCTGAGAATTACAGAGAGAAGTTGGTTGGCTACAGCATTTTCTGGATAAATGGTATATCCTAGTAATAATCACTTGCTTTTAATAGATACATTTAATAAATGTACTAAAGAATTGGTAGTCTTCTGAAAATTTAAGTAGTGATTCAATTGAAGGTAATCCAAATGCCCTTACAAATAACACTAACCTTTTTCTTAGAGTAATAGGCCTTTGTTATATTTATTTATGATTTCAAAAACCAGGGGCTAGCAGGTGGCATGGTAGGGCACTGGACTCCTACGGATAACCATAGTTTGAGTCTCAGAACCAGGGCCTTGAGAATCACACCAGGCATGTGTGTGTACATGCCCAAAATCCCAGGAAGAGAATGAAGGATAAGAGATTGCTGTGGCCATCTCCCCTGGGGAGTGATTTCTCACTTTCCCTCTCACTGTCTCTGAGTTCTGGTGAGCACATGTGTCCTGTGGCAAAAACCGTAAAAAAAAAAAAAGAAGAACATAGCTTTGTTCACATTTTCCAAAATGCAGAATTTGAGGAAAACTTTTGTATTATTAACATATATTTGTATCTCTGTGATAGAAAGCTAGGTGAAATAATTTGCCTGTAGTTGATTAAAAGGGGGAAATAACCCTTAATTTCAAGCATGGCAATTTTAAAATGGAATTTTTCAAGCAATGACTCCCTAATACGGTCAGGTGCATTTGGATTTTTCATTTGCTGGAATGTATTTCATGTTTAAAATTTTAATGAAAAACAATAAAAAGCAAAGTGGTTTATAGGTTTCTGGAAAAAGAGATGACCTTTATGTCTGCTCTCTTCAAGATAACAAAATTAGTAAATGCATCCAATTTTTCATTTTTTTTTTAAAAATTAAACCTACTTTTCTACAGGAACATTTAGTAAAATTGGATTTGTTATTCAGTAGTTGACACTTTGATTTCTTTACTTATTTCCAGCAGTTCTTTTGAACCATTGACTTTAAAGGAGACCTCAAACAACCAAACAGCATGAAGAGAAGTCAGTTGATGGAAAGGAGAGTGTAGTCTGTATTGATTGCTTGTTCTGTTTTCTGTTTGTTTTTTCGTTTTTTTTTTTTTTTTTTGGAGAGGTTTTTGCTATAGGGCGCATGCGCTCGCCAGACAGACAGAGACAGACATAGAGACAGAAAGCGAGAAATCACCCCCCAGGGGGGATGGTCACGCCGCAATCCCTTCTCCTCCATTCTCCTCTCGGGATCTTGGGCACGCATGCACACGCGCCTGGTGTGAGTTTTAAGCCACTGGGTCCAGGACGCGAACCATGGTCGACTACATTGGAGTCCAGCAACATAGCCATGACGCTAACTGCTGGTTCCCTTCTCTGTTTTTAACTAGATCTTATTTTTTCTACAAAAGTAGAAAAATTAGTGTAATGTATCCAGACACTCATCATCTAGCTTTATTGATCAACTCTTTACCATCTGTATCTCTAGTCCATTTTCGTTCTCCTGCAACAAGATAATCTAGAAGGAAATGCTGGATATCATTAACTTTTTTTTTTCTAGCTTATTTATTTATCTCTTCCATGAGAAAGAGAGAGACAGGCAGTCAGACAGAGAGAAAGAAAAACAGGCATCCCCAACGGGAGTCTCATATCATAGTACACACTCAGTCTCAGTTGGCTTGGATCACAGGCATGCGTGTGTGTGCGTGCGCGCCTGGCATACACGTGGAGACATTAGGACGTGAACCTGTGATCTTCCCCTATAGGGCCAACATCATAGAGCATTCTGTTACTCCTGCACCACCACTGTTGGCCCTCACTGTTATATTTTTAATCAAAGCTGATTAAACATATATTCTGTAAGGAGCATTGTAAAAATTAGCTTGTTTTCTCGAGGAGACTATTGCATCTCCCCTTCCTTCTAATGCCACACAGTCCTTCTTGCTTTGTCTCAATAAATATTTAAGTAAAACACCATGAGCCGGCATTCACCTGATAACGTTTTCTTTTTAAAAATTATTTTATTTGACTTTATTTATTTTTAAAATTTTGACTAGAGAGGTACAGAGTGAGAGAGAGAGAAAAATCTCTCCCTGGGCAGATGGTTATACCACAAACACATCTTCCATTCTCCTCTCAGGATTTTGGATATGCACGTATATGCACCCACCATGAGTTTTCAAGCTGCGAGGTCTGGGATTCGAACTACAGAGTCACCCTTGAGGGTTTTTTTTTTTTTTTTTTTTTTTTTTGAGAGGTTTTTGCTATAGGGCATGTGCGCTTGCCAGACAGAGAGAGACAGAAAGCAAGAAATCACCCCTGGGGGATCTTGTGCCTTAACCTCCATACCACCTGTTGGCCCACATTTTAAACATTTTTTTAAAAGTTTATTTCTTTGAGGGGGGAAGACAGTGGCACAGTGGTTAAGGTGGTTGGATCCCACATGGCCGACTGCTTGGTTGGAGTCCTACTTCCATTGACTTGAAAAACACGCTGGGCACACATGCCCAAAATCCTGAGAGAAAAATGGAAGAGAAAGAATTGTAGTGTGGCCATCCCCCATGGGGGAGTATTTTCTCACTTGCCCCTTTTTTTTTAAACCGTTTGTTTCTGGATTATTCCATTTAGCCTAATGACTTGAGGGTCATTAGGCTGTAGTATATGTCAAAAGTTCATTTATAGCTGTAGTATATGTCAAAAGTTCATTCCTTTCTAAGGCCGAATAACATTCTATTTCATTTAACATTCCTCAGAACCAGCAGTTGGCCTAATGTTGTTGGACTCTCATGTAATCGACTATGGTTCGAGTCTCAGACCTGGTGGCTTAAACTCACACCAGGTGTGTCTGCGTGCGTGCCCAAGATCCCAAGAGGAGAATGGAGGAGAAGGGATTGTGGCATGGCCATACCCCATGGGGGGTGATTTTTTCACTTCCCATCTCTCTGTCTTTCTGGCAAGTGCATGCGCCTTATAGCAAAAACCTCTCCAAAAAAAAAAAAAAAATGCCTACCCCTGCATGTTAAACTCTAATAACATGCACTTTTCATCATATGACAACCAAAAAACATATCTATACATTTCTCAATGCCTTCTGGAGACTGGGAGTTGAGAGATTGTCAACCCCCACAGTATCTATAAGGACTAAGACCTACAGACCACTTCATAGTCACTCCTTGCCAGTTAGATATAAAATAATATGGAAACTAACCACAAGTAACCTTTTCAACTGACTTCTGGTCTTTTATAATCATTCTATGCAGCAAAAGATTGTCCACTATAGGGGCCAGCAGATTAAGTGTAGTGGTTAAGGCTGTAGACTCCCACATGCCAACAGCAGTTTGAGTTCTAGACCCAGCAGCTTGAAACTAATGCTGGGTATGGATGCATGTGTACCCAAAATTCCAAGAGAAAAACGGAGTAAAAGAGGTTGTGGCATAGCCATCCCCCAGGGGGTGATTTCTCACCTTCTCTCTGTCTCTTTGGCTAATGCATATGGCCTATTTAAAACAAACAAACAAAAAACTCTTAAAAAAATAAGATTATCTAGTATAAAACTAATCTACCTTAACTAAATTTACTTGTTAGTACATTCTATTCATACAGTTGTTGAGATAGAGTAGGGGACTAACAGTGTCACCTGTAGGAGCTAGTTTATAGTCGTCCACTGGTACCACCAGAGGATCTTTGTGTTGCCAGTGGCCACTGAAGCCATCAGTACGAATTGGCTCTACATAAGAGTGAAATTTATAACCTGTGCTCAGAGACTGGACCTTATAGCGTTAGGAGAGTGGAGGGCTGCCTTTAGCCCTGCAGAGAGGAAGAATGTCATCCAACTATGAAAGCTCAGAGCTTTTCCTTTTTAGTGAATTCCATGGTTTTGGTCTTTGTGACAGCTATTGCACATACTGGCTGTCTTCCAGGCATCTAGTTTTAAGCTGCATGTATTCATGAATCAGGCAACTCTAATACATGCCAGTCTGATTAGATGTGGTGTCCCTCTCTGGGCACACTCGGTTCTTACTGGTATTGATAAGGTACTCTGGCTAGAACTGGGGCAGAGAGTCATAATTCATGCACACGAGCTCTGTGCATATCCTGTTGGGAACCCCTGACTTAAATACTTGACATGTGCTGTGCAGATTGACAGTTAGGGATGGTAGGGACTCGCGAGAACTGGAGCTTGTAAAGGGGACATACCACTCTGCTACGGCCGTCCCTTGCCGGGCAGCAGTACAGGCCCAGGGTGACCAGATTGTCTCGGTTTTGTTTTCCTAAAGCTAAGGCCTATGTCATATCCTCCTCAGCTGCCTCAGCTCCCAGCCAGCACTACTTGCTCACCACCTCACCTACTTTCGTACGCAGGATCTCATTGTGTTGTCCATGTCAGCGATGAACTTGAGATTCTCCTCAATTTGCCATGGCGTCCCCAAGCCAGTGGGATTATAGGCTCATACCACTGCACCTGGCCTTTAGGTTGACTCAGGAATCAAACCCAGGCCTCCTGTGTGATTCCTGCTGTGGGGCACAGCATCTAAGCAGCATGCCAGGTCTTCTTCATTTTAAAACAAATGAATTCTGGATTTTTTTTAATGATCCCAATTTTTAACTATGGGAATGAGTGTGTTTTCAATTGGGCTGTAATACACTTAACATAAAACTTGTATCTTTATCATTTTAAGCATACTATAGTTCAGTAGTGTTAAATACATTCTCATTGATGTGCAACTAATTATTAGAACCCTTTTCATCTTCCAAAACTGAAACTCTATACCCATTCAATAACAGTCCCTATTCCTTTACCTCCAACCTCTGCAAGTTACCATTCTGCATTTTGTCTCTGAATTTGACTATTCTAGGTACCTCAAATAAATGGAATTATGCAGTGGCCGTCTTTTTGTGACTGGCTTATTTCACTTAGCATTATGTCTTCAAAGTTTGTCCACGTTGTAGTATGTGTTAGGATTTCCTTCCTTTTGTGTGTGTGTGTGTGTGAGAGATTTTTACTATAGGGTGCATGTGCTCACCAGAGAGACAGAAAGAGACAGAAAATG
Source organism: Tupaia tana (assembly GCA_026018925.1). Lineage (NCBI taxonomy): Eukaryota > Metazoa > Chordata > Mammalia > Scandentia > Tupaiidae > Tupaia > Tupaia tana. Next base: position 26,453,537 of record JAKSZU010000022.1, read on the forward strand.
AGAAATCACCTCCAAGAGGGTATGACCACACTGCATTCCCTTCTCCTCCATTCTCCTCTTGGGATCTTGGTCACAGATGCATACGCACCTGGCATGAGTTTAAGCCTCCATGTCCAGGACTCAAACTGTGGTCAACTACATGGGACTCCAGCAATGCAATCATTATACCATCTGCTGGTCCCCAGGTGCCTTCCTTTATTATTTATTTATTTATTTTTTTGAGAGGTTTTTGCTATAGGGCGCGTGCACTCGCCAGAAAGACAGAGACAGACAGAGAGACAGAAAGCGAGAAATCACCCCTCAATGGGGATGGCCACGCCGCAATCCCTTCTCCTCCGTTCTCCTCTCGGGATCTTGGGCACGCACGCACATGCGCCTGGCATGAGTTTTAAGCCACTGGGTCTGGGACGCAAACCGCGGTCGACTACGTGGGAGTCCAGCGACATAGCCATTACGCTAACTGCTGGTCCCTCAAATGCCTTCCTTTTAAAGGCTGAATTATATTCTGTACCCCACTTCAATTATCCATTCATCATGTGATGGACACGGGTTGCTCAACAACTAATTTTTTAGTAGAAGTTAAAGCACTTGTGTGAGCCAAACAAAAAAGTCTTGGTTGGCTAGATTTAGCACATGGGCTGCCATTTAGTATCATCTGCCCTGTATGGGTAATAGAATTATGCATGGGCTCATTGCTATAGGTCATAGAAACCGTGGAAATGCAGAGGATAATGTAAACCTGGAAATCACTAAAGGGACAGATCTCCTTCTACTTAAAGGCTTGACTAATTAGAAATTTATGGAGCATTATCAGAAACTTTCACAATAACCTGAACTCATCTATTACCCAACGCTACTAAAACTCTGACACAAACTTAGCAGCAGTCCTCCTTGGGAACCAGCACACAGCACCATGCAGGCACCAGACGGGAGGGATGAGTGAATACATTTCAGACCAGAGTTGTGCAGGCCCTATTATCCAGTACACTGCTGGAGAAATGCAGTCTATCGGCAAAGCAGCCAACCTGCACAGAGCCGAGGGTGTAATCGAGTCAGAGCTCCCAGCTCACGTGCAGTGACTCACCGACTCAGCATTTTGCAAAGACGACTCCCATTATGTGCCTCGATTTGGTGACGGCTAAGGATTTACCTGACAAACCGTTGCAAAGAATCACCTGGGCTGTTTGAGTGGCAATAAGAAGGGCTCTTTAAGCTCCTGTGCTCAACCAAAAGAAAAAAAAATGTGCTTTTCCAGTCATAAATGATTTTATTGTAATTGTCTCTGAGCTTGGAGTATGAACTGGGAAAGCCAAATAGAACGAGATGGGGAAAAGTTACTGCTTCAGGTGTGGCGCCAGCTCCTTCCCCAGATGTGCCGAGGGTGAGTGGAGAGCTGGTCTAGGTGAACATTTGGCTCTTCACCAATCTTTGGTGTGAATGCCTCTCCATTTTTGTACTTTTCCTTGGTAAACAGTTCCCCTGGGACAGTGCTTTTAAAGGTTTCCATGCCTGCTGTGGACATGGATACTGATATTGGGATTTATTTCCTGACATCCCTTGGAAGGAGACACTTAGAGATTAAAGAGATATGCTGGAGTCATGTTGAGCTGAGATTAAATGTAAACCTAACACATCGGTGAGGCATGTTACGGCAATGTCTGAAGACTGCATGCTGCTCTCCTTCACCTCTCCCACCTCCTCCTCATCCTTTATCATCAGTTAGGTTTGCTAGAATGACTAGGGACACATTATGGGGCATTCCACCAATGCTTTTAGAGATTGGACTCTCAAAAAATATTTTACATTTTAATAGTTCTCTTTCTTAGAGGCCTTTTCCAGTCTCCACTCGTCAGCCTTGCCTGCCTAATTTGGGGATGGACGCTGTGGAGGTCTTTAGCACACTCCCAGGGTCAGGGTGGACTTGGAAGTAGCAGGGAGCAGGAATGGCCTCACATTTTGACTTTTGCTACTGTCTCCAAATGAAGATTGATGTACAACCACATAGATATATTGAGGAGATTTTCATTTCTGCTTCGAAAGAGAAGCCACAGCTTTTATAACTCTGTTTGAATATTGCAAATGAGAGACTCAAAAATCATAAGCATCCTGGGCCTCTTCTATCATCTCACAGGCCCCGCCAATTTTGCCTGCTTTTAGAGAAGCACTGCTAATTGAAACTATCTATATTGGGACTAGCCAATGGCATTGTGGTTAAGATGACTGGATCCCACATGGCTGACTGTTCAGTTTGAGACCTGAATCCTGTGGCTTGAAAAACATGCTGCGGGGGGAGGGGGCAGCAGGTAGTATAGTGGTTAAGGCACTGAACTCCCCCTGTGGTTGACTGCAGTTCAAGTACCAGACCTGGTGGCTTACTTTCTCACTTTCTCTCTCTTTCTCTCTGGTGAGCACATGTGCCCTATAGCAAATTTAAAAAATGATAATATTAAATTAAATCAACAGTTCTTTAAAAAAAAAAAAAAAAAAGGAAAGAAAAACATGCAGGGTACATGTGCGTGCCCAAAACCCCAAGAAGAGAGGTAGAGGAGAAGGGATTGTGGTATGGCCATCCCCTGGGGAGGAGGGGGGCATTCTCTCACTTTCCTTATCTGTCTCTCTCTCTCCATCTTCACCAGCAAGTGCATACACGTTCTAGCAAAAAAAAAAAAAAAAAAAAAAAAAAAAAAAAAAAAAAAACTACATTGTACTTTAGGTTGATTTTTTGGCTATATGCCTAAGCTCTTGAGCCTGAGCAGGTGATCCATACTTCAAAACCAACCAACCAAACAAAACCCCAGTAACATGGACTGGGAAAAACTGACCTCTGAGTTAAATACTACGTTCACCATAGCGTTAAATAACTTTGGAAACAAATTTCCTCATGTTACTAGTATGAAATGTATACTTTCAACTTTTGCTGCCATTTACTATTAATATAGCTATCACAGAATTCATTATGTTACCTGCAAAGAAGATACAGATAAGAAAAATAGAGGAAATAAACTCACCTTGAATTCCTGTACTTAAACCATTAATAATCTGATATTCAGAGCCTCCAGTCTTATTTTTTTTTTTTTTCTGTGAGTAGATAGTCCATACATGTAGATTGGTCACTTGTGTACCATATAAACCAAACTTGCTCTATTTCCTCTTAAAATGTAGGAGCTTTTTTTTTTTGCTGCTGGTTGATATAGCTGCCACATAATTGGTAACAACACTCTCCAAATCCATTGTGTGATAGGCTTTTACTTGCTTGCCATCTGACCTACTTGTGAGAAGGAGCTTCTTCCAAATAGTGTTTCTTAATGAGGATGGTTGTCGAGAGTGTGAAGGATTAGTCCATGACTCACGTTGTGTCTTTCCACAGTGTTGAGGCTTTATTCACATCTAATGTCGTACACTGGGGCAAGCAGAACAGGGTAAAGGGCAGAGAGACGTGCACCTGCTCCAGGCCAGTACCTGCACCGACACCGTGAAAGAGCTCTACTCCAGGGTCTGTCCAAGGCCAACACCTGGATGGAGCCATCAGCAGGAGTCCTCCATCGAAAGTCACCTCAGCAACACAGTGTCACTAAAGGTTCTGGGCCAGGCGTCCCTCAAGTTGCTGCTGTGAAGAGGGCTGGTCCAATTCAGTCTTGTCAGGGTCTCAGTGCCTCCAGAACTTAGTGAGGAGAGCTGCAATTTGAATCTGTGGTCTGGTTCAAGGGGAGCTGCAAAGTGAGTGCAAAGAGCAAATAACTTGGAGCTCTTTGAGTGCCTGGTTTAGACGCCCCTTAGCAAGGCCTTGCCCTGTGCCTGCGTTCTTATCTTTGTGACCAGTTTGGTTATTGGCTTGTCTTGACTTGTAATAGCAGTTTATGAGTGATTCGGGAAGGCTGTTTATGCAGGTCTGCAAAAGTAGTCAAGTTGTTCATGAACGTCCATGAGAGCAGTCAGGTAAACATGTTTGTCAAAGTATGTTGTCTTGAAACTGTGGTGTTGGGTGCTTAGCAGAAGTAGGGCTAATTCTGAGCAGTGCTCTATACTATGGTGTTGCCCAAACTGAACCACGTCATGGGAGAGGCAGAGGATCTGGGATGTTAAGTCAGTTAGTACATGTTGACCTAATAACCATGAATGCAATGGCCAGTGCGCCCCACCCCCCTTAACTACTCCTGGGGTCTGGTGAAATATTTGCTGGTCAGGAATTTTCCAAGGTACTTTAAAATTAGTTTTGACATACCAGATTTGGCTACCTATTGTGGATCAACAACAAGGAGTATGAAAGGCTGTTGTTATAAACATCTATTTTCGGGGCTGGCAGGTCGCATGGTAGTTAAGGGCCCTGGACTCCACATGGCTGACTGCAGTTCAAGTCTTAGACCTATGAGCCTGCTTTCTCACTTTTCCTCTCCTTCTCTCTCTTTCTGTCTCTCATTCTGCCCCTCTCTGGCCAAATTAAAATAAATTAAAAAAATAAATAAAGTTAAATAAGATAATTTAAAAACCATTTATATTCTTTTAGAGTTAGTCTATATCTGAGCATCTCATAAAGAGAAAAAAGCAATGGGAAAAGATGTCTTAAATCATGCACGTGTTTTTTTCTCTTGCTTAATTGTCATGAGAGATGTGTTTAACCTTTTTTTTAATGTTTATTTATTTATTTTTAAAAATTTGACCAGAGAGGGACAGAGTGAGAGAAAGAGAGAGGGAAAGTGAGAAAGCAAGCCACCAGGTTCAGGACTCAAACTGCAGTAGGCCATGTGGGAGCCTAGTGTCCCTAACCACCATGCCACCTGGTGGACCCCATCCCTTTAAAGTGTGTATGTGTGTATGTGTGTGTGTGTGCACACGCGCATGCGTGCGTGCGCACGTGCTTGAGGGCTTGTGCTGGTGCTTGCTGGGGAGTATCCAGGTTTGAGAAGAGCAAGATATTCTCTCCATTATCTCTGCCATTCAGCCAGCCTTAACTGAAGCTCTATTGTTTTTATGTTCTCTGGGGAACCAGTACTCTGGGTATGTAACCTACCCCCTCCTCTCTCTTTCTAAGCTGTCCTCTCTCTGGGTCTAAAGCCTTTGGAAGCATATGGTGTGTTGATGAGTTGGTTGGCAGTGAAGGGCTGATAAATGCATTTTCTTATAGACATTAAATGCTGATAAAACATTAGTGATGCCATTTAAGAGCATTTGTGACAGGTAGTCCCTTCGCCAAAAACCGTGGCTGGCTACAGGTTAGAATACTGTTAGGACATCAAAATGTTAAGCAAATAAATCTTCAATTTGCTTTTGAACATGAGACCAAGCTCTGCCTATTTTTAATTTCCCAGGGGATTCAGGAATAGCCATTGCATGGCACATTATTTTTATTTATTATTTTTGGTCTTCACGCTAGTGTTGTAAATTGGATGACAATTCTTTGTCCACAGTTATTTCAAGATTTCTACAGGGAATTATTTATAAAAGATCTTTAAAAAAAAAAAAAAACTCATTCATTCTTATGCCATCTAATTGTCTCTTTGCCTTGGCTAGATCTATTCAGCATACAAGAAAAATCAGAATTAGATGTGGAAGGAGGCCAAAAACAGGGGCAGAAGATGGCAGTGGAAATATCAAAATCAGGGCACTTGTGAAGCACATTGTGATTGTAAAAAGGAAGGAAAGAATCTTTAAAATAGATTTGTTCCGCCTTTTTTTTTCCCTTAAAAGATTTGTTATCTATTTTTGTAGCATTGTCTAACGCTGGGGAACTCGTCCAGGCTTCATGAGATCACTTGCCAGCCCTGTGCTTCATTCCCATTAGATTTTTCCGACCTTGTCTGGAGGGTGGCATGGAGAGGAGGGAAACCATAGCAAGGGGGAAATGCAAGAGCTCCGTGGTCCATTTGGTCAGTGGGTACCTGTGGGTGTTCCCCAGGAGCCCAGCCTTCAATTACAGAAGAGCTTAAATGCTACTGGATGTGTTGCTGTTTGAAGCTGCACTTATTAGGCATTTTCTGAGCACCTGGCACTAGTACCTGCCTTTCTAAATGAGAAGATAAGGAAGGTGAAGGCTTATCACCATGCTAATAATGAATCTGCATCTATAAGCATGGCACAATGGTCTCATACAAATAAGCACCCAGCAACTGTTAGTTGCTAGCAGTTTTAGTAGTGAATTTTTAAGAAGCCCTGATAACAACCCAATGAGTCAGCACGATCATCAACTCCATTAGTAAAATGGTAAGATAAGAACACTAAAACTTAGGGAAATAGAACACGGCATCCAGGGTTACCAACTAGTAAGTGGCTAAGTCTGAGCTTGAACCCAGGGCCTGATTACAAAACTTGTGCTCATAACACCAGTAGTATTAAGGATCAGTCCCTTTGGATAGGTGCTTGGTCTTTGCAACTACTATTGGATCATCAGAAAAGTCATGACGCATTTTTGCATAGAAAAATATATCGTGACTTTCCTAACTACCCCAATATATGGACATTCTCATTTAATCTTTTTTTTAAGAATTTTTAATTTTTATCTATTATTATTATTATTTAAAGTTTTGCTCTAGGGCACATGAGTACACCAGAAAGACAGAGAGAGAGAAAGAGAAGGTGAAAAAGCAAACCACCAGGTCCAGGACTAGAACCGTGGTCAGCCATATGGGAATCTAGTGTCTCAACCACCACACCACCTGCTGGCCCCCTCATTTAATCTTTATGACTCACTCAAGGTCATCACATAGCTTATGAAAGGAAGGGTTTAGTTGTTAATTTAGTTCTTATTTCTGCTCTGTGCTCTTGGCTGAAGAACCGAAGGATGAATTATCTACATTTTTACCAAAATTAGACTCCCAATTTTGAGCTGGAGTTCAGCTCTCATTTCTCCCTTCACCCTTCTCTTTTCATACTCCTTAGACCCAGTGAAGTAGGCAGAGAGTTAGAGGGACTCCACCACCATCCCAGAGAGCCAGGAGCATGACTGCCCATGAATGCCCAGTGAGCATCAAAGCAAGAAAGGGCAGCAAGGGAGCGTCAGTGCATTGGCTTCCTGTACCCAGGAGATGCAGAAGAAAACAGGGCCCTGAAGTCAGGCTGACGGTGCAATTTGGGATAAGTTCTTACTCTCCATGACCTCTGTTTCCTTATCTATAATACTGGGGTAATAATACATTGCTTTATAGGGTCATTATAAGAAATAAAGTATATATTGGATACATCAGAACCATTGCATCTATTCTATTATTGTCAATCAAAAGCCCCCTTACCCATGTGCGACCCCCCAAATACATGCTTACAAAATATTTCAGCAACCCCTGTAGTTCACAAAACAGATTCATTTAGCTAAGACTTCACCAGAGGATTTGAATAGAATGTCAGTAGTTTCTGTTTTTTAATTTTCTTTGCATTCAAAGATGGGTTGTGTTGGAGGTTTTGCAGTATAGGTATTTTCTGATCACTTTTCCTTGTTTCTTCAGCCCCCATTTTGTTTTGCTATGGAACAGATTTCTATGTGGACTTCAAAGACCAAGTCTCTTTTAGCCCGACTGTCCCATGGGCAGATGACTACCCAGTGTAGATCTTTAAAGGTACCATGTGCTATAGGAGAGAGGGAAGCCAAGGGGATCGAGGTTCTCAGCCAGAAGCCCTTGCAGGTGTTGAAGAGCAAGGCTTGGCTGTGAGCACATGTTGGCGATCCTGAAGGCTACAAGTACAAGAGTGGCTTTGGTTTTTCTATATCTACCTTTCTTCTATACTTGTATTTGTGCACAAGGCTCACTCATCCTTACTTATCTTTTGTTTTTTCTTTGAGAGATTTTTGCTATAGTGCACATGCACTTGCCAGAGAGACAGAGAGAGTAAGAGAGACAGAAAGCAAGAAATCACCCCCTGAAGGATGACCATGCTGCAATCCCTTTTTCTCCATTCTCCTCTTAGGATTTTGGGCACACACACATGGCATGAGTTTTAAGCCTCCAGGTCAGGGACTTGAACCACGGTCGACTATGTGGGAGTCCAAAGACACAACCATTATGCCATCTTCTGGTCCCAAGGCTCACTCATGTTAAACTTGAGTCCTGTCACTTCCTGGTGACATTATCACACTCCCTTAATTTAGTACTCATCTTTAGTTCTGTACCTTACTGGGGAATTAGGATAGGAGAAAGAAGCTCATAAATAATGGGGTATATGGGGCTAGCAGATGGCATAGTGGTTACATTGCTGGACTCTGACATGGCAGATCATAGTTCAAGCCCCAGACCAGGTGGCTTGAAAAATCATGCTAGGTGTGTGAGCGTGTGCGCCCAAGATCCCAGGAAAAAAATGGAGAAGGGATTTGCCGCATGGCTATCCCCCCTTGGGGTGATTTCTCACTTTCTCACTGTCTCTCTCTCTCTTTCCCCAGCAAGCACACACACCCTAAGGCAAAAATCTCTACAAAAAAGAAAAAGAAAAGAAAATGGGGTATTTGGTAATCTCCACTAGTGAAATCTAGAGAGCCACCTTCACTTAACCAACTTGCTCTTTTTTTTTTTTTTTTTTTAAAGAGGTTTTTTTGCTATAGGGCATGTGCACTTGCCAGACTGATAGAGACAGAAAGAGAGACAGAAAGCGAGAAATCACCCCCCAGGGGGGATGGCCACGCCGCAATCCCTTTGCCATTCTCCTCTCGGGATCCTGGGCACATGCGCACACACCCCTGGCGTGAGTTTCAAGCCGCTGGGTCCGGGACATGAACCGCAGTCGACTACATGGAAGTCCAGCGACATAGCCATTACGCTAACTGCTGGTCCCAACCAACTTGCTCTTTATCCTAAATCGTGCCCATAGCCTCTTGGCTGTGCATGCATTGACGGTAGGCAGCTTGTGCTAGTAATCTACTCCTGTGGACAAACTATCCCCAGTCTTAGTGGCTCAAAACAGTGACATGCATTACCTCGTACACTCCTGACAGATGAGGAATCTGGGAGTGGCCTAGCTGAGAAGCGCTGAGGCCTGGGTCTCTCTTGAGATTGTAACTTGTTGTAGTTTTCCAAAGGCTTCACTGGGGCTGGGTGATCCACTTTCAAGGTGCATCACTCGCATGCCTGGTCAGTGTGTACAAGTCATTGGTAGGAGCCTTTTTTGGACTTCACAAGGTTGTTCAGGTCACCCTCATGATGCGGCTGCTTCCCTAGAGTAGGAGATCAAACAGAGCAAGTTGGAAGTTGTGTCATCTTATAGGATCTCGCCTCAGAAATCACACCTCATCATTTCTGCAGTATTTCTGCAGTGTCAGCTCAGCCCTACTCATATGGGAGGGAAGCTTGAATATCTGGAAACGAGACTCTTTTGAATGTCACTTGGAAGGCTGTCTGGCATCTGCACATAATGTTGCCACTCTGAGTTGCATGCTTTCAAAAAGTGTGTTGCTTGTACCCAGACCTGCTTATACCTGTTAACCTCCTTACTTGAATAATACAGTTTGATCAGATACTATGTAAACCAGTAAAACACAGCTGCTATTTCCTTGAAAAGTTATTTGAATCTATTAGGAAGACCTGATGAAGGTTGATTGCTTAAATATTGCTGTTAAATTAGCTGGAGGTAAGGAGTATAACATATAAAGAGAAGTCATAAAAGATCTAAAACACTACAATTGCTTTGCAAATGTCTTTAAGTTATCATTCTATTTCAAATAAATCTGAACTGGACATCTTACACTCTGTTTTACAAGTATGGTTTATAACAAGAAAAATCATAGAGAATTTCAAACAGGAACCTCGGGTTCAAAAAGAGTTCTTATTCTGCTTTAAAAGATGATGTAGTGGTTAAGGGAGCCTGATCCCACATCAGCAACTGCAGTTCGAATCCTGGCCCTGGTGGTTTGAAGCACATGCTGTGGGGAGTACATGCATGCCCCAAATCTTGGTAAGATGGAAAAAATGAGGGAGGAGGAATTGTGATATGATTATGCCCCATTTGGGGGAGTGTTCTCCCTCATATCTCTGCCTCTGTCTAGCGAATGTGTGCACCTTCTGGCAAAAAATAAATTAAGTAAAAGATAGATGAAATGGTGAACAACTGTGTGTATGTGTGTGTGCCTATCTGAAAACACTTTGTGTGGTGTGAATAATTTTTTTTTTTGGAGAGGTTTTTGCTATAGGGCGCGTGCGCTCGCCAGACAGACAGAGACAGACATAGAGACAGAAAGCGAGAAATCACCCCCCAGGGGGGATGGCCACGCTGCAGTCCTTTCTCCTCCATTCTCCTCTCGGGATCTTGGGCACGCACGCACACGCGCCCGGCGTGAGTTTTAAGCCACTGGGTCCGGGACGCGAACCGTGGTCGAATACATGGGAGTCCAGTGACATAGCCATTACACTAACTGCTGTTCCCTGGTGTGAATAATTTTGCTTGAATTTTTTGCTTTGTGCAGTTTTTTCAATGAAATCACATGTTAGTCTCAAGTACATTAGAAAGAGGCCTGATAATGAGAAATGTTCCATGGGTTCTTTTTTTTTTTTTTTTTTAAAAAAAAAAGAATTATTTATTTTATTTATCATTATTGTTGTTTTTAATTTGACCATAGCAAGACACAGAGAGAGAAAGCTAGTAGGCAAGCTGCCAGGTCCAGGACTTGAACCATCGTTAGCCACGTGACAGTCCAGCACCTTTAACCACCACTCCACCTGCCAGCCCATCCCCAGGTTCTTTCTTACCAATAAGTGATTACAAATGGAAAGTTACCACATTCTGTTTTTCAGGAACCCTGTAAATCAAGTCATTACATTTTTGCAATACTGTATTTCATCAATTTTAAGATGTATAGTTTTCTACATTTGAATGTTTCAGAAATCAAAATACATTCAACAATCAGTGGCATTTTGTAATTCAATTGACAGTAATTTTTCTGCCTTATTGCTTTATAAATTACAGGTGTTGATTTAGATTTGATAAAGCATAGCATGTTTTATGACTTTGTTTTCTAGAAAATAAGTTAAATGCCTGTGAGTTAATGGTTTGTTAGACCTGAAGTGGGTATACCTCCTAGCTGTGGCTTGGTTGAGTCTTTCTAAATTTATTAATAAACCTTTATTAAAACAATGGCTTGATTTTTTTTAAAATGAGAAATTTGGGCCCGCCCCATGGCCTAGAGATTAAGGAAGTTGGATTTCACATGGTGACTACATGGTTCAAGTTTCATACCCAGCAGCTTAAAACACACGTCAAGAGTGTATGTGTGCATGTCCCAAATCCTAATAGGGTAAAGAAATGGAGGAGAAAGGATTTTTTTGTGATCGTACCCTATTAGGGTCTGCGTTCTCCCTCTGTCTTCCTCCCTGTCTCTCTGGCAAGCACGTGCACCCTCCGGTAATTTTTCTTTTTTAATGAGAAGTTATATTGGAATTTTTTAAAATGAGGGTAATAAACATTATATCTCTGTGTCTCAATTTTCTCACGTGTTAAATAAAGGACTCGATGTACATTTTTTCTAAAGTTCTTGTCATTATGAACATCCTAAAATTCCGAGTCTTCTCTAGAAGAACCAGGAGGCTGATTCCTCTTCCCCTGGGGGGAGCTCAGATGCCTTTTAAAATAGGATGAAATCCTTCAACCCTCCCTAACAAACAGTCCCCATGAGGGCATATTCCTATGATTTGCCTGTGATTTCAGGCAATTACGGACCACCAGGTGTCCCCCCACCCCACACACACACACACACTCGCTGCTGTTTCCAGAGCTTATATCTGAATACCTCAGGGACCTTTGGCCTCAAATTAAACACATTCTTGAATTTTGCTGCTTCTGGTTGCATTTTTCTATGTAATAGTCTTTTTCTTTCTGAAGATACGTAAGGTTGAACTTTCTGAATTCCTCTGAGTTTGTAGACAGTTCTTTAAGTCGTAGACCTTTGCTAATATCCTTCACCTTGGGCTTGCTAAAATGTTTCCTTTCATTTGTACCAACCACAGATAATTCTGTGTGCTCTGCTGCTGAGAATAAGGAGAAAGTACAAGTATAGAAGGAAAACTAAAGCGCTCAAGATACTTTGATAAAACGATCATTTCTCTATAACTCAAATCTCTGTCAAATAGGAAACAGTTGTTAATAGAAAAAAAACAAAAAACCCACTATTATATTTTCCAAGTTTTCTCAGTCGTATTTGATGATCTGTGAGGTTTTTTTCTGCCTTGGAAGTACAAAGTCTTGACAAAAACTTCAGGTACAGAGTCCATTGGGGAAATAGGAATAGCACCAAGTGTAACATTTAAGTGCCTTGAACAGCCTGTTCTTACCTTTTTTCTACATAACTACCGTAATGGTTGTGTTGTGTGCATAAGAACTAATGGAGGAAGGATGGCCCAACATGACATGCCACCTCAAAATAGGCCAATTGGACATGTTGAGTATTTTGAGCAGCAGGCATTTGAAAAGCAGCAGCTTTAGAAAGGGCTAGCTGAACTGCCCCCCCCCCTCCTTTTTTTTTTTTTTACCTGCAACAACCATAACAATTCCCATGAGAAAGATACATTCCTGTACCAGGATGAAAAGATAACTCTTATCACCAGTGATGGGGAATTGATGTTATAACAGGCTCGTGTAATAAGCTTACTGAAATCTGGTTTATCAGCCATAAGCCTTATCTTCTACAGGCTTCACATCCCTCCATATACCTCCAAGGAACCGACTCTGGAATTTACTGCCCCTAGCTCAGAGCCCATTGCCTCCTCGTTTCTTCTCTGATATATTGTTCTTTGTTTAAAAGGTATAAAAGCCTTCTGCTTTGGCCATTTTTTTCGGGTCTTTACTTTGTCATGAGGATCCCCATGTACATGTAAAATTAAAGCTTGTAGCTGAGTGAGGTGGTGTACACCTGTAATTCCAGCTACCTGAGAGGCTAAGTCTGGAAGATTGTGATTTCAAGGCCAGCCTGGGCAACATCACAAGATCCTGTCTCTAAAAGAAAGAAAGAGAGAAAACTTTTGTGTATAGTTTTCTCCTGTTAGTCCATTCTGTGTTGATTTGGTTCCTAAACTCAACTGAAGATCCCAAGTAAGAACTAAGATGGGGGACCAGCAGGTGGTGTAGTGGTTAAGGTGTTGGGTTCCCCCATGGCTGATTGCATTCGAGTCCCTGACCCAGTGGCTTGAAACTCGCACTGGGTGCTTGTGCATGCGTGCCCAAAATCCTGAAAGAAGAATGGAGGAGAAGGGATTGCAGCATGGCCATCCCCTCAGGATGACTTTTTCTTTGTCTCTCTCTGTTTCTCCAGTGAGTTCATGTACCTGATTCCAAAAACCTCTCCAAAAATAAAGAACTAAGGTTGGATAGAGGTGATCTTTTGCCCTCGTGATAGATACAAAAATTTATCTCTGCAGTTGACCTCTGATGCTCAATTCAGATTATTTAGTGGTTCTTAGCTGGATCAGTCACCAAAGACCTTTCCTCACAGATGTCCTAGTATTTAGAAACCTTGTCCTCTTTATCACTGTCTTTACTGGGCACCATAAAACCTCTCACTTTGGCCAACCTCATTGTGACTTTGAGGAGATGGGTTTCTATTGGTGGCTTTTCTCTGTCCTTCACAGTACTGCTGCTTTCACGTGTCCTTCTTTTCATACCTGGCAACATAGGGGACAGGAATAAGTTTACATTTCCTCCAATCCTACTAAATTAAATCACAGGTGGCTGGCCCCTTTCAAATCCAAAACTACCTATAGAACTTGTCCTAGAATTTGTAATCTCTCCTTACTACAGGGTGGAATAAATTGCAAGATTACATTTTTTATTACATCATCATAGTGAATGCTGTTTATTTAAAAGAGACTGACAGGGTCAGCCACTGGCATGGTAGTTCAGGCCAGCTGGTTTCCTCATGGTTAACTGTATGGTTTGAGTCCTGGACCTGGTGGCTCAGAAAATATACCAGGCGTATGTGCATGTGTGCCCAAAACCCCAAGAAGAGTATGGCGGAGAAGGAATGACAGCATGACCATCCTCCCTGTGGGGGTGCTTTCTCACTTTCCTCTTTCTTCTCTCTCTAGCAAACATACACACCCTATATAAAAAATTGAAAGAAATAAATGCGAGACTGACTCAAGTGGCAATGACACGTCGCTTCCACTGAGTTGATAAAAAACTCACTATTGATGTAACAGTGAATCCCCTATGTATTCATCTAAAAACAGTATTTTTCCCAATTTTATTTATTTATTATTTATTTTAATTTGACCAGAGAGGGACAGAGAGAGAGAGAGGGAAAGTGAAAAAGCAAAACACCGGATCCGGGACTCGAACTGTGGTTGACCATGTGGGAGCCCAGCACCCTTAACCACTAAGCCACCTGCTGGCCCTGAAAACAGTATTTTTATTGTCACAACTGGGAAATTTTAGTGATTTTATTTTTAAAAATTCTGTACACACACACATGTGTAAATATGTGGAGAGAGAGAAAGAGAGATGGGTATTAAAAAAAAAAAAAAAAAAAGACAAGCTTTGGGGACAGCAGATGGCATAATGATAAAGGCATTGGGTCCCACATGGCTGACTCTATGGTCTGAGTCCTGCACCCAGCAGCTTGAAAAACATGATGCACACATGTGCGTGTGTGTGTGCGTGTGTGCCCAAAATCCTGAGAGGAGAATAGAGGAGAAGGGGTTATGGTGTAGCCATAAACCTGGGAGGTGGTTTTTCATTTTACCTCTCTCTCTGCCTCTCTAGTGAGTACACTCACCCTATGGCAAAATCTAAGAAAATAAATAAATAAATAAATAAATAAATAAATAAATTATAACATTAAAAATCATTAATTAAATTAAAAAACAAGCTTTGAAGTCAGATTTGCTTTAAATTCTGCTTCATTACCCTTGCACTGTGTGAACTTAGACACGTTTTATAACCTCTCCAGGCTTCCATTTTCTGATCTCTAGAAAGAATAACAACCCCTACTTTGTAGGAGTTTTGGAGCCGATTAACAGAAGTAATGGATTAAATCATGTAGATCAGTACCTGGCAGACACTAAGCAGCAAAAGCATATCAGGATGTTTGAGATAAGGAATAGTAGAGATAAATATATTTCAACAGAGAACAAAGGGGAAAATGAAAGTAAAAATAAATGTTAAGAATTGAAATAGCGTGTAGATAGGGCCAACTCTGTGGTACAGCAGTTAATGCACTGCTCAGGAGAAGTCAGATCAGAAGTCGCTACTATGCCACAGTTTGAATCCCTGGGTCTGGCAGCCCGAAACACGCTGGGCACTCCAGCACGTACCAGGATCCGATGGGCTGGAAGACTGGAGGATGGGGATCCTGGCGTGACCAGACCCTGGTGAGGGTGCTTCCCTTTCTCCCTGATGCACACATGCTCTATCACAAATCAATTAAAAAAAAATAGTAGATAGTAATTATTTTTGGTTGATAATAGATATTTTGAAACTGAAATATTGCAAAATCAGTCAATGGCATGGAAATGTTCCTCAAAGTTTCAGATAAATTCCTTTAGAACTAACTTTGAGGTTGAGGTAAAAAACTGATTCATTGGGGTTAGCAGGTGGTGCCGTGGTTGAGGACGCTAGACTCCCACATGGCTGACCACGGTTCGAGTCCCGGACCTGGCAGCTTGCTTTCTCACCCTCTCTCTCTCTGTCCCTCTCGGGCCAAATTGAAATAAATAAATAAAATTGAATGAAATATTTCATAACTCAGGAAAGGATATGAAAAACTTACTGAGAAAGTGTAACGATTATTCATCCCAGATCACAGTTTGTTTTCTATAATGATAAGTGATGTAAGAAAACTTTCTGGTGATTTCTCTCAAATGTTTATCTTTTGAAAGGGATAATCTCAAAGACATGCTAAAGTTTGTGCCAAATTTGTTACCTCACTAAGGAAAGTATACTCCAATAGGGTACTGTTATTTTTCTAAGTTTATTCATGTCTTTGATGGGGAAAAGAAGCATACACTTCAACAAGGTTTCAAGCTCAATCCACCCTAGTGTTCCCAGCTAGCCAGTGTCATGGGCGTGTGTGCTGGCATGTAAAGGTAGACCCAGGAACCAAATCCTGAGCTTCTGTATGGCTTCCAGCATTGCTGTTATACTACCTTTGTGCCATGGCTAGGCCAAACTGTATTATTTTTATTGTTCCTTTTTTTTTCTTTTTTGTCAGAAGGCATGTGTTTTTCAGAGAGAGTAAGAGAAAGAGAGAGAAAACAAGAAAACACTCCCCATGGGGCATAGTCATGCTGCAATCCCTTCTCCTCCACTTCTCCTTCCTTGTGGGACCATGAGCACCATAGATGCATGCCTGGCATATTTCTTAAGCTGCCTGATCTAGGACTCAAACCACATTGTTCCGTAACATGATATTAGGGATTTCTTTGTCCTCAGAGTAGCTATGGGCCAATCAATACCTCATCGGCCTTATGTTACCCATGATATTAGGGATTCTTGTCTCGTTTTGTTTGTGGCTGATTGCCAAGCCTGTAGAAAGGCCTAGCATGTGGCAGGCTGTTAGGACACATTTGTTGAAATAGTTGAAGGAACATATCACCACTTTTTTTAACTTATATTTTTAAATAATTTAGTCTTGGACAAAGTTGTAAAAATAACATGGAAAATTTATATATATATATATATATATATATATATATATATATATAGAGATATAGAGAAAGAAAGAGAGAGAGAGAGGGAACCAGCAGTTAGCGTAATGGCTATGTCGCTGGACTCCCACGTAGTCGACTGCGGTTTGCGTCCCGGACCCGGTGGCTTAGAACTCACGCCGGGCGCGTGTGCGTGCGTGTCCAAGATCCCGAGAGGAGAATGGAGGAGAAGGGATTGCGGCATGACCATCTCCCCTGGGGGGTGATTTCTCGCTTTCTGTCTCTATGTCTCTCTCTGTCTGTCTGGCGAGTGCATGCACCCTGTAGCGACAAACCTCTCTAAAAAAAAAAAAAAAAAAAAAAAAAAAAGGAGAGAGAGAGAGCATTTTGGAGTTGTCTTGCTTCTTCTGTGCACGTGTGATGGGTGGTCTGAGCTAACAGGTCAGGGGTTGTAGTCAGCCTTGTCTAGCTGCCCTGCTGCCTTGGGTCTTGACTCCTCCTTGTCGACCAGCCTCTGTGCCACTAGATTTGGCCTTTGTCTTTCTGGGTGTCAGAGCTAATGTGCTCCTTTTCTTTGTCATCTATGCATTCACTTAGTAGTAGTAGTAATATTATTAGGAAGAACCTTACTGTGTTGCCCAAGCTGGCCTTGAACTTGTGATTCTTCTGCATTAGCCTCCCAAGTATCTAAGATTACATGCTTGTGCCTGGTTTCTTATCATATATATATCTTTTTCTTTTAACCAGACTTCACTCTTCTATAATTTGGTGACATAGAATCTTACATTTATTTTATTTTTTGTATTATTACTATCATATACATTAAGCTGTAGCAAGCACTGTGTGATTCTACATCACATGGAGTCCAAGTGTGAATCTTGGCCGTGCCTTTTCAATGGGGGAATGATACCACTATTAACAGGGTAAACACTAGTTCATAGGCAGTGGAAAAAAATTGTATTCTTTTTATGTATAAAGTGCAGCTCTAGCTACCTACATAACCAGACATAAAGTATATCTGTAGTATTAAAATTTCATTAGGAAGTTGGGGTGATTAGGGGAAAAATAATATGAAAAAGGTCACTGGTGGAAGCAGTAGAAAGAAAGAGTTGAGAAACACTGCTGTGGGACAAACGCCTTGCCTGTATTATGCCAGGTGATTCTGCAGTAGTACAGGAGGGAAGTATTCTTACTGTCTCCATTAAACAGTACAAATGAAGAAACTGAGGATTAGTGAGATTGAGAAGTGGCTCAAGGCCACAGAGCAAGTGAGTGTGGATCAAGGTTATACACAGGCAAACTTCAAAGTCCAAGGTCTAAACAGTATTCATCCCTGTCAGTTTGCAACCTTATTCATATTAAAATCCAATGAAAAGGTCAATAGAAAAAAAAACATACAGCATATTTTTAAGCTGAGGAAAAACTTTTCTAGACTTATTTATTTGTATTTCTTCTTGTACCATTATTAACGTCGATGATTGTGGGTCAACTGTTTATATGTTTGCAGTATTAATGTTAGGATTCTAGACAGGCACAGGGATTTATCACCACCACAAAGGCGAGAAGGACTTTCGGTCTGGTCCCTGTTGCATCTCCATGTCTAGAACAGTACAAGAAGAAGTGCTCCAAAAAATACTTGTTGAATGAACAAAGGGGAAAGCATGTTATATTTTAAGAAAAAAAAATTGAAAGTCAAACAATTAATTTTGTCTGATGTTAAAAGCTGTAATGTTTGCACTTCAAAAAAAAATAATAAACACTAACAACCAAAACGTAGAACCAGACTCGTACCTACCACAGAGAAAATCAGTTCTGGGTGGCCAGATGAGTTTGATGTAAAAACTGCCTCTAGCTACTCAAACTCCAAATGTATGACTTAATATTGTTATACCATGCATAGAGCTAGAGAGATTAAATCAGATTTAATTTTTCCATCCATCTTGAGGGACTCCAAAAAAATAAATAAAACCAACTCAGTACATATTGTTGCTTGAAATAGAATGGCGATAATGCGATTGAGTGAATATAGTGAAGATACCTTTCTTTTTCCTCTTTTTTTTTTTTTTTTTTTTGCTGAGTATCAACCATATTTACATTTGAGGTAGGGATACAACTTTCCTTACAAGTATTCAGTGTAAAAAAAAAAAAGTATTCAATGAACAGATTAGCAAAATACTGAGGTTGCCTGAGGATACAGCTCCCTTTCCCAGAGAAATTTTACATTTACCTTTACATCTGTGAACAGGAGACATAGTTTGCAAGTTTATTACACAAAATCTATGAATTTACCTCTTAATGCATACTGAGCACAATGCAGGAATCTGACCGAGATACGTTGAAGGTTCATATGTGTTGTGTCAAGAGTGTCTATAAATGAAGTTAGAGTCCCTCAGACTACTCTCCTGTGGGCACATGCAAATTTCAGTTTTCACAGGCCTTTCCCAAAGTAAGTAATTTGGAGGATCAGGGCCAAAGAAAAGCTAGATTTGCTTCAAGGAAGCTCATTTTAATATATATGAGTGGAGATAGACAAAAGAATGGTGACATCACCCCCCAACTCCTTATTTTCTTATTCTTAGTGGCATTTACCCACCGCACTGAGAGGGCTTCTAAGAGAATCATAAATGCAAAGGAAACCAGAAAGTTCTGTAGCTCAAAATTGAGCATAGTTAGGGATTTTGTTGACTGCTTTGAAGGATAAGCCACTCTCACCCCCATGTTAAACACAAGCTTCTTTGGGGTGTGGGTTCAAAATTCTATAAAGCGGCTTTTGTTTTGTTCTGTTTTCCTTTGCTTCTAATTCTCTTTTGCTCACCCTGCTGAAGCTTGTAAGTCTTGTTATAGTCAGATGTTAATGTTGGGAAATAGGGACTCAAACACACACAGACACGAACACCCCTGTTACCTGGGCAGGCTACACTGCAGTCCTCCTTCATGAGAGAGGGTGGTGCTTCGGGGTTTGTAATTACAGGCTTTCTGCCTACTAACACTCAGCCTTGGAGAACCCTCTCAGCAGGAATGCTATGTAGTACAGATACTTCACTCCACACATTGAATGATCTAACATAATTATCTGAGATGGAAACTCACTTTCAGTACAATGGTAATATCCCACCACCTCACCCCCTCTGGAGGTACCAACTTATTTAGACTTCCATTTTTCAGCATCTTATTAGAATTGGGCTTATCTATCAGTAGTTCTCGAGTCCCATGTAGGAAAAGTATACCAGCTTTACTTTGAGGAAACTCTCACGTCAGATCTTTCCCCTGTGACTGCTTTATAAAAAAGAGAGAGAAAGAGAGAGAGAGAGAGAGAGAGAGAGAGGAGAGGGAGAGATATGAATAAATGTGACACTATTTACTTAGCTAATGCATTTCTACATTCTGGAAAGGAGGCTTGCTTCAGACCTTCAGTGTGTATTTTATTTTCCTCTGCTTCTATAATTCACATGGAATTTTTCACACTTTGTGAAGTATATTAAATAATGGCTTTTTGACTTCCTTCTTGGGAGAAGATTTGCTATTCCAGGCTGTGATGTGAACATGCTGTGGCCAATCCAGATTTAGTCAGATAGATTATTTCCCATGACTGCCCCATTCACCATTGCCATGGCCACCTGAAATTAGAACTAAAATTGTATGCGAATCCAAAGGAAGAACTGGCCAGAGGTGACAGTTTCAAGGGGGCTCTCTGGGATTTTTTTCTTGTCCAGGGATTTCATCATTTTTTCGTCCCTACAGATTTATTTTTTACATGAGGAGGTGAAATATCTTTTGAAACTCAAAGGAGCATGATGTTTTTGTATACTCATGGTCATAAGTGTATATAAAAGGCACAGGGAAACCATCATCCAGGACGTCCAACTTGGACTGACCTGGGACATTGCTGCAGCAGTTCTTGCTGAGTGACTGTTGGCAGTTACCTAACCTCTCTGAACCTTCTCTCTGAAAGAGGAGACAATTAGTTAACCCCTGGGGACCAGCAGTTACCGTAATGGCTATGTCCCTGGACTTGCACGTAGTCAACTGTGGTTCGAGTCCCAGACCCAGTGGCTTAAACTCACACCGGGCGTGTGTGCATGTGTGACCAAGATCCTGAGAGGAGAATGGAGGAGAAGGGATTGAGGCATGGCCATCCCCCCGGGGGGTGATTTCTCACTTTCTGTCTCTCTGTCTTTCTGGTGAGTGCACGTGCCCTATAGCAAAAACCTCTCCAAAAAAAAAAAAAAAAAAAAGAAAAGAAAAGAAAAGAAAAAGAAAAAAGAAAAAAGAAATAGTTAACCCCTTTCTGGAATTGCAAGCCAGGGAGATGCATCACACTGAGGTTGGAGAGTAGGGCCCTGATGCTGAGCTAAGGTGGTTAGCTTTCATCCTGCGGATTGGGAGCCAGTACAGGATTCCCTGGAGAAAAGTGAGGTTATGAAGGCCGGGTGGTGACCTGGAATCACACAACACTTTCGAGACAGTCTGCGTCAGAAGAAAAATGTTTGGCTCACAGTAAGGATGGAATAAAATGGCAGGTGCTTTTTAATAATTATTGTAAAATGATGATGATGACGACGGCAGGTTCAGCATGATTCCCGCCCTATTTCAAACACTCTCCTATTGGACCAGCATCTCCGTGTCCATGTCTAAGGTTGTGACAACTCCTGGGGGGCCAGCATTTCCCTGGCTACCTAGGCCAGGCCCACGTGAGCCTCTCTCTCTAGTGGATGCCCTGAAAGCCATGTGAGCCTCCCACCCCCACCCAGGGCCATGTGGATGGGGCGGGCACGCGGTCGCACACTCCAGGGGTGGGGAGACCCAGCAGCAGTCCCCGTGTGAATAGCGCGCATTGACGCCGCCGCTGCCCGAGCTGGCTGGGGACTCCCGGGCTGTGCCGCCTGCCTGCGGGCCCCATAAAAGGAGCAGCTGCCGCCGGGCGGCTCAGACGCGCGAGGATGAGACGGGCGGCGGCTGAGTGCGCGCCTGGGCTCCGGCAGTGACCGAGGCGGACCTCAGGGCCGCTCTGGGGCCGCAGGTAACCACCGGCGGGTTTGTCCTTGGGCTTGGAAGTGACAGCAGGAGAAGGGGAGGGGCGGGGGTCAGGGAGGCAGGAAGGGGGCTGGGCAGAGATGAGGAAGAGGGGACGCAGGGAAGGGAGGAATCGGGAGGGAAGGAGAGGGGAGGAAGCCGTGCCGGGCAGCAGCTGGAAGGCTCTGCACTTGCCTCCAGCCCAGGCGTTCAAGTTCCCCACCTCCGACCTCTCCCGGCTGGCGGCGGTGGCGGGCCGCGGTGGCATCTGTCTCCGAAACGCTCCCGCGCACAGCGCTGGCATCGCGGATGCTCCAGCCAGCCATGTTTTCTGGGCGAGCATCTCGGCCCACAGCTGAGCGGCAGAGCCCGCGCGGGGACTGCCTCTCTGCGGCCTGGGGGCAGGTGGGAGGACAGGGGAGAGGCCGGTCTGCCTCAGGCTGGCTCTGCCCTGACGCAGGGAACCGTCTGAGATGGTTTACTGTGGCTCCGGTGGGTTGAGTCAGGGTCTTTGCTGCCGCCCGTTCCCGCTGTCTCCACTCCACTGGCCTCTGCCACTTGGTGAACTGTTGGCTCGCCCCATCCCTCTAGCAGCCTGCATTTTGAGCGTCTTTAAGAGTGTTGTTTGCATAAAGCTGGGCTCAGCTGGAGAAAATGGAGAGGCACGGAGAAGAGGAAGGCCCTTTTATGCAGAGTCCTGTTGTAGAGCCATCTTTCTCCCCTGGCCCTAAGCCTCTGGAGGGCCCCACTGTAGGAAGAGGGATGGTCCTGTACCCCAGACCCTCCAGACCTGCTAAGTGCCAGCTGTCCTCTCTCCCCTGTCACCGGGACTCCTTATCTGTGAGCAGAAGGTTTCACCTGGGACGCTCCCTAACGCCCCGTGGCCCTGTTTCCATCGCTTCCTTGCCCTCTCCGAGGGAGTGCAACTCTTGGCAGTCACACCTGTGTGCCCTGAGCCGCGTTCCCTCTTCCAGGCCAGAGTGGATCCACACCCGCGGCTGTTGGGCTGGGAGATTGTCATGCTTAAAGAGTTCTCCGATGAGAGTTTGGAATTTCTCAGTCTAGTTACTTCTCAGGTGAACATTTCCCACATTTTCTTCTAATAGGAAAGCCTCACAGTGGGGCTGTTCTACATGTGGCATGGGACTGTGCCCTGAGATCTTTGTATGTGGGGCAGAGCGTGCATGATTGTAATTCCGTTATGGAGTGACTGTGGGCAGATGACCACAGCCACAAGCTGTATGGAGTACCTACGTATAGACCAGACTGTTTTAAATTGTTAACACGTATTATCCTCTTCTGTACTCACAGCCACCAAGAGTATCATCTCCACTTAACAGATCACACTGCGGGTATGTCCTGTGTCCACAGCCGCCATGTGACTATGCCGTGATTTGCATTTGGGTGGTATCCCTCCAAAATGCTTGCTCTTAACCATAGATCTTCCCAGAAAGCAGGCAGTACAACTTCTCCATGGCTTTGTCATGTGGGGATTATCTTGGCGAGAACACTAACTGTAGTCAGATATATGTGGGTTGAATCTTGGATCTAACATCTATAGAACTCATGAGTTAACTTACATAAATCCTATATAATATAAAATACCTTGCACTTAATTTTTAAGCAGATATTTTCAGATGTAATCGTATTACAATAGCACTGTATCATACCAGTAATAGATTTTATGTAGACGCGGTCTACATTTACATTCAACTCTATTACTTATGGATTGAATGAACTTGGCAAAGTACTTAGACCTCTCTGAGTCTCAGTTTTCACATCTGTAGAGTGTGTTGCTTTGCATAGGGGATACACTTCAAACAGCACAGAGCCTGGTTCACTTGCTTGGTACTCAGGAAATGCTGTCAGTGTTACTGCTTTGTAAATCAGTATAGGCTCCTGTATTGGGTATGTTTTTATTTTGTACTATGAATTAGCGACATGATGGCTCAACATTACACTTTCGGTGGCAGTGTGTCATAGACCCTTTATGAATGTTAGCTTACATGCACACGCACCCACACTCATGCGTGCGCATTCATATACACACAAACACAGAACCCAGAAAGTCTACATTTGAAATGACAAGAATTTCGTGAATTATGACTTGTTGAGTAAGAGCTCTGTTTCTCTTGGCAAAGCAATCACTGACTTTTAAGGTTTAGGGAAACTTTGAAGATAATTTTAAAGCTGTCTGAAAACCAGCTGGAAGAATTAGCACTACACCTAACAGTTGCAAGAAAAAAAAATGGATTGACTATGACATTTACTTTCTTCATAGGCTCTTAAAAACTGTAACATAATCTGTTAAACTGTTATAAAGAATCAACTTGGAATCTTAATTTAGTTAAACAGTTTTATCTTCTCTGATGTGGTTTTACAGACATTAGTAAGTGAAGAATAAGTCATTGAGTGGAGCATTTTGAAAGTACAGCTTACAAAGATTAACATGTTTTAAACAGCTGTTGAGAGTTTGGCAAAAATATTTGTTTATAAAGGAAGAAGAGGGTATAAGACCAATGTTTATAAAAAAGAATGTGTTCAATGGAAAACAAACTAAATGCCCATCAATAAGGGACTGGTAAGATTGTAACATACACTTTTAATGAAATGAATAGGAAACTATTGAAATAATGAGGTGTTGTTTATATGCCAATATAGACTAGACCACTGAAGTATCAACTTTTAAGAGGGCTAGAATTTTATATATTTTGGTCACCTCTTTTGAAGCTCCTGAAACAGTGCTTGCTACTCAATAATTAGTTGGTCAATAAATGATTGAATGAATGATTGACTATTATTCGGCCAGACACGGAAGGCATTGAATAGTGTCTATACTGGTTACCACTTATGTTTTTAATGGGTATTATCTATGGGAGTTTGCATATGTATAGACAACTTTGTCTCTGGAGAGGGTTAGAGGGATAGGGAGGGAAATTTGGGGGGTTCATTAGTTGGTTGATGGGTTTTTGTTGTTCTTCAGTTTGGTGGGATTTTTTTGTTTACGCCCATTGTGTACATGTACTAATTTTTAAAAAGGGAGTTTTGAGGATCTGGTTCTCCTGAGTATGCTCTTAATTTTTATTCTGCATAACTTACCGTTCCTGTGACCTCTTTGCTACAGGGTATTTAAATTTTTTTTTTCTTGGTAAAGTGCCTGCAACCCTTTAATGGGATAATAATTTTTTTGGGGGGAGGGGTGTCTGCTAGATGGAATTCTTATTTAATGAGTGGTGCATCAGGAGACCACAACGTGGCATAGTGGTTAAGGTGCTGGACACTCCCATACGGCTGACCATGGTTCGAGTCCTGGACCTGGTGATACACTCTCTCTCTCTCTCTTTCTGCGCGTGCACGCGCGTGTGTGTGTGAGTGTGTGAGTGTGTGTGTGTGTGTGTGTGTGTGTGTGGTCAAATTTAAATAAATAAACAAATAAATTAAAAAAAAAAGTGGTGCAACATCTTGCCCAAGGAGATCATCTATCAGGGAGACCCTACTGTCGTCCTTTGGAGCCATCTTCATGGATATCTGACACCTTACACAGAGCTTAGTCTTTATCAGGAAGGACATAGACATTTTATAATGAATAGATGGCTGTCATATGAGTCACCTAAGAATTTATCATTATATTGCAATAAAGACCAGTCCCAAAGTAAGCAATGTTTGCTTCATGATGGGTACTTCCTAGTCTTTGAGACATAGTCTACGTGCACCTCCAAAATTTCTGACTTCTTAGAACTTAGGTCCATTAGTGAAATTGTCATCAAAGTGCAAGATGACGCATGAGAGTACAAGAAGAAACTACCATGAGTTTTATGTATATGCATTTAAAATATGCTATTTTTTAATGTCATGAATACCCCAAATGTTAATATTTTGCTATATTTGCTTTCTCTCTCTCTGTTGGCTTTGTTTTGTGTTGGCTGAACTATTAAAAAGTTAATAATATCATGTGATTTCATCTTTGCCCATTTTTTCAATTCTTAAATTTTCTTTTTAAGTTACTGTATTTTGGAATAAATACTCAATTTTTTTTTCCTTAGGGATTTGTCCAGAGTGACATGTTAGAATTACTAAAGATTTTGTTTTTTAAAAAATTATTTTATGTAACTTTCTTTCTTTATTTTAATTTGACCAGAGAGGGAGAAAGCACGAGAGTGAGAATGAGAGAGAGAGAGAGAGAGAGAGAGAGAGAGAGAGAAGCAAGCCATCAGGTCCGGGAATTGAACCACAGTCGGTCATGTGGGAGTCCAGTTCCCTTAACTACCACACCACCTGCCAAGAATGTGTATTTTTAAAGTTGGTTCTAAATTTTCAGTGTGTGTCCATTTCTCAGATTTGGGTCTTAATGTTTAATCGCTCTTGTGAGCATTTTGGTAAACTAAAGCTAATGGACAAGTTTCTATTGTAATCTCCCTTCCCCACAAAGAGTCTGATCCTTCTGTAAGAGATAGGATGTATGCAAATGACAAGGATCATGAAGATTTTAACAGCATGGTAACAGGTGTCTAACGGTTTATAATTCACACTCACTTGGATTACTCATTCCATGAAACAACCCTATCAGATTCGTGTTATGTTCATCATCAGAGGAAACATTGATTACCCTTTGTTCCTCAGTACTTGTGATAGCATATATTCCTTGACATTTAGGTACTGGCTTGGTACAATCAAACCTTGATATTGCTAGCAGCCTAGTCATGGATCAGGACATGAACAAGATTGTTTGTAATCATATCTTAACTTAGACAAAAACAAGAAGATTGTCCAAACCATAAAAATGATGAAACATCTTCCCATCCTGGCTAATATGAGTGACTGCTCTTTCTTTATCTGCTATGGTTGGTTGCTTTCTTCCTCCTGCATTTACATAAGATTTATCAGGCTATGTGATCACAGAATTACTGGCACTTTTTTATTTTTAGGTGTTATAGGTTTTTGCTGTAGGGCGCATACACTGGCCTGAGAGAAACAGAAACAGTGAGAGGAAATGTGAGAAATCACCCCCTGGGGATGGCCACACTGCAGTCCCTTCTCCTCCATTCTCCTCTCAAGATTTTGGGCATGCGTGTACACATGCCTGGCCAATGTGGTCTACTTGAACCACAGCTGGTCATGTGGGTGTGCAGCATCTTGACCACCACACCACAGGGCCCCACATGTACTTCTTAACAGTGTCTAAATCAGAGCGAAGTCCTGCGTCTTTGAACCCTTTTCCAAAACTCCTAAAGTTACCTGACACCTGCTGCAATCTTATAAAAATCCTTTGCCTTCTCCTCTCGCTGAGACACGCCACAGTGCCCCACTGTGTGCACAGTACCTGTGCAATGAGTGGTGAACTTACTTGTTGAATTACCAATATGTTCCTCATGGTCTTTAGCTTTTGCTGTTTAGTTGCATACAAACAGACGAACTTTCCAGAAGCCTTTGGATAATATAAGGTTTAAATTGTAGCGTTTATTTGTTTATTATTTGCCAGAGGGCACATGTACTCACCAGAGAGAGAGATGAAAAAGCACCAATCATTGCATAGTGACAGTCACTATGCAATCCTTTCTCTTCCATCTATTTCTCTTTTTGGGATTTTGGGCACACATACACACACACACGCTCTGAGTGTGTTTTTCAAGTCGCCGAATCTGGGACTCAGTTTGCGAAGTTACCCATGTGGGATCCAGTCACCTTAATCACCAAGCCAATGGCTGGCCCCACCATATAGCATTTTAAAATAAAATAGTAATTCCTCGCTCGTTAAAGAGAATCTGTAAAATATTGGGTCTTCAGAAAAGTCATGATGTATTTTTCTCTGTTTTTTTTTTTTATATAAAAATGCATCATGACTTTTCCAATGATGCAACACAAAATGAAATCAGCAATAAAAGAAAATTTCTCATTAATTCTATAATCCAGGAATAATCATGGTAAATATTGAGATGTATCTCCTTTACATATCTCTGAACATCCCCTTCTACTTTTCATATCTCTCCCCCTACACACACACGCGCACACACACACACACACACACACACACAGTATAGATAATTATTACCCTGTATATAGAGTTATGTATCTGCCTTTTGTGTTTAGTATCATGGATATTTCCTTATGTAATCTGATTTCTTTTCTCAAATACATATTTAATTGCTAAATATTATCTTGCTGTAGGAGAAGAGAACATTTTTCATCAATTATTTTTAAAATGATCAATTTTTGGTCTTTAAATAGCTGCCGTAAACACATTCATGTTTTAACATATGCTTAGACTTCTTGGTTTCTTTAGGTAGATTTACCTAGAAAAGAATGTACTTTCCAAAAAATGTTATTGACATATATTGCCTAATTAATCGGTCAGAAAATTTGTGAAACATATACCATCCAGAGATTTAGTAACAGTTGGGACTCAGGGCTCACAGGGCACCCGGAAGCCCTCTCTGGGCCTCATTGCTGTCCTCTGAACATCTGCCTCCTGCTCACAGCAGACTGGTTTTTACATTTCACCAACATGGCTACAAGTGCTGTCACCAAGGGAAAGAAGGGAGAGGGGCAGTCGCCAGTGAAGGAGGGAAGCTTGTGTATTGAGGATAATGCGGAGTCAAATGTAGGAACTTAAATCTTTTTAAGGCCAGGACCTGATGACTCTTTCCCTCTTTCTCAGCACCCAGCAGGTGGCTTTGGGAAAGGCTCTGCTGTCTCTTAAAACAGTTGTTGCATAAATTAATGATAGTTCTGTTTGAGATGTAAAGCAACTTGCAATATCCAAAATCCTTTGGGTAACATCCAGCCCCCTCCTGACAACAAATAAGAGAATTGATAAGCTCCTATGCTGTTTGAAATTGTATTCGTTGTACCATCCTGCAGATATTTACTGGGGGTTCTTTTGTTTGTTTGTTTGCTTGTTTATCAGATGCTATTTAGGCACTGGGGTATAGCAGTGAGTCTAATCCTATTTATGTTTTGGAGCATGAACAAAGAAAATAAACCCAAGACAAAGGTCAAAAGCCAAGGGAAAATATGTGAAGTGATGTCAAATAATGAAGCGGGACAAAAAGATGGACAGTAAAGAGATTTGTTGATATTTCAGACTGAGGGGTACAGACAGCCAGCTCTAGGCTATGAATTCTCACTCTACTGGTAGTGATTGTGGATCCAGAATATTCCTCATAATTTAGAGGTCATTGAACATCTAAGTCCAAGTTGTCCCTCCGTGTGGATTGTGACTCCCTTTGAGTCCTTCTTGGTGAGAAGCACATTCCATATCATTTAATCTAACATTCCCACTGACTTTGTGAGAACGCTTTTCCACAGAAGCCAGTGCTTGGGGAGCAAGAGAGGTTAAGTTACATGGCTGAATTTGCGTGCTTTGTATGTGAGCGGCAGAGGTGATACCCAAGTCCAGACTTCGTTAAAGCCCATCACCCATCACTGTATCCTTGGGCGAGGACCAGGAAGTCTAGGGTTAGTCCTTTCCTAGGTTCCTGAGCTGGGAAGGAAAATGCACTCCTGGTCAAAACTACTGGTGAAAGGTTAATGAGAAACCATTGGTATGTAAACTGGATTTATACTGATGACAGACTGCTTTTGTTTCCAGAAAGTGGGTGCAGCATGGGCCTCTCTTCATATGCTAACTAGTTGTACAGAGTTTGCTAAAGTGCAAAGGCAACCAGTCCCCTTTGTGTCTAGGAGGAGCAGGGAAAGCCTTGCCCTGCTTTTATTGAGTTGTGCAGTAGTGAGTTATTTAACATATGTTTCTTTGCACCCCTGTTATTGAGCACATATGCTCTGGCCCATGATCACAAATGTGGAAACAGGTTAAAAGGACACAGGCATCTTTTGTTGTTCTTCTTGCTCCCTGGAGAATGGGATATTCAGTTCAGATGGCCCCTTGGCAAGACTAGGAGGAAAAAGCTTTTTCTGTTTCATGGCAGTTGGTATGTGCGTCTGAGTTTAGGAACGAAAACACACTGAGGACCAAATGGAGAGCAAGTGGCTGCTCTGAGTCTACCTACTACCCTTCACATCCCTCCTGCTGGGATAGACTTGGGAGGGCAACTTCTAGCAGGGCTTACCGGTAGAAGAGAACCACATTGAGGCTGGCCTTAATTTTTCGGCTCAATCACATGCTTCTTTTGGTAGCCTGAATACTTTATTTTCCAGATTTCATTTTTCTAGTTGCGAGAGGATATGTGCAAGAGAGAGACAGAGACAGAGAGAGAGAGAAGGCGAAGGAGTGAGCAAGGAAGCATTCCCTATGGGGACATGGTTACACTATAGTCCTTTTTTCCTTTATTTCTCCGTCCTGTTGGGATTTGGGGTACACATGCACATGTGCCTGGTATGTTTTTTAAGTAACTGGAGCTGACATTCAAACCATTATCAGCCATGTGGGATCCAGTTTACCTTAGCCACCTGGTTATAGAGCTGGCCTGTTTTTCAGATTTCTAAGAGCTTTGGTTAAATTACTATTCTGCCTAGTCAGACTTGGTATGAATCTATCTACCACAAGAGACTGTCTTCTAAATACGTATTTCTTGGATGAGAGAAAGATATTGGTGTTTCATCATCATATTGAAGGGTAGTCTGCACCTTTAAGTCTGTCCAAAGAATATTCCTTTGAGTCTCTCCTACTTAAAGCATTACTTTTTTGGGGGGATAGTGAATTTTTTTTGTTTAGTTTTTAGTTTTTGCTGTAGGGTACTTGCACTCGCTGGAGAGAGACAGAGAAAGAGAGGGAGAGAAAAAGAGAGAGATCGAGAAAGAGAAGGAGAGAAATCACCCACCAAGGGGATAGCCTTACCGTAATCTTTTCTCCTCCATTCTCCTCTCAGGATTTTGGGCATGGACGCACATGTGTCTGGCATGTTTTTCAAGCTGTAGGATCCAGGACTCAAACCATGCAGTCAACCATGTGGGCTTCAGCCACTTTAACCACTCTGCCACTGGCTGGCTCAAAGCATTACTCTCAGCTCTGGTATGTTATTGATTATATTGAGAACTGAGACAATTATTTTCCTGATTTCTATTAATACTGCATTCAGATTTCATCCTTCTCCTGCTACATGGAGGTTAGTAGAAAGGACAGAGGAAGAGAAGTAGTTGTGTTTACATTTAAAAGATTTTTAATTTCATATTCTGTCTCTTTAAATGTATAATTTTCAGGGGATGGACAGAGCACATGGAATCCTAATTTAACTATTAGTTTAGCGGTGGCTATTTCCTTTGAATCCACTTAATGCTCTAGTGATTTTTCAGTGGAAGGCAAAAGGTTGGAAGTATTTGAATCTACCACTGATCTAATATTTGCTTTTATTCGTTATGATGCATTTTTGCAAAGAAAAATATGTCATAACTTTCCCGACAACCCAATATTATAAGAGATAGCCAGGTTCTGGAGACCGTTGTTGAGAATCAGTCCTTCTTCTCTACCCTCCTTCCATCTTATCCTTATTCCCACTTATGGAACATTGAATTATGAGGGGAGAAAGGTAAATAAGTTACAGTTTGAGAAGAGACACACGAACAAATAATAGTAAACCAGTGTGGCGATGCTTTAATCCTTGGGGAAAGTGCGAGGGGAACACAGAGAACAGAGTGGAGAAGAACATACAGAACAGAGTGGTTGTTCTTGCTGGTCAATGTTGGATATGTTTTCCACAGAAAAATAGGCTTTGTAGTCTCAGTAGGAGTATGTTTAGCAGAGAAAGAAAGATGTAATAGCAAGAAGTATAATAGCATGGGCAAAGGAATGCTGGCATAAATGTAGGTCGTGGGCAATATATACTGGAGTATACCTAGAATTTAAATGAATTGTAAAGATTGGATATAATGACAGACAAAGTTAGAAAAAGATGGGGGTATGTTGTGGGAGACTTGAGCGCTGCAAACCTCTGCTGTGCTCAGTAACACCCACGTTTCACCTAACTCTTTCTGTTGCCAAAGCCAAAGGCTGAATTCAAATCTACTCAAACTGAAAAGAGTATTTATTGGCTTACCTCATGAAAACATCCATAAATAGACCGCCTCCAGGCATGACTGGATCTAAGTTTGCAAACATATTAGGTCTCTATTTCCGCATTACTCTCCTGCCCTTCCTTGTATTGGCATCATTCTTAGTGTCATCTCTGCTGGGCATGGGGTCGCTCCTACTAGTTTTGTCTTCCCATCCTTGCATCTTAACAACCTTCATGAAAAGTGTGTTTGTTTTTCTCAGTGGTTATGACCGAATTCCTCAGATACTAATCTAATTGGATTAACCTGAGTCACATTATGCACACCTTGAACTAAAACACAGGCCATGCTGATGAGGGAGGTCAGGGTCACATGCACCTCTAGAGCAGGGAGTAGGTTTTAAGAAAATGGGTAATGGAGACTGGGTTGACTAACGCAGTGCATTTCTAGTATAAATTCTACCCCTTGCTATTGAAAAGATGGCTTTTTGGAAGAGGACTCAGCCACCCAGAAGGCTCTTCATGTTTTTTTTGTAGAAATCCCCAGGAAGGGTAAGCTCTAGCAATATTTTATCTTTATCTTCCCATTGATACACATATTTATATACACCCTCACATATAATATATATACAGATCCCCTTTTTTTTTCCGTTTATATTGTCAAGTAAAGGTTTCCTGAGACCCTCTTATGTGGGGCATGCTACAAGCTAGGAACCTATAGTATTCTAGGAGTTATTATACAAAAATAAATCCCCCTTCACAGAACTTACAGCTTAGCTTGGTAGGGGCAAAATCATTTAGAACAAAACAATACTGTGTAGTGAAATGACTGTGTGTGTGTGTGTACATGCACACACACATACACAAGCATATAAGAAACAAAATTTGCAACGTGTACCAGCTTTAATATCATGTATGATACAGTCCATGCCAGTTGCCTTCCACATAGTGGTAAAGATCTCATAGTACACAGAAGTTGAGGCAGAAACTGGCGTTTTCCATTTGCTTTTAGTTCCCATGTGCCCCTCATGGTGTGAGCATCTCACCAAATGAGTGTGATTCTAGTGCTTATTATGAACTTTTAAAAATTCAACATGGTCCTTGAATCCATGCCAACCTCCTTAGCTATTTAACCAAAGTAGAAGCAATGAAGGGTGATTTTGACTATAAGCTGTCAAGAAAAAATACTGAGGCGTCATTATTAAGATAAAAATTACCCAACTGATCTCTATTTTAAGAAATATTAATTTTCATTTTGCCAAATACAGGCCTTACCTTTTTTTTTCCCTTTGACTCATCCTCTCATAGTCAAATGCATAAAATAGCTTTCAACTGAATGAATGATGGTATTTGAATGTCATTGATAGTTTTATTCCATTTTATTCCATTAGAAGACAAGGAAACCGAACATTTGGATTACTTTACTGATTTGAAAGGTTACTATATTCATTGTTTTCCTGGTGTGAAACATACCAGCATACATTTAGAAATTCAGTTGTACCCCTGTTCCCTGTTCTTTTCCTTGAACACAGACTTAACTAGTGAAGACTGGGTAGGCTCAAATCTGTCCATCCTCCTTTCTCCTTTTCTGTGGCCTATCGAGGCTGTTAGAAGCTTCTTTCAGAGCTGCAGGAGACAAGGCATCTCATCTCGTTCACCTGCCTTCTTTTGCAGTTAGGAGAGTGAGGTTGTTATGCTTCTTCAAAGGTAACCACGATCTTTTCTTGAAGCACATCATCCCTTTGAAGAGCTGTGTATGCACTAGGCTTTTAGGAAAGAGGAAAATTATTTTAATGACTTGGTATTAGAAATATCCACTATCGTCAGACTTCCTTTTCATCATCCAAATCTTTTTCAAAATCTTGGTAAGGAGTGACAGTAGAGTCCCTTGGGGAACCAAAACACTGAGAAGGAGCTGACCTGGGCTGACTTCTCCGATCAGCTGTTCAGATTTAGCCAGGGTTATTTTTGCCTTTGGCAGTCTTCTTCCTCCCTAATTGCAGGGCCATATGGTGCCTTGTCCCCCACATGGAGAGTTGGCACTGCCCCCACCATTCAGTCTCTCCTTTCTGTTGCACACATTACCTGCAATAGTGATGGGGCTAAACAAACTCCCCCCCCCCCCCCAAAACTTTACAGCTCCCATACCTTAAAGTGAGAACTGAAGCCACCCCTAGATACACTGGATTGGTGACCAGGAGTGAAAAAGCTGAATAAGAAATAATGAAATGAGATCACATTTTGGAGGGAGCCAGACCTAGGTTCAAATCCTGGCTCAGTCTTGTCACCATCATCACTGACATCACAGTGCACATTGCGTGCTTTCTCTGTGCTAGACACTGTGATCTCATTTCTTTCTTTCTTTTTTGTTAAATATATGTTCTAAATACTGCTTTGAGAAATTATGATTTATAGTATCTACTCTTCCTATCTCTCTCTTCTCTCTCTCTCTCTCTCTCTCTCTCTCTCTTTCTTTCCTTATTTTGCTACAGGACACATGGGCTTGCCAGAGAGAGAAAGAGACAGAAAGATAGAAGAAGAAAGTATCCCTCTGTGGGGGATGGCCATGCCACAGTCCTGTCTCCTCCATTTTTCTCTTGGAGTTTTGGGCATGCAGGCACACATGCCTGGTATGTCTTTCAACCTGCTTGGTCCAGGACTCAAACTGTACAGTTGGTCATGTGGAATCCAGCTACCTTAACCACCATACCAGCAGCTGGCCTCTGACTCAAAATGGTTATTATTATTATTTTTTAAGGTTTTGCCATAGGGCACATGCATTCACCAGAGAGAGATAGTGAGAGGGAAAGTGAGAAATAATGCCTGGGAAGATGGCCAAACCTCAGTCTCTTCTCCATTCTTCTTCTGAGATTTTGGGCATGCACGCACACACACACCCAGTGTGATTTTCAAGCCGCCAGGTTCAAGACTTGAACCACAGTTGGCCATATGGAAGTCTATCACCATAACTACTAATGCCCCTTTCTGGCTTCCAAAATGTTAATTAAAACACTAGCCCAGCACCAGCAGGTGGTGCAGAGGTTAGGGCAGCTGGATCCCACATGGCTGACTGTGTGGTTTGAGTCCTAGATCTGGCAGCTTGAAAAACACACTGGGTACATGTGTGTGCTCAAACTCCCAAGAAGGGAATGGAGGAGAAGGGATTATGGCGTGACCATCCCCTCCTGTGGGATGACTGCTCACTTCCCCCGGTGTGTCTCTCTCTGGTGAGCACACTTGACCTATTAGAAAGAACAAATAATCAAACACATAAATAAATAAAACAACATAAAATAAAATAAAAGTATTGCTCTATTAGAGAAGAGGAAGAAGAGGGAGGAGGAGGAGAAGAAAAAGAAGACAGAACCTTTAAAAGGAAAAAAAAAAGACACTGGCTGGGGGAATTCTGGCGAATTCTCTCTCAGAAGCCTGCAGTCAAGCTGTTAGTCAGTCTTCAGTCATCTCTAATCGTAACTATGGTCAGAGAGTCTACTTCCAACCCAGTGAATACGCTTTTTTTTTTTTGGGGGGGGGGGTTGCTGTACGGCATATGCACTTGCCAGAAAGACAGAGAGACAGAAACCAAGAAATAAAGCCCCAGGGGTGATGGCCACGCCGCAATCCCTTCTCTTCCATGCTCCTCTCGGGATCTTGGGCACGCATGCACACACGCCCGGTGTGAATCTAAGCCACCGGGTTTGGGATTCAAACTTCTGTCGACTACATGGGAGTCCAGCGACATAGCTATTACACCAACTGCTGGTCCCGCAATCGTGCTTTTTATCAAGTCCAGAATTTACACAAACAGTACAGGTTTTCACAAGTGGTCTTAGATAAAAGTGGGGAATTTTGAATTGGATGGATGTATTATTTGGGATAGTTTAACAGGAATTGCAGGTTTTATTTCAAGTCTTCCTCTTTAAGCATTGGGTTGCCAGAAAAGTCATGACGCATTTTTACATTAAAAAAAAACATAGAAAAAAATACGTCAGGACTTTTCCGGCAACTCAATAGAACTAGGCCTAGAAACAGTCATAACCACATGGATAATTCCTTACTCAAATTCTCAGAGTTAGGGAAAGAGGAGCTCTTTTTTTGTGTGCTTATTTTTGTCTTTTAGGTTTTTGCCATAGAACACATGTGTTCGCCAGAGAAAGTCAGAGACAAAGAAAGGAAAAGTGGAAAGAGGAGCTATTTTAGGAGCTACCTCTTGTGGAAATATTTGGAGTTTTTCAAAGGACCGTGGATATAGCTTTCTATATAGTGTTGGTAGAATCCTGCTTGTTAGTATTCTCACAGGGTGTTCAAAGTCTCTGAATTCTGGAAAGTGATTTGGAGGGGATGATGGTGCAATGACAGAATTTTTCAATAATTGGGTGTTTAATGACATTTTGAAACTGTACTTTGGAAAATATCCATATGTTGTGATAGTCAAAACATTGAAGTAATGAGTATCGTGTGTTTCAAAACTGGATTCAAAAATGAAAATAATGCGTAAAATCTGAGCTCCCTTCTCAGTATACATAGAGTAAATGTTGCCATAACTTACCATTTACTCACTGAATAGTTAATGCCATGCTGCAAAATGTGAAATGTGGAATGTGCCTCCTTTCTCTTCATTTCTCCAGTGTCTACCACAGTGTCTCAACCCAATAGGTTCTTGATAAATGTTAGACTGAATTAAGTCCTCTCACTTGAAATTTTAAAAA
This sequence comes from Tupaia tana, assembly GCA_026018925.1. Taxonomy (NCBI): domain Eukaryota; kingdom Metazoa; phylum Chordata; class Mammalia; order Scandentia; family Tupaiidae; genus Tupaia; species Tupaia tana. The sequence goes on from JAKSZU010000022.1 coordinate 26,489,747, forward strand.
AAGCAATATTTACAGAAAAAAAACCCACAAAACCGGGTCTTGCTGTAAGTCATTCAAAACTAGAGATTTCGTTCCGTTTGCAAGCCAGGGTAGGGGTACGTTGTCTGTTTCCCTTACAGAGATAATCGTCTAAAGCTGATAAGGCAGTTTAACGGTCACCTGGACCCAGGTTTGTTCTCTGTTTTTATCTTACCCTCCACAATTTTGAGCTCCTTCCTTCTTATTGCTTTGCATTTTTCCAAACTCATGTACCAAATCTGAGCTGCCATATTTGCAGTGCAACCAGTCTGACTGAAGAAGAGAGAAAAAGAGATGTATCTCCTCTGTTTAAAGTCTTTTCCTGAAAGTTGCACATAATTCCTCTGCTGAGATCCCACTGCCTGAAATGTTGCTCTGAGAAATCAGGACTCATACATATTACTAGAAAAGGATGGAAGAGTGGATATTGTATGTTAAATATCAGTCTATGTCACAACTGGCAAGTGCAAAAGCTTTGACTTGTTCAAGGCTATTGTGTCTAGATCACTGTAAAGAGTGGAAGCAGATGAGGTCAGAGAGGAAAGCAGGATTGAGATCATATAAGACTATTTCAACCATTGTTAGGATTTTTTTCTTTTTCTTTTTTAATTTCATCCTCAATAGGAAATCTTTGGAGCCCTGAAGAGAAACCATTGGAGTAGAAGACGAGATTATTTTATTTAAGTTTTAGAAATGTTACTGTAACTACTGTGGAAAAAGAACCCTGGGAGCAAATCTGAGAACAGAGAGATGGGGGAACCAGCAGTTAGCGTGAAGGCTGTGTCGCTGAACTCCCACGTAGCCGACCATGGTTCGAGTCCCGGACCCAGTGGCTTAAACTCACACCGGGCGCATGTGCGTGCGTGCCCAAGATCCGGAGAGGAGAATGGAGGAGGAGGGATTGCGTCATGGCCATCCCCCCTGGGGGGTGATTTCTCAATTTCTATCTCTTTGTCTCTCTCTGTCTTTCTGGCAAGTGCACGCACCCTATAGCAAAAACCTCTCAAAAAAAAAAAAAAAAAAAACACTTGCAATGTATAATACACCATTTGAAGTGATTTAGGGTATAGATTCACTCATTTAATTTGCATAATAACTATGCCATAAGATATTATTTATTTTTATTTTACAGATGGGGAAACTGAAATATGTATAGGTCACATAACTTGCCCAAGGTCACTTAGAAGAGAGTTAGTTTATTCTTGGAATCTATTTAATCGAGTGCCAGGTACTTTGTTAAGCTCCTTACATGAATTCCATCACTCAGTTATTATAGCAACTCAAAGTTATGGTGATTATTGTTCTGGTTCTTCAGAGGCAAACAGAAGCTTATAGCAACTGCAGGCAGTAAGGTGGCTAGTGGGGATGCCCACTCTGGACTATCTGTTTTCAAAAGTTTGTGAGGATGGGAACCAGCAGTTAGCATAATGGCTATGTCGCGAGACTCCCACGAAGTCGACCGCAGTTCGTGTCCCGGACCCGGTGGCTTAAAACTCACGCTGGACGCGTGTGCATGAGTGCCCAGGATCCCAAGAGGAGAATGGAGGAGAAGGGATTGCGGCGTGACCATCCCCCCTGGGGGGTGATTTCTCGCTTTCTGTCTCTGTCTCTCTCTGTCTGTCTGGCGAGTGCACGCGCCCTATAGCGAAAACCTCTTAAAAAAAAAAAAGTTTGTGAGGGTGTGTGTGAGAGAGAGATTTTTAGTTGACCTATACTAATCGTGTATTTGGACTACAATGTGATTTTTTTTGGTACATGAATACAGTTGTAATGATCAAATCAGAGTAATTAGTATATTCATCAGCTCAGATATTTCAAGTCTACACTTTTAACCACTGTGCTGTGCCATTCTGGTGGAGTTTTATTATGGAAGAGAGAAGTCTAGGACAATCCTAGCACTTCCCTAATTCGTGACACGGGTGAGTCTGGGTCCCAATTCTTAGTAAGTGAACTCCAAAGGATGACATCCTCTATTTTAACTTTAGGTATGATTATGGAGTTAGTCTTGCTACAGGTGCCCACTGTATCAGTGCTTTGTTCAAGGTACTGCTTCATTCATTCACCCGGTATGAGCCATAAATAAGTTGGGAGGATATGGAGGACCGCTTAAGTGATTATAGATGTGAAGAAGGGAGAGGGCCAAGATCAGCTTGTGATAAAGGAGAAGGGAATGCTTTAACCAAACAAGTGTAGGAAAGAATTACTATTGCAGAGATTATCTGCGGTGTGTATATATGTGTGTGTCTTGTCACTATCTATTGATTGAATCTGTGTGTATTTTATATGTGCATATATCACATGTATTTATATATAAGTTTGTGTCATATATACATCTGTATGTTATATGTGTGTGTATTTATATGTTTACATATTTGAAATCTATTCTACTTGTGGATAGATATTTAAAAGAATTGAAAACAGGTGTTCAAGCAAAAACTCATATGCGAATGCACATCCCAGCACACTATTTATAATAGTCAAAAGGTGGAAACAGCCTAATGTCCATCAGCTGACGAATAGATAAACAACCGTGACATATTCATACAACAGAATACCATTTAGCCTTGAAAAGGAATGAAATACTGATACATGCTATGTCATGGGTGACCTTGGGAACATAACACTGGGTTTTCATAGCCAGACGCAAAGGGCCATCCTGTGTGCTTCCATTTATATGAAATATTCAGAATAGGCAAATCTATAGTAGTTGCCAAGAACTAGAGACAGAGGGGAACAGGGAATGAGTGTTTGATGGATATAGAGTTTCTGTTTGTGGTGATGAAATGTTCCAGAATTGGATAGCGGTGATGGTTGAACAATGTTTTAAATGTATTAAAAGCTACCAGATTGTACACTTTATGATGGTCTAAACGGTGATTTTATGTTACACGTATCACAATTCAAAAAGGACATACTCCAAACCTTTTTCTTTTAAGCCAGGAACAGAAAGTTCAAAGTTTCTTTTTTTTTATTTTTAGAAAATAATGCATCTTGATTAGACATGTATTAATGGCAGTATTTTGCATGGCTGAGTCATGTATTAGCACAGTGGCCAACTTTTAACTTGGAAAGGGGGAAAAGAGCTGGAGGTGACATTTACTGAGCATTTGCTCTTTGCCAGGCACCATGCAAAGTGCTTAACTGGATTATCAAATTGAAATTATTGCACCAGACCTTTGTGGTAGGTGGCATTTTCTTCATGTTACAGATTCAGAAATTGAGATGCAGGTGGTACTGTAACCTGTCCAATGTTACAGAAAGAGTCTCTGTCAGTGCTCTCTGGCAGTCTCTGTGAGTGCCAGGTTCATTGGCTGTTCCATTCCTGGGGAACAGGCATCACTTCTTGTAAATTCATGGCGATTTCAGACCCTAGTGCCTGTCCATGCTGTGTGTAGGCATTGAATTTTTTCAATAAATGGTTGCAGAACGTCAGCTATGTACAGTAGCTCAGTGCTTGACAGCAATTGAGCGGCACTGGGGGAAAAAAAAAACACTTCTGAGAAAACATGAGATGAATTCTATGCCATTACATAGATTTGTGTCAATTGATGGAATTAAAGTAAATAGGTGAAAATATGGTGCCTCCTCCTTAGTTTACAAAGTTTAATTTTCATGCCATGTTTTTCAAGGTGTTTCAGTTTTACCCTGTTGTAAATCAGGGGTCTCAAACATCCAGGCCACAGATACATACCAGTTCGTGGCCTATTAGGCCACACAGCAGGAGGTGGGTAATCAAGCAAAGCTTCATCTGTATTTATATCCACTCCCCATCACTTGTATTGCCATCCAAGCTCCTCTTCCTGTCAGATCACTGGCAACATTAGATTCTCATGAGAGAGTGAAGCCTGTTATGGACAGTGCCTGTGAGGGCTCTAGGTTGCACACTACTTACGAGAATCTAATGCCTGGTAATCTGAGGTGGAGCTGAGGTGGTGATGCTAGCAGAGAGAGTGGCTGCAAATACTGCCCTGTGGTGAGTTGTATAATTATTTCATTATATATTTAAATGTAATAGTGATAGAAGTAAAGTGCACAAACAATATAATGTGCTTGGGTCATGCTGAGACCATCCATTTACCCCTACCCCCCACCCTAATCCATGGAAAAATTGTTGTCTACAAAACTGATGCCTGGCGCCATAACGGTGGGGGACCACTGATGTTAATGATAGCAATGGAGCAGGGAGGAAATAAACCATTTTTAGTTGACTTATAGTCCTCTTAAAATCTTTTTTTTTTTTTTTTTTTTTTTTTTTTTTAATTTGCTACAGGGCATCTGGGATGGGGGGAATGGTGAGAAAGCAACACCTTCCTCCACCAGGGCAATGGCTATGCCACAATCCCTTCTCCATTTTCTTCTCAAGATTTGGGGCATGCATGCATACACACCCAGCTTGTCTTTCAAGTCTTCGTGTCCAGGACTTGAAATGCTCATTTGTCCATCCAGCCACCTCAGCCACCATATCACTGACTGACCCTCCTCCTAAACTCTTTGAATTCTCTTAGTTCACCATAAATAAAAGTCTATAAAAATCTTATGTGGAGGCCAAGAGATGGCATAGTGGTTAAAGCTCTGGACTCCCACATGGCTGACCATGGTTTGAGTCCCAGATCTGGTTGGTGGCTTGAAGATCACACCAGGTACATGTGTGTGTGCCCAAAATCTAGGGAAGAGAATGGAGGGGAAGGAATTGCAACATGGCCGCCCCTACCCCCTTCTCCCTCATGGGATGATCTTTCTCTTTCTCCAGCACATGTGCCCTATGGCAAAGACCTAAAAAAAAGGAAAAAAAAAAAACCTGTAAATATCAGTACTCCCCACTTCTTGTGTAATTGCCAGTTGGTACTTAAAATTTCTCTGATTTATAATTAATTTTGAAAGCAATACTACAAATGTCTGGGGTGAGACTGGGCCAGTAAATGCTCTTGTGGTCATTCTCAAACTCGGCAAGTAGTAGACAGGATTGAAGGCTGAAATTTTACTTCCTAAAAGGGAACTAACTAATGTGTAACAAAGGAGCTGTTTCTTTTTCCTGTGCAGTTTCAGCATAAAAGCAATGATTTAAGATGACTGATTGAGAAATCTAGAAAATCAACAGAGGAAGAAGAAAATATATATGAATATTAGCCTTCATGGTATATAATGATCATTGTAATTTTTTTTTTTTTTTTTTGAGAGGTTTTTGCTATAAGGCGCATGCACTTCCTGGAAAGACAGAGACAGACAGAGAGACAGAAAGTGAGAAATCACCCCCCAGGGGGGATGGCCACACTGCAGTCCCTTCTCCTCCATTCTCCTCTCAGGATCTTAGGCACACACGCACACGGGCCTGGCATGGGTTTAAGCCACCAGGTCCAGGACTCAAACCACGGTCGACTACATGGGAGTCCAGCAACATAGCCATTACACTAACTGCTGGTCCCAGACCATTGTAAATTTTTAAAACCTTGCATTCTTGGCTTTTTACATAAATTTTTAGTGTACAATTGAGGATGTGATATTCTTTTTTTCCTTTCTCATTCTTGTCTGCTGGTGGTCTTCGAAGGTCTCAGGACTTAATGATTGATGGCAAAGCTAGGAGCTAACAGCTGTGGGTTTGATGGCCGTTTAATTTTTTAACCTTTAGAGGATTGAGAGAATATTTAATCACCTAATTATCTTTACTGTCAGTTGAAGGAATACTCCCATGTAGCATTGAAAGAGCCAAGTCTGTAAAAGGTAGCCTTAGAAATTACTCTCTTAGTTGTTCTTATATTTATTTAAAGTGACCATAAGGCGAGTCAAGTGTAGCAGTCAGGGCATGTGAGCAGAGAACTGGACTTTTCTATTGGTGAGTAATGGCAGTATGTGCAGTGCATTCTTAGAATAATTGAACTATGTTTCCATAAAGAAGATAGTTTCATTATCAAATTCTTGTTTTAATCCTGTCATAATAGCAGCTGTAGCATATATGAACTAATTTGCATGCAGATAAAGAATTTCAGACAGCTTGGTACCATAATTACTGCACAACATACATTGTTAGTAAGAGCTGGAGCTTTTACTGGAGGTATGCTCATGGGACCCATCTCCCTGACTTTGTTAAATTTCAAATGAAATACAAGCAAGAAGTAGCCATTTCAGTGACACCCCATTGATTTTACAGGCAATAACTTCCCAAGTTACCTTAATTTGAGCCGTCATTTTGGCAAAAAATGGCAAAGATGTCAACAACACCTTCACACTAAGCTGAACATAAAAGAGGGCAGAAAAAAAAAAAAGAAAAAAGAAAAAGGAAAACAAAAGGGAACAATCAGATAGCCTACCCTTCTCCTGGAGTGGAAAAGCCAAAGTCTTAGGCATTTGCATGTCTCAGTAATTGGGTGATGTAAATAATAATGAAAGTGAAGAATGTAAGATTAATTCTTTAAAAACAAATTATATGTAATTAAAGATTGTCATTTTTGCAGAGTAGGAAATCTCTCTCACTGATTTGGTGAATTATTCAAGTCCTCAAAAAGTAAGTGATGAGGACAGGGAACTTCTTTGTATCCTTTTTTTGTTTTAAATAATTATTTTATTTAACTTTATTTATTTATTTTAATTTGACCAGAGAGGGACAGAGCAAGAGAGAGAGAGAGAAAGCAAGCCACCAGGTTTGGGACTCAAATCATGGTTGGCCATATGGGAATCCAGCACCCTTAACTACCATGTCACATACTGGCCCCCTGTTTGTACCCTTTACATGGAGCATGGCAATTGAACATAGTAGGTACTCAGTAAATATTTATGTAATGCAGAAGTGGATTCCCACCATTGAACCTGTGAAGATTAAGAATTAGGCACAGTTGGGGTCGGCAGGTGGCATGGTGGTTACGGGCACTGGACTCTCATGTGATTGACTGCAATTTGAATCCTGGATCTGGTGGCTTGCTTTCTCACTTTCTTTCTCTCTCTCTCTTGCTCTCTCTGCCTCGTTCTGGTCAAATTAAATAAGTAAGTAAGTAAATAAAGCTAAATAAAGTAATTCTTTTTAAAAACGAATAGGCACAGTTTACTACTATGCAAATGCTCCTTGGCTTCCAGTGGGGTTACGCCATGATAATCCCATCATAAATTGAAAATATTATAAGTAAAAAATGCATGTACTACACCTAACCCACTGATCATCACCACTTTGCTTAGGCTCCTTTAAGCTGCTCTGAACACTACATTAACCGATAGTTAGACAAACTCATCTAATGCAAAGCCTATTTTGTAATAGAGTGCTGAGTATCTCATGGTATTTATTGAATACTGCACTGAAAGTAAAAAGCAAAATGGTCATATAAGTACTGAATAGACGCTTTCTACGGAATGCATATCACTCTCTCACTGTTAGGAAATTGAAAACTCCTAGGTCAAACCACTGTAAATGAGGACTGTCCATATTATGACAAGCTGATTGTTTTGTTCTCTTGTTTTCGTTTATTACTTTTTTTTCCTTGCAATTTAGAGGCTCTTTGGAATTGTAACCAGAAACCACACAATATTAATTTCAGGTGATATTATAGTGCTTATTCCAAACAGTAGAACATATTGAAAGTAAAGATAGTATTTGTACTTTCTTAGAAGTCACATTAGTAGACTTGAAAACCCAGCATTCTAAACAGAATATTTACCTTTCTCAGATTTCTGTTTATCCTTTAGTAAGGCGAAATCTCTGGATATCACGAGTTTATCTTGGTTTGGTAGATGTTAAAGGCATTCCAAAGGTTACTGACTCTCTGCACATTATCTCAGTAGCACAGATATGTGCTCAGCCATAAATACTCTTACAGGAAAAGATGGAAAAAATTTTTAGAAGCCTACTGACAGTCAAAGGTTGGTGAGAACAGTATTGAGTGCAGATACAGATCTGAGGAAGGTATTATGTCCAGCACATGTCTGCCCAGAAACAGGGGGTTTGTAACTCTCCCAGGAAGATTCTTCACAAATGGCAGGGAGTGGGATGCCAGCAATCAGGACCTTGCTGGTTGACAGCAGTGAACTGGAAAGGCACCACAGACTCATTAAAGGAGATGAGAATGTGGAAATTTGAGTCTAGGGACGCAGTTCCAAGTAGATGTTTAAAATTGTGACTACGAGGGTCCAGCAGTTGATGTGGCAGTTATGGTGCTGGAGCCCACATGTCTGTGGGATTGAGTACCAGACCCAACAGCTTGAAAAACACATTAGGTGTGCATGCATATGTGTGTGCATGTTCAAAAATCCCCAGAGGAGACTGAAGGACATGGGACTGCAGCATGACCATCCCCATGGGGGATAATTTCTCACTTTCCTTCTCTCTCTGTCTCTCTCCTTTGAGCCCATGTGCCCTTTGGCAAAAATCTTTATAGAAAATAACAAAGTGACCGAGGAAGGTAGAGCTGAAGGAAGAGAAGGATTTCTAGCAAGCAACGCAAATGGCCCTCTACTATAAAGTAATTCTTTCTGGAAGACATACGTGAGGCTACACCTCCAAGACTTGTGGCTTGAGTGCTTGATCCGAAGGGCACTGTTAGCAGATTATTAATGGGCTGGGCTGGGAGCTTTGCCAGTTTTCCTATTACAAAACATTTTTCTGGGTCCCAGCCAAAACCTTGTGGAGGAGCTCCCACCTCCAGGGAGAGCCCCCTGGAGCTAAGAGAGGGTTTGAATGTGAGTGATCACAAGGAATTCTGCAGGGCCTCATTTATCAAGTATCCACCTGTCACGATCTGTCATTTAGCTCATCCTGGGTCTCTGGTTAGGTCTATACACTTCAGTTTTGTTTACTGTGTTTAGATTCACACTGTAGAGCTATAAATAGGATGTGTTGCTACTTTATCAGCTAGGCTGTATCTATTCAGTGATTCTACATCCCATTTTACCTGGTCTCATTTGAGTTTTGCATGGTCAGCTGTGGAAATGAATGATGGTCTCTGAAATACCTCTATTTGCTTTGAGAATTTAACAGAAGGCATTTCAATCCACCCCATATGCCTATCATGTTTTTTATACACACAAAGTAGTAGCAGAACTAAAGGTTAACATTTGTTGAGTCCTAAGAAGTACCAAGCCCTATGTAAGATAATTTTCTATTTGTTATTTCCTAGAATTGTATTTGTTTTACCGTTGTTTGTGTGTGTGTTTATTTTAATTACTCTACCCAAGAGACGAGGGGGTGGGGGTGGGAGGGAGAGAAGGAGAAAGTGCCTCCCAGTAGGGCATGGTCCGACTTCAATATCTTCTCCAGTTCTCCATCCTTTAGGGATTTGGGGCACACACACATATGTACCCGGCATATTTTTTAAGCTGCTGGGGTTGGGATTCAAACTGCACAGTCAACCACAAGGGATCTGACTCCCTTAACCGTTAGGTCACAGAGCTGTCCTATCTCTTAGAATTCTTATAACAGTTTAATGAGCTGGTAATTAGAAGCCAGTATGTCTGCTTGCTCAGTGACACTATTTTTCTTCTTCTCATGGAATCTTAGGACAGAGTCCATTGTTTCCAGGTTAAGCACATGAGGTTTTTTTCCATTGGTCAGTACTTTCTATTTCTGTTGTGGCTTAAGGGTACAGATTAAAATTTTAGTTGTGAAAGGTTGATGTGGAATAACAGAACTCTTGCAAAGATCAAAGCCAATGTTTCTTCCTTCCCTCCTTCCCTCTTTTATTTCTCTTTCTGTCCTTCCTTTCTTTCCTCCTTGCTTTCCCTTCCTTTCTCATTTCCTCTCTTTTTCAAGGTTTCATTGAGCATTTGTCTTAGAACAGACACTACCATACCTTGAGGTCTGTGTTGTTTGTTTGTTTTCATGTGATGTTTAAGTTTGAATTTCTATTGGTGTCAGGAGTAATAGAACATCACAGGCTTTTCAGTAGTGTGATCTCCTAGGACTTGTACTCTGGAAGTATTTATGCTTGTTAACTTGAATGATACAAAATTATGGAAGGGTTACTTGAACAGCTCTAGTTAATTTGTGTTTGTATTTCAGTTTTAACTATTATTTCCAGTTCTTTGCATCACTGAAAGAAGAATTATTCCCAGGACTAGCAGGTGACATAGTAGTTAAGGCACTGGACTCCCACATGGCCAACTGTGGTTCAAGTCCCAGACCTCGTGGCTTGAAAATTCACACCAGGCGTGTGTGCATGTGGGCCCAAAATCCCAAGAGGAGGATGGAGAAGAGATTGTGGCATGGCCATCCTTCCTCAGGGGTGATTTCTCACTTTCCTTCTCTCTCTCTCTCTCTCTCTCTCTTTGGTGAGTGCACATGCCCTATGACAAAAAACCTTTTAAAATTTTCAAAAAAGAATTATTCCTTAGTTGACTCCTACTTTATATATGGGTTTTTCAAACTGCTTGAGTCATGCATATAAGCCAAACAGAGTTGCTTGAATTCAAGATTCTCTTTGAAATTATCTTAATTGTAGCAGTGTCTAACCCTCCATGAACAAGATGCATGCTTTGAGATGTACATGGAGCAGAGACCAAGCTTGGAGAACAGCCAGTGAGGACAACCTTGTCTCCTGGTCACTCAGGGATAGAAGTTTATTTACGTGGAGAAACATCATTCTTTACCTTGCCTTTTTTTTTTTTTTCTCTTCTATCATTCTTGGTTTTCTCTTTTCTCTCTCCTTTTCTTCCTCCCTCCTCCTCTCCATCTCTTTTCTTGTTACCTTTCTTTCTTTTTAATACCTTACTTACTTTATTAAGCTTGCCCACACTAAATGGGATTTATAGCAACCCCACCAATCCTCTCTTGGACCTTTACTGTGGCATGGAGTAGAGCATTGGTTCAGTAAGCCTATCTAGCATCTTGAAATTGTTTCCTACTATTTCCTACTATTGTTTAGGATAAATGGTAGATAACCATTGGTTCAGTAATAACTGGCATGGCATTATGGCCTATCAGACATACTAAGATTGTGTGTACTTTATTAGATTGGTTTACTATGTTGCAAAAGACTCTTTGCTAAATGTGAGATGTAAGTCCCCATCTATGGCCCTCAGGAAATAGATGGTCTGGCTGAGGAGATGAGCAATCAGGTCATTTCAATGGAGAGTATGGAGTCCTGGAGCATGGGAAAGGACTGAACCTTCTGAGAACCCATTGTGATGATACCCAGTCTGACCTTTGTGTATCAGGCATGGTTTTCTAGAGGAAGTGATATTCAAGTTGACCATTTGGCTTTAGCCAAAAGAACTTACGGGAGTCCTCCCACCACCACCCCAGGAGGAATTGGTGACATACTTGTCTTCTGGTAGAAGAATGACAGATGTAAGGTCTCCAAGAGCAGACAGTCATCATATAGTGCCACATTCAGTGAAATTAGCCTGAACCTCTCTGTCTTTGGAGCATTTACTGGGGAGGGTTGTGGAAAAGTAGAAGTTCCTAAACTGGGACCCTGAGTGTGACAGATATGACTGGAAAAGAAAACAGCTGCAAGTCATAGAATAACTTCCTGGAACTCCACAGAATTTGCATGTTTCCTTGTGAGAGAAGGCATCATTGCTCTGCTGACACATAGACCAAAGCTTTGTTGTTTTTAAACTTATAATGGCTATTTGTATTATTGTTTATTTCAAAGGAATTCAGTGTACTTGGGATATGTTCCTCTATTATTTCATTATTCTTCTCTATAGCTGTATACTTTAAACAGATAGATAATATAATTAGATTTCTTTTTGCCCGTTTTGTCCCCTGTATCTAGAAGATGTGCCTTGTCTCATATATCAGTATGAGATTTCATTCTATACTTAGCTTCATGTGGGGGAGAAAATATGAACAGGCATTCTTCCCTGATAGGGAGTCCCTTTAAAAGCATGAATAAACCTATCGGATTAGGGAAAGTGGCATTCAAACTTTACCAGCCTATGTTGGTGTTGCCCAAGGTGTACAAGAAGGAACACTAATCTTGTGAAATGTTTTATGAAGAGAGAGTTGGATAAATGCAGTATAGTTTATCATTTTTGGAAACTCTCAATATCAGCATACTGAAGACCTTCAAAAAATCTTGCAGGAAGACTCTGTTAGAGTTGAAAGTAGTGCTTTCCGAAATTATCTGACTCTGATCTCTTTTTTTTTTTGAGAGGTTTTCGCTATAGGGCGCGTGCGCTCTCCAGACAGACAGAGAGACAGAGAGACAGAAAGCGAGAAATCATCCCCCAGGGGGGATGGTCATGCCGCAGTCCCTTCTCCTCCATTCTCCTCTCAGGATCTTGGGCACACACGCACACATGCCCGGCGTGAGTTTTAAGCCACCAGGTCCGGGACGCAAACCGCAGTCGACTACGTGGGAGTCCAGCGACATAGCCATTACGCTAACTGCTGGTTCCCCTGACTCTGATCTCTTTATCGCCGAGAATATATTGACATTTTTAGACTGTGCCATGGGAGAAAACATTGCTCTTGGTGAAGGCCATTGTGAGAGTGAAGGGGAGATGAAATTCTATTTTGTTTTTTATTCTTCTCTGTATTCTCTCAGGGGTTTAGGAACCCATTGCTACCTTAAGATTATGCAGCTATAAAGAAGAATAATGAAAATGATAGAGGAACACATCCCAAACACATTAAATCGCTTTGAAATAAGCAATAAGATTAATAGCCATTAAAAGTTTAAAAATAACAAAGCTTTGGTTCATGCACCAGCAGAGCAATGGTAACTGCTTTGGAAAAAATGAATTTTCTTTTAGTCTATAATGACTTCCTGATGCATTTCAACGTAAGGCTCTACTTTTCATAAATCTCTTGTACTTTAAATTACTCATTAACATTTGGTAAGAAATATAGATAACATTTATCAGACTCTTTAACAACCACCCAATAGGAAGCTAAATCACTAAGGAACTCAAATATGCATATTTACATTAAAATTGGGAGTGAATATTCATTGTACTGTAAATTTACTCAATAAGTAATACAAGCCTTAAGTCAATATTTCTTGAAATCTATATTTCACCAACTAATGGCATGTCAGCATACATATTTAAATATTTATTAAACCAATTCTAAACATCTGTTGAACTTGCTTCTAAATCATGAGCTATTGATATTTTTAAAGCAACATTCCTTTCTAACATCCTTCTAAGGATGTATCTTGAAGGCTGGTTGTTTAATATAGAGATATATGGCAGTAGGTTTCTCTGTTTTGCTGGAGCTGTTAGGTCAGAATTTTATTGCTTCTGGCTAAAGGCCACAGAAAGAGTTTTATTGTTAAAATCAGCTCCCTATTCAATGTAATCTCTGTAATAAAGTGGAAATGGGCTGTGGGTATCTCAAACAGTGATCTGTTATCAAGCTCAGGTTAATAAAGTGGTAATGTGATCCTTGTGTTTGAAGTCTCTTCCTATCTCTGTGATAGATTTTATGTCTCACAGCCAGGCTTTTACAATGGTGTTTGTACTAATTATCAGCAGCAAGATTTTGGATGGAATGATATAAAATCATGCCTTCTCCTTTCTGGATTTGGGGAATGGAATCAATTGATGTCCTAATAGTTTGTGCCCCACTGAGTTGGCTAAAATGGGATGGAATGGTTTTAAAATTTTGGAAAGATATTCTGCTGAGGGTTGGTGCTATTCATTTAGCTCTTTCCATAACTACCATGCTTTTCCGGTCACAAGAGGCTTCTGGAAGACAGTTTGGCAGATAATCATATGACATCTTCATAAACATCATTGCTATTTAGGAGACAGCTAGTCAACTGCAGTTCTTGGTTCCCCTGGGATAAACATTTTTGTATTTGGACTCTTAATGTAATAGAAATCATAGTCATGCCACAGAAGCGTCCATTCTGAGAATGTTTAGTGGTATGGTGCCATTTGTAAAAAGATGGGAAATTGATCCTATTAATAGCTCACTTTTTTCCCCTGTTTTGAACACTCATTATGTGTTATGCAGCCGGCAAAGCATTTACATACATTAATTATCACAATGTAAGCTCATAACATTTCAACAAACTAGGCCTAATTGCTCTTCTCATTTCCAGATGAGAGAACTAAGGGTCAGAAACTTCAATTAACTTGTCAAGGATCATCTGTTAAATGGGCTAGCTGTATTCAAATATAAAGCTTTTCAACTCTAAAACCCTAAGTTCTTCACCATTTAATATAATCTCCCTAGTAAGTGCTTAGGACCTTATCTTTGCCCTTATCGCTGTTCTAAGCCATTGTGCATTCTAGGGTTTATCTACTGCTGTATCAAACACTTCAAAACTTAGTGGCTGAAAACAGTAACTGGCATTGATTTTGTTCACGAATCTGCAGTTTGACTAGAGCTCAGTAAGTTGGCTGGTGTCTGTTTCACAAAGCATAGGTGGTGTTTCAGCAGGAATAGGTGAATCTACTTTAAGATGGCTCACTCATGTCACTGCAAAGTAGCACTGGCTGTTGACTAGGAGCGTCTATTCCTTTTCACGTGGATCATTTATGTTCTAGTATGTCAAGACACCAAAGCAGAAGTTAGAAGAATTCTTCTGACCTGGGCATGGAAATAACATAACATTGCTTCTGCTATATTCTCATAGAGAAGCAGGTCACTAAGGCCTACGTTAACTCAAGAGGAGGGGAACTGGACTGCACATTTTCATGGGAAGAATTTATAACCTATTAACATACTATAATAACCTCCTCACTGTTTTCCTCTTTCTGCTCTAGTCCATCATGAAGTTCATTCTCAATTCAGTAGATAGATGATCTCTTTGAAATCCAAGTGAGATCATGATATTCTTATGCTGGAAACGCGCTCATGGCTTCCCAGCTTGCTTATAACTACTAAAGTCCGATGGTGGCTTCTATTTCCTTTTATTTTATTTTTAGAGAGAGATTTGTGCTATAAGGTGTGGGTACTCACCAGAAAGACAGAGAGAGACAGCAAGAAATCACCCCCCAGTGGGATGACCATGCTGCAATCACTGCTCCATCCTTTTCTCTGGATTTTGAGCATGCATGCACACATGCCCAACATTGAGTTTTAAGTTGTCAGGTCTGAGACCCGAACCACAGTTGAGTCCAGTGATGTAACCATTTCACTATCTGCTGGTCCCAATATGTCCCCAAGTTTCCTCATTGAAGAAGTGAGCACGTTAATACTATACTCAAGGTAGTGATGAGATTTCAAGGGAAAAAATGTAAAGAATTTGCATAGTATCTAACTCATATGTATAGTATATACTTAATAAATATTTCATAGTAGTGGTATTAATGATCACCCTTATTAATTGAACATCTGCTATTATCATTCATTACTATGCTTTTAAATGACCCAGAGTTGCACTTCATACTTGAACAAGAAATTATTTCTGGCAATTGCTGAGATGTCAATCCCTCCACGCCTTGTGAAGATTTCAGAATTGAGCATCTGTCAGTACTCCTTGCTCCAGTAAGCTTTGTGATGTATTCTCTCTCTCACATCAGTATTTCTGTAACCCAGAGCTCGTGAGTGGCAGGAATACTAGTATGGTTGTGAAATATACCACAAGTGTTTAGTAAAGCCTTGGACCGTGTTGTTGAGTGTTGATTATAAGAAAGCCTGCTGTGGTCAGTGCCAGTTCTGATGGAGGAACGTTTAATTTAGCTACAGATTCTAGGAACGTCCCCCCCACCCCGGTCCTTGGGGTGGTGCCTGGTGACTTCAGGGACTGAACCACTTGGTAGTATTTTCTTCCTGATGGTGGGGTACTGGTAGTCTGTGCGCTCCATGGGTTCTACCTGTTCTACAGCATGTGCTTTTTACATCTGAAAGAGAAATAGGACTTTAGCCAAAACTTGGATCAGGCTCTATTGTGCGACTTTTATATTTTACATAGTTTTATTTGGGTGTGAAAGTAGTCATTGGCTTTGCAGTTGGTATTCATTTAAGCACTTGAAAGTTACTTCTTCTAGCTCTCTCATTTCCTGTATTACCTGTGTAAAACACGTAAATATTCCTTGTACAAAACTTTGCCACATGGTCAATAAGTGTTTTATATTACTAGTTTTAGTTTCTTATACATTTTTCAGATGAGTATATACTACATATTGAGATTAGGAAAAGCTTTATGGATTTCCCAGGTGACTCATTCAAGTACTGCCCTACGGCCTGTTATTTTTCTGTAGCCAAGCCCATGAAGGCCATGGCAGTAGCTCCTGGATTTATTGAAAATTGACTTTTTCCTTCCCTCTGGGCAAAAATGTGGGTTTCTCAGAAGATGAGGGCATAACTGCTCGGTAAGTAGGTTTAGAGGCAGGTATCTGGTGAACAGGCCTTGTAAAAGCTCCATGATCATCTTTCACGTCACCAGGTCTTCACCTGCTGTCAGGAGGGTAACGGCAGTCAGACCCGGCTGCCAAACCGAGGACATAAAGGTTGTCTGTACCCTCTTTTTGCCCTTGATCAGCAGGTACTGCTGACAGGGATGTCAAATTAATTGAAACCCAAGAGTGAGAACCAGGAAGCAATGCAATCTGACATTTAATTAATATAGGTGAACCCACACCAAAACAAACAAAACCCCTCAGTTTTTTCAAGAACAGTTTGCTTATATGTCACAATAAAAGGTAGCATTATCTTTTGATGAATCAATTGAAAAATTCTCATCTTTAATAGAGATTCGTTGATCTGATCATTTATTACATTTTGTCTGCTCCATCTTGGGTCCAGTTTGTATAGATGACAAGGGCATAATTTTCATTCTTGGGTTAATGAGAATCCTGTAGGCTTAAAATGATGTGATCAGCCTAGACAGCAATACTCTCTCACCTTAGATCTCTGAGAAAAGACTTGGTTGAAAAGGACCAATTTATATTAGAATCCAGAATCATATATTGTCTTTATGCAGTAATTATTTAAAGTAACTTACAATAAAAAAGATTTTTGCTTGGTTTTACTTTTTAAAAACCAGCCCCTCGTTTTCTGATAGTATCTTTGTGATAGCTCTTATACTATTCTAATGAAATAATGAATATTTTTAAAAAGTCACTGTAGATAAAGACCAGAATTTTTTGGTTTATCATGTCAGCACTGGTTTCTTTTCCTCACTATCCACATTCTTCAAGCAAATCTCACCTCTAAAAGCTACCTAATTTGACTTAACATTCAAAATGAAAAATAATAATTTATATGACTCATCTGTCTGGAAAGTGTGGTCTATGACATTAAATGAGCTAGGTTGTGGGAAAGAAGTACTACATAATGGGAGAACATAATAGCTCATCAGGACATGAACTACCCAGAGTGAGGGCCATAACAGTTAATCAGCTGGGTCTAGATCATTTTGCAGTTGCTCCAAGTCCATATATTTTTGAATAGTTACTTATAGTTGCACAGATAATTGGCAAGCATTAGATAAGGTAGTGGATGGTCACGGATGAGGAGGAGTCAAGGATTTAATTCAGTTTTCTGGGAATGTGCTGATGTCATCAAATGTGAGAGAAGCGTGTAAGTGGGTTATGAATAACAGCAGAGTCTCTGGAGTGAATTCACCTGCCTAGAAACATCCCTCAATTTGCATTCTTGGGTTAATGAGAATCTTGTAGGCTTAAAAGGATGTGACCATTTTAGACAACAACTGCTCATGTATCTCAGTCTTTGCTCATGGGACACTTTGAATGGAAGAGTTTCGAGTGCCTCAAATGAAGCGTTTTTAAGGTAAAAACTATTATTTAAAAAAGGAGAAAAACACATATTAGAAAATGGAATTAGGGAAATTGAGATCCTCAAATTTATGTTACATTCCAATGAATAGGAATATATTTCTTAGGGATTGATGTCCTTACTTGATGATAAACTGTTAGGGAAAATGATGATGATGTTTGTATCATATATTGACTTTCTGATCTGTTGTCAAAAGGTGATTCAGAGTGTTGTAGGGAGATGTGTACATTCATGCGAAAGGCATTTAAAAATGGTGATTGAGGATGGAAATGTTTGTTCAGGTAGGAAAAGTATACACTGCTCTTAGGAGATTTATTTGAGTCATTTATGTATAGTAATATAAACCCATTTTCTGTGTTAGCAATATATTAAATGATCAATAGTCTGATTATTTTTCTTCTTCCATAACCATTTTCCTTTAAAAGCACAGAATATGTGTTGGTGGTGATAAGGTGGTCCTATTGTTACAGCTAATTTTATTGAATGCATATTTTGGGCAGCATAAGCATTTGACCTGTATGATCTTATGTAATTCTCCCACAATCTTACAAAGCACCTATTATTATTCTTCCCATTTTAAGGAAAAGAAAACCAAGGTTCAAAATGCTTAGCTTGGCTATGGTTGCAGAGTTGATAAGTACCAGAGATAAGGTTTGAACTCACCACATCTAAGCTAAAATTTTATAATTTCTCTGAGGCCATTTTGGAAGAAATGTAAAGCTTGCAAATTTTGTGAAAATGACATAACATGGTCAGTGTTTCAATTTCATGGTTGTTTTGGGTTCCTATATCAAGACTAATAGGGAGGCCAGCAGGTGGCATGGTGGTTAAGGGCACTGGACTCTCACATGTCTGACTGTGGTTCAAGTCTCAGACCTGGTGGCTTGCTTTCTTATTTTCTCCCTTTCTCTCTGTCCCTCTGTGGTCAAATTTATATAAATAAGGTTAAATCATACACACACACACACACACACACACACACACACACACTAATGGGGGACCAGCAGCTGATGTAATGGTTATGTCACTGGACTCCAATGTAGTTGACAACACCAACTTTAAGTCCCGGATCTGGTGGCTTAAACTCACACCAGGTACATGTGCATCTGCACCAAAAATCTAGAGAGGAGAATGGAGGAGAAGGGATTGTGGCCTGGCCATCTTCCTGGGGGTGATTTCTCATTTTCTGTCTCTCTTTGTCTCTGGCAAGCACACAAACCATATACAAAAAAATCTCTTTAAAAAAAAAAAAAAAGACTAATGGAAGCAGCTGTGAAGTTGTTGAAGAATAAGCTATATCATGGATTATCATTTATGAAAATGTAAAAATTCGTCTACTAAATTGTCACATCCATGAAAGTACAGGCTACTTTACCTGTCATCATCTGTATAGATTTTTCTGGGTTTTTGGGCCAGAATGTGTATATATTTACCAGAGAGATAAAGAGAGACAGACAGAACAAATTCCCCAATGGAGCATGACAGTGCCACAATCCTTTTCCTACATCCCATCAGATTTGGGGCATGTATACACACATACCCAGAATGTTTCTCAAGTTGCCAGGACTGAGATTCTAACCACGTTCAGCCATGTGAGCTCCAGGTCCCTTACTTGTTGAACTGTAGGGCCGGCCCAGTTTAATATGTTTAACTACTTTGTTGATACACAGTTTATACAGCATGAAATTCACCTCTTTAGAGGTGGGAGTCTATTGTAGGAGTCCAGTACCTTAACCACCACACCTCTTGCTGGCCCCATGAATTTTTTTTTCTTTTAAACTAAGGAAGAAGGGTGCCAAGTAACAGAAATAAAATTCTGTCTTGGGTATGCTAAAGCCCCTAATTTGTGAAAATTTGATGTTCTTAATTAGCCACAGTTTTTCACCAGAAATCATTTTTTTCACATGCTTTTGAAAATTTTCTGGTTGAAATCATTGGACTTAGTTGATTCCATTTTATATAAACAATGGCTGTGATTCATTCAGAGAGAGTTGAAGTGTTACCTGCTCTAGTGGAGAACGTCTGTCGTATCTAATCCCCTCTTATCTTAGACTACCTTTAGGGTTAGGATATGGCTGTAATGATTTCCTGAATTCCTCTCAGAATAAAAAAGCCCTCCAGATAATCCTCCAAATTTGATTTTTGATAAGCACGTAACTAGTGTTGAAGATTCTTATCTTTCATTTCCTGAATGCTTTTAAATACTGTTTGAAATGAATCGATGACAGCCTGAGAGTTTTCATTTTCCTGTTTTTAATAAATACAGGGTTTATACATGCCAGAGTTCCCTCCCCTGCAAAAAGAGAAAGTATGGTTAATATTCAGGTTCAAGTTATTACTTATCTACTGAATGGATTCTGATCCAATTACCTCATTATTCTGGTTAGAGGCAGGAAGACAATTTCTAAGGGCATGGGTTTGAGATCAAGGATGCTATAGGGGAGGTGTTTTTGTCAATTTCCTTCCACCTCAACTCCATCTGCCCCTCTTAACCTCTCCTTGATGAGAGCAGTTGACTTATTCACCTCAGGTCAAGCACCGTGGAAGCTCTCCCCATTCTCCCCCAACAGTTTTTCTCCCCATTCCGGTGTCTCTTGTGTGTGTGAAAGCCTTCACCACTTTGTGACAATAAGAACCTGGGTTCAAATCCTACTGCTGTGTAATTGCTGTGTCATTTTATCAAGTCACAAAGACGTGGGATAATAATATTACCTACTTTATAGGGTAGACACAAGGAATAAATAAGATAAATGTGTATGAAGTACAAATATTGGCCTCAATACAGATTTTTTTTTAAGAGAGAGATTTCTGCTATAGAGCACGTGTACTCGCCAAAGAGACAAAAAGCAAGAAATCACCCCCCAGAAAGGATGGCCACTCCACAATCCCTTCTCCTCCATTCTCTTCTTGGGATTTTGGGCACACACACACACACACACACACACACACACACACATACAGGTGTACTTGGATGAATTTTAAGCCACGGAGTCCAGGACTTCAGCTGTTATCAACTACGTGGGAATCCAGTAGTGGATAGTGGGTAACCACTATGCCATCTGCTGGTTCCAATACAGATTTTTTAAATGGACGTCTTATTTTATTTTATTTTTAAATTTTTTGCCTTAGGGCATGTATGCTCGCTGGAGAGAGTCAGAGGGAGACAGTGAAAGGGAAAGTGAGAAATCACTCCTCAGGGGGCTGTCCATACCCCATTCCCTTCTCCTTATTCTCCCCTTGAGACTTTGGGCATGAATGCATACACACCCCATGTGTATTTCAACCTGCCAGGTCCAGGACTCAAAGTGCAGTTACAGTTGGTTACGTGGGATCCAGCCTCCTTAACCTCTGTGCCACTGGATGGTCCTATGCTGTCTTTTTATATCACAGTGAGACCTACTCAGCAGTCTATAGGACCTATCAATATCCTTTCCTTACCATACTGTGGCTCTCTTTGAAAGGTAACATATTCACACATCTAGAAACTGGAGCACCTGACCTCCAGGCAAAGGATGCATGGGCAGCTTGAATAGTGCATGAATAACTTGGACTCAGTGCTCAGAAAGTTCTCCTCCTTTCCCCTCATCACAAGTCACAGTTGCAGAGAGAATTATAAGTAGGATTCTGGAAACCAGGTCATATAGTTCACACGTCTAATATTCTAGCCACTTTCCCAAGCCCTCAACCCAGTAGAATACATGCCAAGTCCTTGTTTATTTCATGTGTCTTAGTTGTGATTTATTAATGTGATCCCTTGGCCTCCATCCCACAGTGTTCCTACATGCAAGTGTTCCTGCATGAAAGGGCCTGCCGCTCCCAAGCGTGTGAGTTGTTGCAGGAATGCAATGATTGTCTTTACACACCTGCTGTTGAGCAGTTGGGCAGTATGCTATTGGCATAATTAGAGAGCATTGTGTGGTATGATCTGGGATCGGAAAGTAAGGGTACTCTTTCTGACCTTTGGTATCATGGTTGGGAGGTTCAGAGAGAAAGAGACAGAGCATGTCCTAGGAGTCGAAACAGCACTTCTCAAAAGGATCAACTTACCGTGCCCTCTGTGACCTTCATCCTTTTTTGTAAGACGTCCTTGTAAAGTGAAGGGTGACTTGCAGATCACTAGATATAGAACATTAAATAACTCGACAACTTCAAAACTGCAGTTCTGTCCTCCCATTTGTCATGTTCTGAAGGGATGATAGTTACTCAAATGCGTTTTACTTTAGCCCTGCCATTTATAAATAAGGCATCAATTCAGATTGCATACAAGCCCAATTCTCTTATTCTCTTATTAACAAGCTAGATTCCAAGCTCTCTGCAGGTAAGGACCTTAGCTTTCCAGCTTTTTCTACTGCAGTCACAGCACTCTGTGTGTGTGTGTGTGAGTGTGTGTGTGTGTGTGTGTTACTCGGTGACAGTGACTGAATAGTTTGAGGCATATTGAGGTGCCAATTCTGAGTCCACAGAGCTGTCACACCTGGGACAACTACTATCATGGATGTTTACCCCCTCTTCTACCCCCAGCCCCATCCCAAATAGTATGAGCCACACAGTTTCTTTCAGCCCTTTCATGAGCATCATGACCACTATGTCAGGTTGGAATTGCTTCCGCTTTTTGACACACCCATCTCTCTCTCATCACTGAGTCCCTAGTCCCCACTGTCATGGTATTTAAAGAGCCCTTAGTGATTTGGATTAGGTCATGAGGGTGGGCCCCTTGTGATGGAATTAATTCCTTTATAAAAAGAAGAGACATGAGAGTTCCCACTGTCTGCCATATGGGGATACTGCAAAAAGACAGTTGTTTCCAAACCAGGAAGAGGGCCCTCACCAGGTTCTGAACCTGCTGATGTGTTGATCATGGCCTTCCCAGCCCCCAGAACTGTGAGAAATACTGGGTCATTGGATAAGTCATGACTTGTTTTTCTATTAAAAATCGTGTCATGACTTTCCCAACAACCCAATGAATGCTTATTGTTATTAGCTATCTTAGGCTAACTTCCTTTGCTATTCCATTATGGCGACCTGAACCAAGACAAATCCTTATAATTATGATAAGGAGAGTGTCTCAATGTGGTGCTAATCGATCTCTGACACCTTTCTAGCGTTTGTTAATAAGAGAATTAGGACCCTCTGTAACAAGAGAATTAAGACCTCAAGCTCAGAGCTTTAGGCTCCACTTAAAACAGTTTATTTTATTTTGTTGCTTTTATTTTTAGTCACTGTTTATTACAGGATGAAACTGATTCTCCATTTGAGGTAATGCTAAATGTTTCCTTCCTTTAAAAAAAGTTATAAACAGTAAAATTGACTATTTGTGATGGACGATAGGTTTGGACAAACATATAGTCATGCAGCCACCACCATAATAAGATACAGTTCTTTCTCGGCTTTCCAGTTTCACAGTCCACTTCTACTCCCCACACCTGGAACCACTGCTTGGTTCTCCTGCCCTACAATAGTTTAAGAGGGAGCTTTTGGTGGTCTGTAGCCTGCATCTAAATGGAGTCATGCAGGCCTCATCTTTCGAGTCTGGCTTTTCTTTCATTGATCATCATGTATTTGAGGCCCACCCATGTCTCGTGTGTACCTGTGGTTTTGCTGAGTGGTAGTGAATTGTTGGGATTTCCTTGACTGTATCTATTCACCAGGTGAGGAACATGCAAGTTGTTTTCCAGTTTGGGGGACTATTTGTGTACATGTTTTTGTGTGAACATAAGTTTTCATTTCTCTGAGGTAAATATCTAGGAATGAGATTGTTGAGTCATATGGGAAACTTATGGTTAACTTTTAAGCAAATTGCCAACCTCTTTTTCCCAAGTGGCGATACCATTTTGTGTTATCAACAAGGTATGAGTTTTGTAGTTCCATGTTTTTGTCAACATATGGTACTACATTAAAAAAAAAATGTATAGGTAGGTTGTGTTTTCTTTTACATGAATATACTTAACTTTTTCATAAAGCAATTTGATTCGAAGGAAAAATATTGAATAAATAGCAATATTGGCAAAAAAATTATGTGAGAGATAGGTAACTAAGTAAATGGAAGGGGACAACACATTCTGTGTTCCATTTCTGTCAGCTGAAGAATGAGCAGCATGAGATTCCCTTGGATATTGAACAAATGAAAGCAATTGTGTTTTAATAGAAGATGATGATCCATTTTGGGGATCAGCAGATGACATAATGGTTATGTCACTGGACTTCCATGTGGTTGACCATGGTTCACATCTCAGACCTGTGGCTTAAAACGTATCAGGCACATGTGCATGCGTGCCCAAAATCCTGAGATGAGAAGGGAGGAGAAAGGATTACAGCATGACTATACCCCTGAGGGGTGATTTCTTACTTTCTGGCTCTCTGGCTCTCCGCAACTGCACATGCCCTTGAGCAAAAATCTCTCTTAAAAAAAAAAAGAAAGAAAGAAAAAAAGAAAAAAAAAAAAAAAGAAAGAAAAGAAAAGAAAACAATGACTGCTCTTTAACATAGAAGCAGTTGGGAACCAGCAGTTAGCGTAATGGCCATGTCTCTGGACTCCCACGTAGTCGACCGCGGTTCGCGTCCCGGACCCGGTGGCTTAAAACTCACGCTGGGCGCATGTGTGTGCGTGCCCAAGATCCCGAGAGGAGAATGGAGGAGAAGGGATTGTGGCGTGACCATCCCCCCTGGGGGGTGATTTCTCGCTTTCTGTCTCTCTGTCTCTGTCTGTCTGGCGAGTGCACGCGCCCTATAGCAAAAAAAAAAAAAAAAAAAAAAACTCTCAAAAAAAAAGAAGCAGTTGAAGTGACTGCCAGTTTTTAGAGTCTTGTGAGATTTTTATAAGCAGGACCCAGATTAATTTAACAGCAGGTGATATCATAGGATATTGACAATTTAATATTAGCGGTGTGATGATTTCCTTAGTAACAATCTGGCTTTGGGACCATTTGGACAGTTGCTGATTGAGATCTCACCGTAGACGGATTGTCCGGAAAACCAATGATGCTGGCAGCTGGACGCAGTAGGAGGTGGCTTATCAGTGCTTTTCCACTAGGATATTTTTGCGGACTCGACTAGATATTTCAAGAGAAATTCTAGAATACAAACAGAGAGCAAATGAACTCTCTGTCAAGTTTCCTTTCTGTAGCTATGGTTTGTAGAGTTTGATGATACGGAAGGTCACTTTCTCATTCCTCAGCAGGGGTCACTGAAGCCAGGTACACTAAAAGTTTATGAACCATAAAATGTGCATAAGAAGCAAATAATCATTCAAGCTTCACTGAGTGAACTTTGGGGGCATTGCTAATTCATACTGAGACACTCAGTAGGGCATAGCTCAAATTAATTAGTGAAGTTATGATCTGGTACCAGAAAAGGTTGGTAGTGTTCACTCTTCTGATGCAAATCTTGTAGGTACTTTACCATTTAAAAAGGGCTCTGTGTAAATAATAAACAGTTCAAGGTTTTAAAACAAAATCAGGTGGAAAATAGTACCACCTTCTCTTCAACCTTATTTATAGTGTACACACACACACACACACATATACATATTCATTCCTATTCATAGCTAAAAGCCAATATTACTGACCTTGATCCTGGCTTTCTATGCAAAAGGAAACCTAGAAACTTACTATCTGTGTGATTCAGCTGGAATCTGTACTTCTTTTGCATGTTTGCGCAGGGACTGGGTTAATATTAAAGATGTTTAAGTAGAAGACCCAAGAATCCAGTTTTACAATATTTCCTTAATAATTATTTTATTCTGTTTATAAGCTGTCAAAACAACCCCGTGCTCATTGAGACAATTTGGAATATGAGAGCTAGTTTTTGTTTTGTTTTGTTTTGTTTGGAGAAGTTTTTGCTATAGGGCGCGTGCGCTCGCCAGACAGACAGAGAAAGACATAGAGACAGAAAGCGAGAAATCACCCCCCCAGGGGGGGATGGTCACGCCACAATCCCTTCTCCTCCATTCTCCTCTCGGGATCTTGGGCACGCATGCACACACGCCCGGCGTGAGTTTTTAGCCACCGGGTCCGGGACGCGAACCGCGGTTGACTACGTGGGAGTCCAGCGACATAGCCATTACGCTAACTGCTGGTTCCCAGAGAGCTAGTTTTTCAAAAAGTAATAATTGTTTCATCTCTGCCCATTTCTTTTTTTTTTTTTTTTTTAGAGATTTTTCGCTATAGGGCACGTGCGCTCGCCAGACAGACAGAGAGAGACATAGAGACAGAAAGCGAGAAATCACCCCCCAGGGGGGATGGTCACCCTGCAATCCCTTCTCCTCCATTCTCCTCTCAGGATCTTGGGCACGTACACACCCGCGCCGGGCGTGAGTTTAAGCCACTGTGTCCAGGACGCGAACCGCGGTTGACTACGTGGGAGTCCAGCGACATAGCCATTACGCTAACTGCTGGTTCCCCCTCTGCCCATTTCTGAAGCTACCCTTTTTAACCGTTGTAACACTGTTAACTGTGGGAGCATAAATTCATTATTGCACCATACATGGTTTTGGGGTTTTTTTTGATACGATGTAGTGACAGTTTACATGTTATCCTATAACTTGTTTGTATCACTTTGAAGCACCTTACAGACCTTCCTTCTGGTCGCTGGACCTAGGCGGAACATCTCTTTACCATTTATCATTATGAAGCTAAAACCATTTTCCTGACGGTGCATTTACCATATTTCCTTGAATCATTCCCATATTCATCACACGCAGTCCTGCATTTTGAAGGTTTGCTTTTGTTTTGGTCTTATTTTTGTTTGCTATAAACCAAGAGTTGAGTCCCAAACCCAGTGGCTTGAAACCCACAGCCAGCATGTGTGTGTTCCTGCCCAAAATCCTCAGAGGAGAATAGAAGAGAAGGGATGGCAGCATGGCCATCCCCCCCAGGGAGTGATTTCTTGCTTTCTTTCTGTCTTCTGCTCCAGTGAGCCTACACATGTTATAGCAAAAAAAAAAAAAAATCTCTTAAAAGAGAGAAAAAATTTAAAGTAACTAAAATGAAATTAAATGTAAATTTATTTCCTTAGTCACACTAACCACTTTTTAATAGCAACATGTGGCTAGTGGCTACCATGTTAGCCACCACAGGGAACATTTACAGCAAGGTGGAAAGTATTGTCGCACAAGGACCATTTAGAATGAGGGATGCCAAAGTCAGACTGTACACTCCGATCATGGCTCTGCCCAGCTTGCTGTGTGACCTTAAGCAGGTTATTGTGCCTCTCTGAGTCTCAGCTGCTTAACACCTTGCCAGGGACATAAGCAGGCATCCAAGAAATGGAACCAATTATATTTTTCCCTTGTTTGGTAATCTTTTTTTTTTCTTCTTGAAAGTGTGTGTGCATGTGTGTGTGGGGAGCTTTCTGTTTATTAGCTTAAAGCTAATAGCTGCAAGACATTGTTGGCCCGATTTCTAGCTAGACAAACAGAAGGCAGTATTATAGACTGCAGAAACCACAGTTTGTCAGCCTGGTGGTTTTTTTTTTTTTTTTTTTTTTTTTTTTTTTTCTTTTTTTTAAAATATGCTGTCCCTGAGAAACATGATAGAATTTGTTTTACTCCTCTTCTGTCAGGAAGTAACCCTTCTGGCTTTGTTAGAAGCATGGTTTGTAATAATTGTACCCACCCCAGATGGCTCCTGAAAACCCTTTGAAATGCCATCTGCCAGGCGTGTGTCCAGCCGGCAGCCTGTCATTCTGCTACAAGAAAAGAGGAGGCAGGGCCCCCTCCCGGCACAGCATCGCTCAATGGAGCCTGGTCAGGTTGGCCCAGACCCAGGGCGGGTTGCTCGGAGGATAACCAGGAGGAAACCTCCTGCTAGCCTGCAGGGTGGAAAGGTTTTGTCTGGGTAATAAACCCTGAAGGTTTTGTGGGTGGAGACTTAGCCGCCCACCCACCCCCTTCCCCTGCAGCTCAAAGACCATTCTGAGCATATTTATTTACACGGGGAAAATGATATCTGCTAGTTTCATTTTTCCTTTAAAATGTAGCATTTTTGATGTTCTTGATTACTTTGAATCCTTTCAGGAAATTAAGACCCAGAGGTGACTGTTATCTTTAAAGTAAATCTGACAAATTGGATCTGAAAACATGGTTGAAAGCAATGGCCAAGATAAGATGGCTACAGGAGGGGAAAAAGAAACAACATTGTCGGGTTTGGGAAAACTAAAAACCCACTAAATCTTTTGTTTGATTTTATTTTAAACTCTCTTTTTTGGAATGGATTAAGTTCATGGAATTTTGGTGTGGAGGCTGGGTGTGAGAGCTGCCTTGTAGCCGTTTAGAGCACATTTAGGACAAACAGGTCCTTTCCCAGCAGGTTTCAAAGCGATTCTGTTCTTGCACCCCACGTTGGAATTTCTCAGTGTGATGTCGACTGTTTGTGTTTTACACGTTGTGGCTGAACAGCTTTTTTACTTGGCTCCAAGGCATCGCACCCTCCTCCTTCTCTTCTGCCTTGTTGGCTGTTGCATTTTAGTCTCCTTTAAGAATCTTCCTCCTTTTCCCAGCTTCTAAAAGTTAGAGGGTCATAGTGCCCTATCCAGACTTCTGGGCTTCGTTTTCTGTACTCTCTCCATCCATTTCCTCTTTCTGACTCTTGCCTTCGAGTGCCAGTGGTTTACCAATCAACTGCTCGTTCCCAGATGAGGGTCATCCCTCTGCTCTGACCTTCAGACACAAGGTCGCCTGTCCTCCAGCGGTCTGCACAGAGGTTTCTGATAGGCAGCAGCTCCCCTGGAACACGTCGAAAAGAGAACTCTTGATTCTCATTTCTCCCCAAAGCCATCGCCCCTGTCCTCTCAGTCTCTGTAAATGGCACAACCTATTTGCCCAGGTCAGAAAATCCAAAGTCAGTCTTTATTGTTGTCTTTCTTTCTCTTTTTAAAAAAAGTTTATTTATTTATTCCATAAGAGAGAAAGAAATCCAGCACCCCGACAGGGTCCTGATGCCATGATCTATCCCAACTTCAGCCAGCTCAGATCGCAGGCACACGTGGCCCAGTGTACTTGGGCAGGTCTCCCAACTTGAAGCAGCACCCTTCCCATGTGGGATTGCCTCACAAAGCATCGTATTTTACTGCCACATCACATCTGGCTCTTATTCTTTCTTACATGCTGTGTCCAGTCCATCAGCCAGTTCTGTTAGTTCTGTCGTCAAAATACAGACCCAGTGTGGTGTGATGAGTTGGCAGCTAGCCTGGGACTCTCAGAGGGTCTTCATTGTCTCTTACCTGGACTCTGCAGTAGCTACCTGACTGGTCTCCCTGCTTCTGCGCCTGCCCCTGCATCTCCATTCATTTCATTGCCTTTTCTTTGGAAGTCAAAGATCTTTTCAAAATAACAACTGAATCAAGGCACCATCTTGCTCAAAACCTTTTAGAGACTTCTATCATCCTTAGAATAAAGGATGACGTGTTTTCTGTGGCCTATATGATCTGGTCCCTTCCTTTCATTTCTAACCTCTTTCCTTCATTCTACAATTAGCTGGTCCTTTTGCCCCTCCACCAACATGCTAAGCCTATAGTCACAGCAAACCTTTGGCCTTTCCCTCTACCTGGGGTGCTTCCTCATTATCTCTGCATTGACTTTTGTAATCACCTGATCCAAATAGCTTTCCTATTTTCATCTTGCTTCTTCCCTCCAAGACACTTTTTTTCTTATTTAAATTTTTGCCACAGGGCGTATGTACTCAGAGAGAGGGGAGAGAGAGACAGAATGAGAATGAGAAACATTCTCCTACCCTCTCTACAGGGCATGGTTGTGCCACAATCTTGTCTCTGTTTTTCCCTCCTTCCAGGGTTTTGGGCACCCACACACACATGCCTGGTGTGTTTGTAGAGCCACTTTGTCTAGGACTCAGCCACACGGTCAGCTATGCGGGATCTGGCTGCATTAACCACCAGGCCACAGTTGAGCCCCAAGACACTTTCTAAAACTTGAATCTGCATTTTCTTTAACTCACAGAAGAATGATTTCTACCTAAAATTATGTGCTATATTTATTCATATGCATATATACATATGTATGTGTATGTATGTGTGTGTGTATATATATATATATATATATATATGTGTATATATATATATATATCTCACAGTAAAATATAAATTCCATTAGGACAAAGGCTTTGTTTGGTTTGCTAGTGTTTCCTAAATGAGTCCTTGACATGTATTGGCACCTCAGTAAATACTTATTACATGAATTAAACATATAATGACACACATACATATATGTGTATATAATAGCAGATTATTGTAGTGGGAATAGAACTAGATCCTATCAACTCATTTCATTCTAATAACATAAACTGTAATATATACTATCAGTTGCTGACTGAGCCCTCTAGAAGGGTTATGTCATTTAGTGCATGTAACACAGTGTAGGGTGCCGTTATTATCCCTGCTTTGCGGCGGAGGACACTGGGAAATAACAGAAGATATGAAACAAGTCCAAGACCATGAACTTGCCGTTTTACACTCCCGACCCTTGCGTATCAACAGGGTACAATACTGTCTTGATGTTTCTCGAGATATTAGTTTAAAAGTTGTGAATGGGGGCCAGCAGCGGGCGTGGTGGTTGAGGTACTGGATCCCACGTGGCTGACTGTGTGGTTTAAGTCTCGGGTCCAGTGACTTGAAAAATACACTAGGCACGTGTGCATGCATGCATGCCCAAAATCCTGAGAGGAGAATGGAGGAGAAGGGATTGCAGTGTTATCCTCTTCCTGGGGATGTTTCTCCCTCTCCTCTCCTCTCCTCTCCTCTCCTCTCCTCTCCTCTCCTCTCCTCTCCTCTCCTCTCCTCCCCCTCTCCTCCCCTCCCCTCCCCTCCCCTCCCCTCTCCTTCCCCTCCCCTTTTCTTCTCTCTCTCTTCTCTCTCTCTCTCACATGCACCTTATAGCAAAAAATAAAACCAAAAAAGCTGTGAATGACCTCAAAAGACTTGTCTTCAGCCATCAGGGAAGCTAGAAATAGGGAAAACATTAGCAAACAGTACAAGAGTTAACTTCTGAGTAATACACGAGTAGGCTTGCTCACCAGAAAGACCCAGCAGGCTGCACACCAGAAGCAAACGTTCACAGTACAGCCATTCTGTGGGTAACGTCAGCTACCTAAGACATTCAGAGTTCAGATGGTAGAAAGTTAGGCTCATTTAAAAATGTATATGGCCAGAGTAAAGTATGACAAGACTTAAAGAAGTGTAAAACGTGAAACCAAAGGATGAGTTTATTTTAGTGCAAGAGTTTTGAAGTCCATGCATAGTGTGAGCTATGGTGAACTTTTTAAAACCTCTCTTATGGAAGAAGTGTAGAGTTTTTACTTATGGGTAAATGGGAATTGCGGATATTCAATGTAGGTGTGTGGACGTGGTTATTCACATATGCAAGTGTTCGAAGACTGCCCCCTGCCAGGACTGTGGGAACTACGAGGCACATACAGTTGGTTATTTAATTGTTTTAAAGTTCAATGAAGAGATCCTGGAAATAAGGGAAAATCTCTGCTTATTTATATAGGAAAACTTCGACCTTAAAAACATTTCCTTAGATACGATGCCTTGGAAGCTGCGCCATGTTAATCTTATCACCTAACTTGACCATAGGAGCAGAAATCACTATTTTTCCTCTTTTTTTGGTCTTCCATGATCTTTCACATAGGGTCTAGTATACACTACAACATTGCTTCTTGGTTTATTTTCTTTTCTTGGTTTATGCGTAAATCACATTCTGTCTATAACTTCTGTGATTTGATTGAGATTGCACTAAAATCATAGGTCCACAGGGCAGCACCTACTCTGGGTCCCTTGAGTACTCTGGAAGTTCCATATAATTTCATAATGTTGTTACATAACATTTACTTGCTGTTAAGAAGAGCAGACTAACTCAGGAGACTTTGCTACCAAATGCAATGTTTTTCTCTCCATTCAGAACTTATGGGTGGCCTCTCTTTTACCAACCATATTACATGGAAAGCAGGAGCATTTTAATGCTGGGAGATGTCCAGCCACAGATCTTGAGCAATCACATTTCTCTAGTGATGTGTTTATGCAGTGGCTGTCATTTTCTTCAAAGGCCTTATTACGTTGGAACTTGCCAGATGTATTGAGGAACACAAGAATTTCAAGGCCTGTGATAAAAATATAAACCCCTTAGGCTCTGAGATTAAGATGGATCACTTTT
Organism: Tupaia tana; assembly: GCA_026018925.1. Lineage (NCBI taxonomy): Eukaryota > Metazoa > Chordata > Mammalia > Scandentia > Tupaiidae > Tupaia > Tupaia tana. The sequence continues at coordinate 26,521,543 of JAKSZU010000022.1, forward strand.
TAGTGTTTACTGGAGTCCTAAAAGCTACTGGTTGTGAATGTTGTCTGTAATAAATGCAGTTCACCTTTTCCATTCAGTGCATTTTAAAACATGGTAAAATCACTCTGGATTACCTCACTGTCCTTGGTTTTCTCTTTCTCCTACTCAGGGGTCCCAGGAAGGTAGAACTGAGGATGCTGTTCTGTTAGAAAGAAGTTGTCTTTACTAGGTTCCTGTCTGGAGAGATAAGTCTGCAGAGATTTAAACTAGCCAGCTTACTGAGCAGGTTATTTTAATTACACCTGGATGAGAAACTTCCTGTTTTCATTACCTGATGGTTTCTTGTACCTTTGTCTTTTCTGCTACAGGCACAACCCGATCTCCAAGAGAAGGAGAAGTGCCTGGCGTGGACTACAACTTTCTGACTGTGAAGGAGTTCTTGGACCTCGAGCAGAGTGGGACTCTTCTGGAAGTTGGCACCTATGAAGGTGAGCTTATCTGTACGGTGGCAGTGAGGATGCTTGTCTCCTGGGTGCCTCAGAGGATCCAAAGCCATCTTGGCAAATATATTGCAGACTAGGGAGGCATGAATAAATAATAGGAAATTGCAGTTCACCTTAATGTGATTAATAATGAAATACGTGGACTAAGGCTTTGTTGAGTTTTTTAAAAATAGTTTTGCTTTTCTTCAAGAGGTTTTTCCTACCACTTATTAATTCAAGTGTGTGTGTGTGTGTGTGTGTGTGTGTGTGTGTATTTTAATATGGACAGGAATGATATTAAAAAGATAAGGAAGAAAATTAATGGTTAATCACAAAATATGACCTTATGGATAGTGTAATTTTAATCTTGAAGGAATGGAATGTCTTTTTACCACTTATTTTAGTGAAAAATATATTTATATTTTCATAAAACAAACTTTTTATGATGTTTAGTAAGTTATTTTGTATACCTTTCCCCTACTTACCTGGTTTCCCATTCACTGTTACAATGTTATAGTTTCTGTTTACTCTTCTGAAGCTTCTTTCTGTAAATACAGACATGCACATGTGCGGGCTTATGTACATGTTGTGTGTATGTTCTTGTGTGTGTATGTTCTTGTTTCCTTCTCATTTTACACATAAGTTATGTATAGTACGTGCCGCTAGGTACCTCCCTCTTTTTATTTAATAGTATGTCTTAATAGGTCTTTGTAATTCAGTAATGGAGCACTTCTCCTTTTTTAAGTCTATTTATTTTATTCATGTGAGAGAGTGTAAGTGCACCCACATGCATGAAAGAGACTTGAAAGAGAGAGAGAGAGAGAGAGAGAGAGAGAGAAGCACAGTGACAGAGATCGAGAAAAGCACAGGACCTCATCACAGCAAGACCCCCTCCCCAGCCCTAAAGTTTAGGGTATACCCATTTCCAGAATGTTGTGGGCCAAAAAGGCCAAGGATCTAAACACGTGCTTGGCCATGTGGCTTCCATGTTGTCATTCAGTATGCTACTGACCACACCACCAGGTCGGGCTTTTCTTTTTAAAATTACGGTGCAATTCCTTTGCATGGACATACTATAATTTATTCAACTAGTTCCCTATGGGTTAACATTTGGGTCATTTTTCAGTTTTTGATATTTCACAAGACTGCTATATTAAATCACATTGACCTAAATCACTTCACACAGGTGAAAAATATTATCTTTGGGATGATACACCACATATAGGTTTGGTAGGTCAGAACTAAATGTTGGTGCAGGGGGAGTTACATTTTCTGAAAACAGTATTGCAACTCAACAGTATTGCAACTCAGTTGCTCTTTAGATTGTTCTTATTCTTTGCAACAGAAGTGGCATCATATGATACTGTTAACCAGGTCAAATTGTTGATTTGGTTCTGGAAATTACATTCTATGTATCTCTACAAATTCCTAAAATTTGGATTTATTGGACAACCACAGGGACAGTGTAAAGATCATGCTTTAAAAACAAAATATAAATGCAAGGTAGACTGTTATTGTATCAGGGCATCCTAACTTTGATGTGTTATTTTGCCCCCTTTTACAGGCCACATCTGGCCATCACATAGTGATCACGAGCCACAGGTTTGTGGCGTCTAGTTTGGTGTTCTCTGGAGAGGGAAGAGAAGGAACAGAACATTGTCTTTGTACATGTTGTTCAAATTGTGAATACACATTGGGCAGTGTTTAGACATTGATCATATTCCTGATTGTGAACTCAGGAATATAATTTTTAGGTATTGCTAATTATCAGTTGAATTAGTTTACTGCCAGTTGATGTGACTGAGTGGCTGGTGGGCTGGGCAGGGGGTCTACGAATAGTTAAGATCTGGGACTCCTGGGAGGGAAGGAAGAGGGCTTAAGTGAATGTAGGAGGAGCTTCACCGACATACTATCTTTTTTTTTATTAAGAATTATTTAATTTAATTTTATTTATTGTTATTATTGTTATTTTTTCATTTGACCAGAGAGACACAGAGAGGAGGGGGGAGTGAGAAAGCGAGCCGCCAGGTCCAGGACTTGAACCATGGTCAGCCATGTAGGAGTCGAGCATCTTAATCATCATGCCACCTGCCAGCCCCTCACCCTACTGTTTTGTACATGTGAATTGAGTTACATATTCATTTGACATGACTAGAACAAGTGTGAATCCTCTTTGGTTAGCAGGCAGGGATTTGTCCTTATTTGAAATCAGTTATTATTCCCATCTGGGGAGCTCGAGTCTCCTAATATAAAAAACATCCATTTGCATTTTTGGAGAGGCGAGGAGTGGGAGTGGTTGTGCAAAGCGGAAGAGTGTTGAATTGGAAAGGAAAAGCTTGTGATTTAGATGCCAATTAAACTTAGGAAAAGGAACATAAACTCACTTTACTCAGATGTTTATGTGACAAATAATATAGGTGGGATAAATTATTTTTCTCCTTTCACTTTATCATTGTAACAGGTATACCTATTATATTCACATTTTTAGATGAGAATGCTGAGGCCAGGTGGCATACAGTAAGTTTTCCAAGGCTGTACAGCCAGTTCTAAAATGCTGGAACAGGAGCCAGACCCAGCTCCGTTTGACTTTCAGATCCCACTCTGCTGCAAACCATAAGACAAACTGAGATGAAACCATGAATTATGAAAAATAGCATGTTAGTACGTTAACCTAGCTGCCTGGTATGTGGCAGTAGGGGAGTGTGTTTCAGAAAATGCCTGATTGTCTGGACTAAAACTGTGTTTTTATGAATGTCAGTTGGTTGTTTTGCAACTGGAATTTTCTTAGGCCTGGAATTAATCCTTTCTACTTTATACGCATTTGACTGTGTAGTGTTTCTTCAGCCTTTGACCTTTTAGTGGTATCGTTTCCCTTCCATGTGATGTGGCTCATCGCTTGTTGGAACTGACTGGAGTGTATTACGTTGACTCCTATAAGCTGAGAGCACAGTCGAATTTATATTAAATGCCACATATTGTCAGAGGAATGGGCTGGTGGGGGAGCTCTTTAGAGAACTTCTGTCTCTGCTTCCCTGCTTGGGCCCCTTGATGGTAGCTGCTGTCTAGCGGTGGACACAACACGCGGGCTGTGCTGTCATGCTGCCTGAGTCTGAGTCTCAGCCTCTCTGTGATGGAGCTGCGTGCCCTCCGGCAAGCTGCTTAATGCTCCACGTCTCCATTTTCCCTTTGGTAAAATGAGGATAATAATAGTGCTTCCTCATAGGTATGGCTAAATGAGACAGTAATTGGAAAGGGCTTAGCAGAGTGTCTGACACATGTACGCTCTCAATCAGCATTAACACTCGTATTTACACACATGACTGGTCCAGAATCGCTACTGTACTGGAGTCTTTCCCCTTTCTACTGGTCAGTAAGCCGGTGGATTTGCCAGGAACATCTCTATTTATTTCCAGAGTACGTCTCAACTTTTTTCACTCCTTGAAGGTCTTTCTCTTCTACTTATTTCAGAAAAAAAAAAAATAAATAAATAAAAAGAAAGAAAAGAAAAAAGCCTACCATGGCCATACAAAACACTCTTCGAAGAAGGGTACTTTAAAATTAGTATTATTTTTATTTGCCAGAGGCTGTATCCACTCTCCATAGAGAGGGAAAGAAAGCAAGCAAGCATCTTATACCAGGGCATGGTGGTGCCGTAATCTCTTCTCTTCCATCTCTCCATCGTTTCGGGATTTGAGGTACACATGCACACACACCTAGCATGTTTTTCAAGCTGTTGGTGCCAGATTCAAATGGCGTAGTTGGCCGTGCGGAATTCAGCTCCTTTAATCACTAGTCCACAGGGTGAGTCCTAAAAATGTTTTAAAGAATTATTTATTTATTTATTTATTTATTTATTATTAGTTAGTTTAATTTGACCAGAGAGAGAGGGAAAGTGAGAAAGCAAGCTACTAGGTCCAGGACTCAAACCACAGTCGCCTGTGTGGGAGTCCAATGCATTTACCACCCTGCCACCCACTGGCTCTGCCAACACTGAAATGTGTACATCAAAGCAGTAAATGCATATAAAGCCCAAGTTGTTTTCTCTCTTCCCCACAGGTAGCCATTGTTGAAGGATCTAGTGCAAACATTCAGGAAACTTACACATAAACAGCCTACACATAATGTATTCTTATTTATTTCACTCTAGTCTTAAACTTCGCACCTAACATATCTTGGAGGTTGTTCCACATTATCCTGTAGAGTTCATTCTTTATAAATGCTGTATATACTCATTGTATAGATATGCATAATTTATTTAGCTAGATCCCTAATGTGTGAATGCACATGTAGGATGTTCTCTTCCCTACCTCTCTCCTCTCCCCCTTTTTGGTGATGGTGTTATAAACAAATGCTGCAATGAGCGTCCTTATATCTCATTACATTGATAAGAGCATAACTATAGAGTAAGTATTTGATGGTGAAGTTTGAAAGCAAACCCTCTTATGCATGTCCAGTCCATTTTACCAAGTATTTATTGAGCATTTATTTTGGCTCAGCTACTGTCCTAGGCAAGCAAAGCAATGTGCAGGGAAGAAGACCAGAACTGTGCTGTCTCTGAAGGTGCTTATGTTTTTGATTATTTATTTTTGCCAACACTTGTGCAGCGTGTACTCTCTGTGGGGTGCTCTTCAAAGTGCATTATGTAGGGACCAGCAGATGGCCTACTGGTTACTTCACTGGACTCACACATAGTCAAATGCTGTTAAAGTCCCAGACCTGGTGACTTAAAAAAAAAAAAAAAAAAAAAATCATTCTGGGTTCATGTGTGTGCATGCCCAAGATCCCGAGAGGAGAAGAGAAGGCCATCCCCCCTAGGAGGTGATTTCTCACTTTCTGTCTCTCTGTTTCTTTCTGTCTCTCCAAAGAGTGCACACAGGCTATAGCAAAAATCTCTCTCTCTAAAAAAAAGGGGGGGAGGGGACAAAATGCAGTATGCGTATCAACTCATTTACTCTTCCTAATAAGTCTGTGAGGTGCCTACTATTTCACTCATTTTATAGAAGAGGAATATGAGACCTGGAAATGCCAAATATCTTTTTTAAGTTCACATGGTGAGTCAGAAGTAGAACTAGGATTCAAATCCAGTCTCCCTGGATCCAGTCTACACTCGACAGCCTCTCATAGTTGAGAGGCAAATGTAATAGAACCAGTTTTAAGAATAGTGGTGACTGAGGGTTTGCAGATGGCATGGTGGTTAGGCCACTGGACTCCCACATGGCTAACCGTGCTTCAAGTCCTGGATCTGGCAGCTTGTTTTCTCACTTTCCTTTTCTTGCTTTCTCTCTGTCTGGTCAAATTAAAAAAAAAAAAAAAAAAGTAACAAATAAAATTAAATAAATAATTCTTTTTTTTTTAAAAAAAAAAAGGAATAGTGGTGACTGCTTGAGTGTTCAGAGAGGGAAACTACAGGGTGATCTGGAAGCCTATAACAAGAGCACTTGTAATAATCTACTGTCAAGAAAACCTCCCCTTGAGGAGGTGAATTTTGTGGAAGGACTATTAGATCAGGTGAGAGTCTCAGAGACACTGTTTGAGATTAGCCGTCGCTGTGGGCTATGAGGCCTGAATCCAGAGAGAGTACTTGTGATGAACCAAGAGTCTGTCAGGACCCTGGCTTCTAGAAAGGGAGGAAAGCACCTATGCCCTGTTTCCTTAACAAGCGGTAGGATACTGCGAGACGAAACCTTCTTCAGTGCTGGAATGATTCCATATTCTGAAGCGTCTGCTATGGCAACCACTAGCCACCTGTGACGATGAAGAAACTAAAATTTGAATTAGTTTATATTTATTACTTTAATAGTTGTAAACAAATTCAAATTGAAATGGCTAGACATGACTGGTGACCGCCATATTTTACAGTGCAATTGAACAGTGAAGATTCATTCGAGGAGATCTTCTTTCACACCAGCCAACTTCACGGAACTAAGCATACATAAGAGTTAAGCTCCTTTTAAAAGGCATAATTTGGAATCTTTCCAGAGGAGTGGTGATCTTTTGCGGGTTCATTTTGTGACATGCCATATGGCCGGCAAGAAGAGGGAATCAATAAAACCTCAAGGCCTGGTTACCTTAAAAATTTCCTTTCAGACCCAGTATTTGAGATGCAGGTGAGCAGAGTTGTAGAATTTTAGAGCAAGAAATGCAGTAAAGTTTATCCCTTCAGAAAAAAGAACCGAGATTCAGAGGGAGATTGTCCGAAAATGCTAAAGGGAATTGAGGACAAAGGTGGGACAGATGCCCATGGCCCAAGTCATGTCCCAGGCAGGGCTGGGATGTGGTTTTCTCCCTCTGCCTGAATATTAATGCTGCTTTTTAGCCTTGATGACTGGTTCATGTATTTGCTAATTTATTCGTGAAGGGTAAAACACTGAAGAAATGCAGATATGGTCACTGTCTTTATGGATCTTACTGTTTAGAAGCCAAGACATGATATTCAGAAAAACAAAAACATACGTAATTCTAAGTGTATTAATATCTTAAAAGGAGACCGTAAGAAGATGGGTGATTCAATGTCTATGGGCTTGGGAAGAATCTCCCCTGTAAAGGAGTAATGGAAGTATCTGTTTAGTGAACTGGAATTAGGTTACTAGACTTAACAAAGAAAAACACAGACCATCCTGCCTTGCATTTTATGTGGAATTCCTAGTTGGAATTATCTTTGGAGTACATTGATGATGACAGTGAAGGATTAACTGAATCTAGAGATATTAGAGGTCTAGAGGGCATCAGGAAAGTACTGGTGTATTTTTCTATGTTTTTCTATGCAAAAATGCATCAGGACTTTCCTGACGATCCAGTATTATGTGATTAAAAAGCTGAATTTGTGGGCCAGCCCATGGAGTAGTGGTTAACATAGCTGGATCCACATGGCCTACCACATGGTTTGAGCCCCAAACCTGGTTGCTTGAGAAACACACCAGGCAAGTGTACATGTGTGCCCAACATCCTGAGGGGAGGGAGAAATGGAGAAGGTATGTGGCATGATCATTCCCCATGGGATTTCTCTCTCTCTCTCTCTTTCTGTCACTCTCTATCTCTAGTGACTGCCCTCTGGCAGATTAAAAAAAAAAAAGCTGAATTTGATAGTGTTTTGGTTATTGTGAGAAGGCAGTCGAAGAGAAAAGTGATGCCAGTCCTCTTAGGATAATTCCTAGTTTCCGTCTTCTGTAACTGGATAGAGGGGGTACTGCTGCCAAGATCGGAAACATTATAAGGAGGAGGCAGGGGGTGGTGGTGGTGGAGGAGAGAGGCAGGGGCTCCCTCATGAAACTCCCATCCCCACCAGTGACAATTCTGACAGGCGCATATATGACTCTCAACAGAGTAGCCACCCTGCGTGGCTGTATAAAGGACCCACAGGAGTGGATGTTGTTAGCAGAGTTTGTCATCGGCCTGTGCTTCACAGTTTGAACCAATACCTCATTCTGTCTCTGCATAGAATCTGTATCAAGGCAAAGCAAAGGCAAGAATAAACATATTCTTCCCTCTTGGCCCAACTTCCTAATGGTAGTGCTGAACTAATTTATTTTATATGGTGCTTGAAATACATCAACTGAACCATTTTTCCTTTGCCTCACTTTCATTTTTTTTTTTCCTTTTGACATTTTTGCTCTGCAAGACAGGTTGCTGCCTCAGCCAGCCCTTGGGATTTCTCTAGGAGAGTTTACAAGGATGAACTATTGCAGCAAGGGGTGGTTTCAAACATAACCTGTTTTACAAATGCCTCTGGGTAGAAGTAGCTTATTATATACTTTGAGCATTGCAAAGGCTTTCCTTCAGCATGGAAATGCGGTGCCAGGTGACATTTCAAAGTGGAGTTATGGTTTGCATATTTCTGCATGTTAAGTAGCAAGGGTATGTCAGCATTCACTAATGTTTTTGTTTTGCTTCCTAGAAGGTCTGCAAAAAAAAAAACCAGCTGCCAATGGTGTACTTTTTGGGGACACAGAGATAAAGCAGGGGTGAAGAGAGTACTTGTTTGTCATTGAGGAAACTGAGACCGTCTGGAGTCCTATTCTTTGGCAAGCCCTGGAAGCCGTCTGTAGTGATAAGCTCTGTTGGCAAACTCTGCCATAGAGTGTTCTCTGTTGATAATAAAAGTAACCAAATGAAATCTGTGCTGTAATTGGCTGTTCCTCTGCATAAGAGGCTGGGAGTGCTGGGACCAGGGAAGTGTTGCTTAATTCTTGTCTCAAAGATCACCAAACAGTCTAGAAGTTAGAGACAGACAAATCTGCATTTAAATGCCAGTCTTCATTTTTAAATTGTGAGACTCTCAGTCTCTTCATCTCAAGATGGGAACATTGATGCCTTTTTCTGTAGAATTGTTCAAAAGATTAAAGTAAGTGAGTATATGGGTGGCAGCATACCAGCATCATAGGTGCACAAAAAGGTTACTTTTTAGTTGTCATTCTTTGTGTGTTTGATAATGTGCTCTTCCACACGTAAGAATAATTAACTGCCTACCACATGAGATACAATTGAAGACACTAGGGTTTATTACATGCTAACATTGTGCCAAACACTGTACTGAGTACTTGGTGTACGTTATCTGATTTCATCTTGATAGAAGCCCTAATAGGTAGGTACTGTTTCTGTCTTTATACCGTGGGAATTGAGGCAGAAAAGAGAGATGTCTCTCGCCTTGTTCGAGGTCACAAAACTATTCATTTATGTTGTCTTTGGCCTTATATTCGAAGCCAATTGGCACTGGCAAGGACAAACATCTAATTATAGGACACTGGCATATTGTCCTTCTATTTACACAAATCACGTGTTTGTAGGATAGGGCAGGTAGAAAAAGAGAAATTGATGGGAGTTTTATGAATGATACCATCATACGTGGAGCAAGCAAGTCAGAAAGCGAAGTGATATGGATCTGTGGTAATTCAGATACACTTGATGGTCTGGAAAGAAACTGCGTGAGTCATGCTCTTAAAAACCAGATCCGCAGTCCAGCTATGTAGGAGGATCCCAGGTTGGAGTCCCAGAGCACTGTCTCTACCTGTGGCTTCCTTATTCCGCCAAGAATTGCTGTAGTCCATATGTGCCTGGCAGTGGGTTAGGCTGGGCAAACAGTCATACACAAAACCAGATGTGGCCCCTTCCCCCAGGGAGATTATAATCTTAGGATGAAGACAGGTACTGATTAAACTATTTGATAAATAGTGCAAAGGGCTTTAGGAAAAGGAGGTAGGTGGTTCTCTGAGGACTATAAGAACTGATAAGAACAGCTTTGAAATACGGTGTGGGGTCAGAAATACTGTCCCTGCTGATGAATGGGTGGTTGCTGAGCCAGGAGCAGAGGGAAGAGCTGGGGAGGGTTGTAGTGTGTGTGCGGGAGCTGAAGGGACAACAGTGAGGTCAGATGGAAGGAGCGAGTGGAAGGCAGCTGTCTAATGTGCCCGGTGGTGGGCAAGGATCAGACCTCTCAGGCCTTGATGCGGGAGATAAGCCAGCCATGCTGGATGTCCATGTGTTTACCTACTGCAGGTATGCTTGTACGTCACACATAGAGATTACGGTTTATATTGTCCTCCCTCCTCCCCCAAATGGAAACTGTTTCACCCCATTCAGATGACACTACCCCTGTGGGTGATGTCTGCTGGAGATTCCCAGCCATGGGTGGTCACAACCATCCCGTCCTGCGGTTATTTCCAGAAGCATGTCTTATAGGAAAAAAACAGACAAGTCTCCTCCACTGTTGCTACCCTGTCCTCCTAGACCCTGGACCTTCCAGTCATGTGACCCAGTGAAAGGGATTTCCGCACCTCTTGACCTCCATGGCATTTATTGTTCTCTGCTCTTATGGCCTTGCATATGTAGCCAACGGTAAGCCGTGGGCCTGCGGCAACAGCAGCACAGCTAAGAACTTGTTAGAAATTCAGAATCTCAGACCCACTCAGCCCTACTGAATCAACATCTGCATGTCGTGTAATTTAATTGTTTGCACATTGAAGTTTGAGAAAATTAATGTGTACCACATAGAACGACTGTGAAGTTCTTGTTTCAGGCCCATTTTTATATGTGATTTCTTGTGCCTAACATAGTGACTGGCATGAGAAAGCTTCTCTGTAAGGAAACAAATGAATGGATATTAAATTCGGACAAGTTAAGGGGCTATACAGATTTAATTCATTCTGGCTTAAAACCCAGGGTTATGGTCCTCCTTAAATATTTTATAAAACTCTAAAAATTGATTTGCAGTCCCCATTAATTTTTAAATGTGTGTCAGAAAATATTTTCTTTGGCTTGGTTGTGGCCAGAGATTGTGCCTGTTAATTAAGGCCAGCAGCGGCTTCCTCTCATGTCTTCCCTTCCCTCCCCTTCCCTCCCCAGCTATCATCCCTGTTGAGTTTTATTGTAGAACCAGTTCTGAAAATAGCATCAGAGACAAGCACATTCCCACTTGGGCGGGAGACGGTAGGCCAGTCAGGCTTCTAGCTCATGGATACTGTGCAGCCTTTCAAGTGATAACCCCAGTTAATTTGCAGATCACTTAGGATTCTTCCAGTAATTCTTATTTAATATCATCAAGCGATCCATACGTTCTTCACATGGACTCTCTCATGCATGGTGCATGCTGTCTATAAAGTTTGTGTTTGTACCACGACTAGACTTTGTTTGGTGAAGACCAGAGTACAAACGGTTGAGAAGGTGGAATGTCATGGGGTAGGTAGGAGTCCTGAACTCAAGTACCTAGGAGGCCAGGCAGTTTGGGGAAGAGGATGAACAGGCTGAGTAGAGGCAATGGAGACAAGCAGTGACTGTGGCACACTAGAGAGCAGAAGGTAACTTATCCTGCCCGTCATTGCACGGAAAAGACAGTTCACAGCATAATGAACCCATTGACTGAAAGCCCAAGAATAAAAACAAATGCACTGAAAATGTGTTCACTCAAAGACCAATTCATGAATTGAAGATTGTTTGAAGTTGAAGGTTTTCTCATACCCGTACTCAAGCTTCTGTTCATGCCCTTACACCTGCCTCTACCTAAGTCTTATAGCAGCCTGTAGGGCGGTCTTCTAAATCGAATTCAATGTCTTTGTCTGCCCAAGAGTTAAGGGAGAATCAACAAGAAGAGTAAAAACTTCTCTGCAGAAATCCTTGAATTAGTGAGTATGTTCGGGTGGATTGGCTTTAGACACACACTTGCTTATCAACATTGCATATAAGAGATGGAGTCCATGAATCAGACCTTATAGCTTGCAACCAGCATTAAAAATCCAGGTTTTAATTAGAAGCATTTCTTTTTATTTTTCCTTCTCAACCTCCAGGGAGAGAAAGAAATAAGAGAGAAAAATAGGAAAGTACTCCTTCTCCATGAAGATAGTCACACCTCAGTCAGTCCCTTCTCCATTTCTCTCTCTTTTGGGGATTTTGGGCATGTGTGCACATGCATTTGGCATGTTTCTTAAATTTCTAGGTCCGGGTATCCAACTATGGGATCCAGATGCCTTAACCACCACTTTATTGGCTGGTTTGGAAATATTCCATATTCTATTAAATGTTAGTCACTATTTTTTTTTTTTTTTTTTTTTTTTTGAGAGAGATTTTTTGCTATAGGGCATGTGCACTCACTAGAGAGACAGAAAGCAAGAAATCACCCTGTAGGGGGGGATGGCCATGCCACAGTCCCTTCTTCTCCATTTTCTCTCAGGATTTTGGGCACACATGCACATGCACCTGGTGTGAGTTTTAAGCTGCCAGGTCTGGGACACAAACCGTAGTCGACTACATTGGAGTCCAGCAACGTAACCATTACACCATCTGCTAGACCAACTAGTCACTAATTCTAGTTATTTTAAAACAATGTGTAAGGAAAAACCCGAAAACATGTCTGTGAAGGAAATTTTAAACCTCCGGTAGTTAGAAAATAAGTACATAGCAGCTTTCCTATGAAGACTGTAGGTTACAATATGGGAAATAAGAAATGCAGAGATATTTGAATAATAACACCACTTCATATTTATAACACTTTATAGTTACAGAATACATTTTTAAAGAATTATTTTATTTGGCTTTATTTATTTATTCATTTGTTTATTTCAGTTTGACTAGAAAGGGACAGAATGAGACAGAGAAAGTGAGAAATCAAGCTGCCAGGTCTGGGACTTGAACCGTGGTCAGATGTGGGAATCCAGCACCTTTAACCACCACACAACCTGCCAGTCTGCAGAATACCGCTATAGGGCGCGTGGCTCGCCAGACAGACAGAGAGAGACATAGAGACAGAAAGCGAGAAATCACCCCCCAGGGGGGATTCACGCCGCAATCCCCTCTCCTCCATTCTCCTCTCGGGATCTTGGGCACGCACGCACACGCGCCCGGCGTGAGTTGTAAGCCACCGGGTCCGAGACATGAACCTGACTACGTGGGAGTCCAGCGACATAGCCATTACGCTAACTGCTGGTTCCCCAGAATACTTTTTAAATATCCGGCTTATGTAATCATCCTGATAATCCTAGGAAGTCCCTACAGCTGGTGCTATCATTCTCATTTCACAAAGAAAGTACAAGAGAGACTGAAAGTAGAAGAACAGGTTAGTTGGTTATTGGCAGGTTTGTGTGCTTACTCCTTTACAGCCAAAAAGAATAGTGTTCAGACACCATGTGTCAGCACTTTGGACACATTATCCCCTAATCCTCAAAATGTGGTTGTATAAGCTTCATTTAAAAATTTGGAAACACATTTTATCAACATTTGAATTTGCTGTGATTTGATTACATCTAAGTTTCATATGTTGGGAACGTACTTGTCATTGTGATAGTATTAAGAGGTGGCATCTCTAAGATTGATTAGGTCATGAGAATTTTTATGATCGAGTTAATGTCATTGTCATGAGACTAACTTAATTATCTCGGGAATGGGTTCCTGATATAAAGGGATGAGTTTGGCTGCATTTCATCTGTCATAAGTGCTCGCTTCTGCCTTCTGTTTTCTGCCAAGGAATGACCTTCACCAGATGCTGGTAACACACTCTTAGACTTCCCAACCTCCAGAAATGTGAGCCCAGTAACTTTCTGTTGCTGATCAATGACCTAATCTGTGGTATCCAGCCTCATTCTAGTGGCAGACTTCAGAGTAGATGAAAGGCTTTTTAACTGAACTATCTCATTTTATCCTAATAGGTACTCTAGATTTAAACGGGGTTTTCAATTTTTTTCTTTACAGTTGGGTTTTTTTTTTTTTTTTTTTTTTTTTTTGCCTTAGGGTGCATACGAGGGAGAGAGAGAAAGAGAGAGACAGTGAGAGAGAAAGTGAGAAATCACTCCTGAGGGGGGTGACCACATCCCAATCCCTTCTCCATTCTCCTCCCAGGATCTTGGGCATATAAGTGCACGTGCCAGACATGATTTTCAAGCTACCAGGTCCAGGTCCAGGTCCATGCAGTCAGCCATGTGGGAATTCAGCAACATAACTGCTATGCCATCTGCTGGTTCCATAAGCAGGGTTTTCTTAGAATTCCAGTTTAAGGAAAAAGGACAAAGACTTTATGAAATGGTTAGATGAGTTAGATGAGTTAGTGGTGAGATCTGAACCCTGGGCTGTCTCATCCAAGCTCTTCATCTGTACGTGTGCTGAAATTCCTCAGTACTTACGTTTTTAAACATCACTAAATAGTCTTCCGTGAATGCAAACGTTAATACTTTGACCTGTTACACCTCTAACAAGGGCATGAGATGTTCTTTGGCATAAGCTCTGTAGAAATACAAGTGCATTTCTTGGTTCTGGGCCATTTCTTCCTCAAGTGTTAGTCCCTAAATGTATCTGTGGGATGCCTATCCTCAAGCTGGTTATACTCAGTTTTTATGCCTTGAAGATAGAAACCTGAAAGAAGATTTTTGAAGAAATTCGTAGCTCATCTTCCATGGAAAAACTATAGCCACTGAGTTGAGTAGTGGCCACCAGAGTGTACTTTGCAGATTTCCACTGGTACTCCTCAAATTTAAATGTGATGCCTCCCCTACCCTCTTCAGTCCCCACCTTTCTGTAAAAGACAAGATCTCTCTCTGTCACAGTCTTCCTGCCTCCACCTCTTTAATGGAGGTGCATGGCATTACATCCAGCTTTTAGGATGGGCTGGGAATCGAACCTGGACCTTCCCTGTGGTCCTACCTGCTAAGCATCACTGTCTTACTAGTGTATGCCACTGCAGCCAAGCTAGTCTACTGGGGTATTATGTTTTTTGTTTTTATTTATTTGAGAGGTTTTTGCTATAGGGTACATGCGCTTGCCAGAGAGACAGAGAGAAAGCAAGAAATCACGCCCCAGGGGGGATGGCCATGCCACAATCCCTTCTCCTCCATTCTCCTCTTGGGGTCTTGGGCATGCATGCACACGTGTCTGGCGTGAGTTTAAGCCACCAGGTCTGGGACTTGAACTGTGGTCGACTACATGGGAGTCCAGTGACATAGCCATTATGCCAACTGCTGGTCCCCTGTTTCTTAATTTGTATGTTCCAAGTTCCTCTGCTGACACAGACTTTTACATCACTTTCAAAGAGTGAGTGTGTATATTCATAAACATGGTGATTCAAAAGAGCAATTTAAACATTAATACCTCTTCTCTTAAGAAAATAAATCTTAATTAATATATAAGGGAAAAGCTTATTACTGTCTGGAAGCAAACTTAATACTGTCTGTATGTCTCATGAAGACCAACATCACCATCTCCTTTTGCCTTTTGTGTGTGTGTGTGCTTGTATAATAAAACGCGAATATTATGTAACTATGTACTGAGGTTAGACAATGGGGTTGGATCCTTGGGAAGGAACAGCATGTACAGGATTTATTATTTATAAATTCTGCTTTACTAAACATGGAATTACTGGGTTGTTGGAAAAGTCATGTTTTTATAAAATGTTTTTCTATGCAACAATGCGTCATGACTTTTCCAACAGCCCAATATAAACATTGGTTAGGATTTGCTGGAGGACGCAGCATTTTCTGTCTTCCTCGGCCTTCCTCTAACAGATGTGAAACGGTGAGTAAATCCGTCGGCGTTCTGATGCCAATGTCTTTTATCTTGTTGTTGCTGAATATTGCTGATTCCGAACTGTTTTTTCAAACTTCCATCACTGATGAACCACTTTCATTATTTTGTTCAGATCAGACTATGATATGAACAAAATTAACTATTTACTTAATGTTTTCTGTTTTAATATAATTTTCAAAAGGAAACTCTTACCACTGTCATCACTGTTATGTATCCAATTGATTAATTTTCGTTATATAAAGCTGCTCTTTTAAACTTTACTGTGAAGTAAGTCAGCTAATTTTTTTGTTTACCTCATGAGAGAAAGAGAAGTAAGGAGGGAGGGAGAGGGGCACCTCCAACGGGTCCTTTACCCCGCGATCCACTCCAGGCCGCAGTCGGCCAGGATCACGGGTACATATGCCTGTGCACAGCACTTAGAGAAAAGCCACAGAGACAAATTCCCATATGGGTCTGCTTGAAATACTGCTTAGCTACTATCTGGCCCCTAAGTTTTAAAAGTATTACGTTTTCTCTCTCTCCTCAACACCTACCCTGCTCTTTTTTTTTTCCCTCTGCTAGAGCATGCGTGTGCTCTCTAGAAAGACAGAGAGAGAGAGAGAGATGGGAAAAAGCAACCCCCACAGGGAATGGTCAGGCCGCGTCCACGGTCTCTTCTCGGTCTCTCTTCCTTTTGGAATTTTGGGCACATATACACACGTGCACCCAGCGTATTTCTCAAGCCACCAGGTCCAGGACTTGAACTATGCCATCAGCCATGTGGGATCCAGCTGCCTTAACCACTAGGCCATGGAGCCAGCCATCTCTCTTAACTTTTCAAAGCAAACTTTACATTGCTACCACAGCTTACTAGTTAGATTTTTCTATTGCAAATTTAAAATATGCATCTCTATTAAAATTAAAAATTAAAATGCATTTTTTACCACTTGAAATCATATAGCATCTGAAAGTGGAAGCTAAACCAAACTTTGAGAGAAAGTGGTTAAAAGTGAAGACAGGCCATTACTAGTAGAGGGACACCCATAAGTCCTGTCACCATTGACACAGGGTTTTCTATTAAAACTTGCCAAGGATTTGTCCCCACCCCACACGACCCCTGAGAGTCAAGCCTGCCATTCAGTTAAAGAGGCGCCACGTGGTATGCACTGTCCTCGATTTTTTAGCATTGCCCTGGTTCCCTCTTGAAGAGTCCCCTTATTAAGGGATGGTGACCTCAACTTTTTAGGCTTGTAAGGATGCTGGCAGTAATGAATTTTTTATTTTCTGTGAGGCCTACTCTAAATTGGATTCAGCATTATGCTAGTGCATATATGTAAAAAGATGGCCAATTGAAATTCAAATGTAATGAGGATGAAAGTTTACTATTCAGCACAGCCGCCTTTGTTTTTAGCCCTTGGAGGTTCCTTGCACCCAAACAATGCAACTTTCCTCTTCTCTTCGGAAATCACCATATCAAACTGGGTAGGAAAGACATCTTTTCTAACTCACTCCAGAAATGAAATACAGTTTGTTCTGGTTTTCCAGTTTAATGCTTTTTTTTTCTTTTTTAATTGGTTAAGAAATATGGATGTGAAGTCTTAAAAAAAAAAAAGTATTCCTTTTGAAACATGCAAATGTGTCTTTCCATCACCTAGGAAACTATTATGGGACACCCAAACCTCCTAGCCAGCCAGTCAGTGGGAAAGTGATCACAACGGATGCCTTGCAAAGCCTTCAGTCTGGCTCCAAGCAGTCGACCCCGAAGCGAACCAAGTCTTACAATGATATGCAAAATGCTGGCATAGTCCATGCGGAGAATGAGGAGGAGGATGATGTTCCTGAAATGAACAGTAGCTTTACAGGTAAAGGACAGACTGTGTCCCCTCCTTTGATGGACGTGGTGAAGCGGGGGTGGTGTGGAGGCTATTGCAAGGGATTATGAGAAGGATGCTGTTCTCAAGAGGAATTAGCCAAAATTCAAACCCTGACCCCACAGTATTTGGGGAAGAAGCAGTCCTTTCTCTGGTCTAATTGCCATGCTTCTTCACAGAAATATTTTAACTTCACCCAGGTCTCTTAAAGGGGCCAGGGGCAAATGTGTGAATAAGGGAGCCCGGAATAATCAGCATGGTTTCTTTCTCTTCCAGAATCATATATATGTATATGTGTGCGCATGTGTATATATATATATGTACACATGCGCATGTATACGTATGTTTGTAATTGTTCATTAATTTGTTTTTGGCCATGAAAAGGGTTAATGATGATAACTGATCTGCTATGAAGTGAAACCGGAGAATTAATTTTATGAGTTTAATGTCATTTCTTGCTGTGTATAAGGCATCTTCTTATACCCTCATAAGTAGAGATATGGTGGAAATATATGATGTGTTTAATTAATTTTTGCTGTGTTTAATTAATTTTATTAGACCTTAAAAAGGGAAAAGATTGAAAAATAAAAATTTGTTTTTTGGTTTGTTTTTGGTTTTGTTTTGGAGAGGTTTTTGCTATAGGGTGTGTGCGCTCACCAGAAAGACAAAGAGAAATAGAGAGACAGAAAGTGAGAAATCACCCTCCCCCTGGGGAGGGATGGCCATGCCACAAGTGCTTCTCCTCCATTTTCCTCTCGGGATCTTGGGGACATACGCACATGCGCCCGGCATGAGTTTAAGTCACCGGGTCTGGGACTCAAACCGTGGTCAACTACGACATAGTTGAGAGTCGCTGGGAGTCCAGCGACATAGCCATTATGTCAACTGCTGGTCCTGAAAAATAAATATTCTAAGATTTATCTTGCATATGCATTCTATTTGTATATATCTCATATCACTGATTACATTACATATTTATGTCTATGTTCTGAGGGTAGGTATGCTATATTTTATGAAGAGATTTTCAAGGACAGAGTTTTTGGGTAAGGTCATATAAGTTGAGTATTACACAACTGCGGAGGGCAGTATTCACAAAGAACGTAATTTGTGTTTCTTAGGTTAGTACAGAGACCCAGAACGATTCAACAATATTTTTCAGTATATGTGAGTTTGACCTTACGGAGTAATTTATAATATAACAATGGAATAGGACATGAATAACTTTATAATGTCATGAATTAGAAGAGCATCATTTTTTTCTTCTGTTTTTCTTATACTTAAATAGTTCTTTTAGCATTTTAGAGTTTTAGCTGTGGACTCATTATCTATTTTGAGCATCACCATATTTTGATCATGTTAGTTAGACTTGGCCTCAATGAGCAGGGAATTAGTAGACTCTCTATTTTCCTCCTGTTCTACCATATCTAATATTACAGAATATTTATGAAAAAAATGTTACTGTTGAATGCTGTCTGTATCCTGTGTGTACTCTGAATTTTGCCATTCATTAGCTTTAAGCTTTAAAGTTCATCAAGATGGCAACACGCTTTTTGATGAATTTATTGTCATAGCATTGGCATGGGCCAACCCAGTAGTGCAGAAAGTTTTGAATAAAGGAGGAGATTTGTTTGTTAGCCTGGGTTGGCCTTTGGTGGTTGGTTGTTTTGTTTTGTTTTGTTTTTCTGGAGAGATTTTATCTCTAGGGCACGTGTGCTTGCCAGAAAGGTAGAGAGAGACAGAGAGACAGAAAGCAAGAAATCAGCCCCCAGGAGGGATGGCCACACTGCAGTCCCTTCTCCTCCATTCTCCTCTTGGGATCTTGGGCACACACACACACATGCCTGGCCTGAGTTTAAGCCACCAGATCCAGGACACGAACCACAGTCAACTACATGGGAGTCCAGCAACATAGCCGTTATGCCAACTGCTGGTCTCATGGTTGTTTTTTGATTAACTCTGTGCCTAGCCTCACTCATCTGTAAAATGACTGTCTAGGATTGCATCATTTCTAAATTTCTCCTTCAGCTCTAAGAATTTAATTCCATTACAGTTTTCATTGTTTCAGTTATTGGGCCATTGGAAAAGTCATGACATATTTTTCTATGCAAAAATGTGTCATAATTTTCCTGGTCTCCCAGTAGATTGATTAGGCCAGTTTTTGACCCATAGTATCTAAAAGAAATTTACCATCTTTTACATAAGCTTTTTTTTTCTTTAATATATGAGAGAAAGATAGAGAGACCAAGCACAGGAATAAAATGGGGAGAGAGAGAGAGAGAGAGAGAGAGAGAGGTATTTTGGCAGAGTCTTGCCTTTGATCACCTGCCCTCACCTCCTAGTTAGTAAGAATTATAGGTAAACACTACCATGCCTGACACTTTCAGGTTGCCCAGAATCCAAACTTCGGCCTCCCATGTGACCTCAACCTCATATACCAGTGCCACCATGGCTGGGCCTACCTATGCTTTTGTTGAAATCAGCCGATTTCATCCACTTAGGAATATTGTGTCCAGTTGGAATAATAGCTCCCAGTGAAATGAAAACAGATGATGAAAAGTGTTTATATTCCTTTTAAAAACTATCTAATACTTAAATGTTTGGCTATTTTGAAAGTGATATTTATAAGGATTTTTTAGCAACATGGTATTGCTACTGTCTTTGCTGCCTTTTGCTTGGGTCTTTACAAAGAGGCATGCATGTTTAAATACCATGTCTAAATAATGTTGAGAATGTCTTTAGGGAGCCTAATGATTGCATCTATCCTGGGGAGGTAGCTTACCTTTCCTTTCTGCCATTAATGATTGAGGCAGAAGCTGAGCAATGAACATTTATCCCAGGTACTCACCACAGACCTGACTTAAATACAAGGCACTAGAATAGTCTTCATTAAATTGTACTCAAATTGTGGATCTAAAAAGGTGCCTTGAGAGCGAACATTCTTTACATGTGTTTATCGAAAGTAGAGGTGCACTGTTGGCCAAAACACACATTGTATGTGCAGTGTGCTTCACTGTTCTCATCTGCAAAATTGAGAAGGTAATATGTGGGTTGCTGATCTCTTAAGAGTTCCAGGACGTTCGGCAAGGTACACGTGAAGATGGTTTCTAAACCATAAAGGAACATGAATGACATTTTAACTCATAGTAAATCAGATGCTTCCAAGTACTCTGTGTGTGTGTGTGTGTGTGTGTGCGTCTATCTCTGTCTCTGTTTCTTTCAGGGCTTTAGAGAATACACACACACAATTTTTTTTTTGTGAAAGGTTTTTGCTATAGGGCGTGTGTGCTCAACAGAGAGACAGAAAGTGAGAAACCACCCCCCCCCCCCGCCCCCATGGGGGATGGCCATGCCTCAATCCCTTCTTCTTCATTCTCCTCTTGGGATCTTGGGCACGCATGCACACTCACCCGGCGTGAGTTTAAGCCACCAGGTCCAGGACTTGAACCATGGTCGACTACGTAGGCATCCAGCGACATAGCCATTATGCCACCTGCTGGCCCCACAAAAATGTTTTTTATATCTTATTTTTAAATATACATGCTTTTAGATTTTTTGTGGCATTTCTCACTATGCATATCAGTCAAAAACTCTTTGGGGCTTCACAGAGCTAACAAAAACAAGAACGTAATTTAAAACACAAGTGGTGTGGGGGATGAGCAGGTGGGTTCTGGAGTTAGGCATTCTGGATTTGAACAGCAACTTTGACACACACTAGTTTAGGGATACAGGACAAGTTATTTGACCTCCATGGCATATACCTAAAGAGCTCAGCAAAGAATCAGCCCTGGAGAAACAGTAGCCTTTATAGTAATTTCTATCTCTTGATGTTCCAAAGCAAAGCTTTAACGCTACGTATCAATGAGCAGAAGTATCAGCAACCTACTGTTCAGGAATAGCAGGAATGGGGGGAGGGGGGAAGCCCAGGAACATAATTAAATAATGTTTCGATGTCTGTGGAAGTATTTAGTATATAAACCAGCTCGTTTTTAGTTGTAGTGGTTTCTTATATGGTTTCCAAGCTGTCAATAATGAACAAAGTATTCTGATAATAATGATGATATGTGCATAGTGTGTGCTAGACACTATTTTAAGTACTTTACATAAATTAATTCATTTATTCCTTTCTACAAGCCTACGAGGTAGGCACCATTATTGTCTCCATTTTCCATCTGAGAAAACTAAAGCACATAGAAAGAAGTACCTTGACCACATTAGTTAAATGATAAAAGCCAAGATTTGAACTCAGATTCAAACTCAGGCTGCATGGCACTAGAGTCAGTGCTTGTAATCAGTGCCTTCCATTTTTGACTTGTGCCACACTGCATTTTTTTTGTAATGAAATTATGATTGTAAAATTAGGAAATTTCACATAAAAATATAGATTTTTCTACTTAAAATCAGAGGCATGGCAACATGAGTCTTCTATTCTGTAGAATGCTAGTAGTCTGGCACCAAGTCTCCTCTGCCTGTAGATAGGACGTACCCTTGCCAGGGCTCCATCCACACATTTGTCTCATTTGTGTCTCAGGCCTGGCATGGGTGGACATAGTTTGTGCCCTGAGCCTGTCCCAGTGTCTAGCACAGTGTGTGTGATGGCAACAACTCTCCAAGAAGCCAAAGGCTCTAGGGAATTCTGGAATATGCCAAGTTCAAATCCAGAAGGCAAGTTAGCACTGAAAACAACTACATTTTGAGCAACTTAATTTTCTTTTCTTTTTTTTTTTTGGGGGGGGGGGGATTTTTGCAACAGTGTGCAGGTGCTCGTCAGAGAGATAGAAAGTGAGAAATCACCCACCAGGGGAGATGGCCATGCTGCAGTCTCTTCTTCTCCCTTCTCCTCTCGGGATCTTGGGCACCTACGCACATGCACCCGGTGTGAGTTTAAGCCACCGGGTCCAGGACTTGGACTGCGGTCAACTCAATGGGAGTCCAGTGACGTAGCTATTATGCTAACTGCTGGTCCCCAACAACTTAATTTTCCATCTCATTTTTTTCTTTCAGTCCTTTGGAAAGCTCTTTGTACGTCTGTCCTCAATGTATGGTTTTACTACAACCTGAATCTCAGTTACCTGGGTGCTTTTAAAATGAACATACTGGAACCTTTCCTCAATACTATTTTCTGGAGTTTGAAGCTAGAAACGTGCATTTTTAGCAATCTCTCCAGGTGATTGTTATGTACACTTAAGTGTTGAACGTATGCTTGTGTAAGTATGCCACAAATGAAAGTGTCTTGGTTCCTAGAAATTAAGGGCAAATCTTTTCATTCTTACGGGAGTTTGGATTTTTTTTTTTAGAATGATTATTGATTTTAGAACATTCCTTATGTTTTTCTTTTCTTTTTTAAAAAAACAAGTTGAAATAGATAGACAGATTATTTTATGTTTATTTGTTTCTCCTGTGTGAGAGAAGTAAGAGACAGACACCTCCAACAGGGTCTTCTCTCTGCAATCCACCCCAGTCTCAGGTGACCCAGATCATGGCACATGTACACACATACCTGTTGTGCTTCAGAAAGTCCTTGATACAGGGACTAGCAGTTGGCATAATAGCTATGTCACTGGACTCCCATGTAGTTGACCATGGTTCAAGTCCTGGACCCGGTGGCTTACGTTCATGCCAGGTGCATGTGTGTGCGTGCCCAAGATCCCGAGAGGAGAATGGAGGTGAAGGGATTGTGACGTGGCCAGCCCCCCCCCCCCCCGGTGGGGGGGGATTTCTTGCTTTTTGTCTCTCTGTCTCTCTGTCTTTCTGGAGAGCACATGCACCCTATAGCAAAAACCTCTCAAAAAAAAAAAGAGAAAGTCCTTGAAACAAGCCCAGGACCTTTCCCAAGTGGGTCTAATTACCACAGAGCCAACATCTCTAGAATTGTCAGAAAAATCATATTTTTCTGTTTGTGTATGCAAAAAATGCATCATGACTTTCTGACAACCCAATAGCTCCTAATTTTCTTTCCTTTCTTTCAAACTTACAGTTGTTTTTACACTGTGGAGGCAGGTTGTAAAACCACCTCAAACTGGTATAAGCACGAAAAGGAATTTAAGGGATCAAGCAGTGGAAGGAGCCAGGGTAGCCTTGGTTTCAGGCATGAAATCAGAGGCTCCATCAGGGTATTGAGCATCTTATTCTATCTTTCATCTCTGCCTTTGTCTATGTGGGTTTAATTCTCTGGAAGATCTAGCCAAGCTGTGTCAAGCACCTACAACAGGAGAACCTACCAGCTAAATAACCCAAGCATCAAGAGGTCAATTTTGCTGAATAGGCCCAGCAAAACTTTCATGCCTGACATGCATTGATTTGCCATGGACTACACACTATTTCCTGAACCAGTCACAAAGGCAAAAACGATAGACTACACCTGACAGAGAGTGTGACTTAGAGCCAGGGGTAGGTTTGAGTTAGCTTCCCCCTGTACCTGGAACCAAGAAAGTGATCTCCAAAAGGAGACCTGAGTACTAGGAGAGGGGGCATAGGTGCAGGGCAGGTAAAGCCTACAGGCAGTCTTCTCAACAATGGTGGAGTTTTGGTGGTTGTGGTTGCTTAGTACGCGTGGTGTGTCCTCATCCAACTTTTGGATTGCTTTCATTCTCATGTGTGTCATTGGGAGCTACTCGTCAGAGAATGGTTTTATTATTCTTCATTCTGCTTTCCCTAGATGAAAAATGTCTACAGGAGAATTACTATGGGAGATAGAAAAGCACCACATCCTCTGATTATTATGTTTTAAGGCCCCATGGAGATTGACATTTAATATCATCAACCTCTATAAAAATTCAACCAGAATGTCAACAGTGCCATTTTGGACGCTGATTACATCATCTCTGATGTTTCTAGTTAATAAAAAGGCAGAGTCTTGTGTACTTAGAGCCTTCTTTTAGGACCCGAGTCCGATCAGTCCACCTACATAGTACTGTTCTGGGCTAGCTCTTGGTTTTCACAGGAACATTCTCCTTTCCTTTCCCAAAGAGGCTCATATATGACTCATTGGCATAGCCGTATCCATAGTCTAAATTTTTTTTTATATTTTCCAGGTCAATTCATCAATCTTTGATCTTTGCCAGTATCTACCAATTTTTTTTTAACAACTTACACAAAAATGGATAATAATGCTACTAAATTTACCCTTGCACCAAGGACTTGCTCCCAAAGTCTTCTGAGTCATGAAACCAAATGACACTTAGGGCATAAAAATATGGATCAGTCTGTTCTTTTTTTTTCTTTCTTTTTTTGGAGAGGTTTTTGCTATAGGGCGTGTACACTCACCAGAAAGACAGAGAGAGACAGAGAGACAGAAAGCAAGAAATCACCTTCCAGGGGGAATGGCCACGCCGCAATCCCTTCTCCTCCATTCTCCTCTCGGGATCTTGGGCACGCATGCACACGTGCCTGGTGTGAGTTTAAGCTGCCGGGTCCGGGACTCGAACCACAGCCTACTACGTGGAAGTCTAGCGACAGCCATCGTGCTAACTGCTGGTCCCTGGATCAGTCTGTTCTGATGGCCTTCCTAATTTAAGAGACTAGGTATGGGGGTCAACAGGTGGCATAGTGGTTAAGGACGCTGGACTCCCACATGACCAACAGTGGTTCAAATCCCAGATCTGGTGGCTTGCTTTCTCACTTTCTCTCTCTTTCTTGCTCTTTCCTTCTCTGATCAAATTAAAAGTAAATAAATAAATTAAATTAAATAATTCTTTTTTTAAAAAAGAGAGACTTTTAGGTATTTATCATGTATGAATCATGAATTGATTTCTTCTTTGACATTCCCTAGGTTGTGAACACTGTATTACTTGGGAATGTTTTATCTCCTTTTTTTAAATTTATTTAGTAAAAATAAGTTTTGTCAGGGCTGGCCCTGTGGCATGATGATTAAGGGAACCAGATCCCACATGGCCTCCTTGTGGTTTGAATCCTGGCCTTGGTGGCTTGAAGAACGTGCAAACACAACATCTTTTTTATTTTCATTTTTTGGGGAGGTTTTTGCTAGAGGGCACATGTGCTGGCCAGAAAGATAGAGACAGAGAGACAGAAAGCGAGAAATCACCCGCCAGGGGGAATGGCCACGCCACAATCGCTTCTCCTCCTTTCTCCTCTCAGGATCTTGGGCACGCATGCACACGTACCCAGTGTGAGTTTGAGCCACTGGGTCCAGGACTCCAACTGCAGCCGACTACATGGGAGTCCAGTGACATAGCCATTACGCTAACAGCTGGTCCCTAAACACAAAATCTTGATAGGATGCAGTAATAGAGGATATGGAATTGTGGAGTGACCATGTCCCTTCGAGTGGCGCTCTCTCCCTTTTGTGTCTCTCTGTCTCTCCATATGTCTCTTGCAAGTGCAATTAAAAAATACGTATAAATAAATAATAAATCTCATCAGTAACATGGATGGTTTCTATTTAAGGAATGCTCATCTAAAGTGAGTATATAGCAGTGGCCACAACTGAAAAGGGTAAAGCTTATCAAAAATGTGGAACATCTGTCAATAAATGAATAAAGAAAAAGTGATATATATAGGGTTGTTGGAAAAGTTGTGATGTGTTTTTCTATGCAAAAATGATGACTTTTCTGAGAACTGAATTTGTATATAAATGGATATCTGTACATATTGATATAGATATACATATATATATATTTTTT
Source organism: Tupaia tana (assembly GCA_026018925.1). Taxonomy (NCBI): domain Eukaryota; kingdom Metazoa; phylum Chordata; class Mammalia; order Scandentia; family Tupaiidae; genus Tupaia; species Tupaia tana. The sequence continues at coordinate 26,547,490 of JAKSZU010000022.1, forward strand.
TTGACATACACGTAGATATCCATATGTATATCTAAATATCTCGCAATAGGGACCAGCAGTTAGTGTAATGGCTATGTCGCTGGACTCCCATGTAGTCGACCGCAGTTTGCGTCCCAGACCCGGTGGCTTAAAACTCACACCGGGCGCGTGTGCGTGTGTGCCCAAGATCCCGAGAGCAGAATGGAGGAGAAGGGATTGCGGCGTGACCATCCCCCCTAGGGGGTGATTTCTCACTTTCTGTTTCTCTGTCTCTCTCTGTCTGTCTGGCAAGCGCACGCTCCCTATAGCAAAAACCACTCCAAAAAAAAAAAAAAATCTCGCAACACATGCACACACGCACAATGGAATACTATTTAAGCATAATAATAATTAAAAAAAATCAAGTCCTGTCATTTGCAACAACATGGGTAGACCTGGAGGAACTTGTTAGGAGAAATAAGCCACACCATCAAGAGAAATACTGCATGACCTCACTTATGTGAAAACTTTAAAAAAAATTAATGTTACGTAAGTAGAATAATGGTTACTAGGAGCTGGAAAGGGTAGGGAAGAGGAAGGGATTGGGGAGAGGCTGGTTGCTGGATAGGCAAATCACAGATATTGGGTCGTCAGATAAATCATGACGCATTTTTGCGTAGAAAAATACATCATGACTTTTCCGATGACCCAGTAGATAGAAGGGATAAATTATGGTATTCAGTAACATTATAGAGTGATTGTATGTATCAACATTTTGTGTGTGTGTTTTAGAATAGCTAGAAGAGAGGATTTTGCTTGTTCCCAGCACAAAGAAGTGGTAAATGTTTGAGATGAGGGATGTGCTAGTTACCCTGGTTTCATCATTACACATCATATATATGTACTGAAAAATCACACTGTATCCACAAACATACCATTATTGTCAATCAGTTAAATATAACAATTTGAAACCTTATGTTTTTAATGGCATAATAAATAAGTAAAATGCAGAGAAAAAATAATACAAATATGTACAGTACTGTATTTTTCATGTTTAAGGTATGATCGCTGAATGCTTTTTTTTTTTTTTTTTTGTCTTTTTCTCTCTCCCCTCTCGTGATGAAACAGCCGATTCTGGTGACCAAGACGAGCACACTGTCCACGACATAGCTCTACCGCCTGTCAATAGTAGCACCATCGCTGCTCCCATCACGGACCCTTCTCAGAAGTTCCCTCAATACCTACCTCTTTCTGCAGAGGATAATTTAGGTCCTCTACCTGAAAACTGGGAGATGGCCTATACCGAAAATGGAGAAGTCTATTTCATAGAGTAAAGTATACCATTATTTCCACCTGAATCTCTCTCTTCCTTTTCCTCCCTTCCTCTTCTGTCACTTCCTTCTTTCTCTTTAGCAGCTATTCGTGTAAATTCAATCTGAAAGGAGTGATCCTTCACTGATGGTATTTTCTAATAAGCTTTAAAAAGCTGTGTATGAAAAGGTAATTAGCCAGATCATCTGAATCATTGAGTCTGAAGAGTTTGCAGAAGCATAAGGTTATGATTTTCCTAAAGAGTGAGAGAACTACATTATGGTATATACAAATTATGTATAGTATACTGGGTTGTCGGAAAAGTCATGATGTATTTTTGCATAGAAAAATAGAGAAAATACATTGCAATTTCTCTGACAGTTCAATGTAAAGCATGTATTAGAGGGCCCAGCAGATGGTGTAATGTTAGACTACTGGACTCCCATGTAGTTGACTGCAGTTAGAGTCCCAGACCCAGTGGCCTAAAACTCACACGAACACATGTGTGTGCATGCCCAAGATCCTGAGAGGAGAATGGAGGAGAAGGAATTGTGGTGTGGCCATCCCCTGTGGGAGGAGGGGGTTAATTTCTCACTTTCCCTCTCACTGTCTCTGTCTCTCTGTCAAGCACATGTGCCCTAAGGCAAAATCCTCTTTTAAAAAAGAAAAAGAAAAAGAATATATTAGCCATTAAAAATAATAAATCTGTTGCTTTTTTTAAAAAATTGGTTTAAAATTTTGTTGAATTTTAAAAATTGCTCATATATTTCTTTATTTGTGTCTTGCCAACATCTTTTCATTGTCTTAACTAACTTTTAAAGAGAAGTCTTTTCATTTTGTTGAAGTCTGATTTACCAGGTTTTTTTCTCTTATGGATGGTGCTTTTACTATAATAGCTAAAAAATGTTTGCCTAATCCAGAGTCATACTTTTTGCTGTACTTATTTTTAGAAGTTTCATACTTTTATGTTTTACATTTAGATATGTGATCCATTTTAAGTTGATTTTTTTTTACATTGTACAAGGTATATAAATCAAAGTTAGAGAATATATAGGTGTGAAAGCCTTTCAAAACTTTAAAACTTAAGTCCTGCATGTTAAATACTTAATAAATAACCTTTGCCAAGAAGGAAAACAGTAATATCTGCAATTGAAACCATTCTGGAAAATACAAGATGATATGATTTTCCTAGGCCATAGTAGTCAGTTTTTAAAATGCAGTGCTTTGACTGTATTATCTTATCATTGAGGTTCATCATTTTTTATGGACCACTAAAAAAGAAAAAAGTGGCCAATTAAACTATAAAAAGTAAAAGCACAGATCACTCCATTATACCCACATGGTCTGAAATTGAAGACCTACTGTTGAAGAATAACGAAGGAGGACATTGCAGAAGAATGCATGCAGTTTCTCGCTTTGGTACAATATATGCATGTATACACACATGCTGTTTATCTTCAATGTGCACATTTGTTTCTGTGAATATATAGATACAGTTTTGTATTTAGAAATATCCTCAAGGTATCTATTACTGGTTAGGTTCGAATTGAGAAAATAATTTATTTCCTAATCACAGTATACATCTATGGAGTTTCTTTTTTTCATACTTAACATCTATTTGGAAATCAGAATAAACAACGAAGATGAGGAAATGTGGTTTTCCAGATGACAAGGATGTGAGAGAAAAGGCTTGGTTCTTGGAATATCCTCTTTGAGAACCTACCCAAGAAGAAGTCTGAGATAAGAGAATGAGAGTTGTGTTACTTTCCAACCAAATAAGGGGACAGCTCCTGATTCTTTCTTCTTTTTGATAAGAATTGCTTTTCAAAGACAGAGGTGGAAGACGTAGTCTTTTCCTGGGTGTCAGGGAGGTGTTGTGATTAAGAGCTCACTTAAAAAGTCATGGGATCTCTAGCACTTACTAGTTGTGTGAGTTTGGGAACATACATTTACTTCTTTGCATCTTTATTTTCCCTATCTGTACAAAAAAGAACATGAGTATTAACGAATTGAACGTGTATTGTCAGACTATTATGTGAACTAGAAGAGACAGTGAATATAAAACACTTGAACTAGTCCTCATCAGTAATCACTATTGTTATTGGTTCTCACCATCATCTGTGGTTATCACAGAGGAGTTTAAATGTGTTATAAAAGTAGATGTCAACTCTAAGCTTGGGATTTTGTACTTAGCTTTTGCTTTAAATTGACTTTGAAAGGATGTCCATTAGTGAGGGAGAACCGTGTGGAGAAAAGGAAAGTATAATAGAGACATTCAGACCCAGAGTTACGTGTAATAAAACTCAAATTCTTGGAAAAGAAGTACTAATAATTTTGCATGAGACTGACAACAAATTGGAAAGAAATAAATTAAGTATACTGATGGTTAGTGAGGTGCTAGCACCCCAAACTATGGCTGACTAACAGAACGCAGTCAGTGATTGGCCTGCTTTTCATAACCTAGCTTTTAGATGATCGAAGACCAAGTTTGAGGCCTAATGTTTAATAGGAAATTTATACAAATTTTGTGGCTTATGGCAACTTTGGTTTACAGCTACTAAGTACATCACTTATCTCTTAGCCTAAAGTATATATCATGGGTACTGAGTTTTCAGGTGTCTTTGATTCAGAAAACTTCTTAGAATAGTAAGTTACATTTTATTTGTATCTCCTTTGTTATGCATATATGTACTATGTATATATTAGTTCTACAGTTTGGGGAAATCTATGAAATATGAAAAATTAAAAAGAACATTTAAAAAGTTCTTTGAGAATTCCAATATCCAAGATTTACATCATTGACAAATTTGAAATAAACTGGTTTGCCTTTGGCAAATGTAAGGATTAAATTAACTCTTCTTTTCGGTTGGTTGGTTTGAGAGAGAGTTTTACTATAGGGCGTGCACATTTACCAGAGAGACAGAAAGTGAGAAATCATCCCCGCAAGGAGGATGGACACGCTGCAATCCCTTCTCTTCCACTGTTGTCTCAGCATTTGGGCACAGGTGCATGTGTGCTCAGTGTGAGTTTAAGCTGCTGAGACTGGGACTTGAACTGCAGTCGACTACATGGGAGTCTAGTGATGTATCCATTACACCATGTGATCCTGTGGATTAAATGAACTCTTAAGAAATATAGATTGTAAAAACAAGGAGTATCATTTGTAATTCACTTTTTTTTTTTTTTTGAGAGGTTTTTGCTATAGGACGCGTGCACTCGCGAGACAGACAGAGAGAGACAGAGAGATAGAAAGCGAGAAATCACCCCCCCCAGGGGGGATGGTCACGCCGCAATCCCTTCTCCTCCATTCTCCTCTCAGGATCTTGGGCACGCATGCACACGCGCCCGGTGTGAGTTTAAGCCACCGGGTCCGGGACTTGAACCGCGGTCGACTACGTGGGAGTCCAGCAACATAGCCATTACACTAACTGCCGGTCCCATGTAATTCACTTTTTCAAAAATACTGGATTGGATTTCATACCTTCTGTAATTGAATGATTATACCTTAAATCAGTGCAAACTCTCCGTAAGATCCTCCCAAGCCATTTTATAATTTCAGACTCAGGTGCAATCTCTTCTGGTTTGGATTTGTTGTTGGAAAGCATTACTATTGTAGCTTTGGTCAAGGAGCAAATATCCCATAATGTGTAATTCTGCCACTTGACTTTTTCCTTTTTTTATTTTTTTTTAATGTTTTTCTTTCTGAATTGCAGCCATAACACAAAAACAACATCTTGGTTAGACCCTCGGTGCCTGAACAAACAGCAGAAGCCCCTTGAAGAGTGTGAAGATGATGGTAAGGGACTAAAACTGAGCTGAGGGCTCATTCTCATGTACAGATTTTAAAGTTAGAACACGCTCAGTTCAGTTTTAACAAGGAGCTTTTTAAAAGGTATTCCAACTTCTAGTAAACGGGTGGTAGTTTACAAAAGCAGGAGAAATGTCGGTAGAATTGCTTCAAGAGAATAATTTGTTTATCCATAAAGGCAGGTGCACCCTGATAAGACCATTAGAAACCAAACTTTAGTAGTCAGATGCTGTTTAAATCAAAATACATCTTCTACCTTCAGGATCTTAGAGAAGATGCTAGAAAGTCTCTTGGATTATAGAAACCAAAGATGTTCTGGTTATTTGCCCCTATTAGACTTTATCCCTATGTTATGAAAGTCCTAGAGGGAAAAAATCAGGAGCTTTTCTTGAAGCCTATATGGTTTGTTGTTTTTCAATTTCCCGAATCTTAAAGATAGGGAAGCAGATCATGGCATGTTTGGGAATCTCAGTGTAACTTAGAATACACCCAGACTATCTGAAAAAGTGCATTCTTCCAACAAAGAAGTCAGTGTTACTTAGAGTCTCAGTCTCTGGTTAATCTTGGAAATGAACTAACTGCCTAAGTTTTTGTTGGGAGTTTATTCCAGGGCTTTGGGGTTTCTGATCACTTTCCAAAAAAAAAGAAAAAAATGCTTAAGACAGAAAAAGTGCCTCTCATACATTGAGGTCTATCTCAAATTCTACAGAAATTGGTTTTTTACCTGAATGAATTAAAAGGGAAATGGTTTGTTTTCGTACTCATTATTCAATTCAATTTAGTAGTATAATTACTGAAGACTTTTTATAAGATAGAAAAACTTTATTTGTCCTATATGGCAGAATTGTTGTATTGTGTATGCGTGTGTGTGTGTGTACTTGAGGTTTGTTTGGAAAATGTAAGCCCGTAGTTTAAAGTACGTGAATTCTTGTGCTCTAAAATCCTTCCTTTACACCTGGCTCTCAGATTACCTTAAATGAATGCAGAATTGTATATTTGTAATTAATCTGAGCAATTTCAAGTGGTAATACAAGTCCTTTTGACGTTAAGTGGTATGATGGAGATGCTCTTATTATTTTGGTTCTTTCGAACAGTACTTCTTGAGGAAGGACTGGAATAGGTATGGTCAGCTCTGTTCTTTTACATGCTTAAGGGATAATGGACTGTTCTAATTATTTAGATCTTCTGTTTAATGTATAATAGTGGTGACCAATTTTCAAAGATCAGAACATAAAATACATTCAGCTACAAAACTTCGCAAAACAAAATTTAATTTTTGATGCCTGATTTTTTTTTTTAAGGACTCATGCACTTGCCAAAGAGAAACAGAAAGAGACAGTGAGAAGGAAAGTGAGAAATCACTCCTTAGAGGGGAGTGGCCACACCACAATCCCTTTTTCTCCATTCTCCTCTCAGAATTTTGGGCACACACACACATATGCCAAAAATGATTTTCAAGTTCCTGGGTCCAGGACTCAAACCACGGTTGGCTACATGGGAGTCTAGCGCCTTAACCACTACACCACCTGCTGGACCCCAGGCCAGTGTTTCAATCTGCCTGGTTGATGATTTCAACTGGTTGTCCGGAAGAGACTTCAAATTCAATGTGATTAAAATCAGACTGATGATCTTTGCCCCCCAAATCTGGTCTTAAGTGTTCTGTATCTTAGTTGAGGGTGAATTTCTGCATACCCAAGACTCCTTGATTCGTCACTTTCTTCCACCCTTACAGCTGACCTGGGAACCAGATGAATTCATTTGGCCTTAGTGTCTCCGAGATCTACTCCTGCTTTCTTCCTCATCTGTCCTACTTGAGTCTGTGTCACATTCATCTCCCACCTGACTTCTTACCCACTCTAATTCTTGGGCTGCACCCAGAGGAAACATTTGAAATATAAATGTGATGATGTTTTCAGGAACCACCCGGCAAACCCTCTGCACTGGCTCTCCAGTCTGCGGAGTCAATGCTAAGTCCTCAGCTTGCTGCTCTAAGCCCTTTGTCATTCACATTCCTGGTTTTTCTCCCACTCTCACCTTCTGCCCTTCTTCCTCGCTGATCCTCATTGAGTTTGCCCCATGACAGTTCAATGCACAGGTCTCTGCTTTCACAAATAGTTACTGAAAAGCTTCTATATGTCCGTGTCTTCCAGGCCCGTCACAGGTATCAATGAACACAAGAGACATAAAACCCTACACTGGTGGAGCTTAAATTCAAATCATTTTCTTACCCAAAGTCTTTTGTTAAATTTTGTATATCCTGCAGATGACAGTTTTGCCATGACTTCACTTCCAGATAGGATTAAGTTACTTTATTATGCATCTTATTCTAGGGAACTTGTCACAGTTTTAATTTTAGTTTTATGTGGTAAACTGTGGAATTTCTTCTCATCCAAAAGAGTAGTGATGTGCCTGGTTGTGCTCATATTGTTATCTTGTCATCCAGCAACTGGCACGTTGTAGGTCTCAGTACGAGAAATAAACACTCGTGGGGCTGGCAGATGGTGTGGTGGTTAAAGGCACTGGATTCCCACATGGCCATCAGCAGTTCGAGTCCTGGACCTGGCAGCTTGCTTTCACACTCTCTCTAACTCTGTCCCTCTCTGGTCAAATTGGAAGGAAGGAAGGAAGGAAGGAAGGAAGGAAGGAAGGAAGGAAGGAAGGAAAGTTAGTTAAATAAAATCATTCTTTAAAAAAGAAATTAAAAAAAGAGAAATGAACAATCATTCCCAGAAACATAATGAGATAATGTCTACATGGGCATTTTTCACAAGTTATTTTGTATAAATCAGATTCCCCTTTAAGAAGCAGTTATCAACTTATCAAGTTGCTGTTGGCAATTGTACAGTATTTAAATCAAGAGTTTATAAGGTACGTAGGGTCAAATTGGTTGCTTAAATCAATAATTGATTGATTGATTCATTCATTCATCTGAGAAATGTTTAGTTCCTAAATACATACTAGAAACTACACTGGACACTGAATTTACCGTGGTAAAAACAGGCTTGCACCCTGTTTTCAAGCCTGTTTTAAAATAGGTTCAAGCCTGTTAAAGTCTCTCAAGCTACAGAGCAGTCCCCTCCACTGTAAGGGAACAGTTACAGTGTCTAACAGCCTTTTTGCTCCAAATAAGGTCTGTAGTATGTGACTTCGCACTTTAGAACAGTTACAGTGTCTCCTTACAGTAGAGGGGACAGTTGCCTGCTCTGTAGCTTGGGAGACTTTATGAAATGATATTGTGTGCTGTCCTATGTTCTCTTAGCAATAATAAAAAAATGTTTCATTGACAGCAAGAAGAGGTTGAAAATGGAAGGCATTTTGACTTGTGTCGCTGAGTGAAACTACTGAGAACATTTCCACCCTAATATTTTTTAAATAATTATTTAATTTTATGTATTCATTTATTCATTTTCATTTGACCAGAGAGAGAGAGAGAGAGAAAGTGAGAAAGCAGGCCACCGGGTCCAGGATTTGAACCGTGATGGGCCATGTGGGAGTGTCTAGCACCTTAGCCACCACGCCACCTGCAAGTCTCTCCATGCTAATATTTTTGAGCACTCTGACTTAGAAAGTTACATACATATAAACACAAAATTGATTAACTCTGGCTCCCAATACCACTTCAGGACAACTTCCATACCTTGTTTCATTGAAGGGCATCTCATGACACGCTTTATCTGTCCAGCTTCTTCATGAAAGACATCGAAGCGTAGCTTATTATGCAAACTACATTCTTGGTTTGATCTCCTCTTCCAGTTTTAGAGCAGAGGTATTACTTTAAGTCAAGTTATGCTTTAATTGTGAGTGTAATTACCTCACTGATTAGAGAATTCTTAAAGGACTGAAAGGACTAATATTAAGAGGTCTAACAGCCTTGTTTGCTCCAAAATAAGGTCTGTAGTATGTGACTTCCCACTCGAGGACATTGAAACTGCAAAGATATTTGTCATCTGTTACCACCAATCAAATCCTGCTTTGAAACGCAGGGAAATGAGCCATATAATTATTTAGCCAATATCAGTTCTGACTGTGTGATTTATACTGAGGTCACGAGTTTACTAGCCCAGCCAATAAAATGAGCCACAATACAGGTAAGGACAAAATGAAGTGATGTGTTTGCTGGTGTTTCTCTGAGGGGAGTCTCTCTCTTGGTGCTGGTGTCTGAATTTTTCTTTCTCTTTTCTGTCTCATTCCTGCTCTTCCTTTGGAGAAGAAGGGGTACACACCGAGGAGCTGGACAGTGAACTAGGTAAACCCTCCCTGCCTGCTGCTGCATGACTTACCCCGCATGGTTTTGTCCCAGTGCATTGCTGAATCCCTCTCTTTCTTTAGTTTGCACTTTTCCCATTTTGATTTTCATTCCAGCTTCTCTGCGAAAGGTCAACTTCATAGTCCTGGTGTCATCTGACAGGCAGAGTTAGAATGCACGGTGTGGACAGAGAAAAGGCATTGAGATCAGAGTGAGAGTTCGCCGATGGGTGACAGGCAGTCTTGTAGATTGAGGACTGGGAAAAAACTGCAGACAGGCTTGCCATGCCCTTTGACTTTGAGGTAGCTTGTCTGGTCCTCATTTGTTTGTTTATTTAGGGTCGTTGATTATTTGAGCAATACAGTAAAGCAAAGCACACTAAAACCCATGAGATGACTTTGAAGACTGTAGTTGCAATAAAATAATTCCAGTGGTTACTTGAATAGGTCATAAGTCTAAAGCCTTGCATTCTTATTCAGTCCTGGGCCACATATGGATCTCACTGTAGTGAATCACCTTGCAACCAGAGGCAGCGTTTATATGGGCCATTGTCCTTAGACTGTATGTATCAATGTGAATCAGGTTTCAGCTACTCTGGCCGTTGTAGATTAGGAACAGTTTTACATTAGCCACTCAGGCCAGACTAGTTTTTTCTTTGCCATTGAAATGCAACAAATTGTATTCCCTGCTTAGTTAAGTGCTTTATGTTCAGCTCTGAACAATATTAAAATTAGTTTATATTCTGTCTAGTGCATTCAGTGACAAGAGACGAGAAAGCACAAGTTTTAGCTCAATTGCAGATGAAAGCCTTGGCTGACTGAAAATTGGCCATCTTTTTTTTTTTTTTAAAGTAAAAAATGGTTTAACATCAATTTGAATGGAACTATCCTGAGATTACTGAATCTGCCTGGCATTTTAAAATTGCCTTAAGACCTAAAAATATCAATATATAGAATGCAGATTAGTGCTTTCATTCTGTTTTGTTTTTGTTATATAGGTAATCAATCATGGTTGAGTGAAGTTATGATATGGTAGAATTTACTTCTGTTTTTCTTTACGTTTGGAACATACCCCTCTGTGATGGATACATATGCCAACAACAGTCAATAACTATTGAGGGATCTATTTTTAAAGATGTTTAAAAAGTTGTTCTTGTGGTCATTGTGGTCGAAATGATTTAAGATTCACCCTGTGTAATAGAACAATTTGAAACTAATTTTATCAAAAAAGGAATTTATCAATCCAGTGACATTAGACACAAATAAGTCTCTTTATCATTTGCTGAACCAATTGCCTCCACTCTTACTACCTGAATAATGTGTATGAGTGACCACTCTGCTATCTGCAGGTGACCGCTGGAGATAACACAGCTTTCTGCAGGGGCATGACCTTATTGGCGCCTGTGAAAGTTCAACTCTTGAAATTTTCAGGAAAGAAGTTTCTGTATTTTTCCTCCTTGTAACTTAATGCCATGGAAACTGTCCTGGGATATTGAAGACTCTAAAAAATGACTTCTAATGTCTACACAGTATCACTTCTGTGATCATGGCTGTAAGTCAGGGACACAGTTTGGTGTTGTGGAGCTGTCTGTGGGGTCAGATCAGGATGCCTGGCTCCCCTCCTTACTGGTCATGTGACCTTGGCAAGGCCACCTTCTTTTAGCTTCCCTCTCCTTATCTGTGAAGAGTTTAGACAGAGAAGTTTCCCATGTATTTGTGAAGAGCCTTAATGAAAATCTATTTTAACATTTGTCCCTGTGATCCGCATGTGTTTTTACTATTATAGATTGAGCATCCCTAATTTGAAAACCTGAAATCTAAAATTTGAAACTTTGAGTGCTGACATGACTTTTGCTTTCTTTTCTTTTTTTTTTTTTGAGACATTTTTGCTATAGGGCGTGTGAGCTCACCAGAAAGACGGAGAGAGACAGAGAGACAGAAAGCGAGAAATCATCCCCCGGGGGGGATGACCACGCAGCAATCCCTTCTCCTCCATTCTCCTCCCAGGATCTTGGGCACGCACGCACACATGCCTAGTGTGATTTTCAAGCCACTGGGTCCAGGACTCAAACTGCTGTCAGCCATGCAGCAGTCCAGTGTAGCTGCTACGTCATCTGCTGGTTCCTATTTAATTATTGTTTAACTTTGCTAGAGAGTGCATGCACTCACTGGAGAGAGACAGAGAGGGAGAACGAGAAATTGAGAAAGCATCCCTTATGGAGGATGACCATGCTGCGATCTCTTCTCCTCCATTTCTCCCTTCTTTTTGGATTCTAGGTGCACACACAATTGACTGGTATGTTTTTTAGGATGCTGGATCTGAGACTTGAACAATGCCATAGGCCATGCAGGAGCCAACCGTCTTAAACACCACCCCACTAGCTGGCCCTCAGATAAGAGACACTCAACCTGTACCAGTTTTATTATTTATTACTGAATTCTCTCTTGTTGGACTTTTCAATACAGCCTTATAGTCTTTTTTTTCCCATTAGCATGGGATTAGAGAGGACTGTGCTGTAGAGAAATTATACAAATGTGTTCTTCCTTTGGATAAGGTAGAGAAATGACCTTTGATTTTTGCCTGCATATGTAAAGAGTAGTCTACACACACACACACACACACACACACACACACACAGTTTGCGATTACATTTGTTTCAGGTTCTATTGACAAGCTCACTGCCCATTTTCTTAATAGAAGGGTCCTAATTTCAAACAATAGCAACCTTCCGGTTTTCAGCTACAGTGCAATTCCAGATGTGACAAGGAGATACTGTCTGTAGTCTGCCTCTGAAAGGCGTGGGTGTTCAGTCTGCATGTGGGACACAGATCATTTGATTATAGAGTTGTCATTTTTGTCCTGTGTTGTTTGAGCGGGGTCAGTAGCTCCACTGTGCACTTTCAGTTTGCAGAATCTATCACATCCTCTGCAGACAAATCCCCAGAATCAAAAAGCACCTGCAGAACCTTCTTTCACAATTATTGGGTCTTCACGCGGTGAAATCAAGTAGGGGAGGTAGAGACAAGAAAACAAATCCCTCTCTCAGTCAAAATTAAGTTATAGTTTTGAAACTTATATCTGATTTCAAACATGATCTTCTAATCTGTACATTGAAATCTCTTTTGAAAAGAACTTAGCATATTTGCTCAGTATTTGCTTCTGTGGTAACAAAACGGCACCCTGAGATTTTCAGAGGCAGGAATAGTGACTACTCAGGCCATATCAATCTTCCCTCTTCCTTGTATTCTCTTAGTACAACTGCCATTGGTTGAAGTCTTCCTGTGTGCTATGCACTATGCTATGTGTTTTACAAGCATCTTCATTTAATCTATAATTGACCTTTAAGGGAAACCTGAAAGATGTAGATCAGAGATGTAAAGGAACGAGCCCAAGGCCACAGAGCAGTAGAGCTAAATGACAGAGCTAGAACTCAGTCCTGACCTTAGCAACACCAAAAGGGTCTCGGCTACTTGTCCAGCTGGTCTGCTCCCTAATAGTAGTTAGACAATGGCATGCCTCGTCAGGATTCTTCAGACCATTTAGTTTAAAAATCATAATATAATCACTTTCTGGGATTCAAATATATTCTGCCTTGTTCAGTTTTTTTAGAATCAAATGGTGAATTCTAGGACAAACATCTTCCTTTTTTTAAATTGATGACCCATTTCTATTTTAAGCATTAGGAGACTAATTCCTATTATTAAGTTAATCACCACATTGGAAATGAGAAATCTCTCTTTTCAATATAAAATGAGTTTGAAACTGGAAAATTTCTAGAGTTTGCTAATCTGCCAGAGAAGATGTGTTTCAATGGAGTGATGTCCCAAAGCGCCAATTGCATGAGCCATTTTTTTAACTGCAGAATGTTAGGACACTGACTAGGCAACAGGATGAAGGTGGGATGGCTTCTTTCCGCGGACCTCCTTTGGACTTCCATCAAAGTCTATGCCGTGTGGTTGAATTTTCTGCTTAGACAGTACCTTGTATTTACTTTGCGTCTCTGATGTCTAATACACTCTTAGGCAATCAGTAGGCACCCAGTGAATGCTTGTCAACTTCATAATTGAGTGAGTTGGTTGCATAATGTTTCCCCTATTTTATCTGATAATCAGATAATCAGACCAAGTATACGGAGGGCTGCAGATTGTGAAAGAGGTCTGGTTCAATGCAGCTTAATGTGGCCCCCATATAATCACACTCACTCTTCTGCCCATACAAATACGGGACTGTGCCCCAATTTTGCATTTTTTGAATCTCCAATTTCCCAACTCTTTGGAACTATTTTTCTGGTTCATTTTCATTTAAATGGGAAATTTCCAGCTTTGTAAGGGGAAACCATTTCTCAGTATGTGATTTGCATCAGTCCCCTAGACTTGTATAAAATGCCAAGTTGTATCAACATCTGCAAATTGGACCTGTCTTGCATTTTGGTTAACTTATGTCTCCTGAAATTTAAAGACTTTTAAAACCTGTAAAGGTTTTTGTTGTTGTTGTTGTTTTAATGATGAGAAAAGGGGAGGTAAACCTGTCTCTTTGTTTGCAAACAAGTAACATGTGGAACAAAAACCATGAAATTAATGTCTCCTGATGTGAAGCCAGATCTGAACGAAACATAAACTTTGAGTAATTAGTCTGTGTGTGTTTATGTGCACACATACGCCTGAATCTCAGTCTGGCACCGTATGTGGCATATGTAAGCCCTCTGCCCTGATGAAACGGTCCTTATTTGAAAATAGTGACCGTATATTTCTTTTAAGTTAAAAAAAAATCTATTGTTTAAAAATAAGTGATATTTCAAGTCTTGGTAGTATTCCGTTCAGTCTGGCTTTAATAGCTGCTGCTAGGAATAATGATTCACTTTGAAGGATGGAGTTATAGCAAGGTTGCCTTAACTACATTTACCAGGGTGGTTTTAACATTGAATAATTGCTACTCTGCCTGAAAGGACTGTTTAATGATGTAAAATATAAGCTACTTGCTTCTTTTACCAAATAATCTGGTGCAGTGGGCCCATCCACAATGGATTCTTGTTATAACAACTCATGGTTAACTAGTTAATGAAGTTCCAAATATTGATATGAAATTTTATGAAGTACAGTCCAGTAGAACATGGTCGAGTTTTCAGAAAGGCATATACATACCACAATGCCTCTTTACAACCGTATTGAAAGGATTACAATGTTCCCCCATGGTTAGTGAGCTCTCGGCCTGTAGACCAAATATAGCATTTGAATGATAGCTGCATGCAATTCAGAAACCCAACTGCATGTGGGCATTTTTACTTACTCAGTAGCATTTTAATTAGAAACAAAGAGAAAATAAGATGCAGCTTTTATTTTATTCCATGAAGAGCAAAATAGTAGGATTGTATTATAAATGAAAATAAACTTTGATTTTCATCTTTTTTTTTAGAGAGGTTTTTTTTTGCTTGTTTTGGTTTTTTGTTTATTTGCTTGTTTGTTTTTTACTATAGGGTGTGTGTGCTCGACAGAGAGACAGAAAGACAGGGAGAGACAGAAAGCAAGAAATTACCCCCTCCCCCAGCAGGGGGATGGCCACGCCACAATCCCTTCTCCTCCATCCCAGTCCCTTGGGATTTGGGGCAGAAATGTACATGTGCCTGGTGTGAGTTTTGAGTTGCCAAGTCTGGGACTCAAACATGGTTGACTATGTGAGAGTCCAGCAGCATAACAGGCTATCTGGTGGTCCCGATTTTCAGCTTCTTTTGCTTGTGTTGTAAGGTGGTCAAGAAATAAAATGAGAAAACTATTTAAGGTAGGAACTTGGTGTTAAAAGCAAGTTTTAACTATATTTCCATTAAGACCCAATTTAAAAGTTGACTTAGAATAAAGGCTACATTTTATTAAGTTGTATTTTCTTGATTAATATACCAGTAGGTTAAGAATTGTTCTTAATGTTAAAAAAAAAGTGAACAAAATAATACTTTTTTTTTTGGTAAGGATACACAATTTTAATTGGATTTAAGGCTTTTTTATGAGTCTTTTTCTTTTTGCCTAACTCAGTTGTTGAAAAGCCCCAGGATTTTCAAAATATGTTATTTTTTTGCTCTAAACATTCTTTTATTTTTCAGAACTGCCTGCTGGTTGGGAAAAGATTGAAGACCCTGTCTATGGTATCTACTATGTAGAGTAAGTGCCTATTCACAATCCAAATGTTAGCTTGTATCCCTTTATAATTATGTACATTTTTGCTAAACAGAACTTACCATCCTTATAAGGTACAAACTAAATAATAATTATTATTATTTACTTTGTAATGAAAATAACACTTATGGGGCCAGTAGGTGGTTTGGTGGTTAAGGTGCTGGATTCTCACATGGCTGACCATAGTTCAAGCCTCAGACCTGGTAGCTTGCTTTATCACTTTCTCTTTTTTTCTCTCTCTGTCTCTCTCTGTCTCTCTCTCTCTCTTTCTGGTGAGCACACATGCTCTATATCCAACTGAAAAAGAAAATAGTAATAAATGAAATGAAAGAATGTTTTAATAAAAGAGAAAATACACTTATATATACTTCAAGGAATAACAAATTTTCGACAGATCTGAAGGTCATAAATCATTTTATTAAATTCACAAGAACACAGATATGAATCTTTTACTTACAGTGTATCAGCAAGGCCCAACGTGGTCCTGGCATATGCAAGAACTTAAGAAGTATTAGTTGAATGAATGATAAATCGTGGTTGTTTGTCTTCTTCAGGAGGACCTCTGTGACCTATTCTTTCGGTCTCTTCTT
The DNA here is from genome assembly GCA_026018925.1 of Tupaia tana. NCBI lineage: Eukaryota > Metazoa > Chordata > Mammalia > Scandentia > Tupaiidae > Tupaia > Tupaia tana. Next base: position 26,563,567 of record JAKSZU010000022.1, read on the forward strand.
ATTAGTAATTATTTATTTATTCAGACATTCTGAAAGGGACAGAGACGTCTGAATCCTTTATGACAGGCTGCAGGGATTGAGAAGATAAGACAGGACTATCTTTGGGTCCAGCACCTCAGTGTCTCTCTGCCCTCCCACCCCGCGGAGGAGCGTACGTGTGACTCCTGTTTCCCGTTGTCCAAGGTGCCAAACCCTCCTCAAGCCCTCTTTGCTGTGTACCTTATTCCAGCGTCGGGCACACACTTTGTCCTTTCCGAGAACCATTGATGGATAAGATGATTCCCAAAGAAAGTAGAGGAGAGCCAAGAAATAGGACACAGACGAAAGAGTCTCTCATTTCCTCTGAAAAAGATGAGCGATAACTAATAAAAGCTTCTTTGAAAGAAACGAAAGCCGTGTAAGTGTTGTGTAATCGTAACCTTCCCTGCCCCAGTGAAGATAACTGGCGTGCTTTCTCTTCGTCACGCTGCTGGTGATGAAAAGTCATTTGTATAACACCCTGGCGAGAGGAACCTCTGATGCAAAATGCCAGGCTGTAACATGCTCAGTGTCTTATTGTAAAAAATTATGAGTTCAATATTGCAAGTGTCCTTGGCCAATACTAACACTGCCTCCTCTTTATCTAACAAGAAGGATTGGCAATTTGGGGCATCAGAGAGGCAAGCTCATCTGTCGTAAAATAAATTTCCTTTGTGTGCCTACAAGATCATCATCTTACAGGTGTCCTCTGGGGTTTTTCTGTCAGGGGCTCACTTTGCCCTGGCCCTCAGCTATAATAATTTGGACACTAAGAAAAGGAAGAAATGACAACCGCTCTGATGGGTAAAGAGACTTGGTTTGAGGGCAGAGTTGTTTTCTTATTATTCACTTTTCCTCCCTGTGTTTTATCAGATCCACATGCCTGTTAATGGTGGACTTTTTTTAAATAAAAAAGGCTTTAATATTGGGTCGTTGGGAAAGTCATGACACATTTTTGCATAGAAAAATACATCATGATTTTGCCAACAACCTAATAGTTAGGAAGTAAACTAGGAGACCTTTAATAGAATGATCGATCTATTGGGCAAGGCACTGGATGCTCACAGGGTCGACCGTGATTTGAGTCCCAGACCCAGCAGCTTGAAACTCATGCTGGATGCGTGTGTGTGCATGTCCAAAATCTAGAGAGGAAAATGGGGAAGAGATTGTGGCATGGCTCACTCCCCAGGGAGGTGATTTCTCACTTTCTGTCTCTCTCTCTCTCTCTCACTCTGGTAAGTGCACGTGCTCTATAATCAAAATCTCTCGAAAATAAATAAGTAAGTCTTGGCTTTTAAGAGTATTGAGTTCTAAATAATCGTGTAATAGGTATACCCCAAAACTTCTAATGAACTATTACCTTGAATTTTAAGAAATATAAATATGTGCACACAATAATCAATGTTTATGCTCATATGATGTTTCTATAATGTATGTGTATATGTTGCACATATGAATGGTATAAATTTAGATGTATATACATATATGTATATGCGTGTATATGTGTGTATATACGCACAAATATCATATATAGAGATACATACATATATACCCCTGCATACATTTACATACATGCTGATACAATAAATAAAGCCATGGTAAAAATATATATGTCTATGTACTCATGTATGTGTGTGTGTGTGTGTATGTGTGTATGTATTCTTTTCTTTGCTATGAACTTACTAATTTTGTGGCCATCTGAAGTGTCTCCGTCTTTGTCACTCTGAGCACATCACATCTCCTTATGTTAGCTATATTTAGAGTCTCTGTGCCTAAGGCCTATACTTTTAATCTTGCCTCCGCATCCACTGATCAGAATACTTGACAGATGTCAGTGAGGTCCTTTTAACTTCTTTGTTTGGGCGTATGCTTACGCTTCTGTGAAACCGACTATAGAAAGTTACACAGGAGTTCTGAGGTTGTCTGTTACAGACAGTGTCACATATCCACTTTAATCTCGTTTTTCAGTAATTTCATGAGCTACTTCTTGTTGAATTAAAACAACTTCCCCCGTCAGGTGATACCATGGTCCTTTGGGGAAAATCAGGGATTAAAATCCTGGGACTTGAAAGCAGACAGACCAGAGCTTGATGCCTGTTTACTGCTTACTAGCTATGTTACATTAGGTGAGGAATGACTTAACTATCCAGAAATACAGTTTCTTTATCCATAAAAGAGGAATGAAAATAGGACCTACCTTCTGGTATTACCAAGGACTTTAAGATAAAATGTGTGTAAAACTAGCAGCACGACCTCGGTGCATGTAAGCACTCAGTACTGGAAGCTTTGCATTTTTCCCCTCTTCCTAACTGCACTTATTGACACAAAAGTGTCCGTAGCTCAGACCACCTGCATTGCCCAGCTCTAATCACGATGCTCGGCCTGATGAGCGTTTTGCCAGTGAGATGAGATGCTTCCTCGCTGAACCTGTTTACCTTCTTCCCCAGCCACATCAACCGGAAGACACAATATGAGAACCCAGTTCTAGAAGCCAAACGGAAGAAGCAGCTCGAACAGCAGCAGCAGCCCCAGCCCCAGCCGCAGCCGCAGCAGCAGCAGCCGCCGCAGGAAGGTTGGCCTCGTCCCTCCTTGCTTCCTCTTGAGCTGGGGAAATGGGGCAAAGCCTGGACGCTGACACCCCCGTGTGGTCAGAGCTGGCCTCAGTGATCAAGTTGTTCTCCCATGCCGAGGAGTCCATGTCCTGGGGGGAAGGAATAAGAAGCTTTTGCTAACGTCCCCTTTTCTCCCCATCCCACTGCGCAGTTAAAATGGGGGTCTCAATTCAAAGGCACCCGAATCTCTACTTACTTAGAAAGGAGCACCTTTATACTGGAAGCCTTCTCATGTGAAGGAATTCTCTTGCTTTAGCAACACGTGTGTCACACTGTTATAGAAATCCCACCGCGGGACCAACAGTTAGCGTAATGGCTATGTCGCTGGACTCCCATGTAGTCGACTGCGGTTCGCGTCCCGGACCCGGTGGCTTAGAACTCACACTGGGCACATATGCGAGCATGCCCAAGATCCCGAGAGGAGAATGGAGGAGAAGGGATTGCGGGGTGGCCACCCCCCTAGGGGGATGATTTCTCGCTTTCTGTCTGGCGAGCGCACGCGCCCTATAGCAAAAACCTCTTCAAAAAAAAAAAGAAGACAGAGAGATCCCACGCTGGGAGCATTATTCCTTTAGTGGTATTACTGGGCGTGAAACTAACTTTTCAGTTTAGCAACACTGCATGTAAGAATCAGAAAGAACTGGTACTTTTGAGTGCTTTGTTAAAAAGTTATATATTAACTCATGACCTGTGTAGAAATAGGAACAGTTCAGAAGTATAAAATGTTCACTCTCCCCTGCTAACCCCATCTCATCTCGTTCTATAATCCCTGTGCAGAAATTTTCTAGGGATATTCAAATATGCATGTTTTCACACAAGTCAGGTGACGTTTTTACAAAGTGCAGTTTGGGGATGGGTGTGTCCAGTTGAATATGTTAGCCGAGCTGGAAAGTGGCTCTGGGTACACCTCTAGGGTCACTTGCTGTGAGTTATTTCCAGTCCTCCACAGTGACTAAGACTTCAGTTGGAACCCAGGAGGATCGGTAATAGGTCCCATTTGGATTTCAGAGATGACAGAAGACAGCACCTCAGCCACCTGCTGAAATTCACCTTCGGCCACCCCGCCACCAAAGACCAGCAGGTGTCAGCAGCCCGGCCCACGTCTCCGTCACAGTAGAGAAGTTTCTCCCTTCCAGGGCTGCTTTAGTTGACTCTGTGTCTATCTTGATGTGTTTTACTTGATCTCACTTTGAACTCTGCAGACAGAGGGAACTGGAGCTTTTATTGGTTAGGTCACAAAATTTCTATCCCCAGTGTCTTAAAAGAGAGAGAGATTTCGGTATCTTTAACATAGAGTGAGGTCAGATATCAATTTCTTTTTATCTACACTGTCTGCCCTTGGTTTTATTTGTTTGGGTATTAAGAAGGTGAATCATATCTAACCATCTGAAAGAAAAACGGGACAATGCTTCTCTTCTTTCTTGTAGAATGGACAGAAGATCACTCATCCCTCGTGCCTCCTGTAATTCCAAACCACCCCCCAAGCAATCCTGAGCCGGCCAGAGAAGCTCCACTTCAGGGTAACGTCTTTTATAATCGCATCATGATTTTAGCTCAGCACTCTCCTTTTTAAAATAAAGGGATTTCATCAAGTAGCATCTCGTAACTCCCAGGTGGTTATTTCCTTTGGTAGTGAAAACCATACATAATGAAAGGAATTGTAAATATTTTGTTAAACAGACTTCTCAAAAAATTAGAAACTTTTTGGAATAAATTTTTTTAAACTATGTATAATGCTCTAAAAGTAATGACTACCTGGGGCTAGCCATTGATGTGGCGGTTAGGGAAGTGGTCTCTGCTTGGTTGACAGCGCTGGACCCGGCAACATGAAAAACACGCCGAGCACGTGTGAGCATGCCCAGCATTCCAAAAGGAGAGAGAGACGGAGGATGGGGGAGAAGGGACTGCTGTGTGACCGTCCCCATAGGGACTGCTTTCCTACTTTCCTTCTTCCGTGAAAGCACTCACCCTCTATCAGATTAAAATTTAAAATGAGCAGACAGACAAAATCAGCTATTTGCTAAATGATCATTTAAACCAGTGTTTCTCAACTTCAGCATGGCTGACAGTTTCGGCCAAGTCATTCATCGTGTGGGCTCATTCCGAGCATTGTGGACTGTTTCGCCACATCCCTGTCCTTCGTCTGTGAGATGCCAGATTCACATACCCCCTCCTTTTACCCCTGTTGTGACAATAAAAATGTCCCCAGACATTCTCAAATATCCCTCAGGGCAAAACCATCCCAGAATTGGGAATCACTGATTTACTTTGGCTTAATGAGTATTTAATACTATGTTAAATAAGATAAATTCAAAACTCATTATTAGATATTTAAAGACTAGCATCAACAAACTTGTTTTTGACCAAGATTTTCCTGTAAATCTAAGTGGTTTGATAATATTGTGTGTTAAATTCTCATTTCTTATCCTTGCCATCATTTTGGCATTTATGCATATTTTACACTTCAGTGGATAGCAGTTATTTACATTCACAAATTGTATGAGCCCCTTTGAGAGTTTCATTCTTAAAAATTGGAAACTCCAGATTCTTGGTGCTTTCATTACTTTCAATGATAAAAAAAGGACTTTGTGGGTTTTTGTTTGTTTGTTTCATTTTAAATAAGAAAAATAGGACAGGCATCAAGTTTGAAAAGAGTTGGGGGAATGTTTGTGGTACAGAACCATTTAAAATAACTGCAACATTAATCTTCCTCTTCACATTTTCAAAGAGACATAACTGTGTTAGTTATAAAAAGAGAGCAGAATAATTCTTTTTTATAATTTCAATTCCTCCATTATAGTTTTCATAAGAAATTGTTTTTTTGCTAACTGACATTGTTGGGAAATTAGTATTAATGTCAGTTTATGTAAAATAATTTTTTCTAGAATGGATACACATTCTAAAACAAATTTTTTTTGTAGATTTAAGAGGTGCGCTCACCAGAGAGAGTCAGAGACAGTGAGAGGCAAAGTGAGAAATCCCCCTCCCCCCGAAAGATGGCCATGCCACAATCCCTTCTCCATTCTCCTTCCAGGGATCTGGGCACGCACACACATGTGCCCAGCGTCATTTTCAAGCCACCAGGTCTGGGACTCGAACCATGGTTGTCCATATGGGAGTCCAGCAACATAACAGCTACACCATCTGCTGGTCCCATGGATACACTTTTTTATAGTGACAATAGCTTTAATAAAGAAAGAACATAGTAGATAATTACGTCCATTAATATCAACATGATTGTGACCTCCTCGTTTTTTTTTCTTTTTTTTTTTTTTTTTTTTTTCACTTATTTGCTAGATAGCACACGTACTCACCAAGAGAAGAGACAGAGGAAAAGAGAGGGAATGGCGAAAGCACCCACTAATGGGCCATGGTCACCTCACAATCCTTTCTACTCCATTTCTCCATCTTGCCAAGATTTGGAGCACACACACATGTGCGTGCGCCCAGTTGTTTTTCATACTACCAAAGCTAGGATTTGATCTGTAAGTCAGCTATGTGGGGTCTGGCTCCCTTAACCACTAGGGCACAGAGTCAGACCCACCTAAGTATTTTTTAAATAAAAGATTCCTTCTGCAAGTTCCTGTCGTCTTACCACCACTTGCCACCTAGTGCATGAGCTGCAGCAGCCTCTTTTCAGTTCCATGAACTCGTGAAACCGTGGCCCTCTTCTGAGCCTTTGCATAGGCTCTCTCCTCTGTTTGCTGTTGTTTTTTCCCCACGCTTTGCTTTGCTAAGTCTGGCTCCTCTTGGGTCCTTGCTAGATCCCCTGTCATGTTTTCTTGTAACCCTTGCACTTCCCATGCAAAGACTTCAGCAGTTATAACTAGTGTCCATTGGTGTTCCCTTATTTCATAGGGGTTCCTCACTAAACTCTAAGTCCCATGGAGGTGGGAGACTGTGGTTTTCTTGTACTTTGGGATGCCCCAAACCAGGCATCATCCCTGTTTCCTGCTGAAATCATTATTGAGTAAAGAGTATACGTATGCACACATCCGCCTACCGTTTATATTCCAGAGAGGATAACAATATTTCAAAGACAAGGGTCAACATATACATATATCCACCTATACACATAAACATATATGTGTGTGTATATACATAGGTATATACGTGTATAGATGGATGGATGGATGTGAATAGTAGCCAGGCTTTCTTAAAGAATTATCTTAGAGATGAAATAATTAAAAATTATAGTTTTAAAATGTAAAGGTCTGGGTGTCAAATGCTTAGTGCACTGAGTCCAGATGGCATTTATCTGTTAGAAACTTCATGTCAGATTCTTACTTTTATTTCTTGTAGGCCTTTTCTTTTCTTCTTTAGTTCTCTTATATCCAAAAGTGATTTGAAAAAACTCAGGCTCACACACCCCTCCCCACAATCTAATCACTTTTTCCTAGAACCTTTCGATTGTGTCATCTCCATGTTGACCCTTGCTTTGAAACACTGTTATACTCTCTAGAATATAATCAATACCAAAGAAACCAGTTAAAACCCCTGTGCTTTGACTCCAGTTGTGCTGGTGGTAAACATTAACTTAGATGTTAGCCTCCTTGGTTAGAAAGTTGAGTAACCTGCCTGCTGGTGAAGTTTTATTGTTTTTCCTTTTCTGTTTTGTTCTGTATTCGGGATAGAGCACATGCACGCTCACAGGGAACGAGAGTGGAAAAGAGAGAGAGAGGAGCACCCTCCACTGGGCCTGGTCATACCTCCACTGAGAGGTGGCTTCCCGTCCTGCATTCCTCCAGCCTGTTGGATCTTGTGTACTTGCTCATGCACAACCTGTTTCCAGCTGGCTAGGCTGGAAGTTAGACTGGTCGCCATGTGGGAACTGGCTCCTCTTCAGCAGTGCATTACCACTGCGCTGTGGAGCCCGCCCTGGCGAAGCATTCTGATTCGCCATCTTGTGTCCTGTGTCTACGTAGTGTCTAGTGTTGACAGTAATATGAGGGCTAAGTTATATAACTAAATTGGTTAGATTGGTACTAATTTTGCCAAGTTCTCTGCTCAATTAAACACTTCTAAACCCATCATGAGATCATTTTTTAAAATGTAATCTTTTATGTGTGTGCATGTGTGTAAGATAGAAAGTGCACACGTGTGTACAGGAGAAAACAGAGAAAACAGGTCCCAGTAGGACCTGTCATACCAAGATCCCCCTCCAAACCTGCAGCTCCTCAGTTTCCTGGATACCCACATGCACGCTTGGTATGTTTTCAAGCCTCCCTGGGGATACGAACCCATATCACTTACAGCCTTGCAGACAACTTGTGTTACCACTGAGCTACAGTAACTAGGCCAAGAGACAGGCTCTTTTGAAAACTCCAGCTTTGGGACCAGCAGATGGCTTATTGCTTATATCGCTGGACTCCCACATAATTTACTGCAGTCCAAGTCTCAGACCCTTTGACTTAAAACTCATGTCGGGCACATGTGTGTGTGTGCCCAAGATCTCGAGAGGAGGATGGAGAAGGGATTGTGGCGTGGCCATCCCCCAGGGGGTCATTTCTCGCTGCCTGTCTCTTTGTCTCCCTCTGCCTCTCTGGTAAGCACACATGCCCTATAAGAAATATCTCTGTTAGAAAGGAAGGAAAGAAGGAAGGAAGGAAGGAAGGAAGGAAGGAAGGAAGGAAGGAAGGAAGGAAAGAAAGAAAGAAAGAAAACTCCAGCTTCAAGCTTTTGCATATAGAGAGTTTTGTTTTTGTTTAGATTTTTACCATAGGGTATGTAGGGTATGTGTGCTTGCTGGACAAAGACAGAAAGAGAAAGTGAGAAATCACCTCCTGGGGGGATGGCCATGCTACCATTCTCCTCTTGGGATTTTGAGCACCTGTGCATGTGCACGCACACACACACACAATGTCCCACATGTTTATCAAGCTGCTAGGTCTTGGCCTCAAACCACAGAGTTAGCCTTGTAGGATCCAGCACCTCAACCACTATGCCACCTCCTGGCCCAGGAGAGAGGCGGTTTGTTGTTGTTGTTTAACTTTATTTATTCATTAATTTGTTTATTTCAATTTGACCAGAGAGGGATAGAGAGAGAGAGAGAGCAAGCTGTCAGGTCCGGGACTCGAACCGTAGTCAGCCATGTGGGAGTCCAGCACCCTTAACCACCAAGCCACCTGTCAACCCCCAGGAGAGAGGTACAGCTACATCTTTTCTATATTCACTCCACCACCACTATTACAGTAATACTTATTACTCTCTTTGTAGGGGTCAGGCATTCCGTAAGCACTTTACTTACCTTATCCGTCATAGTTACTCCTCAGAACCATCCTGTGAGGTGGGCACCATCCTCACCTCCATTTACACATCTAATGCTCTGGCAGAGAGAGCTTTAATAACTTACCCAGGGCCACATGAACCAGTGAGTGTTAGAACTCACATTGGAACACTAGTAGTCATTAGGAATAGTTTAATTTGTATCTTAAACCTTTTTGTTTCTATTTTTTATGTGAGATACATTGTTGCAGTCTAATCTGAGCTCTAGGATGCTGCTGGTTATTTGCTGCCACATTTACATTTAAATTGATTACAGTTAAGGAATTAACTATTCCGCCTGGCCCCATAGCCTGTTGATTAAGGGAGCCAGATCCACACATCCAACTGCAGTTCAAATCCCAGCTCTGGTGGCTTGAAAAACAACCAGGCATGTGTAATGTGCATGCCTCAAAATCCCAACAGGATGGAGAAATGGAAGAGAAAGGACTGCAGTGTCACCACACTCCTTGTGGGGATGATTTCTCCCTCGCCCTCTCTTGTCTCTTTCTTTGGGTGAGTACTTGTGCCCTCTGTCAATTAAAAAGAAATTCAGGTCACGGATTACACGAGCCCCATTTCAAGGGCACAGTGGCTCCATGGGCTAGTGGATCCTTATCAGTGCAGGTAGAGAGCTTGACAGTCGCTGCAGGAAGTGCAGTTGGGCAGGACTGGTCTAGGGCCTCCTCCCACAGTGCTAGGAACACGCATGTGCAGCAGGGAGCCAGCACTTGACCGTGACTGGTCAAGTGCAGGTATTTGGGCTAAAACCCAGAAGATCCTGACTCAGTGAGTCCAGGGTAGAATCTAGAGACGGGTCCATTTTGAAGAGCTCCCCAGGTGATTTTCTTACCCAACCAAGTCTGACACTGGTAGCTAGCTCATCAGCCGAGATCAGGAAGATTAGGATCTCAGAATAACGCACGTACCACAGGGTTGCAGCAGAGAGCTCCAAATGCTGCTGCTTGTAGGAGAGAAGCATTTCTTTCCAAAAGTTAACATTAACTTATATCCAGCCATACTCAAAAAAGTAAGAAAATATACATCGTATGGCACCATCTGCTCTTTCTCCCCCCCGGTAAGCATTGGCAAAGAAGGTCAGTGGTAGCATTTCAGATCTCTGCTCATGTATCTCTTAATGTTGAAAACATTTTAAGTCCAAGATATGCCAGTGGCTTTAAAAAAAATCAGGAAGGATGTCAAGGACTTTTACTTTCTTTATTTCTTGTTAAGTTTGTTTCTTTGTTTTGAGAAAGGGAGGGCACCCCTAACTGGGTCCCCACGCTACACTCTATCCTCAGCCTCAGCCGGGATGTACACGTGTGCTCAGCTTGTACAGGGAGACTGTGGAGCGCAAATCCAGGACCTTCCCAGGATAGCAGCCGCAGGGTGCCTTGCATTACAGCTGCTAGCCCACAGTTTGCGTTTTCTAATGTGACCTGGAGCACAGACAGCTCCAGCACACCATCACCACTCTCCACCTTTCTCAAAAACATGTGAAAACTAATCTCCTGCAGCCAGCAGGTGGAGTAATCATTAAGGCAATAGATTCCCACATGACTGACCATGGTTTGAGTCCCAGACCAGTGGCTTGAAAATCATACCAGGTGCATGTGTATGTGTACCCCAAATCCTGAGAAGAATAGAGGAGAAGGGATTATGGTATGGCCATCTTCCATGGGTGGTAACTTCTCACTTTCCTCTGTCTCTTTCTCTCGCTCCAGTGAGTACAAGCATCCTGTGGCAAAAAGCAAACAAACACACTGACTGACTTAAAAAAAACCTTCATCTCTTTATGCTTTTGTTTCCTCATTCATTCACTCAGCAAAGATTTTGGAGGGGGAGCAACAGATGGAGTAATGATTATGACACTGGACTCTCACATGGTTGACCGCAGTTCAAGTCCTGGACCCAGTGGCTTAAAACTCATGCTGGGTGTGTGTGCATATGTGCCTAAAATCCCAAGTGGAGAACGGAGGAGAAAGGATTGCAGTGTGTCCATCTCTCTAGGGGGTGATTTCTCATATTCTGTCTCTGGCGAGTGCATGCACCCTGTAACAAAAATCTCTATAAAATTTTTTTTTAAAAAAAGATTTTGGGGGACCAGCAGTTAGCGTAATGGCTATGTCGCTGGACTCCCACGTAGTCGACCGCGGTTCGCGTCCTGGACCTGGTGGCTTAAAACTCACGCTGGGCACGTATGCGTGTGTGCCCAAGATCCTGAGAGGAGAATAGAGGAGAAAGGATTGCGGCGTGGCCATCCCCCCTGGGGGGTGATTTCTCGCTTTCTGTCTCTCTGTCTCTGTCTGTCTGGCGAGCGCACGTGCCCTATAGCCAAAAAAAAAAACCTCTCCAAAAAAAAAAAAAAAGATTTTGGAGCACATGAAATATACAGTGTTGTATACACTGGATATACAAACCCAAATCCTCATGCATGTCAGTGGTTTAATGTGTGTACATGAAATGCCCCTGGTGCATGAGGGAGACAGACAGTAAGAGAGAAAACAAAACCAGCGCAGAAGTTCTGCACTGTGGTGGAAGGATAAATGCCGAGGGCGAAATAAATCAGGAAAGGGTGATCGGTGATGTGAGAAGAGATGTTTCGGTTTTTCCTAAGGGGATCAGGAAGCTCTCGCTGAGAGGGTGACAACTATTGATGTATAACATGACGTGTGTGTGTGTGTGTGTGTGTGTGTGTGTGTGTGTGTGTGTGTCGGTTACACCAACTGTCTCTGTGACTGAAGTGTGTTTTCCTTCAAGCTCCCTGGATTCCACAGTGGCTTCTGCATGGAGAGTAGGCCCTTTGCCCTCTCCCCGCAGAGCAAACTTTGGGGAATATCACACCTGTCCTCAGTTTGCCGTCTGATCATTGTCTCTGCAGCTGTCTCCTCAAATCCCTCGCCGAGGGCGGCATCGGTCTCCTGGAGCCTTGGCATATGACTTTGCGTGGTGAATCCGACCACCTCGCCTGTGTTTAGCCACGGAAGCAATCCTGTAATCTGTCCAGCTCCCAGTGAGCCTTGGGGCTGCGCGAGAGAGGAAGTTAGTGAGCAGAACTCTGACTTACGGGCAATTTAAGAGTTCCTTCTTTTCAAGAGCCAGAAACTTTTAAAATATGCAATTAAAAATTGTATGCATGCCCAGAGACCTTTTAAGGCTTTTCAGATATAGTTAACCAAAAATAACTCTCCCTAGATGCCAGACTCCTAGTGCAACAGGATATAGTGACTTCTGTTTCACCTTTCTTTCTCCTTTCTCTCTTTCTTCTTTCCTAACATTTTTGACAGGAAAGAACTGAGCAGGTGCAGAAGTGGTGTAAGTAAACCTGGGAGTGGTGAAAAAGTCTGCTCCTGGGGTTATGTGCACTATTTAGAATAGAATAAACAGAGAACTTCCAGTAAACTTCAATTTTGGAGACACACCTAATAAAACTCAAAATAAAACTTTCTCATTTTTTGTGTGTGTGTGAAAAATGTTAATTGTGGTTATATCAAAAACACTCAGTAACACTTTAGGAAGCATTTTTGGAAGTTATTTAGCTATATATCCATCAACTGATTTATTTTAAATAGGACAGCTGAGGGGCCAACTGATGGCATTGCAGTTATGTCACTAGACTCCCACATGACTGAACATGGTTCAAGTCCCTGACCTAGTGGCTTAAAACTTATGCTGTGCCCAAGATCCCAGGAGGATAATAGAGGAGAAGGGGTTATGGTAGGCCATCCCCCCTCAAGTGCAAGTGCCCTAAGGAAAAATCCTCCAAAAAAATTAAAAAATAGGACAGCTGAATTTGGAACTGTGGGGCTCTCCTTAGTAACTAGTTTCAGGATTTTTGTGGATTTTAAAAAAACTCATAAGCTACATATCCTACATTTTTTTGGTACAATACATCTTAGTAGTGAGGGTGTATGGCCATTTCACAACTTGTTCAAAGATGCAAATGAGTAGGAAAAGAATCAGTTGAATTTGGAATTCAATTCAAAGAAACCATCCTGAATTTCAAAAACAGTGATTCTACATTTTTGTCAAATTATTCTTTTGACCATACATGCACTTTCCGCATAAGTTTTGTTTCTTTCAAATAAGTTTTTGCTCAGTGGGTTTTACATGTGGCAGCCACACCTATAGCAGCATATCGGAGCTGTATTGTAAAATAAAATTAAAGCAAAACAAGACTCCAAACACCAGCTCATTGTTCTGTAAAGGAGTTCATGGCTGCCCAGTTGCTGTCAACTATGCAGCCTGAGAGGAAGGAGTGCGTCAGACAATTCTGACCGATTTCATCCTTCTCTCGGACCTTAAAGCTGACGTGCTATGTGTGTAATACCCTTGCCTCAACAGAGGGACCAAGGAGCACCTTCATTACTGAAATCTGGAGAGGACTTTCTTCAGACACATGGTACCCAAAGACCCCAGGGCACGACCGTAGGGAGTTGTCCACAGTACCACCCCCCCCCCCCCGCCTTTTCTCAGTTTTGTGTTTGCAAAAATAGATTTAAGTCCAGCACAGTAAGGTATTTTTTTCTAACTTTTTTTTTAATTTTGACCAGAGAGGGGCAGAGAGAGAGAAAAAATAAGCAAGTCACCAGGTCCCATGGTTTAAGTCCCATGGTCAGCCATGTGGGAGTTCAGTGCCTTTAACCACCACTCCACCTACCAGCCCCACAGTAAGGTATTTTTTAAGAAGAATTTTTTTTTTTAAGTTTTAGTATATATTATAGTTATTATTGTTGTTTAATTTGACCAGAGAAAGAGATGGAGGGAAAGTGAGAAAGCAAGCCACCAAGTCGGGGACTCAAACCATGATTGGCTCTGTGGGAGTCCAGTGCCCTAACCATCATACCACCTGCTGGCCCCTAGTAAGGTATTTTGAGAAAGGGAGACCTAATTACATAATTTCTATTACAGTAGAGTGTTATAATTACTTTATTTTGTTATTGTTGTTAATCTCTTACCTGACCATATTTATCGATTAAGCTTTATCACAGGTATTTATGTACAAGGGGTCTTCAGAAATTTCATAGAAAGCGCATGTGAAAAACTATGCATGAATTTCAAAATTTTTTGCACCAAAATAAATTCATACTTTAATTCCATTTTCCTACAAACATTTGAAGCACACTCACTGAGGGGGAAAAACCAGTATGTATTGGTATTGATATTATGCGACTTCAGGCATGTGCTGGGAGTCTTAGAATACGCCTCTCACCAATGAGAAGAGAGTATCAAACACGCTGTCTCATGTCTTACTTCCTCGTTTTACTCATGGCGACATTTCTTGTGCTTTTCTTATTTGAATCCAGGCAAACCCTTTTTTACACGAAACCCTTCTGAATTGAAAGGCAAATTCATTCACACGAAGCTTCGGAAAAGCAGTCGTGGCTTTGGCTTCACTGTGGTCGGAGGGGATGAACCTGATGAGTTTCTTCAAATCAAGAGCTTGGTCCTAGACGGTCCTGCTGCGTTGGACGGCAAGATGGAAACAGGTAGGGTGTCATGGCCTTAGCGTGTTCCACGTGCTGAGACTTCTTCCTAGCACCCAAACAAGACCAAACAGCACCAGGGGGTCACGGGTTTACAAATGTTTGTTAAACACCTTGAAAATGAACCAGATCCTTTCATTCCATAAATGCATCCCTTGGTATAGATTGAAAACCTGTGAAGCCTTTTCATGAACTTGTTAGGCTGGTATTGAGTACCGGATAGCAGTGATTTACTAAGCAAAAGTATAGACCCATGTGAATAAGTGAGTTCTAAACTTGGATTTCTGCAGTGAAAATATTTTTTGGAAGGAAATGCTAATGTTCTCTTCGTGATTATTATATTCTCATTAGCAGGGAAGAGATTAGATGCTAAAGGAAATCTTTATTAGCAGTTAAAATAAATAATAAGCCATTTCTTCATACCCTGTGATATCATTCCCAGATCCAGTTTCAGTTCCACTTCATATTGGTAGTATACAGGCAAAAATTTTACCTCTGCCCTTTGTAGGGTTTCGGCTAGGCCGTATTCAAACTGACATAAGACATGTTACCAGGAGAAAAGCATACACATTTATTTAATATGAAGTTTAGGTGACACGGGAGCCCTGATTAGAAAATCAAAACCCAAAAATGCAGTCAGGAATGAACATTCACATACCCCTTGGATAAAGAGTAGTGTTGTGAAACTGTGACAAAGCAGAAGGGTTTGGACTTGGGTAATTGAATGGGTAGAGAAGAGACAAGGAAGATAAGGGTTAATTTAACAAGGTTTGTCTGTGTAGATCTTCCTTGGCTTCAGCCTCCTGAACTGGATGATAAGAATGTAATTTTTCTTCCAGTATAAGGAAGACATCTTGTTTAAGGGGTTTAGCTCTTGCTTTTAGGAATAAAAGGGGGAGGGGGGTCTAAGGGCCCTTCTTGAACCTGCTGTCTTTTTTACATGTCTTTAGCTCAAGATAATCCTTATGCCAGAGTGGCCTTTTATGGGATGGTATGTTCTGAACTCCTTTAGGAAGATGTTACCGTAAGATTGATACATTTCAGGGTGCTGTGTTTTTTGATCCTTATACTCTTACCTTTTCCAGGGGATGTCATTGTCAGCGTGAATGACACCTGTGTTTTGGGACACACACACGCTCAAGTTGTGAAAATCTTCCAGTCGATTCCCATTGGTGCCAGCGTGGACCTTGAACTCTGCCGAGGTTATCCGTTACCTTTTGACCCAGATGACCCCAATACAAGTTTAGTGACCTCGGTGGCCATTTTGGATAAAGAACCAATTATTGTGAATGGGCAAGAGACCTATGATTCTCCAGCTAGCCACAGTAGTAAAACAGGCAAAGTCAGCAACATGAAGGATGCCAGACCAAGCAGCCCTGCTGACGTGGCTTCAAATGGTTCCCATGGTTACCCCAATGACACTGTCTCTTTGGCTTCCTCCATAGCCACTCAGCCGGAACTCATAACCGTTCATATAGTCAAAGGGCCAATGGGCTTTGGTTTCACCATCGCAGACAGTCCTGGCGGTGGCGGCCAAAGAGTGAAACAGATTGTTGACAGTCCCAGGTGCCGAGGCCTGAAAGAAGGGGATCTTATAGTGGAAGTTAATAAAAAGAATGTGCAGGCTCTAACTCACAATCAAGTCGTTGATATGCTGATCGAATGTCCAAAGGGAAGCGAGGTCACACTGCTCGTGCAGCGAGGAGGTACGTAGCTTTGTTTTGTTCTTTGATTTTTTTTTTAACCTCAAATCCATTGCTTAACGTACTGGTCAGGTGACTGCTAAGGCTTTTTAAATGTCTGTTCCTTTAAGATAATTTTTATTTATGTGTTTGAAATGCATTTAAAATGCCCCCTTGATTTCTCCATATGCAAGCCTCTTTAGAATAAAGCTTGCTTTTCATACACACATGCAATTAGAGTAATACTGTAAATATCACGTGTGTAGTAGAGTTATAAATCAATCAGACTCTACCTTTAAGATTTTAGAACCTTTATTTTTATTTTTATTTATTTATTTATTTTCTGTAGAGAGATTTTGCTATTAGGTATGTGCACTCACCAGCGACACAGAGAGAAAGTGAGAAATCACCCTCCAGGGAGAATGGCCACACCACAATCCCTTCTCCTCCATTGTTTTCTTGGGATTTTGGGCACACATGCACATGTGCCTGGTGTGAGTTAGCCATGTGGGAGTCCAGCACCTTAACCACTATGCCACCTGCTGTCCCCAGAACCTTCGTTCTTTAAGTCTCCTGAACTTGGCCTACACAGGCTGCAAAATATGATTTCCAGCCACTCCCCCAACCTCATTTCACACCCTTCTCCTTCTCAATGCGCTGTAGCCACTCTGGCCTCTTTTCTGAATTGCCTTTAATGCTTCTGGTTGCTTTCTCTTGCCTCAGGGCCTTTGTACTTCGTATCCTTTCATTTTCTTTCTCTTTCTCTCTCTCTCTCTCACTCACTAGACTATAAGCTCTGCAAAGCCAGGGCCATGTCTACCTGGCACTACAGTTTTTTTCACATTTAACACACCCGATTATTTTAGATGCTTGTGAATGACTAGGTGTTAAATACGTGTGTGTAATCATTTATACTCAGCGGGAATAATAGTGCCTCCCATCATATCAAAAGCATGCCTCAATCTACTCCCATTTTAATGAAATTATTGAGGATCACAGAGAACTGGACTAGTCAAGATCTTGAGGTCTTAGGTGTCCTTTTTCCTACCTGCCTGCACCCCTATCCCTGGCCCCACCAGAAATTCCAGCCCCACCAGACCTTACACTGGGGCTGTTTTCCACAGTGTTGCAATGTCTTACTCCTGGGATATGTATTTGTGACTAGTTATTACTGATCATCTCAGACAGTGGGCCTGAGACCGGTCATCCCACCAGCCCTTCCCAGCACGATTCGCCTCATACATAACGTATTTGGGTCCTCTGCAAAGAGATTAAGAAACAGACTTCAATTTCCTCTTGGTTTCGTTGCAAGAAAGGAACTCATGTATGTTCCAGCAGCTACATTCTCATGCTCTCGTGAAGCTGGGTGTTGTGTGGTCAGAACGTTTGGCGAGAACAGAGCCATTATCAATGTGAATCGAATGTTCAATGAACTTTTCTTCGGCAGTTATTAAAGGCCCTGTGCAGATTTTCTTTCGTAGCTCGTTGTTTCTACCGAACCATTTCGAATTCTCCTCTCATGCATAGATCACTTGACTGCCCGGGTGATTGATGATGAAACAGTAACTAAGACGTCGTAGGGAACGACCTGAGCATAGCAATGATGAGGATAATGATGGTGACGGTGGTGATACCTGGCACTTATATACAAATAGGTGGTTTGCAAAGCACTTTTATAGCTGCACACACCCTCCTCTAATCTTCCTCTCTCTGCTGGGTGATAGGGAGGTACCAGCCCACAACGGGACTGACAAGTGGTGCCAGTCTAGAGCTCTGCTCTGCCTAACACTGAGAAACACCAGTCTTTGCATAATCGCTGCTATCTGTGGCCAACAACTTGGAAACTTTTTAATAGTTCCCAGCACCTAAGGTGCATCTCTGATTCAGCCGCTGCTCATACGACCTTGTCACGTTACCTTGTCCTCCTATGTCATCTCTTTGCTCATTCGTGTCTGTTAACGACGTGTCGAGTTCTGCCATCCCCTCAGATTCGCTTCTAAAGGGACCAAATATAAGGTCATGCTGCAAGGTACTGACTTGAAACACTTGCTGGAAACCTTGTAATGAATTTGAGTAGCCTAGCAAAACATCTGATGAGGAAAACACACTTCCTAAGACCTTCTTTTTTGTTAGTATGATTACATTTTATCACATTAATATGGAACAATCCCAAAGCTTTTGGCGTATTAGTCAATATTTTCGTAGTTTATTCCAGAACCTGAGTAATTTACAATCACTGTAACATCAGCAGTGTTTAAAATATGCCGTGTGCCTTCTGTTTGATTTGTGTATAGGATAGGAAGTTTGTACATCTTCTGCAGTGGCAGGTTATGCCAGCTACCATTAATCTTTCTTGAAAGCATATAAATATATTTGTTTCTGCCATACATTAGTTCTTTGAATCAGAGCTGACATTTAATCATCCCTCCTGTACGTTGGGTGTAATGAGAAGGTTTGATGAAGGAACAAAGCAGCAGCCAGGTTAAATAGGGAAGCGAATGGCCACTTCCCTGATTCGTTCTAATGAATCTCATTTCTGTCGTAGCTCTAAGTAAGCAGATTGATAAACTCATTAAATCCACACCGTTTGATTCTTAGGAATTCATAGCATGGGGATGAGGCGTCTATGCTTCAAAGAATGAGCTTTTCTACTTTGAGGCAGAATTGCCCGTGATTGTAGCATCCATTTTAGTTTTTAATTTCCCAAGCTCATTTTGGACATGGTTCTTGCCCAAAGTCAATACGTTTTTTTGAAATTTTTTAAATGTTATTTATTTATTTGAATAAATGATACCATACCATCATGTTCCACACTCAGCCAGTGTACAGACTAGGACTGCAGGCACACACCTCCGCACCAGCTCCCTCACTGCCCCACCTGCTGGCCTGTACCCACCTCTTTTTCAGACAGGGTCTTGCCGTGTTTCCCAGGCCAGCCTGCAGCTCATGGTCTTCCTCCCTCAGCCTGGGATGACAGGTGTACGACACTACTCTCAGCCTTTATATGTTGGATCAGGACTCGAACCCTGACCTCCCGTGCTGTCCCAGACTTGTGGGGCACAGCATCTTAGCAGCAGAGGCCACCACAGCTGGGCCTGGTACATTTCATTTGAAATATTTTTAGCACATCCCCTCTCTTCCTCCACCATCCAGAAATCACACAGAGGTTGAAATATCATTTGTACATTTCTGGAGCCAGGTTTCTGGGTTTGGTGTGGAGTTGCTGGGGGGTGTTTATCCTCTGCCGTTGTCTCAGGGACCATTCCTAGTTTCCATACGAGTCCCTCCTTCGTAAACATCGCCCTGCCTGCTAGTCGGCACTCCAGTGTTTTAAAGGGCAGCTCCTTCTTCCCATGCCTGGCTCTCATACTTTTCTGTGTCCTTTCCTCCTCCTCCCTCTGCTGTCCAGTCCAGAGAGTGCTTTTTATTTTTCATAGTATTTGTACTCAGCAATCCTGAAACCAGTGTGCGTCTAGACACCTCTCTGAATATCACACTAGAAGGTGATTAGTACATGTTTGGCTTTCTTTTTTAAAATGTACAGAGGATGTAGACTTATTTGTCCCAGAAAGGTTTTTCGCTCATTTTTAAAAAGGAATTATACTGGGTCTCCTGGAAAGTCATGATGCAGTTTCATAGAGAAGAACACAGAAAAATATGTCATGATTTGCCCGATGACCTAATATTATATGTAGGTAGCAAAAACCTTCTGTGTAAAATATTTTATATGCTCAGCCATTCACATTTGCCAATAGGTGTGACACTTTTAAAGGTGTAATTTTGTGTTGGGTCAGAGTACTGTGATTTCAAGAGAAGATTGGGCAATACTTTATGAAAGTGGAGAACATGCACTTTGCTTTTGAGAGAACGTATGTAGTGAAGAGAAAAGCTGGGGGTGTCAGGAGGTGGCCCCCAAGCCAGACATTGTTCCTAAGCCTCTGTCTGCCCCTTGAGCAGCTTACTATCCTGTCCTGGCACCTGTTTCCACATCAGAAAACCTGAATGTTTTGTACTAGAGAACGTGGAGGGGAACTTTTGACTCTAGTTTTATGCAAAGAATAACTTTATTACTGTAAAGACTCCAAGATCCTGGAGACAGAAGATGCAAGCGTGAATCTCAGCTCCTGCCTTTTCTCTCTGTGATTTTAGGAAAGCCTCTTACCTCCTCTGAGTGTAGAGTAGCATCTGAAAAATGGTAATAACACTTGCTTTGTATATGCTTGATGTGGGTTAAATAAGGTAGCCTTTTCCGGTTCCTGACACAGTGGTAGCCATCACACGATACATCAGTGCTGTTTCATTGATACTTCGTAATGTCAGAAGCAATGGGGTGGAGTGGCTGTTTACTAAAAAATGAAAAAGAAAAAGGAAAGCTCTAACCAGGACATACAGAATCTTAATCTTGCTTTATGGTCTTCAGGCATGTGCATTTTGTTTTGGTTTGGTTTGGTTTTGATTTTTCATTGTTAGCTTTCAATTGGTAATTCCGATACATAACCAAAGTTGCAAATAATAGTAGGCTTCTGCCTCCACAGTCCCCTCTGTGATCTGATGATACATAACTTGGAGGAAAAGAAGTTTATGAAGCTAAAAAGTTATTTTCATTTCTAAGTAATGTGCTGCTTTTAAAGTCTATTCTATAAGCAACAGATTTCTCAGGGTTCCCCAAGGTCCATTTCAGCCCCACATCTTACATTTTCCTAGTTCAGAGGGGAATCGCAGAGACGGCTGGATATTGGAGATGGTCATTTGGGGCACAGTCTCCTGGGGGCGTTTGCTGATCACAGCAGTAATGGAACTGATGTTTTGCTTTACAGTTTTTAAAAACCATATAGTGGATGCTTTTATGGGTCAATAAGTACTTTTTGGATTTGATTCTAAAGGCATGAAATATTAGAATTCTCAGAGAGGTGGACAATATCTGGCTTTTACTCTTTCACCTCTGGCATCTCATGGAGAACCTGGTATACAGTAAGGTCTCCGTTCAGACTAGCCAAATAAGGGCCAAGCAGTGGTACAGCCGTAGCATAACTGGACCCACATCGGATTGGTCCTGGGTTCGCATCCTGGGACTTCCCTGGGTTTGCTGGATGCATATACACATACCCCTGGTGAGAGCCAGATGAGACTGGGGAAAGACTTCGTGGCAGGGGGGTAGGGGCTGTGCCTATCTCACTCTCTTCCTCTCTCAGAAAAGAGATAAAAGAGAATAGTTCTTTTTTTTATTTTTAAGACTTCGTTGTTTAATTTTATTTATTTATTATTATTTTAACATTTGCTATAGGGTATATGTACTTACCAGAGAGAGAGAGAGAGAGAGAGAGAAGCTGCAAGTTTCAGGACTCAAACCATGGTTAGCCATGTGGGAATCCAGCACCTTAATCACCACACTACCTGCTATTCCTAAGAATAGATTTTTTTTTCTTTTTGAGAGAGATATTAGATATTTGCTATTGGGCATTTGCACTCACCAGAGAGAAGGAAACAGACAGAAAGTGAGAAATCACCCCCCCACCACCACGAGTGGGATGGCCACACAGCAATCCTTTCTTCATTCTCCTCTCGGAATTTTGGCCATTCAAGCATATGTGCCCAACATGAGTCTTAAGCTGCTGAGTTCAGCATTTGAAATACAGTCTACTTTGTGAGAGTTCAGCACCTTAACCACCATGCTACCTGCTGGCCCCAGAAAATAGATATTTTAAAAATACAGGCTGGGGCTGGGGCAGGCAGGTGGGGCACTGGACTCCCACATGGTTGGCCTCTAGTCCCAGACCTGGTGGCTTGCTTTCTCACTTTCCCTCTTTCTCTTTCTCTGTCTGTCTCTGATCAAACTGAAAAATAATAATAATAAATAAAGTTAAATAAAGTGATTCTTTAGTAAAAAAGAAAGAAAAAAACACTCTGGGCACATGCACATCTACGCCCAGTATCTCAACAGGATGGAGGTGAGGTAGAGGAGAAGGGATGGTAGCATGACTATATCTAATTCGGGGTGCTTTTCCTCTCCTCTTTCTGTCTGTCTGTCTCTCTCTCTCTCTCTGACTAGTGCCTGTACCATCTGGCAATTTTTAAAAAACTGGCTGAATAAATTAAACTTGATCCACAAGTCACAGTAGAAAATTAGTCATATAGGTTTATAGTCATACTTCATTACTGTAGAAAGAGGATAATGAAGGTTCAAAGACAAAATTCAGGTATGAAACTAGCGGTGGTGGTAATAACAATAATGTTACCACCACCATTTACTGAGCCTTACTATGTGCCAGGCATGTTTCCGCAGTACAGACAATACATGTGTGCACACACGCACATCCATGCATACATGCATACTTAAATACTTCTCACGTCATTGTTGCAGCCACATTGGAGCTCCCACTGATTGGCAGTGTGATTCTAAACAGGCTCATCTGTAAATTGAAGGCAGTGAGAGGGGGGAAAAAATGAAGAAATTGCTTTCTGTTTTAGGTGTTGAAGCCCCACAGTTAAATTTGGTTAGTATAAAACAAAGGGGAAATTGCAGGTTTGGTTGGGAAAGCATGAATAAGATTTATTATATAAACAGTAAACGTCTCCCAATGGGCCAGGCATGGGGGTCTACACATTTTACATCTCATAATGTTAACAGCCCTCTAAGGTAAGCACAATCGTAGCTCCGTTTTAGGGAAGAGGAAGCTGATACCCAGAGAGTTCCGCTGATTTACCCAGAAATCACACAGCAGGTTAGTGGGAAAACTAGGATTTGAACCCAGGGATACTGGATCTGCTTAATGATTATGCTAAACTGCCTCATAGCTTATATGCAAGAAACTGCTCCATTACCACTGAGCAGTGTATCTTATTCATCAAGGAATGAATAAAGTCTGTCCATGGGCAAATTGATGCCTCTTAATTCTCATACAAATTTACTGATGATATTTAGTTCATTAAATCATCATCAATCCAAACAGAAAAAGCAGTATCTAATCTCATCATCTAAGCACATCATTAGCATTAGCTCCCGTGTGTGTGTGTGTGTGTGTGTGTGTGTGTGTGTGCGTGTGTGTGCACGCATGTGTTTTCCTTCTAAAATGACGTAGTCACTGAGCCCAGGTCCCAGCTCTCTGCAGGATTCCAAATGAGCGTAAATGCCGGGAGAAGATGAAGGGAGTGGAGTGATGGCAGTGGGGGTATGTTACTGTACTCAGGCTTCCTGGATGAAAGGACCTTCGAGTAAAGGCCTGAAGAATGAGGGCAAGGGAGTCCTAGGGCTGTGTGGGAGGAAGAGAGAGAGAGAGAGAGAGAGCGCGAGCGAGCGAGCTGACATGAGGACTGCCTTGATCCAATTTACTTTAAATCATTCTAGCCAGAGAATGGACTGGATGAAGCAATGAGACCTGATACAAGGCCACCACAAGGCCAGGTGTCATGTGATGGATGGCAGAGGTGGGCGTAAACCGAGTCTGGGTGTCCTGAGAAAGGAGCCGACAGTATTTGCTGATGTGAATATACAGGCCTCCAACACTGTTAGGATGGCCCTTCACTCTACAAGCAAGCCGAGTTCCTCTTTCTGAGGCCCTGCAGCTCAGCCTGAGACATTCTAGCAGTCTAACACGTACAAAGTGCTAGTCGCAATTCATTCTCCTGTTCAAGACCAAAGACAGAGAGAGGAAAGGCTCCTGATCACCCAGGTTTTCCTTCTGGAGCACAGATGACTGGTTCTCAAAGCCTTGCCCTCTGTCCCAGGCCGCTCTAAGAACCGGAAATTCATTGATCAGTGTGTCTGGAGGGCACGATAACTGGAGCATCATGCCAGGAAATCCCGTTAGCCCAAAAGCATGTTCTCCATCATCTACCTAGGAAAGGGGCCACTGACCACATGTGGCTATCCAATTCATTGAAACTACATGAAAATTAAAGTTTAGTTCTTTTGGTCCAACTGGCCATATTTCAAGTGCACAAAGCCCTATGTGGCTAGGGGCTACCATATTGGACAGTACAGATTTGTCACATGTCCTTCAGGACAGCAGAGTTTGAGAGAGGTTAATCCTTTTACCTTGAGAAGTGAGATGTTGGATATCCTTTATTTTACCCTTTTCTTCATACATTTGAATAGAAGAAACACAGGGAATGGAAGGCATCTTCGCAGTTAATGGAGTTCTTTTTATACGGAGAGCAGTAAAAATAGGTCCTGTTTATTAAATTCTTTCCATGTGTAGGCGCCGCTCTAAGCTCTTTACTCTGTTAACTAGATGTTAGGACGTGCAAGGAATTGAGAATTCAAGACCAAAGGCGTAAGTGCTTGGGGCCGTCTCCACTTTCCCAATCCTAGGATGGTCTCATTGAGTTTTCAAGGGGATTACAGGGCCTCACCCAGCAGGCATCATCTCAGCTTTTACACCGGACTGATGTTGTTAAGGAGCTTAATTTAAATTATTTTATTAGTGTAAAGTACCTTTAATCCAAAAAGTGGGAAAAAAAAAAAACTTTAAGACACAAGAGAACTCAAAATCTTCCATTTAAAATATGTACGATCTGCCACTTAAGCCATCAGCAATGTATCGTTTGTCAGAACTCTATTTAAAAAGGAAGATGCTGATGGCCCCATGGTGTATTTACCTGGACTCAGCATCTCAGGTTAATCTCCCCACTCACCCGTGGTGCTGTTTTTCTAATATCGTCATTTTGGAAGTTGAGTCTTATCAGATCCAGCATACTGCTTTCTATCTTTGGAGCCGTTCAAAGTTGTTCAAGTTAAAATGAACAAACTTACTAGCACTTCGGTGATGCTAAACAGAGTAGTGATTCGGTTTGCTATTAAGGAGCCTGCTGGCTTTTATTAGTAATGCCGTTTTAAGCTGCTATTTGGGTTTATTGCCATGATTTAAAGTTATGAAGAATTTTGCTTGAGAATCCTTTATGGAATGTGAGGTCACATTTGTCTTTCAGATGACTTACAGCAAGAGATGAGACAAATACAAAAATGTCACTGTTTTGGTTCTTTCATTATATAATGCAAAAAGGCTACCCCACATGTTCATATCTTAAGGAATTCTGTTTTCTTATATGGACTCGTCTTACAGTTTTTACACCCAAGCAGAATTCACGTACTTGTTCTTACATCTATGTATTGGGTTGTTGGAAATGACACATTTGTGCATAGAAAAACAGAAAAGATACCACATGACTTTTCCAAGAACCCAATACATTTTCAGACTTGATTTGGATGATTTGAATTTTATTCCTGTTGTATTCATAATGCAAAATGGTTGGCACACCTAAAGCTTCTACTCTTCTTCTACAAGGTGATGTCTCAGCCTCCTTGAAGGGAAACGTAATGCACCCAGTTCCTTTCTTATGTGCACGATGTATTGTAAATGTGGCTGTGATTTCTAATTCTCATCAAGAAATGGTGGAATCCCTCTCCCCTCTTTCTGGAAGCATGGCGGAATTTTATTGGCATGGCTGGCAGGCTCTGGAATTACTATTCTGTGCATCTGCTTACAGCACTGACTTTGAATGTAAAGAAGTTGCTTTGTTGTCCGCGTTGAGGGGACAGATCCATTAATAGCATGTGCTAGGTATTGTCTAGGCCCTGAGAAAGGGCAGAATCATCTGCAAACAGAACAAATAGGCTTCTGATTTCATGAAGTTTTATTGCAGGGAATGGGGAGAAAGGGCAGAAGTAATCAGATGAACAAGACAATATAAATCAGAGGAAAGTGCTGGGAAGCCAATTCCACCATGGGAAGTGAGGGGTGGTGTCGAGAGGGCTCCTCCAGATTAGGCGGTGAGACTGGAGTAAGCATGCCAGCAGGGAGCAATATTGTGCCAGAAGGGACAGTTAGTGCAAAGATCCCAAGAAAGAAGTGGAAGGGAGACCTGTGTGAGTGGAGAAAGCCAAGCAAAAAGGGCCAGTGGCTAAGGTCTCTGCCCACTACGAGCTCTACAAGTAACGGGTTGGTTGGGTTGTGTTCCGGGAAAACATGTGATCCACAGGCTGTGGCTTGTTGACCTCAGCTACAAAATGAAAGGAAAAGGGAGAAGCCGAAAATATGACCACTGAATGTTTGACCTGGCAGAATCTTTGCTGAGATTTCAATACTTAACATCCAGATACGAAGATGTAAAACCTTGGGGGGACAAACCTTAAACTCATGCCACGCGCGTGTGCGTGCGTGCCCAAGATCCAGAGATGAGAATGGAGGAGAAGGGATTGTGGCATGCCCATCTTCCCTGGGGGGAGTGATTTCTCACTTTCTTCTCTCTGTCTCTTTCTTTCTGGCAAGTGCATGCACCCTATAGCAAAAACTTCTCAAAAAAAAAAAAAAAAAAAAAAACCCAAACAAATAAAAAAGTGAATTGAGGAGGACAACGGGTCACAATGAAGCCTCCTTGAAGGAGATGAGGGTAGAACAGAGTAGTTCAAACTCAGCTCTTTTGACATGTTGGGCCAGATCGCTCTTGGATGCAGGAGTCCCTCCTGTGCATTGTGTGAGCTGAACAGCACCCTTGGTCTGTACTCAGTAGGTGGTAGCAGCATACGGCCCTCCGTCCTCCAACCGTGATAGCCAAGCACAGCTCCCAAGATTGGCACATATACCCTGGGGGACAAAATCACCGTCTGCTGAGAACCGTTAGACCTTTGTACTTGGAAGTATGGGAGGATTTAGAGTTGCACTTTGGTGGTCCGTGGATAGCATTTGGCATGACCCAATCGTGTTTTTGTTGTTTTTGCTTTTGTAGCAGTCTCTAAACATCATTTTAAAATTTAAATGCATTTAGCAGAAGCTGACAATTGCAATTTGCCACAGGCCTGCCATTTCCTCTCATCTTCCAGCTGAGATATGTGTCTCTTGTATATCACCTGCCTGTGTCCCATCAGCAGGTAGTGTGGTGGTTAAGGCCTTGGACTCTCACATGGCTGACCACGGTTCGATTCCTAGACCCAGCAGCTTGAAACTCACACTGTTCTTCTGCACTGTCACCTACAGATGTAGAAACGCTCTGCAATTTATATCATGTGTGGGCCTGTAGTGGAGTGATTAAGTGCTATGTGTAGAGGAGCCACTCCCACACAACTGACCACAGTTTGAATCCCAGCGCTGGTGGCTTGAAAAACATACCGGGTGCATATGTGTCCCAAACTCTGACAGCATGGAGAAATTTAGGAAAAAGATCATAGCCTGACCATGCCGATGATTTTGACCATGCACCATAGGTGCTTGCTTGCTCTCTCACTCTCTCACTCACATGTGAGTACACATGCCCTCTAGCAATTTTAAAAAAGAGAGAATGAGTGAGATAAGGCACAGCACTGAAAAAAGAAAGAAAGAAAACCTTGTATTGCAAGGTATTTCCTCTGCTTGTATTCCTTGCAGATATTAACCATGTCCCCTATCTGTGACCATACTCTTTTTGGGTTCAGAAATCTCTGTAAAGTTTGTTTTTTTTTTTTTTTTTTTTTTTTTGAGAGAGAGATTTTTGCTACTAGGGCATGTGCACTTACTAGAGAGACAGAAAGTAAGAAATCACCCCCAAGGGGAGATGGCCACAGTGTAATCCCTTCTCCTCCATTCTTCTCTGACAATGCATGCACATGTGCCCCGTGTGAGTTGCAGCTGCCAGGTCTAGGACTCGAACTGCAGTCAACTACATGGGAGTCCAATAACATAACCATCATGCCATCTGCTGGTCCCTGTCTGTAAAATCTTCAGAAATAGCCCTGAGTCCTTAGGAGTATTGCCAGTGTTTCAACTGGCAATATGAAGCATGCCTTTTTTTGTGCCAAATCGTTACCTGGGTTTATTTCAAACTCCTCTTAATAATGATTCTTTTGTGTTATTTATATTCTTGGTATTTTTGTTTTCTCACCATATGCGAGGAATATTATTTATTCTTTAGTTCATTCAACAAACTTCAGCAGTGTTCTAATCTGCCAGTACAGATGATGACATGCAAGCGAACATCTAAAATACAGTGTGGCTAATCACATCCTCCGCATTTTCTCTTGCTTAATTCTTTTTCTAAAAATCTTAGTTGGTATATTATCTTTGCCATGAAAAATTCTAGTGTGTCATTTTTTGTGATTTTCATACTAGAGGCAAGATTGTTCCAAAGACTCCTTTACATGATATCACAGAACAGCTGTCACAGTAACTGGGAAGCTGTAGCATGGGCCAGTGTAAGACTATGTAATAGAAGGAACCCTTTGATATTTCCCAGGTGTTGGCTACCAACTCTTCTCATTCAGCAACCTGAAGCCTGATGAATTTAGGCTTTTTATTTTGGCAACTGATAGGTTCAGAAAGCTTTCTTACAGTTGCATGGGCACTAATTACATTACGTTTTTTATTACTATTATTGATGTTTTCTTAACCTTTATTTTTGCATTTATTTATCTATTAGGTTGGGAAAGTCATGACCTATTTTTCTATATTTTTCTATGCAAAAATGCATCATGACTTTGCTGGTAACCCAATATTATTCGTCAGGAAAGCCATGAAGTATCTTTATATAGGAAAACAGAAAAATTAGTCATGACTTTCCTGCCAATCTAATATTTGTTGTGATTTTCAACCCGTCAGGTCCAGGACTTGAACTAGTTGGCCATGTGGGAATCCAGGACTTTAAACACCACACCACCTGCTGGACCCCTGAACTTTTATTTTTTTTTTAATACCAGAGGGCACATGTGCTTGCTAGAGAGAAAAACATAAAACAGAAAGAAAGCTAGAGAGCACCCCCTGATGGGGCGTGGTCATGCCGCAGTGGTAGTGTTTTGCTTATCCCATCAGGATTCTGAGCATGTACACACAAGTACGCAACATGGCTTTCAAGGCACCAGGGCCAGGATTCAAACCATCATTGGCCATGTGGGATCTTGTTCCCTAGGCACACAGTGTGATCACAGCACTATGAAACCAGCCAACACCAATCGGTTTTTAACAATTATTTGGAGATGGTTGGAATTAGGTCTGTGCCATCTTCGATATTATTCCTGTTTCTAAACTTACAAATGGCTTTTGTTCACTGTAGTTGCCTTGGCCACAGATACCACGTACCACCATGCCAGATGATTGCCAGAATAGGACAGCACTGCCCATGAATCATTGGGGTTCTATGTTTATGTTGTTTGTGTCTTTTGTTTGCCCCTGTGCATTAACTTTCACTTAGATGTGGGCAAGTGAGAAAGGAAGGGAAGGCTCTTTTCTAGCCAGCACTAGCTGTCAGTCACCCCTCCCCCAAGCTGTAATAACCGATAACGTCTTCAAACATGGCCACATGTCCCCTGAAGGGCAAAATCAGCTCTGACTCAGAACCACTGATTTAACTCTTGAGACACCTATTAGGTTTTGCTTATCGTAAATGCTGTGTCCTCTTGTTTTGTTTTTTATTTGCAGCTGCAAATAAAATCAGTTTCTGGATTATTTTGTGTTGACTTTCAGTAGAAATTTTATTCGATGATCCTCTATTTCTTTCTGGTGTGACTGAATCGGCTCAGTAGAGGAAGTAGTAACACTCTCCTGTTAATCCTCTTCTTTGCCACTAGTTAGCAGTGCAGACCAG
Organism: Tupaia tana; assembly: GCA_026018925.1. Classification (NCBI taxonomy): domain Eukaryota; kingdom Metazoa; phylum Chordata; class Mammalia; order Scandentia; family Tupaiidae; genus Tupaia; species Tupaia tana. Next base: position 26,593,174 of record JAKSZU010000022.1, read on the forward strand.
GCCAGCCTCGGCCAGTGTCTCCAAGTCTTTAGATTGTCATCTAAAATCATGTGTACCCTCCTCAGTCCTTTAGTGAGGATGAAATGAGGCGAGGTCTTGCCACAACTTGCGTGCTACCCTGTCCTAATAGACTGTTTATTATTAATATTTCCTAGCCACGTTCCCTGACAGGTTGGACGGGGCTTACTAGAAGGAAGATGGGCTATGCTGACATGTTCCCACTGTTGTATTGTCTGGAGTAGAGGAGAGATTCCAGTAGGAAAGGAGGAGGAGCCTGAAGGGAAGAGACAGCAGGAGCGTTGTTCCTTTTGGTCTGTGAGGACATGTTCTTTCAGTAAAAATGAAATGAGAAAAATCAGGGCAGAGCAGTCGGTTTTTCATGAAATAAAGTTTTTCCAATGTGAAGGACTCTCCATTAGAAAGTATAGATTATCTCCTTTCATTTAGTTTTTCTTGGTTTTTTTTTGTTTGTTTGTTTGTTTGTTTGTTTTTAACTTATGAAATAGTAGTTGGTGGTCATTTGTTTCCTTTTTTTTTTTTTTTTTTTTCTAATGTTCCTGGCTTGCAAAATAAAGAATAGGCAACATATGGTCAGTTGCTCAATGCTGCTTTATGGAAATTTGCTGGTTCATAAAGTCTCAAATTCTAAATCTTCTGCTGGAGAGAAGAGGCCTACAGGAGGTTGATAATAGAACAGAAGAGCAGACCTCCTGCAGTGCCATGTGAATGGGCTCTGGCTTGCAAACCCCAGGAGTGGTTGGGAGCGCCTCCTTTCCTCTGACTGGTGCTTCCACGGTTCTTCAGGTAGTGAGAAGAATTGGGGTTCAGAGCCAGGGTTGGATTTGTCCCTCTCCTTTGCCCTGACACAATGCAGCATGTATTGGTCAGACCTTTTTTATGAAATCCTTTGGTCTCATATAAGTTGTTGAGGGTAACGCAGAGGATGTTAAGCCCAAAAGCAAGAGAAATGGTGGATGAATTGAAAACATTCAATATGCTTGGGGCACCCCAAATGCTCAGCAGGTAATTCCCCAAATGCTCAGCAGGTAATTCCTTCTTTTAAAATTTATTTTGGGACCGGCAGGTGGCATGGTGGTTAAGGCATTGGACTCCCACACGGCCAACTGTTGTTCAAGTCTTGAACACGGAGGCTTACTTTTTCACTCCATGTTCCTTCCCTTCTCTCTCTGGTCAAATTATAAAATAATAATAATAATAAATAAATAAAGTTAAATATTTATTTTAAAAAAGTTAAAATTTATTCTATGTCTTTTGTGGGATAGGGAGAAAGAAAGGCACCCTCAACAGGAGTTTTATACCACACCCCTATGACCTAGCCTGCCAGCCAGTCAGGTTCTTGGGTGCACACACCAGATGGGTTTCAGGTCAATGGAGGATCTGAACCTGTGATTGGCCATGTGACTTCCAGCACTGCAGATCAGTCTGCCACTACTGCACCATCAAGGCTAGGCCCATGGATGATTTCTTGTGCATAAAAAGCCATCTCAAATTTTATGGCAGTTTTAAAACATTCATTTCAAGTGTGTTCAGTCACTTGAAGATCTCTGTCTGCATTAACTCTTAAGTTTGATTGGAGCCTCATTTATCAAGAAAAACAACAACAGGAATTAGCCAAAATCAGTCAGAAGAAGCCAAAAGATCCTGGCATTTGATCTCCACAGTGAGAAATCCATTGACCTGAATCCTTACTGGTTCAGCCTGTATTTCATTTCCAGTGCATTTACTGTTCCCTGCCATAAACACACAATGCTCTGTTACACATCTGTTCTCAGCTAAAATATTTTCTGAAACAACCGTGTAGCCCGTGGAGTTTCCCTACATCTTAAATGTACTTGACCTATTAACTTTGTTTCTAATTGAGACTCATCGAATGGGACAGTATGTGTGTGATATGTGTCAGTGAGTCCAACTGGTACCGTGAGTATCGACTCACTAAAACCCGACATCTAATAGCTGAACAAAGCATAAGTTTCTCCTGTTCCCTGTAGCTATATGGGTAGCAGTTTCTTAGAAATTAACATAGGCAAGGAAACAGTTTTTTTCCCCCTCCTCTGTAATTCACATCACATCACTTAGGCCAGTTCAGATGGTTCAGCAAGAGGATTTTGAAGACATTTAATATCTCCCTGGGAGAAGAACAGGCCTACTCATCATATGTTCTTTGCTCTTGGAAAAACCTGATCCCTAGTAAATGGCCTCTGTAAGTCTGACTTGCAGACACTGAACAGTGCAGTTCTAGGACTCTGAAATTGTCTAGGCTTGCCATTGTTAACCATGACCTGTGCTTTCTAACACTAATACAATTTCCTAAATTTAAGAGAATGGTGCAAATTTTGATATAGTGCCAGAGATGGCTTCAATCACAAACAGTCCTATAATAAAGTTCATTGAGATTGCCCAATAATGTACACCCTTAAGGAGCAAGCAGGAAATTTTCTCTGTATTTTGCAAAAGTACATTGCAGCAAAAGAGTGATTGTCACACCAATCAGGCTGTTAAAACTTGATTCATGGACTTGCCTGAAGAAAAAAACCCAAAAACCTAAACTATCCTTCTCATCAATGTTTATTTGCTTTTTGTGGGGAAAGAATAAGGTATTTAGGGCTATTTGACTCAATATGGTACTAAGTGTTCTTTTTAATAAGGAGAAGAAGAAAGGTATCCTTACCTGAGGTATTTACACTCTGAGTTCTTGAGAACACACCCATTTGCTGGTGCAGGGCACTGCGGGGCTTGGGATTTCTGCTTCAGCTCTCGGTGAGTTCCCAGAGGAGAGCTGATCTGCTGTGATGGAAACGCAGGACACAAGGTGGCACAGCAGAACTTCCTTCTTCATGCCGCGTGAGGCAGCTAGCTGTGAGGAGAGCGGAGCCTTGCAGCTCTCCAATAAATCAAGAAGCAGACCAAGGATCAAGAGCTGTTAAATAGTCACTGCAGCGATGATGGTGATAAAAAGAAAGGCCAAACAGCCCCTCCCTTCTGCCTCATCAGCTCTTCTGCAGCCCTCAAAATATAAACTCACTTCATACGCTCTGCGCGTTCACATATTCATTCAAAAGACGGCTTTTGAACTCTCTAAGGACCAGGCACTCTCCTAGGGCTAGGGATAGACTGCTACGATAGACTAAGTCCCCGAATTAGAGACAATGAACAGCTAAACAATAACAATACAAATAATAAATGAACCGATAAGGTAATTTTAGAGAGCTTATGAAAACAAAACTGGGCTCTGTGAATCAAGGGTAACATATGAGGGTCACTTCACATCTGCTGATGCCTCGAGCTCCAGATGGCTTTTTTTAATAAGTGGCCACTAGATTCCTGAGTGATGAGAAGAAGCCAGCCCCACATAGATCTGCAGGCATAGTGCTCCGGGTAGAGAGAGCAGCCGGCAGAAATGCCCAGAGAACTGAAAGGAAGTAGTTCAAATCAGAGTATGCCAACCTGGCTGGGCATATGGACAAAGGGAAGAGTTGGCGGGTCAGATCACAGAGCGTGGCGGCACATGGGAAGGGTCTGCATGTCACTGAAACTATGTTGAGATGCCTTAGGGACATGTAGCCGAGAGGCCATATACCATGAAACTTAACTTAGGATGAAGATATGTCCTGATACACCCATCATAAAATGAAAAATCATAAATCGAACTATCATGAAGTCAGGACCGTCTGTAATCTGATTTATGCTTTAGAAAGTTGTCTCTGGCCTCCATGTGGATAATTGATTACAGGGGATAGTGAATAAAACAAAGGGACCAGTTTTTAGGTTCTTTTGGTCATGTAGGCAAGAAAAAGCAGTGGCGGTAGAGATGGCTGGACATAAATTGATTTAGGATACATTTTGGAGACATGTGGTAGGAGAGAGAAAGGAGCTTCAACAAGGATCTTACCTTGCAGGAATTTGATGTCCTGTAAAGATAAAATGCAGTGTATTCTCCTGGATCTCTTCTCGGTCCCCTGCCTAACTTAAACTGCTAAAAATAAGCAGTCAGGATAAGAATCAACCTAAAATCAGTAATGCCGAAGAAAAGGGTCCTTGCATGTACTTTTTAACCTAGAAGCTTCTCAACACCAATTATAATGATAGATTTCCCTCCAGGGCCAGTGGCCTTAAAATAAGGACCCACACAGCATTGTGTTTTTCCAATACAGAAAAAGAATTCTTATCAGGTTTTTATGCAGTGAGCTATTTTGAGCTGTTATTTCATAATCCCCCCATACAGCCTATGTAAGTCATACTTCGAAATGTAGGGAACTGCCATGGACCTTTCAGGCCACCGTAGTCTCCCACCTATTAGGGAAACTTCTGAATGAGCTATTGATAAAGGAGTGAGTAGTAGAACCAACCTTTAAGCATTTGCACAAAAATCAATTCAAATTTGAAATATAGATAGTAGAAACATCAAGCTGTCAGTCTCGCAATTAAAGAGTCTTCCTCAAAGATAGAAGCATTTCTAGACAGAGGCAAGACCCTACTCCTAAACACCATAATTATAAATATTTCCAAGCTAAGTAGTTAGGGAGTTTTTCTATAACCATATAAAAAACTAGCTAAATCCACCCTTAATAAGTAGACCTTGGTAGGAATATATCCTGGAGAAGAAAGAGTGACCTCTTGGCACATCTTGACAAATTAGTGGTCTTTTTAAGTTAATCATTCTTTCTCTTGGATTCTCTGGAGAGGAGATGCCATAGTTCACTCTACTTCTGACTCACTCCATTTTTTCCCTATCCCCAGTTTAAAAAAAAAAAAATCCTATTATTGGATAGTGTCAGGACACATTTGCAAACTAGAGAAAGCCCCTTTCCATTTTTGAAACCATTTTTTAAGGCTTGGTGTTAGTTCTGTAGCTTTTCAAAACGTGCTTCTTTGCTCCAAATTAGACTGAGCTTGTATTTTTGGTCTGTCTAACCTTCAATGATCAATGAACTAGGTACTTTATCTTAAAGTAAAAGATATAAGATATGTTAAGAAATTTATTGACTATGCATAGACTCCCATTCTATATTTATCTAGATAAAAGAAATTGTCTTCCTAATTCATGTCACAGTTATGGGTCCATGTTACCTTTACCTATTGATCTACAAGTTGTTGATGATAAGTCCATGTTCTCCATGAAGCGATATGAAAAATTTTCTGTGAGTGTATTTTGTATGTACAACTATAGTGTTAATCCCTTTAGAGTGAGCTATAATTTTTAAATGTTTAAGCACCTTTGAATGAGACTGTACAGTTTAGTATTTAAAAGCAAAAGCTTGGAATTAGAGCAAATCTTCTGAGCTATTCACCTGGCAGGGTGACTTTGGCCATGTAATTTATCAACAGTGTTCTAGTTTTTTTCATCTGTAAAATAGGAATAATATTGGTACTTTACTCCGAAAGCAGTTGAGAACAATCAGTGTGATCAAAGACATGCTCTTAATATATATATATTTTTTTTAAAATCAGCCCTTGCTTTTAAAGACTTATGTTGTTGTTGCTGTTGTTATTTTAATAGAAATGAGGGGGGAAACTATGCTTTCAGTCCCTCAAGGTATATTTCACATGTTTTTGAGTCAACAACAATAGGGCCATTTGTGTCATTTCAATGGCACCTCTTCTGAAGTGACCATATATTTCTCAGGAACTGCATGAAGGCAATTCATCTATCTTACCTAGGTTTCTGAGCAGCCAGAGGTATTAATGACTTGGGTCTTTCCTCACCTGTGCCAGTTCAAGCCTTAGGACTTTGAGGTGAAAGGTTCTGTAAACCATTAGCAATCACCAGCCTGGCAAGCCATTTATTTCTGCTAGGGACATATTTATTAGGCTATATGTACTGTGTAATTGAAGCAGACTTCTTCGTAGCTATAAAACCTGTACAACTATATTCTTAATCTTCTTCACAGAATGCCAGCTGACATGGTATTGGAAGCTACTTATTCCAGACATCCAAAGTCCAGCCATCCCTCTAAATTATGATGGTCACAGTATTTCATAATGACCATTATTAGGTCCCTGAAGGAAAAAAGTCTTCATCTTTTTGGAGACATTAGGTCTGATGCTCCTGTTCTTGGCAGCTAGTATCAGGGTTGATGAAGGTATTTGGCCAGAGGAAGAAGGAAAAAAAGAAAAAGCAAACATGTCCAAACTGAAATCCTATTTAAAATTTGGTTTTATAGATTCAATTTTGTGATCTATAGTGATTTTAAGATCCTTCATTGAAAATGTGCTCCTGGCCTTGGTTAAACTTGGCCTTGAGCTTATGCTGGCCTTGACTTAGTTTAAAAAAAAACAAAACTTAAAAGTCATCATCATTATTCAGTCAAGTATCAGTCACTGTATGCCGTTGTCACCCCTCCCCCGCCCTATGATTGAATGCTGGTGCACCTTCAATGTTCAGCCCAGCCTTTCTGCCCTTTCTTCATATTGGATTAGATTTTTTTTCCCCTCTGCCTAAGAGCAATACTAGCTTTCTTTTTAATAGCACTAATAGCTTTATTTTTCTCATGGACTTAGCACTCACCACTTGGAATTACAACTGTTACTTTGCTACTTTCTCTTTTTGAATATACTGTGAACTCTTTCAGGGCAGGGGCCGTGTCCAACATGCCTTTATCTCTTCAATAATATCTTCCTAGGCATATGGCAGAGCTTAAGAAAGCTTGCATGTGTAATAAGCACATGGCTGGTTCTTTCTCCTAATTCAGATCTTGGCTCAAGTACTGCCTCTTTAAGTAAGATTCGCTAGCCCACCAGTATAAAGTAGCCGTGTGCCCAGCACAGCTTGTTTTATTAACCTGTTTCATTTTCATCATGGAAATTGCCATCTTCTGAAGTTTGCTAAGTTGCTTATTCCCTGTTCCCCACAGAATGTAAGCACCTTGATCACAGGACCTTATAGTTCTTGTTCATTTTTTTATCTCACACCAGATCCTGACACAGTAGGCCCTCAGAATAGTTTGGTTAAATGAGTGATGAATTTTCCCTATTCTCCTTCCAGCCCTGAATGGAAAAGTTAGGACTTGCTGTACCTTTCTCTTCCTATTTTCTGGATTGTCCTTAGCACCGTATCTATAAGCATAGGTCAGTTTATATTTATTTCATGGGGTACATACTCTATATTAAAGAAAACAATGGAAAAATTAGTTGGCCGGGAGTGGTTGCATGTGGTCCTTCTGAAAGGGTTAATGGCGATTCATGGTAATTGTTTTGAGCCACTGGTTTGCAGTCAAGCAGTTTATCAGTTCTGATTGTCCAGGGAAGTCACAGATTCTCACTTCTTTCCTGCTCAGTGTATCTCGGTGATCTCTTACTGATTTAATTCATCATCCCACTACTCCCACAGATCGAGCATTACTAGAAGGCACATTTTTCACATTGTAGCACTTTTGTGGATAAATGTTCATGTTCTGATATGTTCTTTAATGCAGTTTCTCTCTTGATCAATGTTTTTTAGATCCATCCTTTAGATCTTTCCAAGAAAGGAGAAAAGAGCACTGAAACTTTTTCCTTTTTGCTAATCCTTCTCATTTTCCCCTCTATTTGTGGCTCTTAATGAAGACGAAAACTTAGCAGAAGTGAGCTGTGCCCAAAGAATTGTTTCGAACATCATTGCCGTGTGCTTAGACAAGGATGATTTAACCTGAAGACCATAGACTCCAGTCAGAGGGGCTTCTCAGGGTCACTGGTGAAGATTTCAGGGAGTCCCTGAAATTAATGCAAAATTGTATGCTTTTACACAGCTTTGCTTGAGAGAGGCTCTCATGACTTCTTATTCCATTTTCATTGAAGGCTGTGACCCAGTAATTTAATAGAGTAGACACTGGCTGGGAATGGCAACGCTTGAGCCGAGAGGGACCTAGAACAAACTCCAGTGGTTTTGTTAATTTAGCACTGCACCAAGGCCAGTCAGTACATTGCACTGTGCAAGCACACTGGATATTGGTTGCAATGCAAAATACTGCCTGTTTTCAGTTATAGCTACCTTATATGTAAAGTCGAGAAAATTTGGAAAATACTGAAAATCAGAAAATGAAATAGCCACTAATTAAAATGTTCAGAGATAGTATCTTATTGTATTTTCTTCTAGTCTTTGGATGTATGATATATGTGTAAATATATAGATATTTATATATGTATATATATATGCGTATATATATATATATATGTATATGCTGTAAATACATATGTATGTATATAAAAATGTCTTTTTTTTTTTTTTTGAGAGGTTTTTGCTATAGGGTGCGTACGCTTGCCAAAAAGACAGAGAAAGACAGAAAGCTAGAAATCACTCCCTGGGGGGATGACCACTCTGCAATCCCTTCTCCTCCATTCTTCTCTCGGGATCTTGGGCACGCACATACACCTGCCCAGCGTCAGTTTAAACCACCAGGTCTGGGATTCGAACCATACTTGACTGTGTGGGAGTCCAGCGACATAACCGTTACACCAACTGCTAGTCCCAAAAATGTCTATTTTTTAGCAAGAGTTTTCTACATCTTGTGCACTTTTTACCTTACTGTTCATGTCTTATATTATTAATATTTTCTCCCATCACTAAATGTTCTTCATTGTATTCATTTTTAATGGATTTATCATTTTTCATTTTATTAATTGACCTGTTGCTCAGTCCTCTGTTCTCAAAAAGTTTTGGTTATTTATTTTTGTCTTCTTTAAATCATTTCTGGGTTGAACATGTTTTTATATGAATCTTTTCCAAGACTCTCTGATTATTTTCTTAGAACCAACTCCTCATGATGAGTTTACTGAATTGGAGTTAGCTGTAATGGGGCCCGCAGGTGGTGTGTTCGTTAAGGCATCAGACTCCCACATGACCAACAACGTTTCAAGTTCTGGACCCAGCAGCTTGAAAATCATGCCGGGGCCGTGTGCATGTGCCCAAAATCCTGAGAGGAGAATGGAGAAGAAGGGATTGTGGTGTGACCATTTCTTCCCAGGGGATGATTTCTCATTTTCCCTCTCTTAGTCTTTCTCATTCTCTCTCCAGTGCGTGTTACATGCCCTGTGGCAAAACCCTCAGAGAGAGAGAGAGAGAGAGAGAGAGAGAAAAGTTAGCTATAAATTTAGGGTCCTGCATTTAGGATTATGAATGGATAGATTTCAGAATAACAGAAAAAGCTAGTGAGGTCTGAGGTAAAAATGTGCTCAAGGGACCAGCAGTTAGTGTAATGGCTATGTCACTGGACTCCCATGTAGTCGACCATGGTTCGAGTCCTGGACCCGGTGGCTTAAACTCACACTGGGCGTGTGTGTGTGCGTGCCCAAGATCCCGAGAGGAGAATGGAGGAGAAGGGATTGTGGCATGGCCATCCCCCCTGGGGGGTGATTTATCACTTTCTGTCTCTCTGTCTCTCTCTGTCTGGCAAGCGCACACGCCTTATAGCGAAAAACCTCTCTAAAACAAAAGTGCTCAAGAGTACTCCTGGCCTCTTTGGTGTCTAAGACTAACCTCTGGCCAAAGATATCAGAGTCCTGAGGGGCTGTCAATAGTCTCTGAACTCACTCACTCTCTCTTTCAGTTCCCTGTTCCTCATACATTGTGTTACCTGATTCAACTCTAGTACAGTTTTTAGAACAACATTTTGCTTTGCAAACTGTAAAGAATCCCATGTGTTTGGTGACATACAGATTAGTGACACAGCATTTTGTTAGCTTAGGAGGAAACCAAAAGGTTTTATTAAAATGCTCTAGAGACCAAATAGAAAGGGGAATGAATACTACGATGAAAAATATTTAAATTGACGACATAGTACATTCTTCTTATTTGTAGATCCACTTTGTATGTAACAGAGACTCTAGGATTCACCCTTCGAAGCCCTTTGCACAATTTTTCTTGGTTCTTTCATTTAGTGAGGTTGGCTGGCATTCTCATTTCCTTTAAACCTGGGGGAAATTAAGTCCAGAGAAGTTCAATCTCTTTCCCAGCAACTCAGATTTTGTTCCTCTCTGGGCTAAAATGGCAGTGTTTGGCTTCAGCTTGGCTTTCCTTATTAATAGTCCTGCTAGCTATCTACTTCTTCCCTATGTCCATTTAGTCAGTAGGACAAGCACAAGTCTCCATCTAAGTAGGGAACTTAAAAATATATGTGTATACTTTCATCTTGGGAAAAAGTTAGCAACTCTTGGAGGATGTAGAGGTCAGTGATGTCTCTAGAGATTTGAAAGTGTAATGAAATGTTCTGAAATTCACTGCATTTGTCTTACCTGAAAAGACAGCATAAACTTTTGTTATTGTCGTATCTGTGTATATGTATATGAGTAGTTATAACTAAGTAAAGCTTTTATTATAGAAGATACTAAAATAATCTTCTAGTTTTTATTTCAAAATGAGTATATATTCTGCCATATCATTCTTTTTTCCATATAAGTTATTTGTGAGCATACAGCCATTCTACAATTTTGCCAGGTATCTCATGCTACCGTTCAGTTTTGTGAGAACTTACTTGGTAGCATAGTTTATGGCCTCGATAGATAAAGAGAAGCAGATTCCTTCTCCTCACATAAATTGGTCAGACCCCAGTCACTAGCTGAGAATTTGCCATCTGTCTTTTCAGAAAGACCACCTTTTTATAGGGAACTTTAGAAATTCAGGTTCCAAACTTTTCTTGCTCGTAGAAATCTCACTGAAGTCTCATATTTTGGACAACCACTTGCCCGTAAAAGATTTTGTTTGTTTGTTTCATCTCTTAGCAGTAGCATGTGCTTCTAGGCTCCAAGAGCAGGTGGTGCCACCCATGAACTTTTTCTTTTGCCTCTTCAAAAACTATCCCATCCTTGCCCTGAACAGACCAGAGGAGTCCCTGAAGACAGATGCTCTTTCTGCCCATATGCCTCACATGTACCATGTGACCTAAGTAACAGAACACAAACTTTCCTGCTGCAGGGTACACAGAGTGTGTGTTTTTCCTAAGGAAAAGCTCAGACGTGACTGACGTAGAACGTGAGAGGGCACAGTCTCTATAACCCGTTCAGTACGAACGGCTTGCAGTCACTCTAGCTGGACAAAAGCTAGATCCTATGGTTTCAGGTCTTAGAGAATTCTGCCAAACACTGACCTTTTGGGTGTTTTCCATTAGGTCTCCAGCTGTTTTCAATCCATCTAAATAGTTTTGGCTAAAAACTAAATTATAAATTGTAATAAGGAGGTTTGTTCCAGCATTCATATTTATTAGATTTTAAGATTTAATGACCATATGGGCCTAAAACAAATCTTTGATTTCTTTTTTAAATAGCAGTGAAGTAGAGTCTCTTGATTTTGACTATTTAAATATTAATTTGTGGTCATAACCCACTTTTGGCTCCTGTAAAAGGTATGGCTTTTTTAAAGGGAGGTTTTCAGCAAATAGCAAAGAGAAGCAGATGCAACTTTAAATTTAAAAAAAAAAAAAAAAAAAAAAAAAAAAAAGAGATTTTTCATATTTGTTGTAAAATACAACTTGTGTCAGTTGAGCCAGGACCTTTTGGAATGTTCCATGAACTTCTTCTGTAAGGAAATGAGCCTCTGGTTGATTTTGTATAGTTAATGGTGGAAGGACTATTCATTAATTTTTATTTATTTTTAAGTTAATATTTTGTTACCGCAGTGGGATGTAAATATGGTATTTTTTTAGTTTTTTGCCATATTATGCATGCATTTGCCAGAGACGGAGAGAAGGAAAGTGAGAAATCATCCCCATCCCACCCCCCCACACACACACCCTGACCCCAGGGGGATGGCCACACTACAATCCCTTTTCCTCTATTCTCCTCTCAAGATTTTGGGCACGCATGCACATACTCCTGTATATTTTCACGCCCATGGGTTCAGGACTCTAACCATGGTTAACCACATCAGAGTCCACCACACAACCTGCTGAATTCAGATACAGTATTTTTATAAAATGATTTTAAATAAGGCTAAATTTTCCTCAGACTATTCTGCTTTATCTCTGCCCCTCTTGTGCCCCACTGAAAATATCCATCGTATATTTTGATGAGAAGCATCATGGAGAGTAAATGCTGTGCGTGTCTGAATGTGTAGAACACCTGTCTCCTGTTGTACCTGCCTTTCTGCAGGGTGCTGCCTTCATCCAACTTTTTTTTTTTTTTTTTTGAGAGAGAGATTTTCGCTATAGGGCGCGTGCGCTCGCCAGACAGAGAGAGACATAGAGACAGAAAGGGAAAAATCACCCCCCAGGGGGAATGGTCATGCCACAATCCCTTCTCCTCCATTCTCCTCTCGGGATCTTGGGCACGCACATACACGCGCCCAGCATTGAGTTTTAAGCCACCGGGTTCAGGACATGAACCGCGGTTGACTACGTGGGAGTCCAGCGACATAGCCATTACACTAACTGCTGGTTCCCCCAACATTGTGTTTTGAAGACCACTCATGTGTTACCTGTAGAGAGAACTCATTCCTTTTAATCTAACCTCTGTACGCTGATAGGTTGACCACCCCTCAGTTAAGGTGGCAATAGAACTTCAGTTATTTCGACTTTTCCTTTATACCAACCATGCTGCAAGGGACATCCTCATGAATGCACCTTTGGACATAGGTGCAAATGTTTCTCTGTAACAGTATTAAAACTGCCTGGAGCCAGCAGTTGGCTTAATGGTTACATCACTGGACTCCCGCACAGTTGACTACAGTCCCAATCCCTGACCTGCTGGCTTAAAACTCACTCTGGCCATGTGTACGTGCGTGCCCAAGATCTCGAGAGGGGAATGGAGGAGAAGGGATTGTGGCATGCCCATCCGCCCCGCTGGGGGTGGGTGGTGATTTTTCTCTTTCTGTCTCTCTGGCAAGCGCACATGTCCAATAGCAAAAATCTCTCTCTTAAAAACAAACACACAAAACCTGCCTATTATTTTATGTATGAAGCTCTTAAAAGCCAGGGAATTTAAGACTGGCAATGTCTTATACAGGGGTTGGATTCTCAGGGGTTGGATTGAAACCATTTTCCCTGACCCCCACCTCTACAGATATATTTTTCTACACAAAAATACATCTTGACTTTTCCGACGGTCCAATAGATACTTGACAAGTTTTTGTTAAGGTCATCAGGATCCTGGTGGAGGCAAATACAGTAACTATGGTGAAACTTTTGCCTATTCCATTTAACTAAGAATATCTGAATTTGGGGAACATGTGAATGTTAAGATGCAATATTACATAATTTTGAAGTGTGTAGAGTGATCCACATTATTATAACTTAAAAATCCCTTAAGTAAATCATATTAATGACCAATGAAAGCACCTATTACTATGTTTTTAAGCATAAAGACGGTGCCAGTTGGTGGGCACAGTGGTGACACAACTAGACCCAAATGGGTGGGTCCTTGTCTCCTAACCAGGACCTCTCTGTGCGTGCCGGGCAAGCACGTGTGGGCTTGTGATCCAGGCGAGGCAGAGCTGGAGTGGATTGCGGTGTAGAAACCCTGTTGAATGTGCCTGTCTCTCGGTCTCTCTTCTTGCTCATAAAAGAAAGAACCTTTATTTATTTTTTTTTTTTAAAAAGGAAGTAACAGGACCAGCAGGTGGCGTGGTGGTTAAGGTGCTGGACACTCCCACATGGCTGACCAGGGTTCAAGTCCTGAATCTGGTGGCTTGCTTTCTCACTTCCTCTCTCTCTCACTCTCATCCTCTGTCTCTCTCTGGTCAAATTGAGAAATAAATGAATGAATAAAATAAATAAATTTTAAAAAAAAGGAAGTAACAACATATCAAAATTGTTCAATATATTATTAACTACAGGTGGAGTAACTGTCCTACAGTCTTTTTTTATATATAAATATGCTTTGGGAATTATTTTTCTCCAGTTATAGCAAGATAACCTTCATCAGTTCTTTTCTGAATGATATAAATTAGCCAAGGAGGGTGAAGGGGTGGACATGGGAGTAACTAGTTCGCCAGGAACGAGGATTTTAAAGCTTTTCTCTTATTTCATTCTCTTCACAATCTTGTGATGGGAACCTTAGATTTTCTATTTCATAAATGGAGAAACGGAGGTACAGAGAGCTCTAAAGCAACTCGCTGAAGTTGTCTGATTCGAAAGAGTCACGTTCTTTCTACTGATACCATAGTTTCCTAAAGTGTGGTCCTCTGACTTCTTGCCTCACACTCCCTGGAAGAGTTGTTCATTTGAAATATTCCTGGGCCCCCTGTAAGCGGGCCCGGGGGCTCTGCATTTCTGACAAGCTGCTGAGAATACATTATGCCCTCCGAAGTATCAGAGCCAGTCTGCCAGGCTGTGGTGACCTCGTTCTGGTGATGTGAGAAGTCTTGCCAAAGTGCCTTCCTGCCTCTCTGGACTGTTAATTCTTATCATGCCTGACTTGCAGGGGACGTATAGGCCTTGCCATCTGGGTGGCTTCCTCCTTACTTTCTCACTCCTATTGCCTGGTATTACTTGCTCCAAAGTTAGTCAGGCTCATGATTTGACTCACAGGAATCCTCTTAAAAGACAGGTTGAAATTTCCAATGGGAAACCACCAGATCTCAAATGTATCATTTGCACTTTGTACTCATGGCATCTGCATTTTGCATTCTACCCCCTGCTGTACCAAACTGATAAACAGAGGCTATAGTGGCAGCTTGCGGAAACTATCACTTTTGAAACACCAGTATATGCTTTGTTTTCCTTTTCACCTCCCTTTCCCACACTCCCCTGGTGGTAGATTTCCCCCAAGTTTGCCCCTAATTGCTGCTGGCTTTCCTAGAAGTGCGGAGATCACCTTTCCCTTCCAGCCCTCCCACTAAGGACAGAGTTTTGGGAGCGCCAGCTAGCTTCAGGAGCCCTTCTGCCTCCTCTGCCTTTCTCTTTCCTTAGTAGTGTCTTTTTTTCTCAGCTCTGTGAAATTTTTTTTGTTCACTCCCAAAGGGCATGCTTTCCCCTCCAGGGGCTAGTCCAGGCTCCAGCCCTTTCCAAGAAGCTGAATAGGAAGTTGCCTGATGACTGACAGGCTTCGAGATGTGCTGATAATCGGGAGGACAGCCTAGACAGACCTGGATTTGTGTTCATATATTAGCCTTCTGTACTGGCAAGAAAGCATCCGTCTTTGTTTTGGTGTTGAGCTCATCCAAATAAAGAAGGCATTTCCTCTTCAGAAAGGCAGAGAAAAGGAGAAAGAAAAGAAAAAAAGACCAAAAAAATTTAATTTTAACTATGTACTGCTTTGAAACTAAATATATGCCCCTTCCTCTGTCCTGATTGGTCCACTTCGATTGACAAGTGGATCGTGTGGAAAGGAAATATCCGGGACTTAATTGTAAGTTAAGTCTCTCTTAATCCAGAAGAGCATTTGAGATTCTGTCCAAGTGTTCAATTTCCCAGGCCGCTGAGGTCTGTGAATTTCTTTTCCCAGCCTCCAGGCTGCTGCAGTACAAGTCAGCATAGCTAATGCAGATAGATCTCCTGCCTCTCGCTCTCCTCCTCCCTCTGCTTTGATTCGATATGAACAGCCTGGTAACTCCGATGCTGGGGAGAAATCTGACATAACTCTGCAGATGGCTAGGTTGCCATGAAACACCTGGGGATTGTTCTTTAAGGAAAAGGTAACATTTATATGCTAATGATTTCTTTCCCCCTCCCCTCCTTGTTGCATTATTTTCCAGGGCTGCCAGTTCCCAAGAAGAGCCCAAAGTCGGTAAGGACTTGTCAGTTACTTGGGGCTTGTTGCGGGGAGGGCCGGAGTGGGGGTGGTGGGGAGGGTACATTGTCTGGCTTCACTTCACTAAATGTGTTTTAGAGTGGATGGGCGAGCAGGAGCCAAGGCTCATTTTATTAAGTTCTGGAGATCTGTTTGGTATAGAAGGTATTTGGGCTTGTCTTTAACTGTGTAGTGATTTGTGAGCAGGGTGCAGGAGCCAGGATAAAGAATGTATATTTGGAATCTTTACACAAATGCCTCACAACTCTCCTTCAGATGGATGAGTTTCCTAGCTGTTTTAACTTGCTACAAATGCTATTGTTTCCTTTGGAAAGAGGGAGGGAATCTCCACCTGCTCCCTGAAAGCTTTGCTCTCAACTGGTGTCCCTAGCCATTCACATGGCTCCCCCTTCTCTCCGTGAGCTTTCCTATGCACTGGATGATGAATTATTTAAGGAACGAAGAGCCTGTGGGTTTAAGAAAGAATTGCTCTGCCCCATATATGTGTCCATGCCCAGGTGGAACCGTGTGCACTGCCCCATTACAGAGAAGAAGTCGTTTCCTTGTTCTGGCTATGTCCTTTGTTGTTTTGCTAGCTTTAGCAGCATTACGCTGCAGGTATAGGATTCTTCAAAAAAAAAAAAAAAAAAAAAAAAAAATCAATGTTTCGCTGTCCTTTCTAATCTGGTTTCCCTGAAGATGCATTACCTAGTTGACATGTTAGCTAATAGCTTAGAGGCTATAGTCTTTTGCTTGGTGGTATGAGATTTTGTTCCCGGGGCACTGACAACAAATTAAAATGCTACTTAAAAACTCAAAATCTGGAACTCCAGTGCCTATGAAATTGATCTGTGTGGAAGGGGCTTCTCAATTTATTAACATTAGGATAAGGAGGGGGTGCTTCCATGTGGCTTAGAAGATAGGAGAGAGGGAAAATTTACGGCTTTCTGCCTTCCGGGAAAGGAGAACCTTTAAAACTTTGCAGCTTACTGCGCTGCAGCTGAATTCTTTCCACCTGTCTCCGAGCCTGGCAGCGCGGGGCAGAAGTTTATTAAGGAGATGAGAGAAGGAGCTTCCTGAATTCTTAAGCCCAGCTCCCAAGTTCTCCAAAGAGAAAACCTGCAATAACTGATGTGATTCCGATGACAGAGCGCCATGGTGATTGGAACACTGACTTCGGGGCTGCATCCCTTGTCAGTTTGTGTTAATGTCCAGGCAGGAAAGTGCTGGTTGGTGCCCACATTGGAACCACAGAGATGCCCAAGCGTGTGCATGTGCGCATGTATGCCTCTCTATCCCTGGGTCATAGTCAGGAATTCATTCAGCCTTCAGAAAAATAGAACCAAATCTGGAGGACGTATCTCATGAGCCTGAGTTAGCGTGAGCTATCCTTTTTTGTCCTCCGCCCCCAGCCCTGCTGTGTCGAGGCATGGGCAAATTTTTGCCCAGTCCGTGTGGCATGGAGTCCTGACGAGGAGCATACAGGGGGAGACATGGGAGTTTTGCACAGGTAGCATGACATCAGGCAGCAAGGTGTTCTTTTCTGGTCTGCTTCCTGTTTAAACTTACGGTGCACAAGGATTTTTGTAACTTACGTGCATCTCTGCTCCCCGGAGTATTTGGAATCACCTGGTGAACTCATGCTATCAAACACGTATAGAGCCTACATTCAGTTAAGAGAATTCCCTCTGACAGTTTATTTTTGTAGAAGCCATGTCATTAGCAAGCAGCAAGCCAATTACTCGAGCTGCATTCTAAGGAAAAAAGCTCTCTTAACTGCTTTGCCCACAGTCTGCTGGCTCTTAATTACCACAAGCTAAGACAGTGGCGTGTTGCTGGGTTCGAGAAGAACAAGCCCCCAGCTTGGGGCTTGTCCTTACCCGAGCTGAGTGCCAGGACAGGGATGATGGTTTTCACAGCATTGCTGGCACACACTGGCAGCTGCCGTAGGAAATCCGGGGGGTTATCGCCAAGGTCTGCTGTTGGCAGTAGAGCGTTGCTAACATCTGTGATCAGTGGGAGCTCCGTGCAGGTGGGTTGAAAGCTGTTTCCCTTGCCCAGTTTGAATTTTGATGATGTCCTGCCAGAGAGACAGATGATTATGGGATTTTTCTAGTGGGGTCGGAGAGAATCCATGGGGAAGCTGGACGTCCCGGTACTGGAGTGCCATTTCAAGTAACGACAGATAGTGTCAGTTATGCAGGCTGCATAATTAAAAGCACACTGATTGTGCCTGCACTGTGGTTCACTTGGATGTATCAGTAGCACTGTAAATACAGTGTCTTAACCCAAAACCAGTGGTTTTGTTGTTTTCTTAGAGGCTTCTGACATGGTTAGCTGACGCATGTGACTGACAGTTCCTCTTGCCATCATACCTCTTTTTAAAAAAAGTCTTCAATAATTAAGTAGTTGGGTTTTTCTTAGAACACAAGGACTTATTTTTTATCTCATTTTCCCCCCTAGATAGGCCCTGCAACTTACTCTTAATAAGCTATTTCACCTACTAGATTTAGTTTAAATGTTGAATGTGTGGTTTATATACTCACTGGGGACATGAACTGCCTTAATAAAATGTTATTAATTTAATTTCTAGACTTCCATAACATCAGGGATTTTTTTTTTTCTGCCAAATAGTGGAGAGAAAAATAAAACATATTCATGATGAGGTGTTAGACCTCTTTGGGAAACTTAATTCTGTGGCCCAACTTAATCATCCTGACTGAAAACTTATTTAACTGAGACTCTCAGTATAAATCACACACAAGGATCATATGTATGAGAATTTAAAACTCTACATAGTACACCAGTTTTAAGTCAGCATCCACCTGTGCTTTTCTCCTAGTTCTGTTTCCCAGTTCTCCCTCCATTCTCCCTTCTTTTCTGTCCATCCACCTGTGCCTTCAGCTGTCTGTCTATCCATCCATCATCCATCTCTTCATTCATTCATCCATACATTCATCTTTTATCCACTTATCCATTCATTCACCCATTGATTTAGCAAACTGATATTGACAACCTATTGAATATCAGGTCTGGTGTGAAGCCCTGAAAATACTGTAACACGTGGTAATCCTGGCACCTCTTTTGAGGAGCTTGAAGTCGATTCATTGATCATGCCTTTCAATAAAAGGATTCCTTGTCACAAATCACCAAAATATTTAATGCATTCAGGCCATCAACAAATATTTATAGAGTATCTTCTAAGTGCCAGACTCAGTGCCAGTCTTCAAGAGGAACTACAACAGAAAACATTCCTTTCCTTTAGAACTGAGGAGATGGAAACCATGACTACTTCTACAGGCAGATCCGGAAATACCCTCACCTCACCTCATGGGGATTAAAGTCTAAGGAGCATGTACTTTTAGAAATTCATAAAGCAGAAACACAATACAGACCCAAGTACACACATAGTCAAAGTCATTCAGCTCTTAATTACAATTGTGTATGTTAGGTAGTCGTACAAAGCCAAGCCCCAAGATTGAGTTAAATGCTGTGATTGAGCTGTGGCTTCCTGTGGAGTGCCCCAGCAGCTTGTGCAACATAGGAAAACCACATGATTTACTTATCTCTTGTCAGATACAAGAACGCATATTCATTAAGGAGACACAATTTTCCCAGGCACTAAAAAACTCTTCCCACAGAGTTTTCACATAGGAGGACATTGGATGTGGTCAAGGCAGTCTCTTCAGCTGCCTCTTTATAGCGAACGTAGCAAGCCGAAAGGTAGTAGTAGTGACAGGTTTCTCTTTCATTGTTCTCTCTCCCTTTCCCGTGCAATAAAAGAATTTGCCCAAAGCTAGTCATTGAGAGATGTAAGAGAGAGGCACAGAGATTGCTAGACAATGCACGTTGAGAAACCATGGATAATCAGTTTGTGTACTCCACCTCTTTCTCACACTCTCCCAGTTGTCTTGCCACCGGCTGTCCTCTTCTTCCCTGGCAACCAGCTCAGTAACAGATCCCACCAAAGCTCCTACAGGATATAAGGTGAAGCAGTGAGAGTGGTCAGTGGGGAGAGGAATACGCCTGTGTAAGTCATCTCCTTGCCTCTCACCTCCCGCAGCAAAGCGTGTTCTCGAGCCTCTAAAGCCCTGGAAGACAGGCTTTGTCACTGTATTATTAGATTCCTTTAAAACATGCAGTGTGACTCAAAAATTCATTTTCATACACAATCAATGCTTTCCTTTTCTCCTCCATTAACTCCTCTCGCCTGCCTTTCTGGAAGAAATCGTTTGACTTAGACCCATACACGATAAAAGAAAGGAAAAGATGGACATACTCTGCGTTGGCTTAGATTTGAGTCTCTTGATTTTTCACACAACCTTTAATGACATTGGCCGAATACCTCATCAGCACTTGGAGTTTTTCCTGTTGTCCATGTAAATTGCTGCAGTGGCCTTCTGTCTTGGCAGATAAGTGAACTGTAAATAATTTTGCTTTAACATGGATCGATTTGTCATTTTTAAGCCACATGAATTCTTTTCATCATTTAAGCTCCTAAGTGCTGTCTGTATTCATTTGCCTTTCCAAGCAAATATTTTCAGTTCACTTTATAAGTACCTCCAATTTCAAAATCATTCTATGAAATACTGATGAGTTGATTTTTACCACCATTTCCATTTATAAAGACCATTGCATCTTCCCAATATCCCTGACCTGACAGTTGTAAAGGAATCATTCACTTTGGGAAGGTTGGTATAGTTTTTATTTAAAAAGGTCTTGTGATATAATTTCATGGCCTATGTGTGGTCAAGAATCTTTATGGGGTTTTTAAGATTAAGCTGATTTCCCTCTTCCTCGTCAAGTATATTCCAAGGCTCAGAAGTAAACTCTTGCTTCAAAAAGTATCAGCATAGTGACAGAAGTTAGCATTGGAATGCCTGTGTCAATATTTTGCTCCCCTTTCCAACCATTTACTCAAGCTGAAGACTTGGGGTGGGGTGGATATCCTGATCTCTTAGATGTCCTTCTCCTCCTCTTCTCCACCATTCCATCTGTCTGCCGTTGTTAATCCCACTCATTCCTCACTTTGATCTCACTTGTTCCTCTCATCCATCACTGCTACCGCCCGAGTGTAAACCACAACAGGTTCCTCCTCCTGTGGTAGCATTAGACCCTTGCCTGCTTTTCTGCTTTCACTTCTCTCCCCTACCAACCCACTCACTACCCTTTAGCCAGACCATTCTTTCTAGAAACATGTTGGCTCTTCAACTTTCCTGTTTTAAATTCATCAATGGATTCTCCCTCTTGAACTAAGAATGAAACCCTGACTCCATAGGGTACACACAAGGTTCTTGATTTACTTGGTCTCCAGGTTTATCTCAGGCCTCCCGACTCTCTTGCTCTGCTGCACTAACGAGCTGCCCTCATCTTCAAACAGCCCAAGTTCCTTTCTGCTTTGGGCACTGAGCACATGTTCTCATTAATACCATGGTATTCCAGAAGCCTCTCTGTACACCTATTAAAAGGACATTGTAGTATGTTATCAACACAAGATGAACATTTGATTAATATCCATCTACCCACATGCATACACATACACACACTTAGATACACACTTAAGTAAAAAAATTCCAGGAATTCAGGTACCATCTGTTTCTCACTTACACATTGTATCCCTTGGTATCTTGTACACAGTAGGTATTCAGAACGTACTTATTGCAAGAGTGAATTTATTTTTTTCCCTTTTTAAGTCTTTTTAAAAATTTATTTATTATCATCATAATCTTGTTTATATTACATTGAATCACATATAACTTTACAGTGTATTACATTTCTTTTTCCAGAAGGAATACCATGCATATCAGTCAATACAGAGACATTAAAATCCCCATCATCCAATATCTTTTCATTGTTTTTCCCAATCATTATTATTATTATTCCAATTATCTTTGTAAACAGTCCATCACTATTTCTCATTTTGCTTGAAAAAAGACTTTACCCAACATGAAATACTTCTCAGACTAGAGTGAAATTATTGATATGTCTTGCAGGTGGTTACTCAGGGGACCTAGTCTGGAGTTCTGTCCTTCGTTTGATTGGTGCTTCCATTCAACAGTCTGCACAGGGTTCTTCTGACAGATGCATAGGGTTCTTAGTATGCATAGGGGTCTTCTAATGTGTGTCTTTAATACAGCTATTTGAGTCAGTATCTTACCTAGAAAAATGAAGTGAAAGACAATCTCATGAGATGCAATTCTGGGCCTATGCTTTAATTAGTTCAGAAACAAATTTATTCTCATGCCTCAAGTCTTTTGGGAGGTAATCCAGACCACTGAAAGGCATACAAGTTGACTTTAATATAAGAGATATATAAGCACAACTTTTCTTCTGGACGATTCTGGGTTCTAATCAGATAAAGGACAGCACCAGCTAATTAGATGCTCATAGAAGTTTAAAAGGCATATTTTGAACTTTTCCACATACAGAGCATGGTTTCAAAAATCTGGACTGCCAATAAGATTATTAAAAACAGAATGCAGCTTCAAATTGAGGCGTGTTCATAACTGAACGTGAGAGGGAATGTATAGTGAGGTTAAATCTTACCAGGGGAAAAATCCAAAAAGCTTCCAGATTATTGTGTATTTAGTCCATTAGCATCATTTACATATGCCAGTTAGTGATAGTTTAGTGTTGGCTCAGGTTTTAGAGCATCTTCTCAACATGTTCTTTTGCTTTTATTTTCCAAATTGAGGGATGAAGTTTAAACAGCAGTTAAAACAGACTCTGAGAGGCACTTAACTGAGAAACATTTTTGCAAACTCATTCTAGATTATATCTGTCATTTTGTGTGACATTGGGCCGAAATGAGTCATTTATTGGGGAAGTGGGAAAGGATGTAATCGTTTGAAAAATAGCCCAAGTGTCTCCAGTAGACCTCATTTGCACACTTTGTTTATGGTGCAGGCATCCCTCCAATTCAACCTAGGAGATCTAGACCTTTCTCTTTTTTTATCTTTATCTTTTTTTTTTTTTTTTTTTTTTGAGAGGTTTTTGCTATAGGGCGCGTGCACTCACCACAAAGACAGAGAGAGACAGAAAGACAGAAAGCGAGAAATCACCCCCCGGGGGGATGGCCATGCCTCAATCCCTTCTCCTCCATTCTCCTCTTGGGATCTTGGGCACACACGCACACACACCCGGCCTGAGTTTAAGCCACCAGGTCCTGGACTTAAACCACAGTCGACTACATGGGAGTCCAGCGGCATAACCATTATGCTAACTGCTGGTCCCTAGACCTTTCTTGTCAGACGTCTGTTATACCAGGACAGACATCACAGGATCTTAGAGATCCATGACATGATTCTGTGTGCACACATGTATTTTCTGTGGAAGAAAGGTCCAGCACTTTTTTCAGATCTCTCAGTGGGACAGGATAGTCGGAAAGATATTTTTGTCCAGTTCAGGAAGGTGGATTGAGCTGAAGAGTTCCAGTTCTTTTCAAGGGACAGAAAATGGGCAAGAATTGCAGAGTAATACCTCCCCCCACCCCCACAAAGAAGAAGCATGTGACAGTTTCCCTGAGGTTACTGTGCAGTGCACAGCCTTTGTGATAAGGAGTCTCAGCATTAAGGAGATTGGAACTTCCAAGCCAGAGACTTTAACTGTGAAATGAATCTGGTTGATGGGCCACCCCTACAGTCTGACATCTACTACTCATTGGGAGGACCAAAAAAGGGTGGGTATTTGAAGGGAGGTATGAGATTTGCAGGGTAAATTTGGGTGTCCTTTATTTATCAAATCTATATCTAAAATGTCTTTCCCATGGAGGTAAACAAACACAAAACATTACCCAAATATTACAAATAGAAAGTAACCGTCCCCATGAATTCTGTTCACCAAAGCTCATTTCAAAGTAAAAATTACATTTAAAATACATTTATTTATTTTTTTTTTAAAGAATGATTTTATTTAACTTTATTTATTTATTTATTTTTAGTTTGACCAGAGAGGGACAGAGAGAGAGAGAGAAAGTGAGAAAGCAGCTGCCAGGTCCATGACTCGAACCTTGGTCAGCCATGTGGGAGTACATTAACCACCACACCGCCCACTGGCCCCTAAAATAACTTTAAATTCTATGTTGATTATAATTGTATTTTCTGCATTATAAGAATTAAAAAGATAGGCAGTACACACAAGTATGAAGAGGGAAAGACACACCTATAATCCCACGTTTTTCTGTGTATGTAGAAACCAAAAATGGACTAGTACTACGCATGGTTGGTTATAATCAAGACCCTTGTAAAGACCATATGAAAAGAAAAACAAATTTTCTATGTACATGCTAAAGAGAATGAGTGTTGTATCTGCTCTTAACCTTTCCCAACTCTGAAAATCTTCAGCAGATTTCCCAGAGAAGCTAGAGGTTAGGCATAGCCCTTCTAGGGCAGAAATCAGTACCTGCCCTCGGAGCTGAACCCGTTGGCTAGGAGAAGATGCTGTTGAAAGTCTGTGAAGCTGGGGTCATTTTTCTCTTTTCTTTTCTCTTCTCGTCTTTCCTTTCCTTTCCTTTCCTTTCCTTTCCTTTCCTTTCCTTTCCTTTCCTTTCTTCTTTTCTCTTTTCTCTCTTCTTTCTTTCTTCTTTTTATTCTTTTTGTTGTTGTTGTTATGGAGTGTGTGCACTCACAAGTGAGGGGTGGGAAGAGAGAGAGAGAGAGAAAGAGAGAGAGAGAGAGAGAGAGAGAGAGAGA
The DNA here is from genome assembly GCA_026018925.1 of Tupaia tana. Classification (NCBI taxonomy): domain Eukaryota; kingdom Metazoa; phylum Chordata; class Mammalia; order Scandentia; family Tupaiidae; genus Tupaia; species Tupaia tana. The sequence goes on from JAKSZU010000022.1 coordinate 26,617,518, forward strand.
GAAGGCATCCCCAGGTGGGATGGGTACACAGCAATTCCTTTTTCTCTATTCTCCTTTTGGAGTTTGGAGCATACACACATATATACCTGGTGAGGTTTTTTGTTTTGCTTTATTTCTAATGCTGCTGGTCCAGGACTCCAACCATGCGGTTGACCACATAGGACCTGTCCGCTTTAACCACCATGTCACCAGCTGGCCCTGAGCCAGGTTCTTTTTCAAGTCTTTGGAGTGCTGATCCATCTGGGTCTAATCAGAGCACTTGTCCTTAAAAGTGAACAGTGGTGATGTGGGGTTAGGAGAGTGAGGTTCCTCATTCGAATGACAATGTGTTTTTTTGGCATCTTCATCAGAATAGATTGCCCCCTTGAATCTGAGTGATTTAGTCGTAATTTTACCAAAACCTTTATGCTAGCTTAGAATAATAGTCCTCAGATTTCTCCTACAAGCACACTAGGTATCTGAGTTTAAATGGCGTATCTCACCTTCATGAAATACATGCGCATTTTTCCTCAACTTTGCATTCTTGCCAAAACCTGTACTCAAAGCTGTAAGAGCTCTGTCAAGAGCAAATGAAGTTTCTGTCCTCCTTTGGTTTTCTTTATGTACTGATTTTAAAGCAAAGACTAGAAGGAGAGGATGTAGAAGGGTCTAAGAATCAAGTGAAAAGGACTTTGGAACTTTCCAGAAAAATTCTGGGAAGGGAGCAAGGAGCAACTGTTTGATAGGTAGGACTATAACACCTGATCGTAGATTTTGGGTGCTAAAAAGAATGTTAGAGAACTAGAATACTTGAGGTTTTATTTTATTTTATTTTATTTTATTTTATTTATTGCCATAGGGTACATATACTTGCCAGAGAGAGAAGAGAAGGAGAAAGCACCCCTCCCACCAGTGGGGTGTTACCACACTGCAATCCCTTCTCCTCTATTTCTCCATCCTGTTGGGATTTTGGGCACACAAGCTCATGGATCTGGCATGTTTTCAAGCCCCTGGGACTACATAGTCAGCCATGTGGGATCCAAGTCCCTTAACCACCAGGCCACAGGGCACTCCCATTGAGGCTGAAGATCTTATAAACTCCTTTAAAAACATGAGCTAGACAGGATCTGTAAGAGAGACTGGAGGGGCTGGCAGGTGGTGTGGTAGTTAAGGGCGCTGGACTCCCACATGGCCGACTGTGGTTCAAGTCCTGGACCTGGTGGCTTGCTTTCTCACTTTCTCTCTCTCTCTGTCCCTCTCTCTGTCCCTCTCTGGTCAAATTAAAATAAGAAAATAAATAAAGTTAAATAAAATAATTACTAAAAAAAAGAAAGAGAAAGACTGGAGATGTCCTTCCTGTTTTCTACTCCTTTATGGCATCTTTTTTTTTTTTTAATAATTTTTCATTTAATTTTATTTGTTATTAGAATTTTTTTAATTTGACCAGAAAAAGGGAAAGTGTAAAAGCAAGCTGCCATATCCAGAACTCAAACCGCATTTGGCCATGTGGGAGTCCAGCGCCTTAACCACCACACCACCTGCCAGCTCAGCCTTTTATGATTTCTTAGGCATATAAATATAGTGACATGGCATCTGTTGGGTAGGAGGCAAGATTCCAGGATTTTTATTTTGAATGAGGGAGACTAAACATCTGGGATTACCACAGCCTCTAATTGAAGAAAAGAAAAACTAAAATTGCTTTATTTCCCACCATTTTTCCTCCCACTAGGTTTTGCTCTCCATTCAGCTGCCAATCCAAAGAATGTTTTATAAATAGGTAGGGTCTTTGCTGAGCAGGTTTTAGTGAACAGGAACTTCTTTAGTATTTTGAAATATAACTGGAACCCTTCCCCCTTTTAATACTACTTAGACTTTAGGCAAGTTGCAAATCTAAGGCAGACCTCCCCCCACCCCCCAGACTTCAACCCGTATATAAAGTTTGATCTTGCTTTTCAACCAACAGAGAAGTGTCAGCAGTTCAGAGGTGAAATGTAATTCCAGTCAAATTGCTTAGCCAAGAATTCTGGAAGCCCTTTCTATGATAGTTTTTTATATACATGTAAGTACCCGTGCACAAATAATGCTAGGCATGATTTTTAAAAAAACTAGACTCTGTTTCTTATAGTCTAGAAACACCAATGTCAAACCCATGGAAAGGGGTAAATGTTGCATTATTAAAAATGCAAGACATGGAATCCCAAGGACCATTTTTAGTCCTGATTGTATTTCTTTCTGAATATTATAGCCTTCCAGTTAAGCCCCTCATGGTATTTTGTGTCACATATTTTTGTCAAAAAATGAGGATGTTAAAACTGATACATCTGCAATAAACGAGCCTGGTATCTGAGTTGAGAACCTATGATGAAAATTGGATTTGTTTTCCGCTACAGCCCAGAGAGCAGTATGGTTTGTGATTATGTCTTTCTATCTGGCCCGCCCTTCTATCTGTCTGCCAATCACCTGGGGATTTATCTGCATTCAGCACTAGCTGGAGAAAGGTGGAAGCCAAAATGTTGTTGATATATTTATGTATGTGTACACAGAAGTGCTGAACAAAGACAAGCTGGTGGAAAACGCCCACTCAGGGAACCAGTAATAATCTTCTCTCCTTGCCCCTCTCTCTTGCTTTCAGCAACCACTGGAAAGGAAGGACAGCCAGAATAGTTCTCAGCACAGTGTCTCCAGCCACCGAAGCCTGCACACGGCGTCCCCAAGCCACAGCACACAGGTTCTCCCGGAGTACTCACCTGCAGAGGCCCCAGCTCCTGATCAGACCGACAGCTCTGGGCAGAAAAAACCAGATCCTTTTAAAATCTGGGCCCAGTCCAGGAGCATGTATGAAAACCGACGTGAGTAATGCCCTGGTTTCTGTCTTCCCCAGACCCTCCACCCCAGAGCTCTAACTTTCTTTCAAGGCTTCTTGAAAATAGAAGCGTTTCATTGTACAAACTAAATAAAGGGAAGTCAGGGTGAGAAGGAAAAGCTTCTGGAGGGGGTAAAGCCTGCTGGATATTCACGGAGGCTCCACTATGTCATCAGTTCGGAGAGGGGGTAGAAATGGACAGTCATCCAATAAATGGCCTGAATAGAAATGGATTTCTTTTTCCCTTAAGTTAAAGGAAGTGGCAGATAAGAGCTGCTGTCTCATTAATTCTTCCCCGAGTAGAGACTGGTGTGCTCTGAGCTCTTGCCTCATGAAATAGCCCTGATATACAATAGAACATAAATGTGATTAATGCAGATTGTAGGGATAATGGGGAGAAATTAAATGCTTTATCAGTGGCCTCTTGGTTTTTTAAAATATTGGTATTTTTTTTTTTTTTTTTTAGCTATTACCAGGCTTTCTAAACATTCCTCTCAAAAAAGGGGAAAAAAAATCCCAATAGCAAGTGGTTTGTGCTTTAATTATTTATACAGAGGTTAAGTGTGTTCCTTTGTCTTTATGTTTTCTATAAATATGAACTGGTGATGGTATACTTGGTAACTTCTTGGGTCTTATCAACCTATTTTTTTCACGTTAAATTATTTCTATTCTCAAGTGATTTCCAAAGACTATTTACCGTCAATAATACTCATTTATCAATACTTTAATTTTAGGTGATGCAAAATGTGTTGGGGTTTTTTGTTTGTTCTTGCTGTTGCTGTTTTCGGATGAGTACAGGGTTCAGGGTGAAGCAGCTCTGAGGTACACACCTCATTTTTTCTTTTTGGCATGGGATAGGAGAGAATGTGTTACAAGGAAGGACACCTGGTTTGTCGCAGGCTCTGTGAGAAAGTGGGAGATAGAGTGGCCATTTTGCTCATTCTTGTCCCTGCATCCCCTCAGCACATGTTCCATTCCTGGCTACAGCTGTGTTACCGCGCATGCAGGCCCCCGGCGCGCTGTGGCACAGAGGTTGTGTGAGGTACCGTGGGGGTGCCTCACCTCTTGCCCTCTGTTCAGACTTGGCCAGGCTGAAACTTGCTAGATGAAGCTCATGTTGGGAGACTTCAACTCCCCTGTGACCCAGACCAAACAGGGAGGTACAACCAGTGTCCCTGCCACCAGAGGAAAGACAGTGGCTACCCCAGTGGCCTAGAGTCTTGCTAATTACCAGGTGTTAGAAGATGCTCAGGAGTGTCTGTCCTTTTCCTTCTCAAGGGAGAAATAGCGTCACCTCTTACTACAATAAGGCATACATTAAACAGGCTCTTTTGGCTGAGAGTTCACTAGGCTGACACTGCCAGCTAATTCAAGAGGGGATTTATTCAGTCCCTGGATAAGAAAGCAACCCTTAAAGTACTCTCAGGCCAGGCCAAAGGAAATGAAGTCCCATTGCACACAGTGACACGAAAAATGAAGATGGAGTCTTTCTTTGTTGTGTCATCTCACTAATCGCAGTGTTTCAGCTTAAGAAAATGATGGAGAAATGTTTCCCAGAGAGGAATATTTTCACATTTTTCTCTAACCACGTGGCTCCTCTGATCAATGGCCCAATATCAGTTGATGTGGAGATACTGCTTTATTGACCATGTTCCCATTTTCCTCAATACAGTACCCATTTATGATTGAGTTTTCCATGTCTGAATCCTTTTTATGCTAAAATTAATCACGTTCTGAAATGCTGATGGGGGCATTGAACTGACAGGACAATTCAGAAGAATCTGTTTAATAGGACACTCCAGTTCAAATGCTGTTTCAACCTGGAGAAGTAGGCTTTCTTAAGAATTTGGTAGTTTGTACAGTTTCTTTTCCAGTTTTCAAGAACAAAAAAAAAATTTTTTTTAGATATATAATGTGGCCATAGCCAGCAGCCGTAAGCATTGAAATTGCTCAGAGGGCCGCCAGACTGAATATTTAGAATGGTGCCAGTTTTGTTCCTTCACTGGTCTAACATCTGAGGAATGAGATATTGCAGCACAAATGAGAATCAATTTCTTTCTGGTGATTGGAGACTTTGTAATTGAGTGATAGTAGCAACCTAATTGACGCTAAGAGTCTCATGGATTTCTTCCTCACTACTAAATGAAGATAATGACGAGGCTTTCCCCAATGGTAATTATTCAGTATCTATCATGGGTTTTCTTTTCACAGTACCTACGAATGAACTTGCATCAATCTTGCCTTTGAATCAGTATCTTGCTTTACCCTAGATCAGTTTCTGGCATTCACCTAGGTTGTTTTGTATCTTATTTTGGGGGGGGGGGGGGAGTAAATACAGTAAACACAGTGTATAGTCTCATTAGATGTGATTCCCTGTCCCTCCCCACAAAGGCATAGAAAAGTGAGCAAAGTAGTCCAGGAAAAAAAAAAAAAAAAAGAAAAACAAAAACAAAAATTGAAATCAGCAATGCTATCTTAACTGTTTCATATTTTTTTTGTTGAAACATTCTTTCTATATTTCATTTTATTATTGGGATCATGTGACAATTAACATAATCTCTGACCACATTCCTTCACATGGTGTCAATGTTTTCTAAAATACCATCTTCTTGATATGGACATCTGTCAGAACAGCAGCATCAAAAGAAATTCATCTAAATTACAGATGTGTTAATGAATCCTTTTCAAGGGTTTTGACGTTTAATTCAAAACAAAGACAAGTATCAAAGTCCTTAAAAGCCAGGTTGCCTGTTTGGTATTTTCCTCTTGGTAACATACCAGCTGTATACATGTCTTTACAAATGACATCGATACACTCTCCCCAGTATATGTCCAGGGAAAATCAACTACTGCAAATAGCATTTACTACCAAACAAAATTCTAAAGCTTGTATTTGAAACTTTGTGTGTTCACAATATAGTTTGAAAAGATAAAGCCTCAAGGCTGTCATATTAACCAACACTGTAAACCTGTCCTGCTTGAGAGAGAAATACTTCCAAGTTTGGAGCTAGTAATTGGGCTCCTTTATCACCGTGAGTTCAAGGAGCTTGGATGTTCTTGATTTTAGGAGCTATTATGACAGTTGCTATTTGTGTGTTTGTTCAGTCGTTGGACAGATCCAATGATTTGCATCTCTAAATATAGACTCTTCTGGTTGGAACAGCCTAGAATTCACCTGAACAAGTAATAAATAGTACAAGAATGGATCCCATCAGAAATTTCATACCAGTGGCACAAATATATCTTTTTTTTTTTTTCCCAAAAGGCACTAAAGGTTTAGACAGACCTTCTACAGTTCATGACGTGATTGAAACAAGGTCATCTAAGAATGTGAACTTTGGGGTACAATTAAACATGACACGACTAAGATGGTGATAGGAGTTACAGGAAACTCTCTGTGGTACAACTGGCAATTCTAGCTTTTTGACAAGTAGAGCATTGTGGAATGGGGAGAAAGAAAAATCAGAATCGAACCGTAGTCATCTAAAAGCCACTGCAGCCATGACCTTTATTGTGAAAGCTGAACTGCATGTTCCTTCTCGATCAAAACTAAATTAAAATGAACTAAGAGACAGAACGTACATTAAGCTTTACAAAATTGTGAAATTAATATTCCAGCTATGTCACCTTCGCCTGCATCGGGATTGAGCAAGGGTGAAAGAGAAAGAGAAATCAATTCCACGAATTTTGGAGAATGTCAGAGTAAGGATCTGCTGAAAACTTTTATTTCTCCATTATCATTCATCCTGTTTGATGTGCCCATGCGTCCAGGGGCCTGGGGAGAAGTTGAGAAAAGGGAGGGAGGAAGGAAGGGCCACTAAGGGGAATGGCTGGAGTTCTTGTTGACCAAGCTGAAGCCGAAGACAAGGTGAAATAGAAAGTGATGTGAGTGTCTTTGCAGAGTCTGGCAACGTGGTTTTTTTTTGGAGGGGGGAGGGCGGAGACACCAGGAGGGTTTTCTGCAAACCTGGTGATTTCATTCTTTCTAATTCTCAAAGGAAGTCTTTTGACTGCTTTACTGTGTTGCCATTGGCAGTACCTAAGGAGATTAACTGCAGAGATTGTTCCCTATACAAGGGCTTAAAAATGAAGAAAACTGGATAAGATTTTCGTAGGTTTATTTGACTTTGCCTCATTAAAATGAAATTGCGATACTGAGATTAGAAAAATGCCTTTATTCTGCTACCTTCTAAAAACTTAATTCTACCAACATCTCCCTAAAGTAGAGACTGTACCATTATGGGAGAGAAGTTTGGAAGCCCCACTGCCTCTGTGAAAAAGTGGCATCGGAATACACAGAGAGGAGAGAGTTTGTCCTCCCATAGTATGTTTAAGCACTGCTTTATTACAAAAGTTGATATCTGGGAAAATGGCACTTAGTCAAAAATAAAATTGTTAAAATGCCAAAACTAAAGTAACGGCAGACCGTGTTTGTAACATGTCTGTGTCAGTGTTTACATCCCTGTGCCTGGTTCATCATTGGTGTCATTGGGTGTATTCCTTCTCAGCTGTAAAGTATGTAAATTCGCCATTTCCCATTGATTCTCAGAAGAGAACAAATGCTTTTTTTTCCTGTGGACTAAACTGTGATAAGCCTGTCTGATAGCCGCAGTTGCCCACACCACGACAGCTCACACCTAAATGAGCAACAGAAGGCAGACACAACTACGTTTGGTGTCACTGTAGGATGAGCAAATGTTCCCGTGTTAGATGATGCTGAGAACAATGGGTCTGGGCTGGAGGTCTCTGCAGAGGTCCTGTCATCATTCACAGAGAGGCCACCTAGTCGGCAGACTTAGAGCACTCTGCCAGGAGCCCAGTGCTGGCTAGAGAGCACTAGTGGTCTATTTTGGTAATAATCCTCCTGCTTGAGTGAACCAAAGTTAGAGACACAACTTGATTTAATTTGTTGTTTCAGTGAGGCCATTATAGCAAATACCCTTTAGCCAGCTACTCGAACAGAAAGAAAATATTGTTACCTTAGTGTGCTCAAGAAAACAATATTCTTGTCTTGAGTTTATGGGAGTCCGGTGATGTAGCTTAGCACCACGTTCTGTGGGGTTTTGCATTTTGGCTTCAGGAATTATAAAAAAAGCATTGGATAAAAAGCACTCCTTAAGATATTAAACATTGGCATAGTGCACGCAAAACGATCAGATTCGAACTCTTCTCTCTTCTTACCTGTTCATATAGTTTCTCCTCTTCTGGCATATTCATTCACTACATATTGTCGGATTGTGAGTGCGTCACCAAAAGGGATATTTCTTGCCAACTCGAAATCTAAACAACTGCCTTCTTCCCTCATTATAACAAATTAGAGAAGATAAAGATTAAATTCTCAGGCCTATATACTCCTTCAGCCCCAAATCCATTAATTTAGTAAACCTCAAAGTCTGCAGAACAATATTTTAAAATCTCCCTTAGGATTCACTGCAACCAAAGTATATTTTTTCTTTTTAGGTAAAAGATGTATCACTTTATAGGCTGTTAAATATCCTGTATATATGTGAAAATATTAAATAATAATTAAATAAAAATAACCCTTTTTTATTACCTTATAGAAGTAACAAGTAACAGAGTGGTATATAGAATAATTTCACATACAATAAGCATTTTCTTATGAAAAATACTTTTTAAAAGATGACATTTTTGTTTTAAAGCCTGGGACCAGAACTCAGTTTTAAAATAAAATATCACATTATTGGATAATAAATTAATACTTTCAATGTTGAAATATCACAGGTAAATTCTAGGATCAAGCACTCATTTCAGCAATGAGATATGATTCCCTAATAAAAAAACTTTTTGAGGCCACTGTTGATCTTTGTTTTTCTAATTTTACCGAAGTGTAAATGCTCTTGCCAGAGAGAGTCAAAGAGAGGCACAGGGAGAGAGCACCCCTCTGGGGAGTAGTCATGCTGCAGTCCCTTCTCTGTTTCTCCATTCTTGGAGGATTTCAGCCTCACACATATGCACCTGGTATGTTTTTCAAGCTGCCAGGTCTGGGACTCAAAGCAGTCAGTCAGCTGAATGGGATCTAGCCTCCCCAACCACCGGGCCATTAAGACTGTGGAAGGTTGGCCACTCTTTGGTAATATATTGAAATCATAGTAAACTTTGTATCTGAGAGTATTAGGATGTTTGAGAATAACTCTTGGTTAAAACAATCTAACAAGTTCCATTATCACCACTGGTGGTCTTAACTACTTTAGGGAAGTAAAATAACTCCCCCAAATAATTAGAAACTCTTTGGACCCAAGTTTTTTTCTTTTATCCTGTAGTCCTGTAACAGGACTTATAAATCCTTACAGTCAGCCTCTGCTTCAGGTTCCTCTGACTGAGCTCGAGTTCTGTTCTTGGTATGGACACCTATGCGTGGTGTGGTACTTAGTGATGTCAGCACTTCATTCTCCTTGTGGCAGTACTGAGGAAATCAGTTAGTGCTGACCACTGGCTTAGTTGGGGAGAGTAACGCAGGCTTGATTAGGAGTTGTCAAACAGTAATTAGTCCCTTGAAGAACTCTAGGGCTCAGTGACTCCCCTGACCATGTGCCCTGTCCTCCGTTATTTCACCCATCCAGATTATTTTGTCTCATTGTCTGTCTGGAAAAGCTTTCATCTGCTCAAGCACCATCAGTCTTGGTCCTGTGATTGTGTTCATCTTAGCGGCAGGATTCTTTTTATCAGAAAAATAATCTCTCTTCCTTCTCCCATCTCTGCAGTTCCAGATTACCAGGAACAGGACATCTTCCTCTGGAGAAAAGAGACTGGATTTGGATTTAGAATTCTGGGTGGCAATGAACCAGGAGAACCTGTGAGTCTTTTTTTTTTTTTTTTTTTTTTTTTTTTTTTTGCCTTTCTCTCCCCAGTGCTATTTTCTGTGACTTTGCAGCAAAACGGCAGCAGTGACAAATCGCCAAGATTTGAGTCCAGCTCAGTGCAGCTCTGACTCTTTCATCTTGAGCAGTATCATTTTTTTAATGGGATATCGTGATAGACTTTTTTCCTGAGGGAGAATGGACTAGGACTTTTCTAAAAAGTCTGTATTAGTGTTTGTGAAAAGTGGCAGCGATAGCACCTGGAGACCCCCCACTAAGGAAAGGGAAAACAAAAAGCAAACTAGCGAGTGGTATCATTGTCAACTAACAAGACAATGGTCATGTTTTTCTGGCCAATTCTGTTCAACGTTCCCGCAGGTTTTGTACATGGAGTAGCTCGTGTGCAGAGAGCACTTCCCAATGCACTAGGATAGACTAGACAAAACAGAACCCTTGTCTTTACAAAAGTGGGTAAAGGACCCTGAACAGGGTGAGGATTCACTTAACCTCCCCAACCCCAGTTTCTTCAGCTTATAACATCACAGGGTTTTTTGGAAAGGAGAAAAGAGTACTGAAGATATGTATTGTTTATCCCTTTGTGATAATAATAATTACTGAATGCTTGTTGTGGACCAGACTCTGTGCTACAGGTTTTTAACACACATTCTCTCATGTAGCCATCAAATCCATACACGTTCGCTAGGTTTTCAGATCAGAAAATAACTACATAGAAAGGCTAATTAATTTGTCTAAGACCACATACCAGTGACAATGTAAATGGAGAGATTGACAGTGGCCTGACTCCAGAACCTATGTTCTTATGCACTGATTTATCAGAATTCTTTGAGAATTGTAAATGCCATGGAAAGGTAATGGTAGCATTATGATCTCCAGGACGGGCAAGGCAGGCACAAATATTTTTAGCTAAAGTTGAGTGGGTGATGAACATGACAGCAAGACAGTAAATATAAAGACTGCTCTATTTTTCAGATCCCAAAAGTTTACAGAAATGGGGCTGTGAACCCAGACTTTGCTTATATCATTCATTCAACAATATTTATTGCACTGTTGTTGGGCACAGTGCTGCACCCTCAAAGAGAAGCATTATTATTATTAGAATTAGCAGTTTTATGAAAAAGTGGTTCTTAGGTAGGTAGGAAAGGAGAAAAGATTTTACAAAGGCGGTAAAGTGGTTTTTTTCTGCAAAGGGGAAGAGTGACTCATGAGTAGACTACAGATACACATCACAGAATCAAGCAAGAACCATCCTTTCCACCATTTAAGAATTGTAGCAGCAGGATCGGCAGGTGGTGTGGTGGTTAAGAGCACTGGACTCCCACACGGCAACAGCGATTCAAGTCCTCGACCTGGCGGCTTGCTTTCTCACTTTCCATCTCCCTCTCACTCTCTCTCTCTCTCACTCTCGCTCTGTCCCTCTCTGGTCAAAATAAGTAAGCAAAGTTAAATAAAATAATTAGAAAAAAAAAAGAATTATAGCAACACCTAGCACAGTACCTTGTGCACAGTGGGTACTCAATAAGTGTTTGTGATGAGCATGCAGACATGAATAAAGGAATGAACTGAATTATTCCTGGAGATGTGACAGCCATCAGTGTAATAAGAGGGCCATGTTTCCTCCATCTTCCAATGACTCAACAGATTTACATTGGTCACATCGTACCACTGGGTGCTGCTGATACAGACGGCCGCCTGAGGTCCGGAGATGAATTAATCTGTGTGGACGGAACACCAGTCATTGGAAAATCACACCAGCTTGTGGTCCAGCTCATGCAACAGGCTGCCAAGCAAGGCCATGTCAATCTCACAGTGCGGCGCAAAGTGGTATTTGCAGGTATGTTTTTCATTCATTCCTTCAGACAGTGCATTGTCACTTCATGCACAGAAAAGGCCTCCTTCCCATGTCTGCCTCCTCAAGCATCTATTTTAGCAAATGTTTGCAAATGTGATCAAGCTCAAAATTTCCAGATGGCTTGCTTTTCTCAAACCCTGCAGAACTACTGTCATTCAAAAGTACTTTAATGTGTTATGTGCATATGTTCAGCAAAGGCTTCCTGAAGAAGGCTGGTTGAATGTATATTACCACCCTCTTGTCCCCATGCTAAGAACTTAGCCATCCTCTTCATTTGGTGATAATCTTCAACAAAAGGTTATTACATAAAAGTCAGAAGCATTATATCTTCCAATTAATAAAATAAAAATTAGGTTTGTGGTGTAAAATAAGCATCTAAAAAAAATTAGTGGTTTCATAATCTGTTGTTGACCACCATAGGTATTAAGGCAAGACTCCTTTTTTTTTTTCCCTCTCTCGCTGCTAGAAAGTTGTAGAGCTGCTCAGTTCTGGGTCATCTTTGATTCTTTCTTCCTGCCCAGAGGCTTCAAACCCTAGTTCTCAAAATACTCCATATCCTTTCAGGCTTTGCTCAAATATAACCATCCTCCCTGGAAATTCCCTCCTCCTTCCAGCTGCCTTCAAATTTTAGCATTCCCTTGCCATTCTTTTGATATATGGTGTACTTCTGTATCAAAATCTGCCATTTTGAAGCAGCTAATTGTATGTGCATGTGTGCGTGTGTGTGTGTGGAGAGAGAGAGATTTTCACTGACTTAACAGCTTTTTGAAAGCATACACCTTGATTGTTCATTTTTGTATGTCACTCCCACCACAAAGATTAAATGTTTTGTCCCTTGAATTACTGAAGAAATTGACATGAAATATTATGAGTTCTTTGTATAATTAATATTAGTAAAACAAATACCTAGGTGATAAAATAAATTGGTACCTTGTCAAAAAAAAAAAAACCCTAGTAATAACCCATTTTTAAATAGTATATAATTAATCACAGAATTAAGATATAAAATTCTAGTGTAGGAGTTCTGCCTGCAACAGCCATGGAACACGATATTACTCACCCATAGATTATGTCCCTAGAGCTCATTGATGGCCTCAAAATCCTTCTTAACACAAGATCCTTTGCAGCCAAAAGCAATCAGTAGAATTGGTGTTTTGAGATGAATTGAAAACTATATGACTTCCTTGCCCCCCCCCCCAAAAAAAATAGTATGGGATTGTGATATTTTGGGGGGTTTGTTTCGGGTTTATTTTTTAAATCTTTAATATTTTGGATTTTCAAGGTCTGTGTACAAGGCAGGCTAAAGCCATGAAGAGATACTATGCTAAAAGAAATAAGATAGTCTCAAAGAGACAAATACTTCCTATACAAGGTACCTAGAATAATCAAATCACAGGAAGAAAGAAGAATGGTGCTTCCCAGTGGCAGGTGGAAGGGGAGGTGGTAGTTAGTGTTTAATGAACACTGAGTTTCAGTTTGGGAAGGTGACAGAGGTCTGAAGATGGATGGTGATGTCAGTTGCATATCAGTGTGGATGCAACAAGGACAACTGTGTACTTAAGAATGGTTAAACTGGTACAATTGATGCCAAAACATATGAATATTTTTTCAAATAAAAAAATTATGAAAGGAGAAGCAAAAATAGTCTTATCCAAAACCTAAACACAGTTTTGTTTTTGGCATGGTCACTTCCACCTACTATATTGCCTGTTTAGGACTGAGTGCTTTATTATGTCACCTGACAAAGCAATGGCACTGGAATGGTGACTAAATTCAGAAGGAGGCTCCTGTATCCATATCTGTGATTGGAGTAGATGCTGACCTCTGAAAGCGAGGAAAAGAAGCTGTGTATACCCTTCACGGGTGCTGACAGGTAGTACAGTCAGCTTAGGGTCTTGCCTGATGGACAAAGCAGAAGCTGAGCAGAAATCTGACTCCAAGGAAGCGAGGACAAGAGTGTGCAGCAGAGGCTGTACCTGAGATGGTAGTCCTCATCGGTGCAGCCCACACCTGCACTTAGTGTATGCTTTCCTTGTGCAATGGGAAGTCTTTACCAGTGGACTGATCTTGCTGCAAACTTGAGTCTGAGCATGGATGTTGATATACTGTATGTTTTTAATTCTTTTTTTTTTTTTGGAGAGGTTTTATTTTGTTGCTATAGGGTGCGTGCGCTTGCCAGACAGACAGAGAGAGACAGAGAAATAGAAAGTGAGAAATCACCCCCCAGGGGGGATGGCCACGCTGCAATCCCTTCTCCTCCATTCTCCTCTTGGGATCTTGGGCACGCACACACACACGCCCGGCGTGAGTTTAAGCCACTGGGTCTGGGACTCGAACCACAGTCGACTACGTGGGAGTCCAGCGACATAGCTGTTACGCTAACTGCTGGTCCCTATGTTTTTAATTCTTGACAGAAAGAACCAACTCTGCAAAAATAATAATCCATGTGGTTTATTTCTAAGCACAAATATGAGGGACCTAGGCCCAGAGAGGAGGCAAAAAAGGCCTTTCTCAGGGTGATCAGGAACAGGGGTCCCTTTTATTTGATTTTGAGAGTGAGAGACAAAGTTTGGAATTTAGTGAATTTAGTTTGGTCTGGTCCAAAAAGGTGGGACATGTGGAAGTGGGAGGCTTGTAGGTTATAGGTGGGTTTTTACAGTTTTTAGGTTGGTGATTGGAAAAGAAAGGTGGCTGAAATCAGAAAGAAATGTACTTTAACAGAAATAAGGAGGCTTAATATACATTACAAAGATACTATGCCAAGGAGAAGATGTAATAAGAGTCCTGTTATCAGTGGGTCAAAATGGTCTGTTAATGTTTGTGGGCATGACTCCCTCCAGACCCTCTGAAAGAATTGTGGAAATAGGAAAATACAGCCTTCTGTCCTCAAAGTGATCACGATTTGGGAATCTTCTTTGGTGTTCACATAATGTTCCTGGAAACCAAATAGTTGGTGGTATTTGTGAAGAGGACCTGTTTTCAGCCTCTATTTCCATGATGTAAGGCCAACTCACCTCTTACCTTGGCTAATCTCTTTATTTCTTGCAAGTTTGTGGAGTTGGGAGACCCAGGTTCAGCTGGGTGGCAGGGCACAGTTTTTGGCAAAGCCAGGTAATACAGACAATCATCTCTCTGTCACAGTCCCCAAGACAGAGAACGAAGTGCCCTCCCCAGCCTCATCCCACCACAGCAGCAACCAGCCCGCGTCGCTGACCGAGGAGAAGCGCACGCCGCAGGGCAGCCAGAACTCGCTGAACACAGTGAGCTCGGGCAGCGGCAGCACGAGCGGCATCGGCAGCGGCGGTGGCGCGGGCAGCGGCGTGGTGAGCACCGTGGTGCAGCCCTACGACGTGGAGATCCGGCGCGGGGAGAACGAGGGTTTCGGCTTCGTCATCGTGTCCTCGGTGAGCAGGCCCGAAGCAGGCACGACCTTTGGTGAGTGCAGAGCTGATTTCCCCAGGGTCTCCCGCCTCGCTGGGGAGTGTGCTCTTGCTGGTGAAAGACAGCTGAAGGCTCCTAAGAGAAATGCTTTACTGCCTGTGCTTTAGGTAAATTCTTAATTGGGGATGGAGTATACGTGATAGTTCTTTCCCTTCCGAAGGTTGGGGATATTTTTTTTTTAACCCTTTTAGGTTCTGTTCTGAATATGTGATCAGACACAACTTCAATCACACAATAAGATTGTCGTGAAATTTGAGTAGCAACCTCTTGACAATGCAGTATCCAAAACTTTTGCCAGAAGAGGACTTTAGAAAGGCACGCAGTGGGTTGTCATTAATAGCAGTAGTCTCAGAGAATCTTGAGAGTTTAAAAAGGAGCCCAAGGCTGTAAAATGCCCAGGAGAATCAGAAGTATATGGAATAAAATTACATGAGATGCTCTTTCCACCTAATCTACGGTCCTTTCTGTACTCTATTCCCATCTGATTTTTTTTTTTAATTTTAAGTAATATTTTTGCTATTGCTTGATTAAAGTCTTAGTGAAGAGTCATTCGAATTTCCTGTTTGGTCCTGACAGATGTTAAACATTTCCGCGAATATGGGAAAACACTCTTGTCACCCTTTGAGAAGGCTAACTCACTGCTGGGTGCACTGGCCAAGACTAATAAAAACCCACATGATTCCGGGAAATAGTAACTGATGAATCTGTTTCCCATTAGAAGGGATTGTGCCCATGCACTCCAAAAATGATCTGCCTTCCTGATTAGATAAAAGTCACTCCTTATCTCTCAAGCGTATTATTAATCACGGTGGAATGTGATGGGAGTGGGGAAAGGACTCCGCAAGCTTTGACTTGTACCTCAACCCTATCCCCAAATGACTTATCCACATGAAGTCTGAAGACAGTGGCCTAGATCACCCTCTGGCTGAGATCGACAAGGTCCCACATTTTGTTAGCATTATGATCCAGTAGAATTCAGCTTCACCTCCATCTCATCTTGGTATGTTGCTTCCTGCTAAAGCTGTCTTTCCCCTAAAGTTTACGTTTGGTGGGGGGCAGTGACTCAGCCAGGTCTATGCATGTGTGGCTGCTGTGATAAACACCCACTACTAATAGTGCCTTTATGAGCTACATTAATACAGTTATTGCTGCATGTCACGGACGGATGAGGACCTGGCATCAAGGCACTTTTTGTTTGTTTGTTATTAAATTAATTCCTAAGACTATTTCGTGCCACTTAACAGAAAGGAGAGAGGAAGGAGAAAGGGGATAAGAAATTCTTAGTTGCTTTCTTTAGATCTACAATTTGACTGCTTGTATACTGTGTGATGACTACAGAATTCTCAATTTACTTTCTAGAGAAAAATTGCAGATAAGTCACGTTGCAGGCTGTGTGTTATTTAATGCACATTGACTGATTGCTTTCACTCACAGCTTCATCTTTGATTATTTTCCTTTGGCTCTTATGAACAAATTAAACTTTCTTTAATACCTTGCATGAGACTTCTGAGCTATGCAGAACTTTCTTGATACTTGCTATTTGATACCTTTGTCATGTAAGTTGTTCTTGGACATGAGCTAAACTGAATCAAGGCCTTGAATTTGGATATGGAAGCTTTCTACCACATCTACCTGCTGGGTAGTAAAAGACTGCTGACTTTTTAAAAATTCTTTGACATCCTGTAATGTAAACTCTGGCAAATCTGCTGAGATTCAAATGAATTAAAGTACATTTTTTCCACATATTTTACCCTTAACGTCCAAATTATGATGGAAGAGCCTCCTCAGTTAGTTTCAGCGTGTCCTACATGAATTTTGTCACCCTTTCCAAAAGTAACTCGACACATAACTATTAATATCGTCATAGTCCACAGAAAGACACAATTTTCAGAGTAGATGACTATCCATTAGATACTTGAAAACACAATATGCAATTAGCCAGAAACCCTCTGTCAGACCTCAAAGCCAATTTTTCACCTCTATCTAGAAGTTAGCAATGACATAGAGAACCTCAAAGTGCACAGTAAACCTTCCTCTGCAAATGCCCATTTCCTGATTTTCATATTATGGCTGTGCAGTAACTGATGATGAGAAAGGAGATGATTAAAGGAAAAGAGTTGAGGGGTGAATTGAACCTAGCTTTGGATCAATGTCTTCAGTCTGAATAGGCACTCAATTTTCATATTCCTTTGAGGAGATTTTTGTGAGGCAGGAGGATGGTTTCAAAACTAATGAGCCAGTCGGGCCCCGCGCTGAAAGCACATGAGAAAGTCTGACTGAGCAAAGGTCCTGAAAGGAAAAAACAAGTGTCAAGGTTGGGTGCTTTCTTGGCTCATCTCTTATAATTATGCCCTTTTTCTCAAGCTTTCATCATTCTGGATAGAAGGCAGAAAGTCTAAGTGTTTGTACATTAGATGTTTTCACATGGAAATGTGGATGCTAGCATACTCTTAGGCCTTAACAGAAGCCCAGTGATTTTTCTCAATGGAGAAAGAACAAAACATTGGCAGAAGCTTAAACAACAGCTGGCAAAAATGAAGTGAGATGAACACAGAATGAGTAAAACCAACCATCCAATTCTCTGGGTTTCACATTTGCAGTCTCCAGATAAGCCAATGACAGGTTATTTTGGGGGCTCTCAGGAATCTTTGAAGTTGCCAAATAACCCAAAATTATTCTACTGATTTTGGGGGGTGGAGGGGTGGGATTTTCCTTTAATTTTGAATCAAGAAGGGACTGCAGCAATGCACTGTTGTTTCAGGGCAATAGCTTCTTATGCAGACACCCTGAATATTGCCAATGTTATGACCATCGGCGCAGAGCTCTCCTTTAATAACATTTGCTTAATGCTTCAATTAATTAACACTTAACCTTCTCTTTCCCTTTTCAACCCTTTTTCTCCTCCCTTCACTATATTCCCACGTAACTTTAAAAAAAAATAAAACTCAATATCAAAGCAGGCAATGCATGTGTGGCTATGCCTCACAAAATAGGTCGGATTATTGAGGGGAGCCCTGCTGACCGCTGTGGCAAGCTGAAAGTAGGAGACCGGATCTTGGCAGTGAATGGATGTTCCATCACCAACAAATCCCATTCAGACATTGTCAACCTAATCAAGGAAGCGGGAAACACAGTTACCCTCCGCATCATTCCTGGGGATGGTAAAGTATACCTATTATCTCTCTATCTCTCTGTCTCTCTTTCTCCCTCTCTCTGTCTGAGTGTCTTTCTCTCACTTTCTTTCTTTCTTTCATTAGTGTTCATGTAATCGAATAGTATGAAGTTAGAGGCAGCTGTATCCATTCCTAACTGAACATACCTATCAAACAACTGTGAGCCATCTTAACTAAACCATATCTCACTTCTTATTTCACTAATCCCCTTGCCCTGTGACTCTTGTCTTGCTGCAGATATACAAGTTTCAGAAAATCTTTCATTTTTCCCAGCTTATTTTGTTTCTGGTGTCCTTGTCTTCAAAACTATAGAATTGTCTTCATGCAGGTAATAAAGATCCCCTGATATTCTACATTATTAATACTTTTTTTTTTTTTTTTTTGAGAGAGAGAGAATTTTGCTATGTGGCGCATTCGCTCACTGGAGAGGCAGAGAGAGACAGAAAGCAAGAAATCACTCCCTGCGGGGATGGCCATGCCACAATCCCTTCTCCTCCTTTCTCTTCTAGGGATCTTGGGCGGACATGCACACGTACCTGGCATGAGTTTTAGCCGCCAGGTCTGGGACTCGAACCGCAGTCACCTACGTAGGAGTCCAGTGGCGTAACCATTATGCCATCTGCTGGTCCCTCATTAATGATGTTTTTAAGCAGTCACTGAAATTTAACTATAGTATGGTGACTTCATAAAACCTACATAATGGCAGTGTAGAGCCAGTGCTGACTTTTCAGAATAAATGAATGCACTGGTTTCTGTTTTGTTTTGTTTTATATTTGTTTTGTTTTACAAAATGGGAAAGACTTCAGATTTCTACCTACTTGATTTTTTTTCTAATTTTAAATATAGATTAAGAAAGAATTAAATCTCAATGTCTTTGATAGGGTATATCTACATTAAACTAGGCCTCTTCTTGTTTGGGTTGTTTGTACGTTTGGGTAAATTCTTTCATACCTTTGGCAGTTGCCTACTACCAGCACTCAAAGGACATTGGGCATTGTCTGCAGTGGATGTTAATAGCAGCTAGTGGGCAGAGACCACAGTTAGCTCTAAACATCTTACAAAGCACAGGACAACTTCCACAATAAGATAATTACCAAGTATAAAATATCAGTACTTTGTTTATTATTCATGTTTAGTAAAAATGAAGTTGATCTACTAATGTCAGTAAATGTAGATTCTCAAGGGAAATCCTGAATATTGACTCCATTCTAGGGTGACTCTGCCCTTGGGAGGAAAGTGATACTTCTCTCAAAAATGTTTTTTTAAATTCTTGCTACACATTATAAAATGAAACATATACTCAAAAAGTCAGTATTTCTCAAGAGGAAAATGTAGTATGTAGAGATGGTATGATACAAAGCTAACCGTGGTCTCTGCCCACTAGCTGCTATTAACATCCACTACAGACAGTTTTACCATAAATCTGTAAAATAAAATCAGAGATTTTTATCTAAGTTGTTCACAAATTAATATTTTTTTTTCTTTATTTGGAGAGGTTTTTTTTTGCTGTAGGGCGCGTGCGCTCGCCAGACAGAGAGAGACAGAGAGATAGAAAGCAAGAAATCACCCCCTGGGGGGATGGCCACGCCGCAATCCCTTCTCCTCCATTCTCCTCTCGGGATCTTGGGCACGCAGGCACACGCACCCGGCGTGAGTTTAAGCTGCCAGGACTCGAACCGCGGTCGACTACGTGGGAGTCCAGCGACATAGCCATTACGCTAACTGCTGGTCCCACAAATTAATATTTTTACATGCTCATGATTAGAAGGCAAGGGATATACTTCAAAATTTGAGTGATGTAGTTAGCGCCTTACCAAAAAAAAAAAAGCAAAACCAAACAATAAATATTTGAAAATTGTTGATTCCAAGAACAGAGAAGTTTGTCTGAACCAAAAATATGCTAAACCAAATGTGGAGGGAAAAATTAGCTCCTTGAATGATAGCCTACTTCATCCTCCTTCAAGTGCATGGTTAGTAATTTACCATCTGGTCTGTAGTCCATTCCACCAATTCACCACTCTGGAAAGCTATTATAATTTAGGAAAGTGATCACAAGAT
This sequence comes from Tupaia tana, assembly GCA_026018925.1. NCBI lineage: Eukaryota > Metazoa > Chordata > Mammalia > Scandentia > Tupaiidae > Tupaia > Tupaia tana. The sequence goes on from JAKSZU010000022.1 coordinate 26,637,720, forward strand.
GATAAAACATAGGTTCCTAATGTAAAGGGTGAAGGAAGCCAGAAAAATAAAGTAACTAATGGTTGAGAGCGCCAAATGTAGTCTATAAATTTAAACACAATTATCTACATTGCCATGGAGAGATTTGAGGAAACTAATCCAAAAGAGCAGGTGGACACCAAAATTGACTTGATGATCCTGAATTGGTCAGTCTTGATGTGGGAAAGAGAATATCCCAAAAAGGAAAGAAGGAAATAAAGCACTCCTTGAGGAAAGGGTTTAGAAATAGAGTTTGAAATCAGGAAAGACATAGATAGAAGTGACTTATGCTACAGGATACATACTAGGTGTTTATTAAATAAGGTATAACAGAAAATGTTTTTTTGAAAATCTGAACACCCCCAAAAAAATGCAATGCAGTGTGAATTATCCCATAAAAGTTGGCAATAAAAGGCATTTAAAATTTTAACACTTAGAAAATATGAAATTCATGGGGCCAGCAGGTGACCTGGTGGTTAAGGCTCTGGACTCTCACATGGCCAACTCTGGTTCGAGTCCTGAAACCAGCAGTTGCAAAATTATGCCAGGCTCATGTGTGTGCATGCGTGCATGCATGTCCAGAAAGGCCGAGAGGAGAATGGAGAAGGGATTGTAGTATGATCACCCCCTTGAGGGCTGATTTCTCACTTTATTTCTCTCTCTGTCTCACTTTCTCCTGTAAATGTACACCTCCTATGACAAAAGATATTTAAAAAAAAATGAAATTCACATTGTCATCTCATCTGCTCCCTTGACTAGGAGAAAATAAACATAAACAGGATTGATTTTTTTTTAAGGCAGCACATGTTCTTCTGAGGTTGTGATTTCATCGAGGATATTTTAGGAATTTGTGGCCATTGTAATAAGACTCTGCACCAGTTACTTTGTAGGTGTCAGAGAGCAGGTAAAAGGAATCAAGTCTGGTGGAGAACGAGCTCATCTTCTAAAAGGGACCAAAAATTGCCTTCTTGGAAATTAGAGTTGAGGCAGTGGGAGTTAGATTTCCGGAGAGATGCTGGAGAGATTCAGGAGGATTTTGCAAACACCAGGAAGACAGAGAGTGACCATCATGGTCTGGTGAAGAGAAAATCATGCTGAATCCACTTCTTCTCTGTGAAATTATGTTGGATGTGGTTGATGGCAGGGTAGAAGGTGCTCTGTGTTAGGGACCTCTGGCCTCCTTTAGATCTTCCACTCTAATATTGATTTCATCAAGTAGCCCAAAGGCTATTTGTTTTGTGATGCCTATGAGAAAGCTAAAGTTCTTAATTCAGAGTGGTTTCTAAGCTCTTAGAAATCCATCCTGTCTGGATACTGTTCTCAGAAATCTTAAGAGCCACTTCAAGAAGATACCCTCACTGGGCAGTTCTCAGAACCCACTTTGAATCCACTTCTTTATCTCATTCATGCTGCCTCATTCTTTCTCCAGCATCACTTAATCTCGATCTAGTTTTCCTCACTGTGCTTCCCCCATTTCTCTCACTCCTCAGACACAAGCTCTAAAATGTGACTCTCCTGTATTTGGGATTACTGTGCTGTTAGCAGGCCTTTCCTCCCAGACCTTGGTCAGGCCAGCATCAGGAAGTCTTGACCCTGTGCTTTCACTGTCTTTCAGACTGGGGGTGAAAGGGGCGGTGGGGCGGGGTAGAAACTTGTCTCCTGTAACATATGGGTAAAGGTTAGTAAATACATAATGACATCTCATAAAGCCACAGAGAATAGGTGAAAGTACTGAGTCTGAACTTAAAATTTGACAAGTCTCACAATACTCACATGAAAATGACCCACACAGTCTGAGTAAGAGCGAGACTTTCATCAGAAAAGGCAGAACCTCACTGAGCCAGGCTAACATGGAACCATCAGACTGAATCAAATTCAAGAGAACGAAAATATTCATGAGCTTAAAATATATATTATTTAAATTAGAGTCTTAAATTTGTACTTCAGATTACTCTGATCTGAAGTAGTTGTTAATATGGGGGTAGCACTTGACAAAGCAGATACTGCTTTTTCCTTGACAAAGGCATAGATTATTAAAACGTCTCCCTCAACTTTTCAAATATTTATGGGATTCTAATGTTTTAACACTGGCTTCAGATATTTATTACATATATGTTTATTCATTAAAATATTGATTGTATCCTTGGTTGAATTGTTTGGCTTTTTCATGTGGATTCTGAAAGAGAGGCTAAGAATATTAACATGCAAACAAGGTTAGCAGTGTGATCATTCATCATGGAGATGGTTAGAACCCAAGGTAGAAGCTCTTGTCAGAAGAGTAAGTATCAGGCTTTAGATCAGCCCCACAACTGTGCCTTGAGAGTTAGGATATACTTTTCTTGATACATAGCTACTATGGAAAGTACAGCACTACACATTTTCACTCCTCTGAGAGAGCTAATGTAGGTATAAATACTGTTTAATAGAGGATATAGGGTACTTTCTATAATTCGTCATAAAAATATTCAGTCTGGGGACCAGCAGTTGGTGTAATGGCTATGTCACTGGACTCCCATGTAGTTCACCACGGTTCAAGTCCCGGACCCAGTGGCTTAAATTCATGCCCGGCGCGTGTGCATGCATGCCCAAGATCCTGAGAGAAGAATGGAAGAGAAGGGATTGCAGTGTGACCATCCCCCCTGGGGGGGTGATTTCTTGCTTTCTGTCTCTCTTTCTGGTGAGCACACGGACCCTATAGCAAAAAAATCTCTAAAAAAAAAGAAAAGAAAAGAAAAGAAAAAATAATCTGTTCATTTGCCTGGAGTTTTAAAACTCAAATTCATTGACACTCTTTCTAGCACTTCTGCTGAAAGGCAGAGAAACTCATACTCTTGTTTCAGGCGCTTTCTTTATATTTTTTTCTGTAATATGGGGCAAATTTTGCTTTGGGATAGAGGCATAAGTTTTTGATAGTGGGCTTCATCTCTCTATTTTAAAAAGTTAGAGAGCCTGTTATCAGATATAATCTTGGTTTAATTCCAAACAAAGACTTAAAAGTTCATTAAGCCAAGTATAACTTTACTAATATTATAAAAGCATCCTAGAAATCTACGATATGCTGAAAAGTATTTATTGCTCTGAAGATGACCCATGAAATCTAGCAGTTGAAGAAAGATATTTTGTATTTTAATTGATTGACAGTCCTGCGTAGAGAAATTGATAGTATTTATGCAGTAAAATAAAAACACTGCTTATTTGAAAGGAAACTTCCAATTAGATATGGTTTTCTTCATACCAATATGTAAGTCCTTTGTAAACAGAAGAAGTCTAGAACAAGCAGGCCTTCGTTTAGTTCTCAGTGCCTCCATGTGCTCCTTGAGTGACCTTGAGGTTATGATCTACCTTTTCTAAGCCTCAGTGGTCTCTATTGGTAAAGGGTAGGAAGGAGCAAATAACTGCACCTGTTTTATCAAGTGGTGAGAATTAAATGAAGCAAGGCCCATGGTAATGAGCTCGTCTGCACAGTGCTTGGCGTATTATAAATGATCAGTTCATGGTAGTTGCTCATAGGTTAAGAAAAACAATGAAAGAAGGAAAAACTTAGTGAACTCAAATAGATATTTGCATATTAAATTTTGCATATTAAATGTTAATTTTAAAATGCTTAAAGTTATGCTTTGACCCCCAAAATATTTACATATACATAAAAATGGGAAAGTAGAAAGGAACGTTAATCAAGAGATTCTATTGATATGTGCATTGAAAGCTTTTCTATGATACCTCATCAAACCATAAAGGCAGCAGAAATATAAAAATTGGTTAAGAATGGCATCTGATCTGCCTAGAAAACCCTTGCTACCAAGAATATACAGGCATGCTATAGAGAAGCCTTTGTACAATTCAGTAATTATAATCACTTTAATTACAGAGAAACGTTCTTTTTGGTATCCCGATTATGATTTCCCCATGGCCCAAATAGTCTTGTGATTTCCCAGAAAGTCTGCATGAAATGAATTACAATGAGCAATCTGAACTTTGCTGCAGGTCTGGAAAATGTGTTTTTGAAAGTTCTAGTCAGTCTTGTGGACAGGCTATGTAGTCTGTTTATCCTGTATACTGATAGAGTGGGCACACTTTGAGAAATATCACTAAAATTCATCACTTAGTTTTTGCTGGTTAACTGGGCATGGCGGGGAGTGATATGAAGGAGGTAGTATCTGAAGGCTCTGGAAAAGAAAATGACTTCTATTATAATAGCAATCATAAAAATGCACTAATAATGCTTTCAGCATTATAACAATAATAAGTACATGTTGCCAATAAAAAATAAGCTAACTGTGGGTTTTTATTGAGAGTTTTTTTTTTTGTTTGTTTTTTTTTTTTTTTTTTTTTTTTGCTATAGGGCGCGTGCACTCGCCAGACAGACAGAGAGACAGAAAGCGAGAAATCACCTCCCAGGGGGGGATGGTCACGCCACAATCCCTTCTCCTCCATTCTCCTCTCAGGATCTTGGGCATTCACGCACACGCGCCCGGTGTGAGTTCTAAGCCACCGGGTCCAGGACGCGAACCGCGGTCGGCTACGTGAGAGTCCAGCGACATAGCCATTACGCTAACTGTTGGTCCCAAGCTAATTGTTTTTGAGCAATTTTTCTGTGCCAGGAACTATCCCAAACACTTTTCTTTCAAGTAATCATTGCCCCAGTTTCCTTAGATATTTCTGCTAATCCTCTGGGTGCAGATGAGGACACTGAGGCATAGAAAGTGAAAGTAATTGACTCAGGTAGTAACTGTAGAGCCTAGGATGCAAAGTCAGATTGTCTGATTACAGAATCTGACCACCTACCCGTTGCCCTAAACTGCCTCCCAGTGAGGTTGAGAAGCACCATATCCTCTGCGGATGGTTAGAAGTCATATAGGCTTAGCAAAGGCTCCGAGTCCTCAGAAAAAGTAAAATTCAGACACACCAAAACTTGTACCTTTGTTTCACCCATTATTTCCCAAACTTAATTGACCATAGGTTCTTTTCCAATATGTAGAAACATTTGGTAAAACAGATTGTGGTAAATACTGTCGTAAAGCCTGAGTAGGATTCACACAGCAATTCACTTGATCTGGTTACATTAGCTCATTCATCTTGTGATTTAACTATGAGAATAATGGACTTTTACAGCTGGAGGATACACTGTTGAAATCATATTTCAACTTTCTCATTTTGCAGGGAGTTTAAATACTTTTAGAAGTTCCCACAGTGATAAATAAAAAATAGTAGGAAGGGCTATATATACAAAAAATGATATTGAGTGTTTACTTTATACCAAACATTGCCTATTCTTTGATCCATGGGAGAGGAATTACTGCCAGCATCACCTTTTATAAAATGAGAAAATGCACACAGATAGTGAATAGAGAAAATGGGGACTTAAACCTAGTTCTAATGCTCAAAGCCAAGTATTTAACTCCACGATGTAATGAATATAATGTAAAGGAAGCCAGAAATGAGCCTTAGGAAATTAAGATGGAAGAGAGATCATAAATAGTTGGGATTTGTGAAATGTACTTTATCCCACAACTGTAGTGGAAAGAGATGTATTCCGGGTATCCCAGTTTAGAATACTTGTTTTCCCATAGAAACCTTGTTATACCGGATGGTAGATATATCCATTCAGAAAACATTTGAGAGGCCTGTTGTAAAGCATAGGACTCATGGAAACTTCTAGACTTCATGGTACACCAAGAATTACATTGGTATTTACAGGCTAATCTTAGAACCTAACCATCCAGTTAGCATTTTCTTGATTAAGAAATATATGCCACATTCAAACAGTCAACCTAAAAATAAGTATTAAAAGTATGACTTATTCATATTTGGTTGCCACCTGCCTTCATCCTGATGGAGAAATAATTAGTAAAAGAATGTAGAACCGTGACTACATGAATGGTTAAATTTTAATACATGCATGTTGGTATCTAGTCCTCAGGAGTGTTTCCAGATTCTGAATCTCCAAACTTCTAGAGATTAATGGAGTTGCTTATGAATGTGATTAGTGGAGAAGAAAGTCAATTTACATAAGAATATAATTGTATTCATTACATTAAGGTGGCTTCATGATTTATACAACTTATATTTACAAACTCTGCCTCAAACTAATGCAAGTTTTAAAATTAATCTTTCATGAGTGGTACTAGATGAGATCTGTCAGGAGTTCCATATTTTCAGTTGTGCTTCATTAAAAGCAATGAGGAAGAAAGTGTTTATTATGTATGTGTGTTTAACAAGATGTGTGCACACTTTTGAGTTTAATATTCACATGACGATATCAAGCAGACTCACTAAATATTGGTAATAAATTGCAGGGTATGTTAGCAGAGACATTTACTGTCGGCTTGTAAAATTCTGGAAAATAATTCTGGTGGGGTGCAGCATTTTGATGGGACTGCCATTTTTCAGTGACAGAATGAGAGACACTTACCTTGGCCCCGGTTTTAGAGCAGCGGTTTCTGTGACAAATTCTATTTCATTTATGGGGATGTCTAGCTGGGAGGAAGGTTCGTGGGAGCATGTGTGGCCCACATGTGAGATCTTAGAATGGTTCATTAAACTCCTAATTGTTTAGAAAGTTGAGTCAAACTGTTTGAAATGGTGACAGAGAAGGCACACTTGGCATTCAGGTCAGGGCTTTTGCACACCTCCTGGTTTGACAATGTCTTCTCTGGGACCTTCATTATTTTATGTTCTGTTTCTCCCTACAGAGTCCTCAAATGCCACCTTGTTGACCAATGCAGAGAAGATTGCCACCATTACCACCACACACACCCCTTCTCAGCAAGGGGCCCAGGAGATAAGGTCAGATGAGCCTTGATTTCTTTTATTATTTTAAAGGAGAAAAAAGTAACTCCAGCACAACTATCCATGTCCTTGATTCTTTCTCAGTTTCCTGGTGAATCGCTCTTACACTTATTTCTCTCACCTTGGCAGAAATACCACCAAAACAAAGCAGGAATCTCAGTTTGAGTTCAAAGCACCCCAGGCAACACAGGTAAGGGCTGGGTCTCTTTTTCCCTCTGTATATTTTGTACATTTCCTTACAATTTTCTGGAGATATGTTTAGGAGGGTTTTTGTTTGTTTGTTTGTTTTTTAAAGGCATCTCTAGTTAAAATAATTAACATTTTATGTCATTTACCAAATACATACATTTGCTTGTCTTAGGAAATGATATTTTATTTTAGTCCCTTTGAAAATATTTCTAGATAGCCTTTTGTAGGAGAAAAACAAAGTGAAAAGCTGCAATTGGCCCAAAGATCAGAAATAAGAGAAAAAAGCAAAGCTCTTGGGACCAGCAGATGGCATAATAGTTATGTCGATGAACTTCCACGTAGTCAACCGCAGTTCGAGTTCCAGACCCAGCAGCTTAAAACTCATGCTGGGAACATGTGCATGCTTGCCCAAAATCCTAAGAAGAGAATGGAGGAGAAGGGATTGTAGTGTGGCCATCCCCCTGGTGGTGGTGGTGGGGGGGGTCATTTCTCACTTTCTGTCTCTCTGGCGAGTGCACACACTCTATAGCAAAAATCTCTCTCTCTTAAAAAAAAAAAAGGAATATTTATAAGCTTATTTCTGCCAAGAAGATGTATTTTTTTTTTTTTTTTTTTTTTTTTTTTTTTTTTTTTTTTTGGAGAGGTTTTTCGCCATAGGGCGCGTGCGCTCGCCAGACAGACAGAGAGAGACATAGAGACAGAAAGCGAGAAATCACCCCCCAGGGGGGATGGTCACGCCGCAATCCCTTCTCCTCCATTCTCCTCTCGGGATCTTGGGCACGCACGCACACGCGCCCGGCGTGAGTTGTAAGCCACCAGGTCCGAGACGCGAACCGCGGTCGACTACGTGGGAGTCCAGCGACATAGCCATTACGCTAACTGCTGGTTCCCAAGAAGATGTATTTTTGATAAGGCATTTCTCAGGCTTGTGAATTTCAGGTGAGACTCATAGAATAAGACACCTGTCCCTATGCAAATAATAGCAGAAGCAATTCGGGAAACATTGGGTAATGAAAAGTGAAATTTGTTCTGTTATTATGGCCACCATAGACCCTTCAGTAGTTCATTCATGATTCTCCTGCGGGATGGTTACTGCACTGCAGATGTGTAGAGGTTATTGTTGGCACCGTCATGGTGGGTACTGTTAGCATTTATCCAGTGTAGGTCAGGAAGGCTGAACATCTGTCATTAAATGGGAAAGTATTATGCAATGAAGAATTTTCCTGGCTCAAATGCCAATTGCAGCCTTACTTATTAGATTTTAATACATGCATGTTGTGTTAGATACATGCTTATAGAGAGGCATGCTTGTGGATATTTTCAGATTTTGAATCTCCAACTTCTGAGATTAGTGCATATCAATGAAGATGGTTAACAAACAATTAAAACCCATCAAAAGGGGTGTCTTTTTGCCAAGTCAGCATAAAGAAGAATGTTTGGGAAGACGTGGAGAGAAATATGTGTGGATTTAAGTTCTTCTAGAATGATTGCATTTATTTATTTGTTTGTTTGTTTATTTATAAATAGGAGCAAGATTTTTACACTGTGGAACTGGAGAGAGGAGCCAAGGGATTTGGCTTTAGCCTTCGAGGAGGCCGAGAGTATAATATGGACCTCTATGTTCTGCGCTTAGCAGAAGATGGTCCTGCAGAAAGATGTGGAAAAATGAGGGTAAGTAGGGAGAATACAGAGTGGATGTAAATAAACCATCTACACTGACTTCTTGACATATATATTTTAAAACAGTTATGTTTATGAGAATTACATTTTCTGTTTTTTTATAAGACACTCTAAATGCATGATTCCTACCAAACCATGTTATTTCTCTCTTTATAAAGCCTAGTTAGTATAGCTGCTAAAAGTAAATGAGCCTTCCAACTCTTTGGGGATGAATGAAAGATTAAAATTACTTAAAGCATATTAAAGTAGATATTTTCTGAATGCTATTTCCATAGTTTTTGTCTTTATGGTTCAGGCACATCACTTCCCGGGAGTTCTGGGTACCCCAGGATGCGTAGGGACCTCAAAAGCTGTGCAGATTCCAGGTAGTGAGCTCCATTCTCTCTGGAGCTAGTCAGAAGCCATTTTACCCTCACCTCAGAGAGAGCAAGGGGCCAACAACTATGTGGCATAAATATTCCAAGTTTCTCCATAGTAGTCAAAGTTGCAAATTTTAAATATTCAAATGTTGAAAGACGATCGCATACTATTTTGCTATCTGATATCTGTTACTTTGGATGAATGTGTCGTTCTCTTGGGCAGAGTAAATGATGAAGAAGAACTAGATCTTTTACTCATTATGGGTAGGTCACATAGATTGAGAGGTCTACATGGAGAGCCATTTGCAACAAATTAAAAGTTACCAAACAGTCAGGTCAGGTTAGGATAGGAAAAAAGTAAATGAAATTGAGCCTGAGCAGAGAAAGAATGACAGAGGGTGAGGAACTAAATATTTGTCCTGAAGTCATAGTCTTGTTTTTTTTTTTTTTTTTTTTTTTAAGTTTTTCTAAAATAACTTTTTTAAAAAGTTTTACTATAGGTTACTTGTGTTTGCTGAGAGAAGAGAGAGAGAAAGTGAGAAGTCACTCCCTCTCCCCCAAAGAGGAATGATCATGCCACAATCTCTTCTCCTCCATTCTCCTCTGAAGATTATGGGCGCACATGCACAAGCACCTAGTGTGTTTCTCAAGCCGCCAGGTCTGGGACTCAAACCTCACAGTTGGTCCTATGGGATCTGCCGCCTTAATCTCTGCACAACCTGCTGGCCCCCAAAGTGAACTTCTTAATATATTTTTTTAATTGAGAAAGTAGAACAGGAATATGGTTTAAGAAAATATAACAGTGAAAAATGGTGCCTAGTAAAAATGCAGTTTCCAGGGCCAAGCATCATACCTGCTTCTTATGTATCCTTGCATTTTGCCTGTGCATGCACAATTTGCGCACAGACCAGGAAAGATAAATAGTGGTATATATTTCTTTTTCTTGAATGTTAATTCATAGGATTTGCTTTCCCTTATCTTTTATTACCATAAAAAGTTTCTGGCTGAATGAAATATTATCTTCATGATATTTTATAATGGTATAGAGTTCAATAAAGCACATGTATATGAATTATTTGCTTTGATCCCCATAGCTTGATAGGTGTGGATGTTGCTGTCATCTCCTTCTACAGATGAGAAAGTGAATACCAAGAAATTGAAAGACTTAAGCATGATCACTTGACCAAAAAGTGATAGGATTCAAATTCAAGGATTTAGCCTCGAAAGCCAGTGATTTTCCTGTTCTTTCTTGTAGAATGTAAGCTCCATGCCAGCAGGAATCTGGCCTGTCTTGTTTACTCCTTTATCTCCAATGCCTAGAAGAGCGGCTGGCATAGAGTCAGTGCTGCAATCAGTGGTCTCATCTGCAGGCTCACCTGGGGAAGGGTTTGCTCTACGCCCCCTCATGGTGGTTAGGATGTAGTGCCTATTGGTGCCTTTGGGGCAGCTGCCTGGAGCTCTCCCTCATTTCCTTGCCATGGAGCTCCATAAGGCAGCCCACAGCATGTATCAGAGTGAAGAAGCGAGAGAACAAAAGAGGGCAAGTAAGACAGAAGGTAAAACAGTTTGGGGACCTAATCTTTGAACTGACATCTTATTACATTTTGCCATATTCTGCTTATTAGAAGCAAGTCACTGGATCTGGCTGACATTCAAAAGGAAGGAGATTACACAGGGTGTGACTACAAGGAGGTGGGGGAATATTGGGTGCCGTCCCCAAGGCAGCCTACTCATACTCCTTTCCCTCAGCAATTATTATCCTGTTTGCTGCTTTGTTGTTTTTCTTTAGGATGTAACACTACTTCACACGCATGGTTTGTTCTAGCTTTCTTGTTAATTGTCTTTGTCTGTTTGTCTTCTCTTGCTATGACAGATTGGAGATGAAATTTTAGAGATCAATGGCGAGACCACCAAAAACATGAAGCATTCTCGGGCTATAGAACTGATTAAAAATGGTGGCCGCAGAGTTCGTCTGTTTCTGAAGCGGGGAGACGGCTCAGTACCAGAATATGGTGGGTCAAACTATGAAAACATTCCTTCCTTCCCTGGCATGACTCCATGAATTTGTCTCCAGACGGCAGCAGGAAAGTCTTTTTTTGTTCCCCTATTCACCAGTGTCTTACCAGCCTCTCGCACCATGTGATTATTTGCCTCGCTTGTTCTGAAATCTCTACACATTTCATCCTTTTGCTTGCTTACGTGGACTGGGGCATGGCCTAAGACAAGACCTTTAGAGCCCCCTTTCTGATAATCAGAGAGAACGTTTTGTCTAGTCCGACCAAGAGCGAAGGAATGTTTGCTTGAACTGTGCCAAACTGTTCCTCAGACCCAATTGTTAGCACAAAATGACTATATAGTCCTTTTAAGAAGCAGGAAAGCAGGTTTCCTGACTGATATGTTGAGGCACAATTTTTTTTTTTTTTCCTTTTTGGTTATTTGATGTCCTATTTAAGAGGCGTGAAATTTCAAGACAATTCGGGGGCTTTGCTTACCTTCTTTATGGTCTCTATACAACACTTCTCCATTCCCTCCACTGGTCTGTTACCCCAAATCAGACCATGAGCCCACTACTATCCCACAAATAAGAACTGTTGATTTATTAGCCATATGTTTTTAAATGAAAAAGGATGAAATCACTTCCCAGTGCTCATCATGAGGGAAACATGCTCCTATACCTTTCCTATGAGGAAAGCCAAGTTATACATAGAGTTCCTTTGTCATATCTTTAGACATGATTTGAGTAGACAGCAGTGATCTTTACATAGCTTAGTGTTGATGGCAAAGTGCTGTATAATAATTATGTCCTATTTATTTGAGACTCTTGTTTAAAATTGAAAAAAAAAAAAAAAAAAAAAAAGAAGCTATGCCCTAGATGTAGGGCTTTTTTCCCAACCAAAGGTCTACAAAAGTTTCTATAGAAACTGTGATTGAATGGTCCCCATATATGTTGGTCCCCTTTATTAGGGATTTATCTGTTATCACCCTCCTTTCTGCAAAGTCAGTCTGCACAATTCCCATTTTGGACTTGATGCTTTGCTTAATTCAGATGCAGCTGAAAGAGAAGGCTAGCTCCTTTGAAGGGCAGCCTTCCCAGGTGTTGGACATGTGTACAGCGGCAAAATGCAGGGGTCCGAGGTAGCAGGGGTGGACGGGTATCCGATGAGGCCCCTTTAGACATGGCCAACCACACCCGAAGCGTTTGGACAGCGTTAGATGCCATGGCTGTGCACTGTACTAAACTTCTGACCCTGAGGTGTATTGATGCCACTGAAACTGTAACATTGTCTCCCTTTTCTGTCTTCCCTATGCTTCTGTTGGATGTGACCTTTCATTTGAGAGTCATCGTCAGTAACCTGTGTACCTTCTCAAAACCTATGTCTGTTGCACTGAGGATGAAAATCCACCACTAACAAATGTTCTTTGGGCTAAAAATAAAGATCATTTAAATACACGGTTTTCCAAGAAGGGTTGAACATGCCAGGGTTGTGCTGCTGTAATGTCTCCATGCGTCATTTGGACTAACTCTCTAATTCTCTCGATTAGAGTCATAAATGGGTTATAATATGTTACGTTCCAATATTTTTCTGACTTGATTGGAACCTGCTTCTCTGTGAGGCTATTTTTGTAATGAGTTTTTTGTACTTAATTTAACTGCCGCGGTCATGGGGCGAGGGCGGGGGCGGGAGTGGGAGGGGACTTTGTTGTTTTGTTGTTTATTGTTAATGCTCTCCTATACCAGCCTGTCATTGTTCCAGTTGTTTGAAAAAAAAAAGATGCATCCATTGTCTGGGTTCTCGAGTCACCTATGGCTGTCTAAAAACGTCACTGTTCTGATTGCGGTCTCTGCAGCCTTATTTGAGTGTTGCCTTAGACTGTCTGACTGGACAAATAAACTCTCTTTGCCCTATGTTAACAATGCAGATTTTTTTTTTCTTTCCTCTGTGTTATAGGGAATCTAAATGTTCAACTTTTTCTCTTTCTCTCTTTCTCTTTCTCTCTGACTGTTCTTGGTGCTGGGCCCTCCCTTCTACAGCGATGATACCTCCTAATATCGCTGCATGTATGAGAAATGAAAAGCTCGGGGAGGCTTGCTTCTACCTTATGGGCCATAATCAAACTACGGTTTGTAGCTCAATCAATACTAGGTGTTTCTGTGCTGTGGCCTAATTTCCTCATTGCTTCTGCTTAGCTCTATTTTGATATGTTTGGCAATTCATTCTGAACACCCTGCGTTCTTTGAATTGTAAGTACACTGCTGACCCTGTTGAAGTCTTGCTCTCCCTTGTCTTAAGGGTAGGCGTAAGAACCCAAGGTTAGAGTTACGACAGTGATCTCACCAAGTGGCTTCCCTCACCCATATTGTCAATGACTTGTTAAGAACCTGTTTGTGTTCATTCTATTATAGTAGCCAACCCTGCATTTAAAAAGAAAGAACTTTATGAAAACACAGAGCTCTTACCTAGGTAGATAGGGCTTTGCCAGATGGGAGGATAAGATTTCCTGCTCGGTCAGATAGGTCTCCACAGACTGCAGACCAAGAATCAAATCCTGTCCACAACCCCTTTAAATTAAAGCTCTATTGACACATAGTCATGTCCATTTCTTTGACATGTTACCTATATTTTTGCACTACATTGGCAGGCTTAAATAGTTACAACAGGACTGGGTGTCCCACAGAGCCCAAAACATGTACACTCTGGCTCTTCAGCAAAAGTTTGCTGACCCCCTGCTCTAGTGTACTTTCCTGCTTTTATTAAAACCTGCCCTACATTCAGGGGAGTCAGTCGCGAAGCCGATTAATTCCTTAATATTGACCTCATTGCCTCATGAAAGATCCTTAAAGAGCCCCGGTGATTCTTTCATGCCTGTCACATGGGTTTGTCCTCCGCCAGCAGCGCGTCGTTTCAGATGCCTTGCCTGAAGTGACAGGATGTGTCTGTCTTCTTGGGTTTAGTGGCACCAAAGCCTCCCTGCTTTGAAAAGAGCTCTCATAAATTCAGGATGCTGCCTAAAACATTTGCAGTGTCATTTTAAATAGTTTAAAAATAAACAGGAGCCATGCGGGGCCGCCCTGCTTTTGAATCTGTAGATGTCTTGATGTGATAAGAACCCGTCCACTAGCTCCACAGCTCCTAGACGTATACTCCTTCCGGCACCCGAAAGAAAAAGTCCCTCTAAACAAAGGGTCTCGTCTGACCCCTTCCTCATTTCACCAGTACTTCTAACAACCTCTCTTCCCCTCCGTTTTAGCTATCAGAACACTCCACCTTTTTTTTTTTTTTTTTTAAGAGAGAGATTTTTGCTATAGGGTGCATGTGCTTGCCAGAGAGAGAGACGGAAAGACAGAAACTGAGAAATCACCCCTCGTGTGGATGGTCTTGTCACAATCCCTTTTCCCCCATTCTCCTCTCAGAATGTTGAGCATGCAACCCCTACGCCATGTCCCCAACATTCCACATCTTAAAAATTCCTCTTTTAAAGTTAACACAAAAAAAATAGAGAAAACACACAAAATAGCAAGAGTAGTATAATGAACCCTCAAGTACATGCCACATCTGCCAGTCCCCGTCATCCCCTTTGCTCACTACCCTGGATTATTTTTTAAAATAGAAGTATACTTTGCATGTGGTATAATGCTTAAGTCCTATTTTCTCACGTCTGTAAGCACGCATTTATTCAGCACCTACGTGAGACACAGACTGTTTCCAAACCCTAGAAAGCTTCCCATGTGTCCCTCTAGATTAGAACCCCAGATTGTTTTTAAGCAAATAAAAATAAGTATTCTTTAAAGAAAGGAATATTTTCTTTTTGGGGGGTGGGAGAGGGTAGGTGCCGGGAAAGGGGTTGGTGGGAGCGGGGAGTAAGGAGCAAGGGGTAGTTTAGACCGCGGGGCGTCTTGATGCTTCTAGACAGATCAGTTGGGTTGTGCCTTTAAAGACTAAAGTCGTGACTGATCTTGTAAATTCTTCAGTGATCCATGTCCTGGGTAGAGAGAACAGTCAGCTAGATCCACGAGCCACGAGTCCTAGTCTAACCCTACCTAGTGGCAGTGGCCCTTCGATTGACCCAGACCCGGTTGGCTCTGACCCTGACCGCTGTAACAGTTGTTCGTTTGTTGTGACTAATGAGATCTCGAGGGCGGGCGGGAGCGGGAATGGAGCTGAAGGTCTTGTACCAAACTGCGGCTCTCGTTTATCTTCCTCGCAGACCCCAGCAGCGACCGGAACGGCCCCTCCACCGGTCCCCAAGGTGTTCCGGAAGTGAGGGCCGGGCCCTCCGACCGCAGACCGCATCCGTCATTGGAGTCCAGTTACCCACCCGATCTTCACAAATCATCACAGCATGGGGAAAGGCGGGCACACGCGAGAGATCCCAAAGGCAGCAGAGAGTACAGCAGACCACCCAGCGAGCACCACACCTGGAACGGGACTTCGAGAAAACCCGACAGCGGGGCATGCCGACCCAGGGACCGGGCACCCGAGGGCCGCAGAGAAGCACAGGCTGAGCGCATGACAACCAACGGACCCAAGAGGAGACCCGCAGACAAGCTCAGGGAAGGCACCCGCAGCGCCGACACCACTTTGGAGCGGCGGGAGAAGCACGAGAAGAGAAGGGAGGCGT
Source organism: Tupaia tana (assembly GCA_026018925.1). Taxonomy (NCBI): domain Eukaryota; kingdom Metazoa; phylum Chordata; class Mammalia; order Scandentia; family Tupaiidae; genus Tupaia; species Tupaia tana. The sequence goes on from JAKSZU010000022.1 coordinate 26,653,376, forward strand.
CTCCCGAGAAGAGGCGGGAAAGGTCCCCCACCCGCAGGAGGGAGGGCTCGCCTGGCCGTCGGAGGAGGTCTCTGGAAAGACTCTTGGATCAGCGGAGGTCTCCGGAGCGCAGGAGAGCCAGCTCGCCCGAAAGGAGAGCCAAGTCGACCGATCGGAGGCGGGCGAGGTCCCCAGAGCGAAGGCGGGAGCGGTCACTGGACAAAACGGGCAGGGAGGACAAAGGCAGCCACCGAGAGAGGGAAGAGGCCGATCTGAAGCAGGATGCCGGCAGGAGTTCCAGACACCCCCCGGAACAGAGAAGGCTACCTTACAAAGAATGTAGCACCGACCTCAGCATCTGAGACTCGGACTCGCATTCCAACCTTTACCGTGTCAAAGGTTCTAGGAGGAGGGTCACAAACCTGAGATCATTTAGTTTCTTACTAATGAAGCATCTGACACCTGATGATCCTACGAATAGCGACAAACATTTTATGCATTTGAAATCTTATAGGAAAACAAATATATATGAAAAGTGTTGTGCCTGAAGTATAATATTAAAGAAAGTATTTTTCAATGTGTACCTTTTTTGGAAATTATTTGCCAAATGCTGGCCCGAAGGGATATAAATTTCATTTCTACATAAACAGTAGAATTTTAAGAATTGTTCCCTGTTTTGGGCAATCTTTTTCTCTCCTGGTTAAATGGGGCTGCTGGTGATTTTCTCTAAGTAAGGGAAATTCGTACGTTGAATTAGTTTGCTGTAGACTGTTAGGTAGTGATGTAGTACTACACCGTAGTCAGGAGTTCTTCTTAAACACAAAGAGCAAGAAGGCAAACAAATATCTGTAAAGGCGGAGGACCCTTTGGGCTGGAGTAGGATTGCTGATGATCCTAAAATTAAGCAAACTGTGTGATGAGACTACTATTGCAAATGAAGGATATTTATAGCTAAACTATGCAGTGCAAGGAAATGTTACGTTCTTGAGTTATAGATGGTTCAGAAAACCATTTGTACTCTCTCTGGCCCAGGCAGGCACAGGAACAAGAAGTTTGGCCGCCATTGCCCAAGCACAGATGGTCAGGTTCATCCTCATCTTCGACATCTAGTAAGAGCTCACTGAAGGTAGGGCCATTGCCGCGTTGCTCAACTACTAGAAAGATGGACAACGCCGGTGTGAGGGAGACCTAAGCTCCCCAGTAATGGAAAATATGTTCCCTCTTTGTAGCCTAAGCCCATGGTTGACCTTTGCTAAACCGGGGAGGAGAGAATGAGCCTTGCTGGAAGAAACCTCTCTGTTGATATTTAAAGAAGTAAGCGTTGGGGGCACTCATTCTTAGAAATGCAGCTTTTTGCTTCAAAACCATGATCAAAGTCTCTAGGTTCATGGATGGGGAAGGAAGAAAGTTATCCCAGTAATTCTTGATCTAGTTGGGAAACCTCTGCCCTATTACCCTGTCCATTGAGTCTTTGGACAGCAGCACAAGACATCATTTTTCTTTTGAATCCACCCCCACTTTTTTTGGGATCCTGCAAGGAGGTGTGGTTGGGTCGGCCAGGGCCCCGGGATGTGGTTTAAATGGATTACTGCCTAGCTGAGCCAAAACGTTTGCTTGTACCTGTTGGACCACTACAGCAAACCGCTGCTTACAGTGCATTGTGTATTTATGTAGTACTGTTCTGCATTTTCCATACAGAAACAAAATTTGCAAGTCAATCACTGTCGTTCCCATGGTACTGTTAAGGGGAAAAAAAAAAAAAGAAAAAGAAAAAAAAAGAAAAGAAAGAAAACCAGCCAATCATTGTATGTACAGAGTTAAAAATTGTAATTAATAGAGCTTGTTGGGAAAAAAACAAAAAACAAAAAACAACTGTTGCCTTTTTTTCTTGTATAAAAGAGAATATATGACAAAAATTTAGCTGTGAGGAATGTGATATGTGTTTATATTTCTGACTATGGAACAAATTGATTCAAGGGGATATATTTTAATGTAAACTAAATCAGGTATGTAAAGTTGTTTTAAAGTGGGAGACTATATGAGTAATTCTCTAAAGCTTTAGTTGGTTTGAATACCCTCATTTCCTCCACGGTGAGCCTGCTCGTGAATTATTAAGCACTTGTTTGCATTCTCTGTTCCTCACTCATCTTCTTCTTGCAGTGTGCTATGGACTTAATGCGCTTTCGGTATTGATGGAAAGCAGTATGTGGGCCAATCTTTTTATAAAACACTATGCATATATAAATATTACATTGTTCATAGCTTTATTCGACTTATGGGTTTATACATAACATTAGAATGAGTAGCTATTGTTGTGTGGACATTTATAAAACAAGTTCCTTTCCTGGAACAGACACAATGTACATTCTCTAGCTGAAAAGAAGGAAAAAGGCCTGTGAATGCTATTTTTATTATCAGAATTTTCGATACCAAGCATACTTTGAGCTGTGGTAGCGAGGCTGAGGAGGAGTACAACTGAATAACAATGTTATTTTTCATCAATTTTCTAGGAGCCTACGTGGAGGTATTTTTCCTAAGGCTCCACCTGCTAGGATTTTTCTCACTACTTCTATCAAAATCTGTGATGTTAAATGACCAATGCACTCAATTGTGGTCCAGAGTTTAAAATAAATGAAATCAAGGTAGATTTGGGGGGGGTGGGTACATGCGGAAGTTGACATCTTGATGTGAGAGATGATACTTGTCATTTTAAAATCTGTGTGCGACTCTCCTGGGCTTGTCTTGGTCCATGACAACTTTTGGTATGGCAGTTTCACCTAAGTCCCACACATCAGATTTGCTTTGGAAATATTGTACTGTACAGGGACTATGCATTAAGCAGAAAGATATAGTTTTCTTGGAACTACTGTAACCTTAAATTGGAAAATGACTCTTGTGAGCCTACTTTCCCTACCCCTCCTCCCCTTCATGTAAATGTCTTGATGAGAGATGATGGATGAAGTATTTTGTATGATTCAATCATTTGAATTCCTTTCCCCCCATTATACAGTTGATGCCTGAAAGAATGTTGGGGGGAGGACTCAAAACCCTACTTGTATTTTTTAAGTTTCTTTTGTGAAAGATTTTTTAATGCATTTTTACTGTAAAAATACATGGAAATGTATGCATTCCATAACCACTATTGCTTCTGGATTGATATCTTCCTTGCCTCCATGTTGTCTCAAATGTATCAAAGTCAAGTAATCAGTTGAGGAGGTCTGATTCCACCTCAATGAAAAAATGTGTTCTGTTGAAAGAGAAGGAACTATGCATCTGTAGTAATCTAGTGACTTGGTGCTCAAAGCGTGTTCCATGGACAGCTGCCTCTCCATTGCTGGGGCACTTGCTAGATATGCAAACTCTCAGACCCCGTTCCAAACTCCTGAGGCAGAATGTGCGCTTTGGCAAGATCCTCAGCTAATCTGTATGTCCAAGAAAGTTTGACGTTAGAACCTGGTTCTAAAGCACCCCGAGCCAAGCGAGAATTTGATTACTTCCTACATTCTTCTTTGTCTTTTTAAGACTCAGTTCCCTCACCTGTAAAGAGCATACCACATAGGGTTGGTAAGAATAGATGCAAAGTTCTTAGCACAGCTCTGGCCATCAAAAGAGTCCTCAGTTACTGACACTAATTTTTTTGTTGTTGAGGATGATTTTCTACACAGCAATAAGTATCCTGTTTTCATTGCCCTGGTTTATTTTCCAGTCGACACGAAAAATGGAGAAGGCCTTCTGTTTTCACTGTAAAGTTAAAGACTAATAATGTTGCTCGCGTTACTTAGCAAGTATATCTATATTTACCTCTTTTTAAATTATTTTATTTATTATTATTATCGTTATTATTTTTATGTTTGCTTTAGATCATGAGTGCTCACCAGAGAGAGAGAGAGAGAGAGGGAAAGTGAGAAAGTAAGCCACCAGGTCTGGGACTCATGGTTTGCCATGGGTGTCCAGCACCTTAACTACCATGCCATTTGTTGCCCTCTTTAGCACTATTTTGAAATACAAAACCAAAATGCTACACTATGAAAAACATAACTTCTGGAGGTAGACACATGTATGGAGTTAAGACATATAGCCAAGTGACACTAGATGAAAAAGTTATCTCATTTTAGCTTTTGTGTTTATCAGGTAGTTTCAAATAACTTCCCAGTTTCTATCAGGTTTTGGGTTGTTCCTTTTTGTGACCTAGTGATTCAAGTTTTCCTATAGAAGCTAAGCTCTTGGGCATTCAGAATGGTATTGTGTTTAACAGTCGGCCTTCCTAGAATCGATGTCTTTTGCTTTACTTTGTCACCAACATGGTAATTATGGACATTGCTCACTTTTCTAGTATCTCTTTTGTTACAGGTGGCATCTAGAAATGGCCCCTGACTTAACCAACAATTGAAGCTGTTGTAAAGCCCTTATGTTGTACAAGTTCTTTGCCTGCCATAAATAGCCACACGAAAGAAAAAGTACAGAGACTCAATTACCGCTGTCAGGATTTTTCCTGCTGGTGGGCAATCCAAGACCACCTTTGATGGCCTGCTTAATCATGAAAAGAAGAGGCCTTTCAAGTTCCTCCAGGTGATTGTTCTTATAATGAGGCAACAGGGCCAGCATTGTGGGTGTTCAGCACAATGAGCTCTGAGTGCTCTTGGAACACACGTCATGACAAGCTTGTAAGAAGGGAAATGACAAACCTGGGCCTTTTGTAACACAATTATTTGGGATGCTTCTTGCAGAGGTGGGTTTTCTGGGAAAATTTTTTGACTCTTCCTCCAGTGATGTTTTTATGTATTGCAGTCATTGTCAGGGGCGTGAGGACCGTGGTTTTACTTTATTCGTGCAGACATTAGGTGTTCAAAGCACAAGATCTCTTCAAAAGTATATGGATTTAAGCAAAGTGGTTAACTGTTGCATTATAAGGTAAATGCTCAAGTATTGCATGTGGTTGCAACCCTAATAGTATTTTATCTTTCCACTGACTGAAAACTTCTTTGTCTTGTCTCTGGAGGAAGTAACAAAGACATGATCTATACAGCCTGGAGTGCTAAATGCTATACCAATCAGTACTATCCTTAGAAGTATATAGTTATCCCTAGAGAATAAATTCTCTTTAATCTTAAAGGACTATAGAATTGGAGAGAAAATAGCTCAGAAGGCCTGCTGATTCCTATGTAGGTAATAGGCAAGGCTTGCTACTCAATTACCCATTTTCTTACACATTTATTGATGACAAATTGCCAGGTACATGGTGGGCTTAGAAATAACTGAGCTGCTTCTGGTTGGATGGGGAAGACAGACAAGTATGTATAAATCACACACTGAGCAAGGCACAAGTTCCTGTGATAGTAATTAATAGGAGATTTAGCCAGATTAAGGAAGGGTATCCTTCAACTGAGGCCAGAAAGAAGAGGATAACTGATTTAACAATTAAAAAAAAAAAAAAAAAAAAAGCCAAGTAGTGGGCCAGGTGGCATGCAGATTAAGGCGGCTGGATCCCACATTGCTGATTCCATACTTCAAGTCCCAGACCCTGCGGCTTGAAAATCATACCAGACATGTCTGCATGCATGCTCAAAATCCTAAGAGGAGAATGGAGGAGAAAGGTTTACAGGATGGCCATTCCCCCAGGGAATGATTTCTCATTTCTCTCTCTTTCTCTCTGTCTCTGGTGAGCTCATGCACCCTGTAGCTAAAACTAAAAAAATGAAACCAAAAACACCAAGTACTGGCTGAGGCAAAGGCCCAGATTGAGAGAGTGTGGTACAATTGGAGGGGTTGCACCATGAAGGCCTAGGCTGGCCTCTGAATTTTAGTATCAGGAGACCATTGAAGAGTTTTCACAGTACCCTGGTGAGTTCTCTGTGTTGACGGAGGCACATACAGAGTTAAATTTGAGAAACCTGGTCTCACAGCAACATGGAGAGCAGACAAGAGGGAAGAAGCAAAGCCAGTCCAGGCAGTGGTTAACCTCTCCTAGTTAACAGGGATTCTCATAGCCGTCAAGTGTAAGGCCCATGTTAACCACCCTCTTATTAAAGAATTTATTTTCATTCCAACCTCAATTCTTCTACTTCTCTTTGCTATACCTTTCTTAATTAATTCAGACAGAACAGCTTTGTGCCCCATCTCTTCTGTCAGATAAAGTTTACTATTTTACCTGTTCGAGTTTTTTAGGTGTTTTTTTGTCGTTGTTATCTTATAAATTCCCACCTTGCTACCCTGTCTTTCTGGTTCTTGGTTCAAATACTGGTTTGAAATCTTGTCATCTTCTTTTCTTTTCTTTTCTTTTTTTTCTTTTTTTTTTTTTTTGAGGTTGATCACGTGTTTCTCAAGGAACAGACATCTGTTTAAGTAACACCCAATCTCTGCGTACATTCTCCATATTTGAGTATTAAGAAGGGAACCACTCCTGTTAGCCCAATTGCTTGGGAGGCTCAGACAGGAAGATCAGGACCTTGAAGCCAGCCTGGGTAACACAGTGAGACCCTGTTTCAAAACCAAACAAAAAGAGAGGAACTACCTAGATGCCTCATGCTGAAAAGCCTTTATTTTTAACTGACAAAGCTAATGTATACACATAATAAGAATATTAAAGCAGGCCAGCTATGGTGACATGAGCTACCACAAGGTTGTGCTCCAGGGACAGGAGTACATGGGTGGCCTGGGTTCACTTCCTAGTCCAACCTGAAGGCCAGGTGCAGTACTGCACCCCTATAATCCCAGAGACTCGGGGACTGAGGCAGGAGGATCACGAGTGAGAGGCTGGCCTGTGCCAAAAAAAAAAGACCCTGTCTAAAAGCAGAGCATGGTGGTGTGTGTATAGTCCCAGCTGAGAGGCAGAGGCAGGGGGATTGCAAAAGCAAGACACTGTCTTAAAAAATAATAATAAAATAAGTAAATAAACTCAAGCATTTTCAGAAGAGCATAAAATGAAAAGTGACATGCTTCCTCACTACCTGTCATTCCCAATCCACAGAATGACTATTACCAACAGCATAGTTCATGACATTTCTGATCGTTTTTCTCCATGTCTATAAGCGTGTGTATATGTAAATGTTTCTATACATACACACATACATATATACACTCACATGCCATATGACTACATTTGGGTCTGTGACAGACCACACATACAGTGATGGTCCTGTAAGGTTACTGTCACATACAGCCTAGGTTTGTAGTAGGCATACCATCTAGATTTGTGTGAGTGCACTCTATGGTGTTCACCCAATGACAAAATCACCTCAGATGCCTTTCTCAGGACGTATCGCCATGTTAGGGAAGGCATGGCTGAGCATGGTTTTGTTTTCTTGAAGAAAAAGAAAGTTTCTTGATCTTTTATATTGCAAATCTGTTGCCATGTTAGGAGTGTGTGTATACACACAGGCAGACACACACACACACACACACACACACACACACAAAGTAAACTGGGATAAAGTCTCCTGCAGCTCTTCCCATTCTCTGTCTTCTCCCCTTCTCTCTTGGATTATGCAGGAACTTCCTCACTGTTCTCCCTTGTCTTACCCTTGTCCACCTCCAGATGCATCTCCCTAGAGCAGCCACAGCAAGTCTTTAAAATGTCAAGTGAAAGGTCAAGTCCTTAAATAGGCTGTGAGAGAGATCCAGCATGGTCCAGCTTGTCTCCTCTCTGACACTTCCTCCTCCGTTCTGCTCCAGCCACACTGCAGGTGCACCCCCAGCCCGAGGAGCTGCACTTCAGCTAGTCCCCCTACATAGAATGCTCTTTCTCCCGGGTTCCATGGCTGACTCCCTCACTCCATGCACATCTTTGCTCACACCTCATTCTTCCAATGAGTCCTACCCAGAACACCCTATTTGAGAGGATTTTTTTTGCTATAGGGCATGTGCGCTCGCCAGACAGACAGACAGAAAGCAAGAAATCACCCCCCAGGGGGGATAACCATGCCGCAATCCCTTCTCCTCCATTCTCCTCTCGGGATCTTGGGCACGCACGCACACGCGCCCGGCGTGAGTTTCAAGCCACCGGGTCTGGAACGCGAACCGCGGTTGACGACATGGGAATCCAGCGACATAGCCATTACGCTAACTGCTGGTCCCTGAACACCCTATTTGAAATAGCTCCTCAATTTATTTGTTTTACTCCCTCTCCCTCACTAGCACTTAACTGCCTTCTAACATGCTGTATAATGTATGTACGTGCCCATTTTCTGGGCTGTGTATCACTATCTCCCTCCTGTGGAACCAAGGCCAGCTTTATGGACAGGCAACCTGTGAACTCATACGGGGTCTTACCCTCAGAAGTGCCCTTTGTTTGGTTTTTATGCCCTGCTCTCATGCAAGATATTGAATTATCAGTAATTTTTGAACGAGGCTCCCCACACTTTTAATTTGCACTGGGTCCTGCTAATTATGTAGCTGGCCTGTCTAGAATGAAAGCTGCATGTGGGTAAGTATCTTTGTTCTGAGCTCTAGTGAATTCCAAATTTCTGAAACAGTGCCTGACGCATAGTTGGTGTCTAATAATCTCTGTTAATAGCTACAGGTTTTGAAGTGGACCAAAATTTATTAACCAGTCCTCTGTAGAAATACAATTACAATGACAAAACCAAGCTACACTAAACAACCTTATACGTAAAACTGATACACTTGAGGGGGTTGTTTTTTTTTGTTTCTAGTGACTTTGATATTATTGAGAGTTTGCATGCTTTCATTGGGAATACCGTTTTAAGCAAAGTGCTTGCAGGCTGTGGAGCCTATTTCCCATCGGATGAGAGTTTTCAAACTCTATGTCACTGCTAAACCCATGGCTCAAAGCCTGAGTGTGCTTTGGAATCATCTAGGGAGCCTCTCAGATGCTAATGCCTGGGCCCACTCCCGGAGTTCTTGATGTAATTGATCTAGATGTAGCCTGTGTTTATAAAAAGCCCTAGGTGATGCTTTTAAATTTAATTTTATTTTAGTTCATTTCTTCCATGAGCAAGAAAGAGAGACAGCTAGCACCTTCAACAGGATCTTGATGCCATGATGCCACCCACGATCCACCCCCAGCCTCAGCCAGCATGGATCATTGGCATGCAGTTGTCCAGTGAGTTCAAGGTCTCCACATGCAAACCCCAAACCTTCCCGTGTGGGTCAGCCTTACAGAGCATCAGCTTTCACTGCTGGCCTCTGCCCAGCACCTCCCCCCTCCCCCCGGTGATCCTATCAGGCAATCATAATGTTTTCAATCAGCCTGAACCTCATGGACTGAGTGCGATTGAATGGATCTAACTTGCAACCTTCTCTCTGCTTCATAGGATGTCTACTCTTGCCTTTTTTTTTTTTCTTTTTAGTTTGTAATGGTTCATCTCAAAGGTGAGAGTTAGAGATTATTTTCTCAAAGTTTACTAAGAAAGCTTCCTACCTATCCAAAGTTACTATCCAAATACAACTGTAATGGGCATGTGTGTATCAATTGTGAATTCTGCTTTATATTCCTGTCATCACTGAATGTATTCATTAATAAGAATAGTTGAGAGACTCCTACGTTCTCAACAAGAAGAGGTCAGAAGCAGTGTCATTTAACCAAGATTTAACCACAGTATTTTTTCCATTTAAATTCATTTGAAAAATATTTCAATACTCTTAATTAAAGGGAACATGTGGTATGTTAAAACTTAATGAGAAGAGAGTATTGAATAATTAGCAATTAGCCGTCCTGAGGAGGAAAGATTATTTTCTAGCAAGTTCTTAGTTTCCAAAGTATTTACAGTGCTTCTTCCCCTCCCCCTTCCAGCCTATAGCTACTTGTAACAACATTGGGGCTGAAAAGTAATAGTGTTATGACTGAGTAAAAAGAATGTGACATTCCTGTGGCCAAAATTACATACAGGCTTTAAAATTTAAAGAGAAAAAAATATTACCAGCAGTGTCACTTACCCAGTAACAGACGAGATCCAGGCCTGTGGTCCAGAATCCATGGTTGATATGCCCAAACTTAACTCAGAACCACGGGAGAACTGAAGAGTACCTCTGAAGTGCTCATGAAGTCTAGAACTGGGTAGTATCCCTCTTGACCACTGCATGTGGCAGGACTAGTGAAAATTTCATCTGTGGCTCCAACAACCCTCCCTGTAGCTCTCCTTCCAGGAGGAATTTTATGAAGCACATTTTCCACTTATCTTTTGGGAATTACATTTTAGATAACTCTTTCCATTATCTCCTGAAAATGTAGCTTAGTCCAATGCCGTTTGTGAGCAGATATATCCTGAATTTCTCCTATCTCCAGGTGTTTTGCCAAAGTACTTAGTGTCATGCAAAGCAATAAAACCTAGCCTGGAAAAAAAAAAAAAAAAAAAAAAAAAAAGATCCAGCCTGCCTGAACTTGAGAGTCTAGTAGGAAAGCCAGGCATTGAATATCTGAGTTAAATTGTAGTAGAGTGATGGAGAGTATGTGGTGCCCTTGAGTATCTGTATTGGGGTCTTAATCTGGATAATACTAAACAAGGCGGCAGTGAGGAGGAAGAGCTCTCCAAGGAGAAAGTTAGAGCTGGGCAAAGGCCTCCTGGCAAAGGGAGTGTGCCTTGTTATAGGATAGAGGGGGGGCCCATGAGGCTAAAGATCTAGCCTAGCAAAAGGAGAAAAAAATAGAAGCAATATTTGAAAGTTATCTGTGAGCCATGGGGAGAAAGACCCACCACCTATTCCCACAGGAGGAGAAAGAAGAGACCAAAGGAGCAATTTATAGTGGACCAAGTGATACCCCCATTACTAAAATAACTCTTACCCTCAACTTCTGGATAATCCCCAAACCTATTAGAATAACCACAAGTACATGAAGGGAAAATCGTGTTGGTTTCCTTTTTTACAAAGGAGTAAATATTTTATTTATTCTTTTTATAAAACCTGACATTCGGCTTCTAGAAAGGATGCTTGGGCTGGGGGTAACTTTGCTGCCAGTCACTTTCTTATTGGGAACTTGTAACACAGGGAAACATTTCTTGTAGATAAATGGGCACACCTACTGAGCATTGTCGTGAGCCCCATGTGGTCATCCACTCTGGCTTACAAGGTTTTATTCTCACTGTTTTTCAGTTTTACTTTAGAAATCTATTTCATGGGGTTTTATTCTTATTATATTCACATATTTTGTCTTTTATTTTTGTTTCCTTCCTAATTTATGTCCTCTCTCTCCCTGGATTCCACTGAAATGAAGGAAAAATCCCAAAGGCATATGCCTTGATAATTAAAATATCTTTATTTTTTTCTTCCTATTAATGAACTTTAATCTGAATTTTGAGGAAAGTTTTCTTCCTTGTGTTCTTTCCCAATTATGTTTGAGAAGACAGAAAAGACAGTTGAGACAAAAAACTTAAATTGTTTACTTGTCCTATATATAAGTAATACCTACTACATTCGCTTTGTTTTAAAAATTCAGATAGCATAAGATCAACTCCTTTTGACAACCCTCTCCCCAATCCTAGTCATGTAGAGCTAACTTCTATGGCTAGTTGGGGCTTTTCTCACAGACATCTCACTATCTGTAGGCAAACGCATAAAAGCATGTGTGTGTGGGGTTTTGTAGACTAAAGTGCGTGATCACATACATAGTGTTTGATGATTGCTACTTGTTTTCTCCCTCTTAATACATCTTGCTGATCCTAACAGGCCAGTGAGTACTCTCCTGCCGTTTTTAACTGCTGAATAGTATTCCACAGTGTATTAGTCTCCTCAAGCTGCCAGAACAGATCACCACAGATTAGGTGGTACAAAGAACAGAAATGTATTTTCTCACAGTTCTGGAGTCTGAAAGTCCAAGATCAAGATGTCAGGGTTGCTTTTGGTGAGGACACCCTTCCTGGGTTATAGATGGCCACCTTCCACTGTGTTCTCTCATGACCTTTTCTGTGTGTACACTTCATCTTATAAAAAAAAAAAAAAAGAAAATCAGTTTTATCAGATTGGGGCCCTGTCCTCATGCCCTTATTTAACCTTGATTAACTCCTTAAAGACCTCATCTCCAACTAAGTCCCACTGAGGGTTAGAGCTTCAACATAGGAACTGAGTGGGCAAACAGTTCATTCATACCATGTATATGGACGCCTTATACTTTATTTCATCTCTTTAACTTTGTCTGCCAGGAAGTAAATTCTTTTCTTTTTTTAAAAAAGTTATTTATTTGAGGCCGGCAGGTGGTTAAGGGCACTAGACTCCCCCATGGCTGACTGCTGTTCAAGTCCTAGACCTGGTGGCTTGCTTTCTCACTTTCTCTCTCTTTCTCCCTCCCTATCTTTCTCTCTCTTTCTCCCTCCCTATCTTCCTCTCTCTCTCTCTCTCTCTCTCTCTCTCTCTCTCTCTCTCTCTCTGTCTCCAAGGTCAAATTAAGAAAAAATAATAATAATAGAAAAAAATAAAAATAATAGTAATAATAAATAATAGACCATGTGGGAGTCCAGCACCTTAACCACCACACCACCTGCCAGCCCCCGGAAGTAAATTATTTACATTTGGTTTTGAATGATTTTTCCTCCTTGATTTATATGTGACCAAGATTTCCTTCACCTCTGGAGGGTTGGGGGAGACAGAAGAGTAGGAATGGAGATGGGCAGGGACATGGGAGAGTGAGATGGTTTCTAAAGGCTGAAGCCCAATTACTCATTCCCACTAGCCCACAGAGTTTTCAGCTGCTTCTCTCCCTGCTCAACTACAAAGTGGGAGAATCTGGCCTTTCAGAATCCAGAGTTGGAGGAGGCAGGCAAGGCCAGAAATGTCCTGTGTGGGCTGCAAGCCTTCCTAGAAAATTAGCATTGCCAGCAGGAATGGGGAGACTTAAAAAGCTCCAGACCTCAGCAGACACCCTCAGCTCTGTTTCCAGCCACTACTCAGAGTTGTCTGTGGGAGCACATCCAGTTACCGAAATGCAACCTCCACCATTCTATGCGACTTTGAAGAACTCTTTGTGTGCGTGCTCACCCAAGGCCTCTTATGTCATGAGAAAATCTGGAATTCTTTGTTCATTGAGATCAAAGAGTAATGACTTAGGAAAGACAATTTTTTTCCCCCTTCTGTAAATACAAGGGCTTTCTGAATGTGTGCAGTACTGAGAAGTGATACTTTGACCTCTCATCTAAGCCAGTGGTTCTCACCCACGGGCAATATTGGCACCCAGAGGAGAGTTAGCAACATCTAAGACATTTGATTGTCATGCAGTGGAGGAGGGCAGAGTGCTGCTGGCAGCTGGTTGGTAGAGACATTCCCCAACATGGAGTTTTTCGGTCCGAGTGTAATAGTGCTAAGGTCAAGAAACTGCTCTTAGCCAAATGATCAAGATGTGTTAGGGCCTTGCAATTGGGGAGATAATGTCAAAGAATATTGATAACGTAATTTTCTCATTTTAGTGAAGCCCGCATTCTTCCAAATTGCGAATTTGACTGTGTCTTTGAAACAGTGGCTATCTCAGGAAACAACTTCCTTTCATATTTTTTTCAGATGGTTTCTAAAGCAGTCTGTTGAATTTCTTATTTGTATCAGCCAGGTTTCTGGGAGAATACTTTGTGGCATCTGCAGCCGCCTAAGTTACGTTAGATACTCGGTTGGGGTACTTCTCATTACCAAGTGGCTTTTATAAAAATGTCAGCCACCAGCTGAAGCTTCACCTTGAGTTCAGTACTAACACGTGCTTCACAAGGTGTTATGAGGATTCATGAGTTAAATTTGGTCAAGTGCTTTGAAGGTTAATGATTCCCCTTTGCATGCTAGCTCGTACAACCAGGTGAAGGAGTCACTGTTAGCCATTCGTAGTGGCTCTGCCTCTGCCTCCCTTCTTTCCTTGCCTAAGCCGGTTTCTGCGAGGCAGGATATTGGAGTAAGTGGCAATGGTCAGCGGCGGAAAATGGAAACCTCATTTGTGGCGCCTGCTTCGAGATTCTCCTTTAATGGTGAGATGAGGAGAAGATTCCCAGGGAAATTAAAGTCCCTTGGTAGTGACGGAAGACTTCAAGTTACTTCCTCTGAAATACAGATAAGTGAATTAGAAAACTGGTGTATTCTCATGGTAATATTCATTCAATCATTCATTTGGTCTCTTTCTCCCTTCTTCCCCTTCCACATTTCCCTACCCACTTGAACAGAGGAAAGCATGATTATGAAACTCCGCTAAAATTCTCTCAAGTAACATCCAACCTACATTCAGGGAAGCTTTATTTTCTGTGCAGACTATATTTTAATTCCTTTGGAGTTTGCTTTCTTTTTCTTTATATATATCACCATGGTCATCATCATCTTTTATTTGCACAGCCCCTTGGAGTGTGGGGGAGAAATTTAAACCAAAAAGCACCTGCTATGTGCCAGCTACTATCCTGGGACACTAGCTTACCCTCTGCATTTTTTGAGGTGGTATCACCAACATACAGATGCCATGACAGAGGGGACCATGGTCACCAAGCAGGGAAGTTATGATGCTGGACCTGGTTGTTTCTGTCAACATTGTAGTCTCTCCAGAATCTCAAGCTAAAAGAAACCTCAGTACACTTTTTTTTTTCTTCAATCTGGCTTTTTCTCATGGGAGTTTAGTAGGGAAGGTGGCATATTTTTTCTTCATTTTTTGGAGAGGTGGTTTTTTTTTTTTTTTTTTTTTTTTTTTTTTTTTTTTTTTTTTTTTTTTTTTTTGCTATAGGGCGCGTGCGCTCGCCAGACAGACAGAGAGAGACAGAGAGACAGAAAGCGAGAAATCACCCCCCAGGGGGGATGGTCACGCCGCAATCCCTTCTCCTCCATTCTCCTCTCGGGATCTTGGGCACGCACGCACACGCTCCCGGCGTGAGTTGTAAGCCACCGGGTCCGAGACGCGAACCGCGGTCGACTACGTGGGAGTCCAGCAACATAGCCATTACGCTAACTGCTGGTTCCCTTCATTTTTTAATATAAAAAAAGACAGGGTTTTCTCATAAATACCAACAAGCTGGTTGGTGAGCCATCTTTCTCAGCTTCATATGCTCCTCACCTTCGGCAGGATGGCTTCCACATCGATCCCTTGTCACCCTGAGCCCGCCAAGGCCACCTGTCCTAACAGACAAGCCCAGTGCATTTCTTCTCTTCCTTTTCTGCAGCCCTGGACAAGCTGGCCCCTCCCTACTTGACTCTTTTTTTGGCTCACCTTAT
The DNA here is from genome assembly GCA_026018925.1 of Tupaia tana. Classification (NCBI taxonomy): domain Eukaryota; kingdom Metazoa; phylum Chordata; class Mammalia; order Scandentia; family Tupaiidae; genus Tupaia; species Tupaia tana. Next base: position 26,668,469 of record JAKSZU010000022.1, read on the forward strand.
GACAGGTGCTCCCATCACCTTTGTTGTGTCCTTGCCCCTTTCTACCTTTTCACCCCCAAGGGTCCATCCTGGGCATTTGTTTCCACTGTCGTTTCCTCTATTGCCATGGCTTCGATCAGTGGTTCCTAAACTTTGCTGCACTTTGAAATGACCTGGGGGAGCTTTTTAAACTTCCCAGACTGCTCCATAAACTAATGAACTCCCAATCTCTGGTCATCAGTGGGTTTCTCTACACTCCCTAAAGCTCTCTTGGGGATTCTGAAGTGCAAGCAAGAGTGAGTAACAGAGGCATAGACCAGCCACTCTGTGTGATTCTTGGCCCTGACCTCTCCCTTCACCGTGAGACTTCTATTTCCACCACCTGCTCCACAGCCACTGCAAAATCAGCACAACCAAAGAGCAGGACTGCCAGATTTATGGGGATATCAGAAAACTCCTGACACTCATTTGCATAGAAAAACAGAAAAATATGTCATGGCTTCTCTGATGACCCAATAGCAGGTAACAATGTAGCAGGGCCAGTCACTTGTTTTAGCTGTGTCGTCATTTCCCGTTGCCTCTACACTCTTCACTTGTTCCTCAGACAATCCAGATTCCACGATCTGCCAAGATTAGCTTACAGAACCCAGATCTTGCTAGATGGTAGTACAGCAGTAATGCACTAGACCCACGTGGAGAGGTCCTGAGTTTGCCACCCAAAGCTTTTCTGTATATGCCAGGGCACATATATACCCATGACCTGGGTTGGCTGAGCTGAGGGTAGATTGCAGTGTGAAGACCCTGCTAGGGATCTCGCTCTCTCTCATACTCTCTCTCTCTCTTTCTCTTTCTCTCTAATAGAAAAAAATAGATATTAAGAAAAATAATAAAAATAATAACAGACTTGGGTCAGCAGGTAGTGTGGAGATTAAGGCACTGGATCCTACATGGTCAGTTTCATGATTTGAGTCCTAGGCTTTTAGCTCAATAATCACACCAGGCTTGAGTGCATGTGTGCTCAAAATCCTGAGAAGAGAATGGAGGAGAAGGGATTGCAGTGTGGCCATCTCCCCTAGGGAGTGATTTCTCACTTTCTCTTTCCTTGCTACTTCCTAATCCATTACAATTCCTAAAGACCCTTCTTGGTGACTCCTTCCAGCTGTCAACCCCTTCTCTCCACGCTCACCATTAATGTTCTTTCAAGACACCAGCATTTGGCACCTGATTTACATGATGGCTTTTAAGTGGTCTCATTGCTTTCACATTCGCCCCTCTCCTAGTGTGACGCTTCTAGAAGTAGGTCAGATCTTGTGACTTATCTGCCTGTGTGGCCCCTTCCTACTCCATCACACCCACCTCTCTTGCTCATTATGACCAGAAACTGTTTCACGGTACATTGGCTGGACTTCCAACTTCCAGGGCCTGAATTTCAATTCCAGTGGAGCTGGCTCTTTCCGGCCCACTACGGCAACTGGCAGTGCCAGGGAATGAACAGCCCCAACCCCAGCAGCCCTTGACCAATGACTAACATCCGTTGGTGTGTGTGATCTGCACTGTTTCTCAGCGTTCCCAGCAGGAGTGAGTGCGGTCGCCCACAGCGGCCATGTGCTTGTTCACTCACCATCACTGGCTGGTGCCACTTGTGCAACCTCCTCACTTCTATATGAGCATTTACTGGGGTCACCTCCCAAATAAGCTCTATGTCTTCAAATCCTTGACTCAGAGTTGGCTGCTGGGGGCCCCCTAGTTAAACCAGTAGTGAACTTTAGTGGTCTTTTCTTGGTGTGTTAGATCATTATCACAAATTGACAGAGTGCACAGAATCAAGAGAGTTGAATAAGTGGCTCTTTATGATTGTAAGATTGACCTTTTCTTTTTCTTCTTATTAGAACAAATTCCTAAAACCGGGGAGAATTTCAATCATAATTCTTTTGCAAGTCCCAACAGCTCATTTAAGTATCCTCTTCATCCACATTGATAGGGTTCTGGGAACCATGTTTATGATCTCTAACCCCGAGCAGAGTGGCCATCTGACCCAAGCAGAACCAATAAGGTCCACTCTCTAAGGAAGATGAAGTTAAGACTTAGACGTTCTGTGTCAGTCCCAACTGAGAAAAATCAAACATAGGAACACTGGGACAGCCATTTTCTATCACAAATTTTCCACTACATGGACTAAATAGTGGGGAAAAGTCAGCCTATGAAGAAAAAAAATAAAGTAGGCAGAAATGAGAAGAGAGTACTATCATGACCCCTGTTTCCTAATTCTTCCGGAAGCTCAGCCCCATCTCTGTCCCTGGCTTCTGAGAGATGACCTGTATCCTTACAATGCCATTTTTTTGCCTTTAAGTGCTTTAGCTAACTCAAGTTGATTTCTGTTACTTGCAACCAAAGGGTTCCAATAAATACAGTTTCTAGGGAACTTGCTACAAAAGAAGTGAAACATCTTTGATGTGCTTTCCTAGTGGAAGATTTTTGTCCTAAACACTCCTATGGGGAACAGTAAGCCTTCAGTGCCCACAGAGGGGCTGTCTGGATGAAGGTGGAGAGAACAGTGCTTCATGTTTCTGTTTCTTGACAGGCTTTCATGGATGTTTTGTTTTGTTTTGTATTTCCTTCCTTTAGTTTATCCATACAGCTGGAGTATTTTGGTGTCATTTTACTTCTTGGGATGTCTTATCTCCTTTAAGTCCAAATGTTAGGGCATAAATATATGCTATGGCAATCAATCTTGAAATTCTAAAGCACATCTCTTAAGGATGACTATATAGAGGAAAATGAGAAATGCTGTGTTTCAGCTATTCTAAAACTTTGATATATTAGAATACAAGGGTTCATAGAATCTGAGTCAATCAGTTGTTTTATCCACCCTTGCCCTGCTTCACTAGTCCAATCTGTGAAAGTATGGTATTGGAATGGCCATGGCAGTAAACCAACTGCACTGATGACCCTAATGAATAGCCTCTCTGCATTCATTCGTTTTACCCTAAACCTTTATAGTCTTGTTTCAGTATGATTCTGGGCTAGCCACGTGACTTGCATTAGCAGTGAAAATGATGGTTTGACCGTTACGAGACTAAGTCTCGACAGGCTTTGCATATTTCACTTGCTGTCTTGCACAGTTTTTTGTGCTCACTCTTGGATTAGTCATCCCTGAGAACTAGGCCTGGCTAATGTGCTGTGGGAATGAGAGACCAAGTCGTTGTAGTTAACATCATCTGACACCAGCCAGCCTCAGCCAACCCACCAGCTTATTACTGATGCATGAACAAGTCTAATCAAGATTGAGAAGCCCAGCCAAAACAGTAGAATCATCTAAGTGATCTATAGACTAGAGAAATGATAAATCAGAGTTGTTCGAGTTCCTAAGTTTTCCAGTACTTTGCTAGATAGACGCATTGCAGTAATGTGACTGATAATGCTATCAGATCTTCATCTATTTGGAATTACAAATCCTCAAGTCCTAACATGAAATGTGAAAGGAAAAGATATTATGGTTCTGTCTATATGTGTTGTCATAGAGTTTAAGCAGATTGGGAGGCTATTTTCTGAATGACGGACTTAATATGGGCTACACTGTATGCGGAAGTTACTCTACAAGGACTTGCATATCCTCTGAAAGAAATTAATCCTCCAGAGCAGAGGCCAGCAAGCTACAGCCCATGACCAAATCTCACTATGGCCAGTTTTGTAAATAAAGTTTTATTGAAACAGTCACACACATTTGTTTACAGATTGTGTATCGTTGTCTTTGCACTGCAGCGACAGAGTTGTTTAATTGTGATAGACATTGTAGGGCCTGCAAAGTCTAAAATACTCTCTGGGCTTTCTCTAAACAGTTTGCTAGTTCCTGCTCCAGAGGATCTAAAACTAAGGTTCCATGTACTAATAATCAGAACAAATGTACCATATGGATTAAGAGTGCCAGGCAGAGCAAACAACTCTCAAATAAGCAGCAAAAACCTGAGGCTGCAGGGGGTAGATGCTGCAAACAGCAGCCACCTACTTGGGATGGAGGCGCTTTGCACGTGGACGCATGCAGCAGGCTCTGTGGAGAAACAGCAGGGGGCTATTTAATTAATGACCACGAGCAATTCCTCTCCTGAACAACAGGGAGTCTCGCCGTTCTAAATATATACCTCACCCTTAAACTCCTTAAAAATCACTTTTCTCTGTAGTCAATTGCTCAGAATCTGTAACCCTTCTCTCACGAGTCCCAACTTTTTGGGGGATGTTAAGAAACCGTACTAACTGCCACTGATTTACTGTCAAATAAATAAACAGAGCAAGAGTCTGAAACTTCTAGATGATGGATCCCAGATATTCTAATAATTCTATCAACTTTCTTATTTTAGTGTAAAAATATTTGGGGCCAAAAGGTACGGGTGAATGACATGGGTCCAATTTTCTTTCTACATTTGTCTTATCTGAAATGTATGAGAGAAATGCACAATATTTTATATTTTATTTTATGTTTTTGCCATAGGGTGCTTACCAGAGAGAGAGAGAGAAAGGGAAAATGAGAAAGCAGCCCCGGGCAGGGGGTGGGGGATGTCCACACCACAATCTCTTCTTCCCCTTTCTCCTCTCAGGATTTTAGACACACACACACCACACATACACACACATATATACACATACACTGTGATTTTCAGGCTTCAGGGGTCTGGGACTTAAACCGTGGTTGGCCGTGTGGGAGTTCAACTCCTTAACCACCACGCCACCTGCTGGTACTGAGAAATGCACAATTTAAATGAGTAACCCATGAGTCTTTGTAATTTCATGCTCTGATGGTCCAGGTGTGTCCGCTGTCCTCTTCATCTTGCTCCTTACTGACACCTTGCTATGTGTCAGGCACTGTGCCAGCCCCCGCCCACGTGTTAGAGAAGCATGTCCAATCAAACTGTTGGTTCTTCTTCCCTCTACCCCTCACACGCCAAGAATGATCTTTGGCCCATTCTGCTCTAACCTCATTGCACAGCAGAAGACCCCCACCACCACCCCAATTGTTCATACCCCAAACTAGGCACTTCCTTGGTTTCTGTTCCTCTTCTGACCAACTCATGATCAAATTCTTTCAGTTCTTCCCTTGAAATAGAACCCGAGCCAGACCACTGCTCTGCACGCCCCTTGCCATTGCCACGGTTTACGTGCCAGCATCCTTTGCTTAGATGCCTAGGCAAACTTCTGTGAGTGACCCTGTCGCTTTCCTTCTGCCTTTTACGGAGTGCTTGCCAGAGCGGTATTTCCAAGATCTAAAGCCTTTCCTGCCCAAGCCTGTCACTACCAACAGCAGGTCCCCGCCCGACAGTGCCCCTTTATACTTCTCTGATTCACTTTGGATCTTTCTCTTACCTGAGCAGCATTCTGGCCACTCTAAACATCGTCCTGGCTCCCGTCTAAGCACCTTGGCACTTGCCCTTCTTTCCATCTGGTGCTAAGATCCTCCTTACATGGCCCCAATTCTCCCCATACTCTACACTGGATCTCTGGTGCAGTTCTGTCCTTTACAGAACCCTGGGCAATGTCTGGAGATGTTTTTGGTTATCCCATCTGGAGTGGGATAGCTGCTGGTTTCTAGAGTTCTAGTTTGCTGCTAGGCACTCTACCTCACACAGGGCAGCCCCCCACTGTCAGCCACAGAGACTTTTCTGGCCTTGTGTTTGGAGTGCTGAGACTGAGAACCCTTGCCCTCCTCAGTTCTCTGCTCAAGTATTTTCTTCTTAGAGAAAACCTTTTTGACCCACTATTCCTGAAAGAGCCTTTTCCTTTTTCTTCCCCTATGACTCCTTAGTCTGTCACCCAGTCTAACACTACCTGGAACCAGAGTGTGTATTTCTGCTTTGTGTCTCTCATTCCCACTTGGATGTAAGCTCCCTGCAGGCAGGAGCTTTGTCTGCCTCACCGCGGGTTCTTCAATGTCTAAGGTGATGCCTGGCACACCCTAGGACTTCAGTCAATGCTGACTGATCTTTGAGGTTTGGAGAGGTTTAATCACTTGCCCAAGGTCACCCAAGGCTACTAAGCAAAACCACCAATTTGTCTGTCAGCCCCTGTAAGTCACTGAGCATATACATGCAGTCCCAAGGAAAGAGATTTGTACTGCCTGTGTAAATACAGCTTAAGGGCAATTTGCATAGTGTTCTCCTTCCCGTTTTCCACTCTGTCTCCGCTCTTTGTTGCCTGTCACCTCTATTTAGAAAGTCTAGAGCCATGAAAACCCAGATCTTCTCACTACCTTGACAGAGGCTTATTTTTTTATACCTGTCTGACTTTTCTTTCTAATCCAGAAATGGTTGGTAGAGGTGGAAATGCTGGGCAGCCCGGAGCCCAGTCACACACAAGCTGTCTATTGGCAAACTCCACTGTCAGTATTGGATTAATTGCTTGCTTAACCTCAAGTTCTCTGTAGCATTTCCCTCCCAGACAAAATTACCAATCTCCTTCAGCACCAACTTGGCAATAACTGAGGAAACCTTGAAATCATTATCCTAATTTAAAGACAGCATGGATTCCTGGGTCTTTTATATCAACCTAAAATTATGAGAATCCTTTGTTCTTGCAAATGCAATGAGCTTTTTTCAAAAGTCATTTAGTTTGCCTTTTTGCCTTGTCTGTACCTACAATGACTTCATATTTTATTTTTTCAAAAGCTTGACATGTCTATATATTTTTAAATTATTTATTTAATGTTATTTAGTCACTCATTTATTTTAATTTGACCAGAGAGCGACAAAGAGGAGGAAAGAGAGAGAGGGAAAGTGAGAAAGGATGCCACCAGGTCCAGGACTCGAACCGTGGTCGGCCATGTGGGAGTGTCCAGCACCTTAACCACCATGCCACCTGCTGGTCCCCATGGCATGTCTATATTTTAACATTGGGCATTTTGACTTCAGGCCTTGCCCATTTCTATAGATTTTTCTTAATTCCACCCCTACTTCCCCAGCATAACCCCTCTACACACACACACACACACACACATACACACACACACACACACTGACTGGTACTCATTTCTCTTGCTGAATAAATAGCCATCATAACCATGGAAATGACCTTGACAATGATCTGGCTGGCAGAGGGGACCCCCCCCCCCCAGGTGGGTACCCCCGATGCTGCAAAATGAGGGATATCATGCCTCCTTAGAAAAAGGGCTCAGACTTCTGCTGTGGGCTTACCTTTTTTTTTTTTTTTTTTTGGAGAGGTTTTTGCTATAGGGCACGTGCGCTCGCCAGACAGAGAGAGACATAGAGACAGAAAGTGAGAAATCACCCCCCAGGGGGGATGGTCACGCTGCAATCCCTTCTCCTCCATTCTCCTCTTGGGATCTTGGGCACGCACGCACACGCGCCCGGTGTGTTTCAAGCCACCGGGTCCAGGACGCGAACCGCGGTGGACTACGTGGGAGTCCAGCGACATAGCCATTGCGCTAACTGCTGGTTCCTGAGATCTGCTTCTTAACGAATGAATTCCTTGGCAGTCCTCTGGGTATGCCGCTGAGCACTTCAGTTTCTCATTTGGGATTTCCTGTCAACCTTGACCTCCCTTGGCTCTGGCTGGGAAAGCAGCCTGCAGACTAACCTACGTCCAGCCTCACTTAGTCTGAATTACCTCTTTCTTGGGAGACAAGCTACATTTGTTTCCCCTCCATAATTTCTCTGAGGTCTCCAACTTGAGAGGAGCCCTGAAGCTCTTTCAGTCCCATTTGAGCAGCACTTGTGTTTGCTGCAAAATTCAAATTAGCCAAGCCCAGGAGAAAGTGACTAAGACAATGAATGTTTTAAGGAAGTAGTATATGTTGAACATGAGGCAGGAGGTGACAGAGTTGAGGGAATTCCAGCTTTGGAGTAAAGCATTGGTACACCTTTGATTCTACTGCATTCATGCTATGTGACCCACAATCTGACCCACTGCACCCCTCTAGAGTCAGTTCCCCCCCACAAAATGGGATTTATAATATCTATCATTTTAAATTCTTTTTAAAAAATGTCACAGTGTGTGACGTCAGGTGGCATGGTGGAGAGGCACAGGACCCCTGCATGGCTGATAGTAGTCTGAGTCCTGGACCTGGAGGCTTTCTTTCTCACTTCCTGTCTCTCTGTTTTTCTCTGGTAAGTGCACATGCCCTATAACAAATGAAAAATAACAACTATAATAAATAAAGTTAAATCATTCTTTTTAAAAAAAATTGCAGTGTGTGCACAAGACAGAGAAATAGAAAGTACCCCCCAGTGGGGCTTGGTGATTTTGCAATCCTTTTTCCTCTGGTTCTCCATCCTCTCAGGATCCTGGGCACATGCCTGCATGCCTGACATGCTTTTCAAGCCTCTGGTCCTAGGACTTGAATTCCCATGGGCCATGTGTTATTAGGTTTGTTTGTTTGTTTGTTTTGCATAGTGCCTAACCACTGTGCTGTGGAGGCAGCCAGATATAATACCACTTTAGAATGCAAGAAAGGATTAAGAACAGAGTATGTATAGTGTTGGATAAAGTGATTGACATGTAAAGGGGCTATTTGTATTCTTAATGAAAATCTTAACTCTGGAATATTTGTTCTCTGTGAAACCTCAGCCTAGGGCTTATGTTTCTGAGCAGGTACAATCTACAGCTATAGACGTCCCCTCCTAGGGCCCCTGACATGTCACTCATTAGGAAATCTAAGATGTCTCTTCAATGCGTACATGAATGTGGACTCCGTCAACCTGGTGGCTTTGTTAGTGGTAAATTATTGGATAATTTAGCCTAATTTTAGCCTATTTCTAGCCTAATTTTTCTTTAGAGATTTTTTTTTTTTACCAGAGAGAAAGTGAGAAATCAACTCTCCCACTCCCACCCCAGTGGGGGTCGGCCATACTGCAATCCTTTCTCCTCCATTCTCTCCTTGGGATTTTGGGTATGCACACACACCTGACGTGAATTTCAAGCTGCCGGGTCGAGCACTCACGTCGCAGTCATCCATGTGGGAGTTCAATACCTAAAACCACTATGCCACCTGGTGGCCCCTCTAGCCTAATTTTCTGAGCACTCTGAGCCTGCATGTGGTTGAATGGCCTCAGTCCAGCCTATTCTCCTGGATATCTGCTGAAGAACAATTACAACTGACTTTGAAAAACAACATCTCTTACAATTATACTGCGTTTTAAATTTATGCAAAGTAATATGACAATGGAATGTCTGATTCCGCCATAGGAGGTGTGTATGCTCATTTAGTGAGTTTATGGGGAAGACAGGCAGGTGAGCAGCTCATTCCGAGTCTAGAAGCCAAGAATTTACAGTGGAGGGTGCACAGAGCCTTCTGAGAACATCAGGGATAGTGTCCCTGAGGGACTTGAGGGTATGAAGGAGTTTATTAAGAGGAAAACCAAAGTATGCTCCAAGGAAGAACAGTTTTATAGAGGAAGAAACCGAGGTCTAGAAGCAATTGGTTGGGCAGTTAGAAGATTAAAGTCTCAGACTCCCAAAATATTCAGACAAGAAGCTATTTTAAATCTGAGATCTGTCCTGGTGTGTTCAGGGAAGCCATGCTCTAAACCCACCTCCTAGACTCCCAAAATATTCAGACAAGCACTATGGAGGAGAGATTTTGTCACAAAATGACCAGAAACAACCGCAGAGGTACAAAAAACATGAGAAACCAAGAAAATGTCTCTCCCGTAAGGGAAAAGAACAATACCTCATCATCTACAAATAGTACAGTAGAATTCTTGAAAATGTCTGATAAAGACTTCAGAATATTCATATTGACAAAACTAAATGAGATGCAAGAACTGAGAAATAATGAACTCCAGAAGATGCAGGAGAAAAGAGACAAGTTCCAGGAGGTGTTGAAGTTCTTTCATGATCTGAAAGAGGAAACACACACCATGAAAAAGAATCAAATGGAGCTATTAGAGACGAAGGCTGCCCTTCAGGAAATCAAAATGTCCCTTGAAAGTATTAAAAGCAGATTAGTCCATGCGGAATATAGAATCTCGTATGTTGAAGGTAAAACCTCTGATCTAGGGGGAAAAAAAAAAAAAAAAACAACTGAGAAAATAACCCAAAAAAACAAGAATACTATATGAGAAATACCAGACAGCATGAAGTGCCCAAACATTTGGATAATTGGTATCCCAGAAGGTGAAGAAACTAATGACATTGATAATCTACTCCTTTGATAATCTTGGAAGAAAACTTTACAAATCTAAAGAGGCTTCAAATACCCAGACCCAAGAAATACAAAGGACCCCTAATAGAATCAACCCAAGAAGATATTCTCCAAGGCACATCATAGCCAGACTGGTCAAATCTACAGACAAAGACAAGACACTAAAATTGGCGAGAGAGAAACGTCAGGTTTCTCATCAGAAACAGTGCAAGCAAGGAAAGAATGGGAAAATATATTCAAAGTGCTGAGTGAAGAATAGTTTCAACCAAGAATACTTTACCCAGCAAGATTATCTTTCATATGGAAAGAAAGAATAAAAACATTCTTAGATAAACAAGACTTGAAAGAATTTGCCAGTAGCAGACCCGCTCTTCCAGAAATTCTGAAAGGAGAGCTTCACCAGTGAAACTAAAGATATATACAGAAATAAGAGAACAAAAGGCAACCAAGAAAATGACCAATTTAATGCTAGGGACAAGAAATATCAATAACAACATAGAATGTTTACTCTCAGGATTTAAATGGAAAGATTGGACCACAACAACACTGCATATTCAACAGAAGAGAGTTTGAACCTAAGACTGAACTGGCGAAATAGGATTTTATGACTTTTGAGTAAAACATTACTGACTTTTTTTACTATGTTTTGTTTTCCCAATTTAAACAGTTTACTTTCTTTTCAGATGTTGATAGGTTTAGCATTATGTTAAAATATTTTTCTTGTTTGTTTCTTTAAATAGAAACATAAACTTTTCTTCTTTCTTGATCCCTCTGGAATTGGAAAATAATTGGGAATATTCTTATTTTGTGGGAGAAGGGTTATTTGCATAAGTTCAATAATGCTTGTTGCATTGATTCAGAAATCAGAAATACTCATTATTGGACAGGGCTTTGACTGGAATCTCATATCTGAAGATTAATCAGGAAACTATGGAACTAAGGTGGATCTCAATTAAGCTAACAGAAGCTCTTAGAAACATGGCCTGGCACCATAAATAGCTCTGCCTGGCAGAGAGGATTAGAGAAGATACATGAAAGAATTAAAAACATAAAATAACCTGGACTTTTCCAGCCCAGCATTGTAATCAGTAGAAATTGCAAAAGAGCAACCACACCAGTGAATTATCTTGAGAAAGACTTTGAAAGAAGAAAAAGAGACTGATCTTTGCTAGCAGATGGTGTATCACAGAATACTTGGGCAGGGCTGAATTGAGAAGGTGTATGTGTGACTAGTGTGCTGGGCATTTGCTTTTCAACAGTTTGAGTAAGTGACATGTAAATATTTTCTCAAAAATATTTAAAACCATACTGTTACTGTTGTTATAGAGTCACAAACAAAATTATACAAAATTATAAGAAATATTTTGAAATTTTGAAAGTTGTTTATTAACTTTCAAGAACCATGGAGTATGAGTTAAAATTTTTTGATATGTAAAGTAAATGTTTGTGGAAAAGTATAAAAATAAATTAAAAAAAAGATTAAAGTCTCTCGTCTACAGTGATCCTCACTTTCAAATTGATGGTGTCTCTCCCTCTTACGCCTCAGAACAGTCTGACATCATGCAGACACTCTACTCTGTCTCTGGTAAAGCACAGCACCGCTCTTATTGGATAATGACACCCTTCAGATCGGAGTGGTTTTTTCTGCTTGTGTTCAACTTACAATCAGGAATGATTTCTCCACGGAGCACTCGAATGCCTTTTGGCAAAGCATGAATGGATAATAATGATGATGATGGTGAGAATAACAGCAGCTAATGTTTATTCAGGGCTTACAAAGGCATGGGGCTAAGTGTTCCACAGAGATGACCTTTTTTAACTCTTCGTGAGCTTCATCATGCAGAAGAGCTACTATAGCGACGTTGATATGTCTTTCCCGGTAACAGAAGAGAAAACTAAGACCAAGAGAGGAGTAACTTGTCCAATATCACATCACAGGAGGGGTGGAAAAGCCTGTATTGGAACGTGGATTGTAGAGTCCATAGGCCTAGCACTCTTACACCGGCCTTGCAGTAACAGCCAAAACTTTTCCATGTGTCTGCTAGGTGCCTGGTATCACCAGATGCCGGACAGATGTCAGCAAGGACTGGAGAAGCTGGAGTTCATGGGGGAGACAGAAAGGTAAGCAGCTCATTCCAAGTCTAGAGGCCAAGCATTACAGCGGAGGGTACACAGAGCTGTTCTGAGAACACAGAGAAAGGAGCAAGGGACTCTTCCCGAGGGCATCGGGGATAGTATCCCTGAGGGACTTGAGGCTATGAAGGAGTTTATTAGGAGGAGTCAAAGTTTGTATAAAGGCCTGACAAAAGTATGGTATGGCGAATCTTTGGAAATGTTGATTGATCTTTTTTTTTTAAAGTTGTATTTTAAAATTTATTTTAGTTTTTGCTATTAGGTATGTGCTCTTGCTAAAGAGAGACAGAGAGTGAGAGAGATTGAGAAAGTGAGAAAGCACCTTCCATCCCCAGGGTATGGCCACACCAAAATCCCTTCTCTGTTACTGGGTCCAGGACTCAAACCGTGAAGCGGGCCATGTGGGGTCCAGCTGCCTTAACTACAGTGGCCCTGGCTGATCGGTTTTACTTCTTTCATGAGATAGTGATCCTTCCTGGCTCCTCCTCTCCATTCTCAGCCAGTCAGGATCATGGGCACACACACACAGCTGGCATATATAGGTCAACCCAGAAACCAAACCCCAGTCTTCCGTATGGCTTCCAGCACCGCAGAGGGTTGTACTGCCAGTGCACCACTGTAGCTGAGCCTGTTGATTGCGTGCTGAGTTTGATGTGGCTGAAACACAAGGAATAGGGGAGGGAGAGAAAGAAAAAGAAAATGCAGAAAAAGAGTTTGAGGCAGACAGGAAATGACATTATGAGGCGTCTTCAAAAAGTTTATAGAAAATGCATGTCATAAAGAAACTATGCATGGATTTCTAAAATTATTTTGCATTAAGATAAACTCATTCCAATTTTTTCCTAAAGATCTTGAAGTCCCCTTCAAAACTCCAGAAAGTTAGACCGGCCGCTACAAGAAATAGGTATACACTAGATTTGAAACAGGAAGGTGCCAGGATGAGACTCAGTTTGAGGGAGACAAGACTAGAAAATGGAGAGTGCAGGAGAGGAATGGTAAAAACCCAGTTAGTAAGCTATTGTCAAAATTAAGCAACAAGGTGATGGCTGGATCTGAGACTGGAAACTAGGAAGCAAAGAAAAGGGGATTTTTTAAAAAAAGAATTATTTATTTAATTGTACTTATCATCATCATCATTATTATCATTATTATTTAATAATAGGTCACAGGGGCTGACCAGAGAGACACAGACACACACACACACACACACACACACACACACACACACATACACAGAGAGAGAGAGAGAAAGAAGAGAGAAGAGAGAGAGGGAAAGTGAGAAAGTAAGTCACCAGGTTTGGGGCTCAAACTGCGATTGGCCACATGGGAGTTCAGTGTCTTAACCACCATGCCACCTGCTGGTCCCAGAAAAGGTGATTTTGAGACACATTGGACAGACTGCGTGGACATGGAAGCCAGGCAGGGGAGGTTAGAAGCCGAGGTGATCCTCAGGTTTCTTTCTGGGGGAGCATGGCCAGATGCTTGTGCTCCTCATCAGGAGGAACAGGGTGAAGAGTAACACTGCATTTGTTTTTGGTTTCAGGACTATCTAGGTGGAGATGCCCCCAAGGCACACACTGGGGTGGCTTCCCAGTTTATCCCAGATCTCCAGTCCCAGTGGCCACGTTGGCGTTATCTGCTCCAGCCACACCTGACTAGTTAAGTTAGTGCTTCTCATCCAGGGATACTGTTGCCCACCCCAGGGAACAATTGGCAGGACCTGGGGTGGATGCTACTATGATGTAGTGAGCAGATGCTAAACATCATATAATGCACAGGATGGTTCTCCTAGCCAGGGATGATAGGGACCATGGGACAGTATACCCCAGGAGGGCCAACCTGAATTTCTTCTCCAAGGACTGTGAAAAGTCAAATGGAGGTCCTTACGGATAGAAGGGCAACTGGAGCTGAGTCATATGTTGACAATATCCTGGAAGACAGGTGAGTGGGTTCCTGCGGCTGCTAACCCATGCTTCTCTGGTTGTCCTGAATTTTTCTCTTGCCTCAGTGTATTATCCTAAGATTTTTCCAATAAGTGTGTGTTCAGAATATGCTTCGTTTAGTCCAAATTTGCTTATGGTAATAGCAAAAATGTATTATTTAGTATTCTTTGTTGCTAGTGACAGAAATCCATTCCCAAACATAGTAAAAACAAAGAAAATCCATCTGTTGGCTCGTGATCATGTCACTGAGCTGTGTGGTTCAGGGAACCCAAGAAATTCTGTTGTGCCTGGTGTCACTCACACTGATCAAATGAGACCAGGCTGAGTCTCGCAGAGCAGAAACTTTTGAAGGGAGAAGGGGAAAGGGAAGCTCACTCTCCAAGTCACCTCCTGTCCAATGAGGTTTAAGCTCCCACTTTTACCGGGCATAGAACTGATGTTATAAAGGGAAGGGGAGTAGATTTCCTTTGCACCTTATACCTTCTTTTTTGTATCTGGCATCTTTTGATGCCACATCAAACACTACATCTTTGCTCACAACTCAGTTTGCACGTGACTCACTATTGCCATCTGGTAGGAGTCGGTACTACAGTTTGGTCTTTGAAACTCTTGTCACCTTAATTTCTACAACAGTCATGGCTGAAAAGGGTTATTAACATTTTTTGAATCTCTGTAGGGTTTTCATTTTTTGTTTATTTGAAAGAATTATTTTTATTATTGTATTTATTTTTATTTCATTACCTTATTTTTGAAAATTTGCTATAGGACATGTGTGCTCAGAGAGAGAGGGAGAGAGAAAAAGAGAGAGAGGGAGAGAGAAAAAGAGAGAGAGGGAAAAAGTGAGAAAGCAAGTTGCCAGGTCCAGGACTCAGATTGCGGTTTGCCATGTGGAAGTCCAGCACCTTAACCACCATACCACCTGCTGACCCCTCTGCAGGGTTTACTGAAAGGGGTTTTCTGAATTTTCTTGCAATGATCTTAGGAGGTTTGATTGTTTGCTGCCTTCTAGGCACATTCAAATCCAGGATCTCAGATAACTTCACCAGGGAGCCACCTCCCTCTCTCCTTACCTAGGTTGTGCTTGCATTTAATATTGGCTTCAAATCTCTGAGTTCTGTCTAAAAGAGAAGAATGTGCTGGATTAGCACAGGTAACAGTTACTGTTCTACACACAAGCTGATAGCTTGTTAGTCGAAAGATCTACCGCATTGTTTTAAGATGTACAAACATTCGTTGTTGAAAGTTACAGCTGGAAGCACCCTTAGAAATCGGGTATTGCCAGGTTATTTCCTCCTCAGCTGCTTCCAATGCCATGCTCTATCATCTGTGCCAGGTGCCCAACTCCAGGGGCAATCGCCCAGCAATATCCATCTGTGAAGTCACACGGGAATTTCACTGTGCAGTTCGATAAATTCATCCTGGAGACATGCATCCATTTCCCACCCATGTTATAGTAACAGTACAACCCTCTTGTTTCAACTTAGAGATGTTGAGTTACTTTTTCATAGGCACAGAGTAGCTAGAGTTAGAAGTCACAGCTCTTCTGTGGAAAAGAACCATATTAATGACTGCCTCTTCCTTTCCAGTACTGCGAGGCCATGAGGTAGAGTTATAGACAGCGGACAGTGGGCAGACGCCATGAGCACCACTTCAGCACTGGCCCATCAGCCTCTGAGTCCATGCCTGCAAGCTGCTTTCCTTGCAGCTGGCTCAGATGGAAGCAACTGCCAGGCACCCATGGATTTTATGTGTTGAAGACGGTAGAGGACCCATCAGTCTGGCTCACCAAATAATTGTATGGAAAGGACTCTCCAACCTCTCTACCCAGAAATATCCAGCAGGCAAGAAACCAACTTTTAATGTTTGGGGTCTGTTTGTTACAGCAGCTAGTCTACCCTCAGACAGAGGTTGTTAGTTTTGCTACACCACACTCCTCCTTTCAGATGGCCTTATGCAAGATTCCAAATAATACTCTCTTCTCTCAGTGTGAAAAGAGGAATTCAGACTTTATGATGGTCATATTTTAAAACAGATGCATACTGTTCATTTCCCTGTTGACTTTCCTTTGTGAGTTGGTCCTGCCCAGATTATAAAGACAACTGAAAAGAAATGACATCATTTCTTCATGATCTGTAGCAAACTACAATGAAATTTAAATTACAAGTAGAGAACCATGCATCTTTTTTTGCAGAAAGATTTAAAACACATCACAATAGCTTTTTTTCTTGAATCGTCTATGGCCCCTTGTCCTGTTTTGTTTCCAAGTCCTCTTTCCTGAAGGTTAGGTAGCATGCTGTCTGTGTTCTTAGAGGACTCTGAGGTTCAAAGGACTCCCTATGAATCTATCTTGATGAAAAAGAAAGCAGGCTTGTGTCTATAATCCTTAGCTGAAGAGAGTCTGCCACCCAGGAAAGAGTTGCAGGGGGTATGACAATAGCAACAAGGGAGGCCATCATGTAACAAGAACAACAACAGCAGAGTCACAGCTATTATTACTGCTGCTGCTTATTCAGCTCTTCCTGTGTGCTCGCGTGTGTATTACAGACTTTGTACTGGTTAGCCATTACAACATTCTTAGAGCAAGCATTGCTACCCCATTGTCCAGGTGAGGAAACTGAAGCTCATAGAGGCCAAATTACTTATCCTATTTAGTAGGTGTTCCCGAGGCCTGGAATTAGAGCAGCGTGCCTGGTACAAAAGCCTGCGCCTAGGACTAGTCTAATAGATTTCCCTCACCCCCAGTGTGCTGGGAAAGGTAAACGGGAGGACTGAGTTTCCTAAGGTTAGGAATTTCTACTTGTTGCACCCACAGAAGAAGGGAGTTTTTTTAGGGAAGAAGGAAAATGGGGGTTATTTTATGGCTGGCAGTGTTGTGGGTGCTTGTTGACAGAGACAGGTGTTGTGCTGTGTTGTGGAGCTATCCACAGGAAGGACATGGTGACTTTGCCATTGGCTGAATGACCTTGAGACATGCGCAGTTATTGGGCTGTCGGGAAAAATCATGATGCATTTTTGCGTAGAAAAATATGTCCTGACTGCAGACAGCCTAATATTTGGGCTTGAAGTTATCTAGTCTAGGCAGGCCCCAGTGACTCGTTTGTACTTTCTAATTGAGCTCTTCATGGGGTGCAGAGTATATTGATGTCTTCTAGCTAGAATTTTATTCTGTACTAATTCCTTCCTGTTATTGTATTCCTCCAGTTTTGCCTCTTCAAAACATCCATTCTATTTGTGTGTGTCTTAGGTTACACTCCCCCAGAAGTGGGCCGTGAGGCAGACAATGAGTGGAAGTCCTTAATTTGAAATGTGATCCCAGAAGTGCTGGGAAGGTGAGGAGGAAGTGAGATAGGGAAAAGAGCGAAGTCCATACAAAGAGCATGCGTGAGGCTACCTCTGGGGGCAACTTGTGCTCAGTCTGGGGGCATGCTGGGACAGAATAGCCCATAGCTCCAAGGTACTTCACCTGAAGCAGAAGCCCTCAGTGGAGCAGTGGGTGTGAGGAATAATGGCTAGGGCACTGGAAGGGTCTGCTACAGTGATACGGGATGGGGGGAGAGAGGAACAGAAAACAATATCCAAAAATTGGGGCCGGCAGGTGGTGTGGTGTTTGAGGCACTGGACTCTCATATGGCCGACTGTGGTTCAAGTCCTGGACCTGGAGGCTTGCTTTCTCACTTTCTCTCTCTCTCTCTCTCTCTCTCTCTCTCTCTCTCTCTGTCTCCCTCTGGTCAAATTAAAAGATAAATAATAATAACAAATAAAATAAATAAATCCTTTAAAAAAAGGAAACAATATTCAAAGAGGAGGGGGACTATATCCTACTAGGTCATTGGAAATGTCATGATGCATTTTTGCCTAGAAAAACACAGAAAAAAAAAACTACATTGTGACTTTCCCAATAGCCCTATTTTTAGGAGTCAGTGTTGGCAGGAAATCAGGAAAGTTTTTTTTTTTTTTTTTTTAAATTTATTATTTAGTTCATCCACGAGTAAGACAGAGAGAGTGATAGAGAGAGAGACACCGAGAGACCACCTCCAGCCTTCAGCTGGTCCCAGATCATAGGGACACATGTGCCCGCAGTACTCAGGAAGGTCTTTGGACAAGAAACTGGAACCTTCCTGCCCTGACCTGCAGTACAGTCGAATGGGTACCTGGGTGAGGATGGTGAGAAAAGGGACCCACACATACACAGGCTCACAGAACTCCCACAGACATACACAGAGGGGAGACAAGACGAGGTGCTGATCAAGTCTTCCGTTTATTGCAGAGCAAACTGTGCTTTAAATACAGGCTGGTGGGCATTGATTGGTTGCCTGAAATGCAAATAAGGTATGAGTCATAGGGAGCCAATCATTAGTGTCCCAGAAGTTAGTCACATGGTTTCTGGGAAATGGTTTGCTTGGTGAGGAAGTAGAAACTTAAGGTTTCTAAGATGGCTGATAGCTCTTAAGATGATGGATAGCTCAAGATGGCTTCTGTAGTCAAGATGGCTTCCGTAAGCAGTGCCCTCCACACCTTCCTACATGGGCCATCCTTACAGAGCACGTGCTTTGCAACTGTACCACCATCTGGCCCCAGGAGAATGGTTTTCTTTTCTTTTCTTTTCTTTTCTTTTTTTTTTTTTGCAGGTCACAAGACTTTATTAAGATGGAATCATTGCTAATTACATAGAAATCACTTGCCTATGCCAAAATCCATGAGGTTTATATGAACTTATAGTTCACAAATTAAATAAAAATGGCATGCTCAAAACCATAAGGAAATATCCTGAAGCCCAGAGGATGAAGGCTGGGTGACTGAGTCTGCACATTTATTTCAAGCTGCTGAAGAGTTTGTGGGCCACGCAGTGGTCCCTTGCATGCAAGAAATCAAAGAGTTCCTCTGTGCAATTCTCTTTTGTGTGTGACCGGGAGGACACACGCTCATCGCAGAGCTCTAACCGCTCCCGGGCCTTTACACACTTCTGCAATTGCTCGCACTGCTCTCTCACCGTTGTTAGGGGATCCACTAATTCTTCTTCTTCCTCTTCTTCCTCCTTAGGATCTCCGGACCCGGTCAGCATCTTTCACTCGTCCTCCAGTCCGATGTCCCGCTACAGTTCTGGATCCAACATGAGCAGCAACAGCGGCACCTGCTCCACTGCAGAACCAAGCTGGAGACTGGTTTTCCTTCTTTATTGTTTTAAAGAACTATTTATTTCCTTAATTTTATGTTATCATTATTATTAATTTTAATTTGACCATAGAGAGAAAGGGAAAATGAGAAAGCAAGCTGCCATGTCCAGGATTTGAACTGCAGTCAGCCACGTGGGAGTCCAGTGCCTTAACCACCATGCCATCTGCCACCCCCAGAGTAGTTTTTTTTTTTTTTTTGGAGAGGTTTTTGCTATAAGGTGCATGCGCTCGCCAGACAGACAGAGAGAGACAGAGAGACAGAAAGCGAGAAATCACCCCCAGAGGGGATAGCCACACCGCAATCCCTTCTCCTCCATTCTCCTCTTGGGATCTTGGGCATGCACACACACGTGCCCAGCGTGAGTTTAAGCCACCGGGTCCAGGACTCGAACCACGGTAGACTACGTGGGAGTCCAGCGACATAGCCATTATGCTAACTGCTGGTCCCCCCAAAGTGGTTTTCTAAACCCAGTTCTACCTCTACTCAGCTGGGTGCACTTGGGCAATTGTGTGCCCCTCTCTGGGCTTCAGTTTTTTCATCTATAAAGAAAGGATCATGGAGTAAATGATCCTGGAGGCCCCTGCTGGCTCAGAGTCTATGGTTCTTTGAATCAAAGATTCGAGATGGACTCAAAGAAACAGGTTGATGTTTTCTTCCAGCATGTTAGCCAGAAGAATAAATTATGATCGCTCCCTTCTATTGTGCAGTTCCTCTGCATCAAACCAAAACATTGAATGCGGTACTCTATTTCATCTTCACAGCAGCTCTATGAAGGCAGGCACTACTTTCATCTCTATTTTGTAGAAGAGCAAACAAAGCGAGGTTGACTGAACTGACCACGCTGCATAGATAATCAGTGATAGAGCTGGGTTTGTGCTCATGGCAGCTTGAGTCATAAGCACTATATTCTGCTGCCTCCTACTTTGGGGATGATGGCCCAGAACATCTGTGATCAACAGTCATCTCACATATACGGGTATACACACAGAAATACAGTGTGGCCCATGCTCTGTAATGCCTGCTGAGATGTATGGATTAGGAGCACAATGCAGGTGTGTCTGGTATGAGAATCCCAGCTAACGTAGTCTTCCCAGTTCATCATCTTTATCACTGTCGTTGTCATCATCGTAGCATCAGTCACTTTTCAATGACTTGTCACCTGCCTGGCACTATTCTCAGTGACGTTTATCTTCTTGTTCAATCTGTACAACTTCATGAAACAGGTATAATTATTACCCCTATTTTGTATATGAAAACCAAAGGCCAGAGAATTTGAGTGGTTTGGCTGGGTCATCCGGCTAGTAGGTGGCAAAACCAGGAGTCTGGCTTTAGAAACCATATACTTGTTCTCCCACCACTAATCTTCCTTTCTAGAGGCTCAGATACTCAGATTCTCAGCCACTTGGGCATCTCTATTAGCGTGGTGGCCTGCTAATTAGAACTGGAACTTTATTTCACTGGATTGCCTCAAAGTCAACAGAAAGGAATGAGTGAAAGCCATTTCTCTTTCTCTTTTTCTTCCTTCCTTCCTTCCTTCCTTCCTTCCTTCCTTCCTTCCTTCGTATTGTTTTGTTTTGTTTTCACTAGAAACAGAGAGAAAGAGATAAATTACCCCTCCCCACCAAGGAGATGACCACTTTGCAATCCCTTGTCTTCCATTCTCCTCTTGGGTTTTGGGTCATGCATGCACATGTGTCTGACATGATTTTCAAGCCACAGGGTGTGGAACTTGAACCACACAATCAGTCATGTGAGATTTAGCTACCTTAACCTCCATGCCACCTGCTGGCCTGAGAACTATTTCTGTTAATGGTATCAGATGCTAATAAGTGACTTAAAAGGTGACATCATCATTGCATCTTGATACAACCCACTTATGCAAATGTAATTTGTTTGAAAGTTGGGTAAAGTCTAAAGAGACATTTAAAACATTTTTAATTAATGTATAATAGCTATTCATATTTGTGGAATACAATGTGATTTTTTGGTACAAGATTACAAGGTGTAGTGATCAAATCAGGGTACTCAGTATAGCCATCATCTCAAGCATTTGTCACTATTTTGTGTTAGGGACATTTAAACATTTAAAATCCTCTTTTTTAGTTACTCCGAGACATACAGTGTTATCATTAACTTCATTCACTCTACTGTATTTTATAACACTAGAAATTGTCTCTTATCTGTTCTTTTGTTTCTGTTAATCAATGTCAGCCTATTTCTTTCCCTACTTACTCCCCAATCTTCCCAACCTCTAGTAGAAAAAGTGATCTTAAAATGCACTCCGGGCCCTGGCCTCTGTCTGAGTCCTTGTGATTGTTGGAAGGCATGTTGTATCCCAGTGTTCTCATAATGCTTATCCTTCATGTGCTGCCAATTACTCCTGAGCCAGGGCAAGCTGGGTTATGCTGCACATTAATGAAGTCCCATTGGTAAATGTGCTTCTGGCTGCAGGATCTGAAAGCACCTTCTAAGTGGAGACATGCAAGCCTTCCTCACCTAGCCACTCTGAAATTTATTCACTCATTCAAAAATTACACCCTGATTCGCTGTCAGATTCTATACGAAGTACCACAGGAAACACAAGTGAATGAATGAGCAGGACTTATTCCAGACCCTCACACAGGCCAGCTGACTAAAATATGGAATCATGGAATAGTTAAGAACCAATGAATCATGGGATGAAACTAGAAGTCAGACATGGGGGGCTGGCAGGTGGCATGGTGGTTGAGGGCACTGGACTCCTACATGGCCGATTATAGTCTGAATCCTGGACCAGGTGACTTGTTTTCTAACTCTTCCCCCTCACTTTTTCCTTCTTTGGTCAAATTGAAATGAATGAATAAATAAATAAAGTTAAACTTAAAAGAATTTTTTTAAACAAGAGAAGTCAACCATGGTATTCATGAAATAAATAATAGATAGTGAAAAGTTGAAAAGAAGACCTTCAGAAAACAATAGGAACATTTCAATGGTAAAAAGGGTTGTCAGAAGAGTCGTGATGCATTTTTGCATAGAAAAAAATTCATCATGACTTTTTTTATATATAGACCATAGATTAGTTTATTTTTAACACCTATCATGCCATCAATTCATAGGGAATAGGTTCCAGAAGCTCAGGCTCCCTTCCATTGGTTCTTACCAAGTGTACTTCTCTGGGTGGAGCAGGCTGGAGCTTCATTTGAACCCAGGTACCTTTCTCTTTGGCTTCCTTCTTTTTCTGGTCATTTTCCTTCACACGTTTTAGGAAGCGAATCTCTGCTCTTAGAATGCTTAATATGCTCAATACACACATTAATTCTCTTGGCAAGAACCTTGCCCTTAACTTGTTTGTTTACAACAATGCCAAGAGCATGCTGGGTAACACTGTAGACTTTTCCAGTTTTGCCATGGTAACATTTGTGGAGCATTCCTTTTTGAACAGTACCTATTCTCCTGATGTCTACAATATGACCTTTCTTGTAGATCTGCATCTATGCTGCCAAAGGAACAACTCCATGTTTTCTAAAAAGCCTAGAGAACATATATTGGGTGCTTCTCCTCTTTCTCTTTGTGCTTATCATTTTGGTGAATTACTGGAAGATGGCAGTTCTGGCTAAAAGGAAGGCACTTTTCCAACAACCCAATAATAAAAATGTGTCTTGCAGTGGAAAAAAGATAAGGTAAAATAGAGCATGTTTCCAAAATAAATATTTAATTGCAAATTGAAGAAGATCTTCAGTTTGTTTTTGAGAAGTGCTTAATTTTTTCCTTTGGCTATTTAACAGGGTTAAAATTAGGTCAAATTGTATTGGCAACTCGTTCAGACTCAACGTCTGATGTTAGCCTTGAGCGATCTCGAGGCTTGTTGTCAATCAGGACACATTTATAGTCCTTCAGATGGATTTGGAAACAGTTTGTAATTAGGCAAGAAAAAGGAGAATGTCTTAGTTTGTTCCTGAAGGTGACGGTTGTAAAGTGTTGAAATGTGGCCTTCCCTCAGCAATGATAGATCTGTTTGTCCTCAGGAGAGAAGACAGCTGACGGTGGACAAGGGAAATGATCTCATTTCCAGGGAGGATCATCCGCCCTAACCACTGCAGGAGACTTGGCTGAATTATTTAAAGAGGATTAGAGATAAAATACACGGAAGTGTCGGTGATGAGGCAGGATGTGAGTCCTATGACCTACTGAAATGAAAACTGATACGGACATTTAAATCCACGTGCTTTGTTTTCCTGGGTTGCCAAGAATCCTTGAGCTATAAATAATAAGTGTACAGTGGGTTCTTCTAACTCGCTTCTGATGCCCGCAGAATGACTATCAGTTACCGCTGAAGCTGTAATGTTTTGTCCTCCTACCTTCATATTCGGTCCACTTTCTGTCTTCCTCTCTACGTACTCCTCTTCTGATCCACAATCACAAAAATAATTTTATTGCACTCCTATCTTTCTTTCTGTGAGTTCTGTGGTGTGTCCTTTATCTATGAAGATTGGCAAAATAGAGGTCTGACTTAAGGCAGTTTTTATGTGGTAGAAGTGAGACTGTAAGAAATCACTATCTACAGGCTGTCTACCCAGCAAACCCTTCACCTTGGGACATCAATGGGAACCTCGGGAAGAAAAGGTTCTGAGGGAAAAAGTAGAGGTCAGAAAACCGAGGCACGGAATCTCACGGGAGAATTCTTTAGGCCCCGACCGATATTGAGTTTGCTCTTTTTGTGTAAGGTTTTAACAGTCTTCTTTAGTCGGTCTCTCAAATCAGTAGATTAGATAGAGTCCTCACTTTGAGGTGGTTGGAGGGGGTATTCTAGGCTGGGGCTCGCCATAGAACCTTCTGTGGTGATAGGAGCATCCTGTGTTTGTGCTGTTCACTGTGGTCGTGGCCAGCCTACATGTTATTACGGAGCAACTAAAATGTGGCAAGGGACTGCAGTGTTAGTTTTACTTAGTTTCGTTAGTTTTACTGTAACTCCAGATGGCCACATGTGGCACGCGGCTGTCATACTGGACAGTGCAGCTGTAGACAGACTCATCGACTACAGTGAAATGGCCAGGCATTATTGTGCGAGGGTAGTTAGTGCAGGGATGAAGAGTTCTGAAATTCCAACAACTCCTAAGCATCATTGAGTTATAACCTTGATCATTCACTTATTCTATAATTCAGTAAACTGTTTTTTGTTTGTTTGTTTGTTTTGTTTTGCTTTGTTTTTGCTATAGGGTGCATGTGCTTGCCAGAGAAACAGAGAGACAGAGACAGAAAGCAAGAAATCCCCACCCAGGGTGGATGGCCACACTGCAGTCCCTCCTCTTCCATTCTTCTCTTAGGACATTGGGCACACACGCACACGCACCTGGAGTGAGTTTAAGCCACCAGGTGTGGGACTCAAACAGAGGTCGTCTATGTGGGAGTCCAGCGATGTTATTATCTGCTGGCCCCTCAGTAAACACTTTTAAAGCAATTACCATATGCTTGAGCTGTTCTAGGTGCTAGATAGATAGCAGGGAATAGAGTGAAAGGAATCCTTGTCCTCCTGCAGCTTACTAGAGGAGAAGGGGGTGTCTCCATTAAGCAAATAACAAAAATATATAGGATGTCAGCACAAGCTAGAAAAAGTGGATAAGAGTAGGGAGGAGGAGAGGGCATGACGGTTGCAATTGTAAATAGGAAAGCCAAGAAAGTCCTCAGAGAGGAAAAAGGACATGCGGGATCAAGACCCGAGGTTACCTGGTGAAAGACCATATGAGTTAGAGGGAACTGAGATTTAAAATGTCCTGAGTTGGGAAGGTTCCTGGCAGGTTCAAGGAACAGCAATTGGAAGAGTCTGGAAGGAGACTGGCAGTACATGAAAGCACAGTGCTGACTCATACCAAGGTGGTTACAGTGGAGATGGATACATGTTAATGGTAGAACCATTAGCATTTGCTGACACTGTAGTTGTGGCATGTAAGAGTAAGAGGAGGCCACCAGGTGGCATGGTGGTTGAAGTGCTGGACTCCCACATGGCCAACCATGGTTCAAGTCCCAGACCAGGCAGCTTGCTTTCTTGCCTTCACTTTCTCTCTCTCTCTCTCTTTCTCTCTCTCTGGTAAAATTAAAAATAATGGTAATGATAATAATAATAACAACAAATGGAATTAAATAAATAATTTTCAAAAAAGGAAAATTTATTTTAAAAAATAGAGTAAGAGGAGTTCAAGATTTTTCTAAGGATTTGAGCCTATGCAAGTAAAATGGGAGTTTTCATTTATGGAGATAGAAGACCATATTTACAATGAAATCTTGACGTGTCAAGAAGAGCTTACATTAAATATGGTGACTACCTGAAAATGAACCACTATTTCTTCATGCTGGATCCATGGAAAGACATTGAACAAGAACTTGAATGTGGCCTTAGAATCCTTTTTAGTATAATTCTCCGGGCAGCTAATATGTGTGCAAGTTTGATATAGTAATTTAAGTGCACTTGTCATCCAGCTACAAAGGGGGGAAACATGATATCTGGTCCTTGAAGAGTTTTAACAAGATGACTTCATTTGTATATAATTGCTTATATTCATTTGATTCAATTCTCTGGAAGTACATTTTCCTAGAACTCAGTGCAGGGAGGAGATGGACAGGACCATGCACAGTTACTGTGGGAACCCTCTGTCACTTGACTGTAACATCTTTCCTCATCAGGTACACTCTATTGTGACATGCGGCTGACTTGTCCTGTAGCATAGTTCTCGGGAAGGCAGGAGCCAATCCCATTCCATATCTGTCTCTCCAGGGCTTGAATCATTGTAAATGAACAATAAATGTTGGATGCTCAGACCTTTTTGAATTCCCAAAGGACCCGATTTTAAGGTGACCTCAGCACTTCAACACTACTAAGCATTTATTAAGTACCTACTGTGTGCTGGTTTAGTAGTGCTAACCATGAGAAGAACAGTATGGGTAGTATTTCATCACAATCAAGCCAATCTTTATGTGTTCATGTTAAAAAGTTTATTTATTTCCTACAATTTATTGCTTCTTCCATCAGTGAAGGGGGCAGGGGTAGAGAAAAAGAAAGAGAGAAACAGTACCTCCACGTGGTCTTGATGCCACCATCCACCCCTAGCTTTCAGCCAGTCCCAGGTCACGGGCAACCTTGTGCCTAATATATTCAGGGAGGTCTCTGGACTTGAACCAGGAACCTTCCCCTTGCCTCATAGAGCATCCCATTTTATCAGTGTGCCACCTTCTGACCCTCTAACAATATTTATCGAGAACCTTGAACAGATCATAACTGGGCTGGACACTGAATGAAGAGCTGCCTAAGATTCAATTCTCGGCCTTGAGTAGTGCTCAGGGTTTAATAGGGCCGCTCTCCACGCTGTGTAACTGTTTCCTGGAGATCATGGAAAGAGATCTCAGAGACTCATGCTGTTTAACGTCCTATCCTTAGCCGTATAGGATAACATTGTTCCTACTTCCCAGGTGAACAACGGAGAGCCAGACAGGATTAATAACTTCCCGAGGGGCACACACCTCAGCCTTTACAGAACTTGTTCTCAAATGGGGCAATTTTTCAGTTGTTTGGAGACAGTTTGGCTGTCACAGCTGGCGAGGTGCTACTGGCATGTAGTGGCAGAGGCCGGGGTGCTGCTGATCATCCTGCGATGTACACGACAAGGCCCCACAGGAAGAATTATGCAGCCAGAATGCCAATAGCTCAAAGTTTGAGAAACCCAGCTTTGTGCTTCCCCTATAGACGTCAAAGTCGCAGATCTACTTAGTTCAAACCTGCAGGAAAGGATGAAGCAAGAAGTGTGGTTCCAGAAACATATCTACTGACACTTGGCCGCTTTCAAATGTAAGGACTCCCGGTGTGTGCATTCTGGGCAGCGTGGAGGGTTTGCTTACACAGGTGCTTTGGATGGCTCAGCTTTGTTTTCATCTTACTGGGCTTTGGACTTCGTTTTAGCTAGTGTTTGTGTGCTCTTCATCAAACTAGATGGTGTTTACTCAGAGGAAAATTAGGAGGTTTACTTAGAAAAAGAAAAGGACAAAAATGTTCTCTGCTTTTTGTTGGCAACACGCTGTTGACCTCACCAATGAAGCCAAGAAGAGAAAGGGGGTGAAGGTTTTGAGGCAAGGAGACTAGGTTCACGACGTAGCCCTGTCATGTGGGTAGGTCAAAAGCTCCCTGTTCATAAATTCTCAGTCCTTTGAAACACATAAAAGAAAAGCTGTCAGGTCAGCAGATGGTGTAGCAGTTACGTCGCTGGACTCTCAGGTGGCTGACTGTGGTTCAAGTCCCTGACCCAGTGGTTTGAAATTCACACTGGGCACTGTGTACATGTGTGCCCAAGATCCCAGGAGAATAGAGTAGAAGGGATTGTGGTGTAGCATCCCCCTGGGGGGGCGGATTTCTCACTTTCCTTCTGACTGTCTCTGTCTCTCTCTTTCTCTGGCAAGTACACATGCCCTAAAGCAAAAATCTCTACCAAAAGAAAAAAAACTGTCAAAGTTAAGAAAATAACATTCAGAGAGAGGTCCACAGATGACCAGGTCTTGATAAGTAATTTTTTTTTTTTTTTTTGGAGAGGTTTTTGCTATAGGGCGCGTGCGCTCGCCAGACAGACAGAGAGAGACAGAGAGATAGAAAGCGAGAAATCACCCCCCAGAGGGGATGGCCACGCCGCAATCCCTTCTCCTCCATTCTCCTGTCGGGATCTTGGGCACGCACGCACACGCGCCCGGCGTGAGTTTAAGCCGCCGGGTCCGGGACTCGAACCGCGGTCAACTACGTGGGAGTCCAGCGACATAGCCATTACGCTAACTGCTGGTCCCCTGATAAGTAATTTTTTACCCTCCAATGGCTTGCATACTTAAAGTAAAACACCCACACCCTGGGACCAGCAGATGGTATACTGGACTCCTATGTAGTCAACTGTGGTTTGAGTCCCAGACCTGGTGGCTTAAACCTCATGCCAGTGTGTGTGTGTGTGTGTGTGTGTGTGTGCCTAAGATCCGGAGAGAAGAATGGAGGAGAAGGGATTGTAGTATGGCAATCCCCCCCAAGGGGTGATTTCTCACTTCTGTCTCTCTCTGGTACATGCTTGCTCCCTATAGCAAAAATCTCTCAAAACAAACAAACAAACAAAACCCACATCCTTATCGTGGTCTGCTAGGCCTTGCCATCTTCTCTGAACAACTCTCCCTCCATTCCCACCCCTCACACTTCATTGGCCCCCTTGCCATTCCCTGAGTTCCAGGCACAGTTCCACCTCGAGGCATTTGCATTTGCTATTCCTCTGCAGAGAGCCCTCTTTCTCTGCATTTCCACAAGTCTTGCTCCTTCACTTCCTCATGTCTCTACTCAGAGAGGGCTTCTTTACCTATAACCTCCCTTTACATCTTTCTTTATGCCTCTTCCCTGTTTATCACCTGATATAATTTACATTTTTCATTAGTCTTAGTCTATTATTGTGTTGCTAAACACAAATACCAGAGACTGTATAGTTTATAAAAATAGAGGTTTATTTGACTTACGATTTTGGTGGCTAGAAAGTCCAAAAGCATCACACAATGATAGAAAAGCAGAACTTTGAGTAGAGCAGAGCATGGTCTATGCCACGTGGTCCCTTTCTGCCTCAGTTCTTCTCCTTATAAACCTACCAGGACTTAGTTTGGGGAGCCCCAATCTGACCACTCAAACACTAAGTTCCCAAAGGCCCAAACTTTCAGCACAATAATCAGATCAAGTTTGTTTTGTTTTGTTAGATTTTTTGCCATAGGGCATGTACACTCACTGGAGAGAGACGAAGAGAGAGAGAGAGGGAAAGTGAGAAATCACGCTGGATATGTTCATATGTGTGCAAGCCCAAATTCCTGAGAGAAGAATGGAGGAGAAGGGATTTTGGCATGGCCATCCCCCCTCGGGGATGATTTCTCACATTCCCTCTCTCTGTCTCTCTCTGGCCTCATGTGCCCTATGGAAAAAACTGAAAAGAAAAAAGAAGAAAAGAAAAATAAAGCTTATTTTTGACTTATGTTCATGTACAAATTAATTTCAGGCTGATAGTTAGAAACATGGTTAGTGGTCTTGAGGAAGAACCCCAAGCTGGACTGTTGAGTTAAAATCTCCACTTCCTCCTTAAACCCTGGCAACTACTAATCTGTTCTTCATTTCTATAACTTTGTGTTTTCAAACATATTGTAAAGATGGCATTTTATAGTATGTAGCCTTTTGGGATTGACTCTGTTAAACACAATTTGCTAGGAATTCATTCAGGTAGTTGAGTGTGTTATTAGTTCCTTTTGACTGCTAAGTGGTATTTCACGTGGTTGTACCACAGTTTAACCTTCATCAATTGAAGGACATCTTGGTCGTACCCAGTTTGGGGACATTAGGAATGTTACAAACATGTGTGTACTAGATAGGCTGTCAGCTTCTGAAGCTCCACCTCTGGGATATAGAAGGCACAAAGAAAACCCAGAGTTATTTCCACCTGTTGTTCCTTTGATCACGGTTCTGGAGCTGGTCTGCCTCTTTATTCTTCCTTTCAGAGTTTTTTCATATTTGTTTTATATGCAGTGTATGCAGTTTTTAAAAAAGTAATCTTTTGTTATTATTATTATGATTTATACATTCAATAGCTATACATCATTTAGATTGTAAAGAGACTTTACCCAGCATGATATACATCTCAGTCCAGTTGAGAATACTATACACATCCTCATCAACATATCTGTGTCCCGCAAATATCTTACTTCTCCATTGTTTCCCCCAAATGATCTTTCCTATGCTCTTCCCCTCCCACACTCTCCTTCCACTTTGTCTCTAGTGGAGCAGTGTTTTGACCAGGATGAACAGGGGGAAAGTATATCTCTTCTCTCTTCTTTTTTTTTTTTTTTTTTTTTGGAGAGGTTTTTGCTATAGGGCGCATGTGCTCGCCAAACAGACAGAGAGAGACAGAGAGACAGAAAGCGAGAAATCACCCCCTCCAGGGGCGATGGTCATGCCGCAATCCCTTCTCCTCCATTCTTCTCTCGGGATCTTGGGCACGCACGCACACATGCCCGGCGTGAGTTTTAAGACACTGGGCCTGGGATGCAAACCACGGTCGACTACGTGGGAGTCCAGTGACATAGCCATTATGCTAACTGCTGGTCCCTCTCTTCTCTCTTCTTAAAAGCAGAAGTCCTCACATTCTGTTCAAATGCTGACTTATCACTGGTTATGAACTCTTATATTATGATAGATACTCCAAATTGCCCTCTGAAAGGATGTCCCCAGTTCACATTCTCACCCAGGCTCATACGTACTGGATTATACGTTACGGGCATTGGCAGCTAGCTCTGCATTTATTAGATGCAAATGGAAGAAAGTGAAGTGGAGCTGGCGTGCTCTGGATATGGACGCAAATGGAGGCCCATCTTTCTGTGAGGCTATGCGCTGAATGTTTTAAATAGTGGCCAGGCGCCTGATGAGAGGCTGGTCTCACAGCTGTTTGCTTCTGCATACCAGTGGTGAGGGCCTTGTGAGTTGATTAGAAAGTGTCAGTGACTAACAGGAAGATTCCTAATCGGATCCTTACACCTCTCAAGAGACGATCCACTTCAAGTTCTGTTAAGTTTTTGGCAGAGTAAATGTCACTCAGCTGTAGGGGTCACTGCAGCTTGCTCTTACAATTGGAACAAGAGGGCCGACAGGTGGTGTGGTGGTTAAGGTGCTGGACTCCCACTTGTCTGATGGTGGTTTGAGTCTCAGACCTAATGGCTTTCTCTCTCTCTCTTTCTCTCTGTTTGGTTAAATAAATAAATAAACAAAGTTAAACATATAATTCTCTTTAAAAAATGGAACAGGAGAGGGAGAGAAGAGTGAGTAAAACTAACTCTAGAGTGAATCTGCCATCAATACAGTTTTACCTGACATAGTAGAATCATGAGAGTGATATTTCCAGACATTTGCTGCATTCTCCTTTTGGAAGCAGACGCTCAAAGGGAGAGGATGAGTAAAGACGTGAGCACTTGGTGTTGGGGACTATGTGGCCACCTCCAAGTTTATCTGCCACAATAGGCAAAGCATGGAGAGTTCCACCTACATAGAGGTCTAAGAGGGAAGAGAGAAACTGGCTGGTGAGGAACATTGAAGATAAGGATGGATATGAAGGCTGGGGCTAGATTTTGGGGACTCTTGAGGGTCAGGTTGAAAGATTTGCCCTTTGAGCATTGGGAAGCTTACTAATGCATCTTTTGAGTCTTGATCTCTTGTTTCTTAAAGCCCTCATGCTTGCTAAGAAAGTCCATTTTTGCTTTCAATTTTATGCTCATATACAAATTTCTTAAGCAATCATTTATTTCAAAAAGTGTTTTAGAGATTAAGTAACAGTTACATTTAAACAAAAGCATCTATATTGAATTGAATTAACCTTGACCATTTTCAATGTTTGTTGTTGTTGTTGTTTTTTGTTTTTGTTTTTGTTTTTTTACTTTGGGAGTTGGTGAAGCCAAACCAACCAACGCCTGCACTGAGAAGCAAGACAATAGAAAACCTTCCACCTTTTCCCTGACACAGCTCCTCTGTGGGACTAACACAGAGCACTGAATGGGCTACTTGCATCTTGTCTTTATTGTCTTTAATGAGCATCTGTTTAAGGAGCTACACTAGAAAACACTAAAATTCTTGTGGAAATATTCAGAAAGGTGAAAATGCATGGAGATGGAGCTCATTTTGACAATGCTAGAAGGAGTCCTCAGATATTATAGGAAAAAATAGTGAAATAACAGCAATGTAAAATGAAAATTCACACTGAAAAATGAAAATGAAAATCCACCTAGTCCCTGTAGGTGGAATTTACAAGCCTCTAAAACAGTAATTTGCAATGTTTTAAGTGTCAAAATATTTTGTGAAATTCTAAATGATGGTGCCTTTGTGACTATTAGCATCTAGTTTCAAGAGATTCCTGAATCCTTTGAAATTGTCCATGTGGACATCCATGAGTCTACATTAAGAAACCTTGAATTTTTTTGACCTTAAAGAAATGCTAAGGCAGAATAAGCAAAGTAAAAGTTTATTTAGATCAAGGTTGAGGACAATCACCAGGTGCCTGAATATCCCAGTTGTCTGAATAATGGGCACTGATGTCTTATGCATTTCAGGATAATTTAATTTATTTAAAGTTTACTTATTTCCTTAGAGAGGGAGCAAGAGAGAGAGAGAAAGAGAGACAGGCACCCCCAACAAGGACTTCCAGCGTGTTCTACTCCCCAGTTTTAGCTGCCCAGATCACAGACATTGCATGCTCAGGGCAGTGCTGGGGACTGAACCCAGGACATTTCTTATTTGGGTCCAGTTGCATTACCACTGTGCTACCACCTGGCGCAGGATGATTTTAAAAATAAGTCATGAATAAGAGGAAGGAATACAAAATTGTCTGTCAAAGATTCCTGCTGGTGAAAAGCTATAGGAAGCAGTCTTGTACAGCCGTGGTTGGCTAAATTCTTACATTGGATAAGGATGAACCCATGGTCATCTAGTGATCATTAAGCAAAATGTGGAGACAGTACATCTGGCATGTTGTAAGTTTAAAAAAATATTGATGGATTCTATTTATTATCATTTTTAATTTTGCTATAGGGTAGGTGTGCTCACCAGAGAGAGAGAGAAGAAGAGAGAAAGTGAGAAGACAGGCCACCAGGTCTGGGACCACGGATGACTAGGTGGGAGTCCAGCACCCCAAACACCATGCCACCTGCTGGCCCTAACAATGTTCATAGGACAAAAAGCCCCATGGCATCTTGGTAGTGTGTGAGCTCTTCCAGCTGCCTGTCTCTGAGGGGAATGCTTTTGGAGTATACATTCCGAGCACAACCCCCTTCTGTGTGCTTGAGTTCAGTCTCCCTGGTGGTATTTTGGCCCCATTTTGAATAAAAGCGTTCTTTATTTTTGTCATTTCACAAATTCCAGATATTTGAAAATAATAATAAATCCAAATATAAAAATATAATTTATTAAGAACTTACTTGGTCTGTACTGAGTGATAGACGTACAAGTGTATTTGAGGATCCTTCCAGGGATATTTTAGACCATGACTCTAACCGATAAGGAGCTCTCGTCATGTTTTTGGAGTCCTCGTGAAATCCTGGACGTAGGGATAATGAAGGACTGCTTTGTGCTAATGCTGGAATTTTGTTTTCTAATAATGTTGGAAGTTTCTCTGCATGAAAGATTGTTAGGCAGAAGGTTTCACTGTGAGTCAAATATTGCAATGTGTCAGTCAGTCAAGGTTCATAAAAAAGGTAAAAAAGGCCATCATTTGTTTATTTGTACATGCACAGAACATATAAGGGAGAGAGGATACAAGAGCAGAGGAGAAAAGAAGAGAGAAGGGAGGTGGGAGAGAGAGAAAGGTGCACAGAGAGGGGACACCGAGAGATACGAACAGAGAGAGGCAGGAGAGGGGACACAGATACAAACAGAGAGGCAGCAGGGGGGACACAGATATGAACAGGGAGAGGCAGAAGAGGGGGACACAGATACAAACAGAGAGGCAGCAGGGGGGGACACAGATATGAACAGGGAGAGGCAGAAGAGGGGGACACAGATATGAACAGGGAGAGGCAGAAGAGGGGGACACAGATACAAACAGAGAGGCAGCAGGGGGGGACACAGATATGAACAGGGAGAGGCAGAAGAGGGGGACACAGATAAGAACAGGGAGAGGCAGAAGAGGGGGACACAGATATGAACAGGGAGAGGCAGAAGAGGGGGACACAGATATGAACGGGCAGAGGCAGCAGAGGGGGACACAGATATGGACAGGGAGAGGCAGCAGAGGGGGACACAGATATGAACAGGGAGAGGCAGCAGAGGGGGCACAGATATGAACGGGCAGCGGCAGCAGAGGGGGACACTGTTACGAACAGGGAGAGGCAGCAGAAAGGGACATACACATAGTGACAGAAAAGTAGAGTTAGGAAGAAAGGAAACAGCAAAGACAGAGATAGACAAAGACACTGAAATCAGGGGCCAGCAGATGGCATAGTGGTTAGAGCAGTGGACTTCCACATTGTCAACATGGTTCGAGTCTCAGACTTGGCGGCTTGCAAATCACATCAGGTATGTGTGCATGTGTGCTCAAAATCCCAGGAGGAAAATGAAGGAAAAGGGATTGTGGATTCCCTCTCACTGTCTCCAAAGAGTACATGTGCCCTGTGGCAAAAACCTTAAAAAAAAAAAAAAAAAAAAAAAAAAAAAAGACACAGAGATCAATCATTTACTGCTGTGGTCTGAATATATGTGTCCCTCCAAAACTCATATGTTGGTACCTAACCCTCAACGCAATAGCATTAGGAGCTGAGGCTTTGGGGAGGTGAAGAGGTCATGAAGTTCAGCATTCGTGAATGGGATGACTGTCCTGGTAGAAGTGGCCCAAGGGGGCTTGTTTGCCTCTTCCGCCATGTGAGGACACAGTACAACAGAAGGCTCTGTCTATGAAGAACAGGCCCTCAGCAGACACCACATCTGCTGGCATCTGATTTCGAACCTCCCTGCCACCACAGCTGTGAGCAGTACCTTCCTATTGCTGATGAATTACGCAGTGTAAGGTGTTCTGTTACACTGGCTCAAATGGACTGAGCTGTCAGATTGCTGGGGAGATGGACAGACAACAGAGACAGGCAGAATGAAAGGGAATTTCAAAGCCATTGAGCACGCGGGGTTCTCCTGCTTGCTGACCAGTAGGGGGTGCCAGTAAAGTGATTTATCATGACAGGGCTCTAAGAGGGCCAGTGGATAATTCAACAAAGAAGTAAGTTCCCACTGGGTGAGATTCTTCCTTACTAAAAATTAAATGAGGCAGAAAGGAAATTCATATAGACCTTGAACAACTATTTGTTAAATAGTTGTTTGGGACAGCCCTGTTGGGCTAGAAGAAATTGATACCTCTCAGCTTTCCAAGAATTTTTGTTGAACTTCTGAAAAGATTTTTTTTCTAATTTAGTTTTTTAAAATTATTTTTAGAGGTTAAACTGGCACATACTAATTGCCACCATTATTTTATAAATAAAAACCTTTTTTTTTTTTAGAGGTTTTTGCTATAGGGTGTGTGCGCTCGCCAGACAGACAGAGAGAGACAGAGAGACAGAAAACGAGAAATCACCCCCCCAGGGGGGATGGCCATGCTGCAATTTCTTCTCCTCCATTCTTCTCTCGAGATCTTGGGCACACACACACACATGCGCCTGGCGTGAGTTTTAAGCCACCGGGTTTGGGACGCGAACCGCGGTCGACTACGTGGGAGTCCAGCGACATAGCCATTACGTTAACTGCTGGTCCCTAAATAAAAACCTTTTTGTGTTTTAAAGATACGAATATTTAAAATGAAATTTATTGGGTATGGTGTGATTTTTCAATGCCTAAATACGATGTGTAATGATCATATCAGAGTAACTAGCGTCTCCATCACCTCAGACGTTTATCATTACTGTGTTTTGGGAACATTCAAAGTTCTCTCCCTGAGCTCTTCTGAAATGAGCAATAACTGACGGTAACCATAGTTACCCTATTGGGCTATAGAGCACCAGAACTTAATTCTCTAATCTAATTGTGATTTCATATCGATTAACCAATAGCTCTCGACCCCTTCCTCCTCATACCCACCTCCACCTCTAATAACTACTCTTCTCTTTACTTTTACAAGGTTAACTTTTTCAGTTTCAACTTCTGAAAAGTTTTGCTGAAGCTTCAAAAATGTGTTTATCCATCTCTCTGTGAAGATGAGAAACATTTGGAAGGAAACATGCTTTCTAGTCTTCCCAGGAAGTTGCTAAGGTATTTCGGAAGACCTTGTCTGTGAATGTTACATAAGGTAAAAGAGGTCATTAAAAAAGACATTATGCTAGTCTTTCATGAGGGCGGCCGAGGCAGGCATCAATGTTAAGAGAAAGATGGAAAATTTGGAGGCAACATCTTTTGATGTGCAAAGAATGACTGGTTCCCCACGCAGTACACGGCAATAATTCATGTAGTGAATGTTCAGTGCTTTTAATGTAACATGAAAGCACTTGGAGTTTAAAATCTTGCTTAGGAAAATGAAAACTCACGTGTTAGTGCATATGTCCCTGATAAACATATACTTTGAAAGATATTCAATCTCCTCTTCCTGCTGAGTTGATGAAAACTCTAAAGAATTTACTAGAAAACCTCCTTTTTATATGTTATCATCACAGTACATTAGGACCTCATTTGTGTCAGAGGAATGACTTACTGTTCAATCAAACCTTGACATGAGCGGGTTTCCAACCACCACAATTAAATATCAGTACTTCCCATTGATGTTTACTGTGATTCACTGCATAGGGGGTTTATTGTGGGACCCACTAAACTGAGACACTATAATGAGAAAAGAGATGTAGAAATCACAACAGTCTTGATGAATTACATTCTATAAATAAATATATGAACTCAGTAGGTAAAGATGGTATGATCTATAATATCTGTTAAGATTGAATGTTTATAATAATTGGCCAGAAAGTGCTTTGCTATGAAAGGATCTGGGAAGACATTCCGGATTGTGGGTAGAACATTAGCCTTGACTGAGTTACCGAGGTCAGTAACCTGTCTACCTTAGTGATATTTTTAATCAATTTTAAACTCAGCATAATGTCTGTTAGTACGTACAGAAAAAATATTTTTAATGAACAAATACATAAAAATAGTGTTATGTTAAACAGACATATGATTGCATTAAAAAAGAAAAAAGCATTTAACAATGCTCTTTAGTAACATAAATTTGCTTATTTAAAGAAAAAAATGAAATGACTGAGGGATTTTTAGAAGACTAGCCATCAAAAACACAAAACAGATGTAGCTAATTCCTTGACTGGCAAAAGTACATAAAGAAATCACCTAATTTGGTTTCTTTTTATACTTCCAGTTCCTGTAGTATTTACTTAAATAAAACATTTCACCCTAATGAGAGCTGAGTCACTGGGGACAGTTTAGAGACGCTGACTCTCGGTAGAAGAGCCTGATAAATTCAAACATACCTGTGGTGTGTAAACCTTTTACTAGGGGAATGAATATTGTTTGGGCAATTGGCATCATTGTAGAAGTAGCTGTTAATACTATTCTTTTAATGCTTCTGTGCTGGCCACTGCAAGTGATTATGTCATTTAATCATTGAGGAATCATGTATACTTTGATATATTTATCTTTGTGTTTTTCAGGAGGAGAGTGAGGGGCCCAGAGGTGCTAGAACCTGCCCATAGTGGACAACATAGAAATACTTATCATTCAATTTCCAGTGACTCTCATCTGCAAACGTTTCTTCCACGGTAAGGTCATTTGTGACATAAATACCTCCCTGTCCACGAATATCCTGGATTATTTCTTTTATTCTGTACCATGAGGTATTTGCATGTGTATCAGTGTTAATATTAGATTATTAACTCTTTGTGGATAGAGCTGGTGCTTTAAATCTTTTCACAAAGTATCTGGCTTCAGATGCAGCCCCAGAGCCTGACACTTAAATGAACTCAATAATTTATCCAAAAAGTAAATGAATGAGTGAGCAAGCATCATGTGTTAATTAGGACCTTTCTTTTGGGCTCATGAAACCACTTTTAATGTATAAATAAATTTGTGCTTTACATGCTCATTATATCCAAATTTAAAAGCATCAGAGAACATGATCAAAAAGAATGTTGAATTTCACATAAAAGCTTTTGTTATGCTGATGAGGTACATGGTTCTGTATCTCTTGGGGCCTGCGGTGGGACCTGTGACTCATGTCTCATTTTCTGGGTTGAGCACTGGAGATTTCAAAGTTCCAGCGGGAACAATTATGAAGGGCTCCTTGGAGAAGAGTCTGGCAGTGTTTTCTCTACCTAGTCTCAAGACTTTTACAATAGCAATTTTTTGAAGGCTAGTTAACAATTTAAGTCATAATAGCCTGGTTTTCTTTTTAATTTTAAGGATTTATTTATTTAATTCTATTTGTTGTTGTTGTTATTATTATTATTATTATTTAAATTTGACCCAGAATAGACAGAGAGAGAAAGGGAAAGTGAGAAAGCAAGCTGCTGGGTCCAGGACTTGAACAACAGTCAACCATGTGGGAGTCCAACACCTTAACCACCACACCACCTGCTAGCCCCTGCCTGATTTTCTTTACTACTCTTTTTTTTACATTTATTTTTATTTTTAAAATAATTATTTATTTAATTTTATTTGTTATTATTTTTATTTGCTATAAGACACATCTCACGAGAGAAAGAGAGCGAGAGAGAGAGAAAGCGTAAAAGCAAGCCACTGGGTCCAGGACTGGAACTTGAGTCATGGCAGCCATGTGGGAGTCCAGTGCCATAACCACCAGGCCTCCTGCTGTCCTCTACTGTACTACTCTTAATCCCTTAATCATTATGTTCATGTTCTACTATCCTTCCTGTGGATCTTCACAATGTAAAATGGGAAGGGGAAGGAACACTTCATAACAAAGCTCATTCTGGCCCAGACACAGTGGTAGAAATAGGAGGGTGCTGCTGAGTGAGGCTGGAACCACACAGGAGGCGCGGGTTCGGATCCTGGACCAACCCAGCTGAGCAGATAGGAAATAGGTGTATGCACCTGTGATCCTAGCTTATTTGAAGGCTGGGGCAGAGGATCACAAGGAGAAGACATTGTCCAAAAAAAAAGAAAAAAGAAAATGCTTATTTCTTCCTTCTGCACTCAGTTTTGTGTTCTCTCTCTCTCATTAAAAACAAACAAACAAAAAGCTTTAGCTGGGGAACCAGCAGTTAGCATAATGGCTATGTCGCTGGACTCCCACGTAGTCGACCACGGTTCGCGTCGCGGACCCGGTGGCTTAAAACTCACGCCGGGCGCGTGTGTGTGCGTGCCCAAGATCCCAAGAGGAGAATGGAGGAGAAGGGATTGCGGTGTGACCATCCCCCCTGGGGGGTGATTTCTCGCTTTCTGTCTCTATGTCTCTCTCTGTCTTTCTGGCGAGCGCACGCGCCCTATAGCAAAAACCTCTCCAAAAAAAAAAAAAAAAAAAAAAAAAAGCCTTAGCTGAAGCCAGCAGGTGATGTAGTGGTCAAGGCACTGGACTCCCACATGGTCGACCATGGTTTGAGTCCTGGACTTGGCAGCTTAATTTTTCACTTTCCCTCTCTATCTCTATCTCTGTCTCTGTGGTCAAATTAAAAAATAATAAATAAAATGAAATGAATAACTCTTTACAAAAGAAAAGCCTTGGATTTCCATTTACAGGAGCTCCTGTGATGGTCTGGATGGGTGTACCCAGACTGTATCTGACTGCATGTGTGATGGTTAATTTTCTGTGTTAACTTGACTGAGCCAAGGAGTGTCCAAGTATTGGGTCACACATTGTTCTTGAAGTGGGTGTTTTTGATTGAGATTAGTGTTTGAATTGATAGATTGAATTGCAGATTGTCCTTCAAAACATGGGCGGGTCTCATCCATTCAGTTGAAGCCTTGAATGGAACAAAAAGGCTGACTCGCCCTCCTGCTGGACTGAACTGGAACCTCGGTCTTTCCCTACCTTCAGACTTGAGCCCAAGAATCAGATTTTTTTTTGGTTCTTGAGCCTTTCAGCTTGCAAAGTAGTAGTTATAGCACTGTTTCTTCTGGTTTTCAGGCATTTGTACACAGACTGGACTTTCCATTTCCAGTTTGGAGGTAGACGAGCCCTCCCCTGGGCTAGATCTCCAGTTTGTCAGCTGCAGATCTTGGGACGTGGTCACCACCGTAATCACGTAAGCACATTCCTTAGAAAATATCTCTGTGTCGAGCTGTACAAGCTGTATTCATCTGTGTCTATTGTTTCTGTTTCTCAGAAAAATCATGATGAATAGCGCTTGTAACAAAAATACTTACAAAGCTTACACAAGTTAAGAGGTTTATTTGTCACGCTAGAAGCAACGGGGACATGGTGGCCCAATGACAGTACCAAGGCCCAGGCTCCCTCTGCTTTCCTTCTTTGCCTTTTGGCGTGGCTGTGTTCTCAGGTTCTCAAAGCAGATGTTGCACATCTAAGAGCCGAATTTACATTCAAGGTAGGAAGGAGATATCAGGTCCAAATGTGTGAGTAACTTGCGGGGAGCCTCATGGGGTGCACTGCTAACTTCTCAGTGACCAGGTTTATGCCACATGGACCCCTCTGGCTACTGCTTTATTTCATCATGTAACTGCAGCAAATATACTTGGGCTCTACTGGGAAGAAGGGGGTATGAAGGTATGGATATTGGGGAGGGTACTGCAATGTTCCTCATCAATCATTAGATAAGTATAAAAAATCAAACCATAGATTTTAGTACTCTGTTGGCTTTGCAGATCACATAGATACAAAATCATTTTGAAATAAAATATTATCTGTAAGTCTTTCCAGACCAGTGCATCAAAAAATGATTTGGGGACTAGTAGTACCTGCAAGGCTGTCCCATGCAGAAGGGTTCCCATTCAAGTCCAGAGACACTGAGTATGTCCGGCACATGCTTGTCCGTGATCTGGGGCTGGCTGAAGGCTAAGAGTAGACTGTGGTGTCAGGATCTTGTTGAGGGTGCTGTTTTTCTCTCTCACTCATGGTAGAAGTAAACAAACTTAAAAAAAAATTGAACTGAATGAGGCAGGCATATTGACATTTTCTGAGCATCTACTATGTGCCTTGCACACTGACATTGCTTTATATAGATACCATCTCTTTTGATCTTCACAACCCTATCAAATCAGTTTTATTGTCCTCATTTTATAAATAGAAAAAAATGGGTCTCAGTCAGAGTTTACGTAAGTCCTATCAGTTTGCAGAGTAAGCAAGCAGAAGAATCAGATTAGAACTCAGGTCCATCTTGCCTTTGTGAAAGGCACCAGGGCACAGGGATGATGCAAACGGACCCACATGGGAAAGGTCCTAGGTACGCATCCTGGGAACTCCCTGAGCACCAGGCACTGTGCCTATGCAGTGACGTAGGCTGCCTAACACCGCGGATGGACTGTGGCTTGAGAAGCCTGTTAGAGGTAACTTTCTCTCTTTCTCTTATGGAAATAAAGGAACTCTAAAAAAATGGGACTTGGAAAATGAGGAAAAGCCAGCTATGTACAGAACTAGAAGAACAGCAGTCCTGGCTGAATAAAAAGTAAGTGCAAATGTCCCTAAGCAAGGACACACTTGGGCTGTGTGAGCAGCAAGAACTGGGATATGGTTCTGGAGAGAAGGGAGGGGCAGAGCTGTTGGGAGATGAAGACACGCACACGGGCAGGAGCCAGATAAACGTCTCTCTAGGACATGGGGATGCACAATAGATGTATTTGGGATATTTGAGCTGGAGTGACATGATCTGATTTGTTTATAAATGTTCAGCCTTGATGGGGGTCAACAGGTGGTATGGTAGTTAAGTGCTGCATTCCTACATGGCAGATTGTGGTTTGAGTCCTGGACCTGGCAGCTTTCTGTCTTTCTCTTTCTGATGAGCGAACATGGCCTATAGCAAATAAAAATAATAACAATAGTGATAAATAAAATTAAATAAAGTATTGTTAGAAGTTCAGCCCTGGAATCTAAACAACTTAACTTTGAGGAAACATGACCAAAGTGTAGAAAACTATGCATCTTTTAAAATTTATACCTTTTTCATTGAAATCCTGATTAAAACAGTAAATTCAGGGCCAGGTGGCTACACAATGGTAACTCAGCTGGACTGACAGGGGAAGGCCTTGGGTTCGCATACAGTGTCTCTCTGAACATGGCAGGCACGTACGTGCCATGATCCGGGCTGGCCGAGACTAAGCATGGATTACAGCATGAAGACCCTGTAGGGAGTGCCTGACTCTCCTTCTTTCTCTCTCTTTCTTCCTCATGGAAGAAATAAGAAATACATTTTAACAAGACAAACAAAACAAAATAATAAATTGAACACATTAGAATGGAAGGCTAATATTATTAGTTAAAAGGAAATGCAACCGAGAACAAAGTTTAAGCAAACACATCAAGGGAAATGCAACCCTCAAAGATGATGTATTTGGGGCCAGCAGGTGGTGTGGTGGTGAAGGCCGCTGGACTCCCGCATCTCCGACTGCGGTTCAAATCTCTCTGTCCCCCCCTGGTCAAATTAAAAATAAATAAATTCATTTTTTTTGAAAAACGATGCATTTTAATCCTTCCCTTCTTTCCATGTACATCTTGGAGATAAAATCTGTTCTATAAAATTTTTTTCTTCCATGAAGTGAAAGAGACAGAGATAAGGAAAGACTGAGAAGCATCACTCCCTACAGAGTCTTGACCCTGCAATCTACCCCCAGTCTGGCTGACTGAGGACGTGCACACACAGGCCTGGCATGCTCTGATATGAACCTGGAACTTTCCATATAGATCACCTTCATAGAGCATTGTGTTACTGCTGTGCCATTGTCTGTCCCCCCAAGATAAAATCTTAAAGATCTTGTCACCTGTATTTGGAAGCCTCCAGTAGTCCACTCAAGTCTCTACTTGGAATTAAGGTTTTGTGATTTCCTTGAGTTTATTTCAAAGATCTTAGATGTGATAGTTTTCAAATTTTCCAAGAAAAGGTGCTTCAAGCTTCTGCTTGTTCATTTTTTATGTGTTCTTTGCTTTCTGTTCTTGCTCATACACCTGCCATCTGGAGGCATATTCCTTTTGCCTGAAGTCCACCTTTCAGAATTTGTTTAATCTAAGAATGTCTTTATTTCAGTCCTTTTTCTTGAAAGTTTTTTTTTTAAATTAGATCTTAGATTAGCAGTTGTTTGTACTCAATAAATTCAAAATGTGAATCTGCTGTCTGTGGCCTTCCATTGTTATCGGTGACAAATCAGGTATCGATCTAACTGTAGCAGTTTTTCTTTTTCAAAAATCTTTTTACTTTAAAACTTTTCTTAACT
Organism: Tupaia tana; assembly: GCA_026018925.1. NCBI lineage: Eukaryota > Metazoa > Chordata > Mammalia > Scandentia > Tupaiidae > Tupaia > Tupaia tana. Next base: position 26,711,712 of record JAKSZU010000022.1, read on the forward strand.
TTAGTGTCCTGCAGTTTTACTCTGATGTATCTGGGTTAGAATATCTTCAGATGTTCTGCTTAGAATTCATTTAATTTTTTGAATCTGTGGTTGATATCTTTCACCAGGTTTAGAAAATTGCTTTTTAGTGAAGGCATCAAATATAGCCTCTATCCCATTTCCTTATTTTTTAATCACTTTTTTTTTTTGAGAGATTTTCGCTATAGGGCGCGTGTACTCGCCAGGCAGACAGAGAGAGACATAGAGACAGAAAGCGAGAAATCACCCCCCAGGAGGGATGGTCACGCCGCAGTCCCTTCTCCTCCATTCTCCTCTTGGGATCTTGGGCACGCACAGCGACATAGCCATTACGCTAAGTGCTGGTTCCCTTTAATCACTTTTTTTGAAAATTAAAAAAATGTGTATCAGACTTTGTCTCCCTGTTCCCTCCCTTTTTTTCCCCTACCCAATTGTTTCATGTACTGTGTGTCTTCTATTCTCTCTCTCTTTTTTCTTTTAATTCTTTTGCATTGGTATGCTACCCAGTCTTTGCATTAAGTTTTAAATTTTGGTTGTTGTGTTTTTTATTTATGGAAGTTCAATTCAGTCCTTTTTCAAATTTGCAATGACTCTTTGTATAGTTTCCTGTACCCCGTGTTTATTGCCAAATTTATATTTTATTTCTTATGCATATTTTTTAGTAACATATGTCTGACAATGCAGTATCTGAATTATTTAGGTGTCTATTATTTCTGCTGATTATTCTTTGCGGTGTTTTATTTTCTTACTCTCACTCATGGTGTTTTTGCAAACCTTTATGAATTGCTGATTTCTCTTATATAACTATTTGTGAAGGATTTCCTGATGACAGAAGAACTACTGTATGTTAATTAAAATCATAGTTTATCTTTTATGGACCACTTAGGTGCTTTAAAATTGGGTATGAAAATCCTTGAGAAAAATCTACCCATGGTTCACATCTTCTCTGGGACAATTCTTCATCTTTCCTTTCCCTCCTTCCTTTTTTTTTCTTTTTTCTTTTTTTGGAGAGATTTTTGCTATAGGTTGTGTGCGCTTGCCAGAAAGAGAGATAGAAAGCAAGAAATCACCCCCAGAGGGGATGGCCACGCCACAATCCCTTCCAATCCCTTCTCCTCCTTTCTCCTCTCGGGATCTTGGGCACACACGCACACACGCCCGGCATGAGTTTGAACCACCGGGTCCGGGACTTGAACCGTGCTCAGCTACTTGGGAGTTCAGTGACATAGCCATTATGCTAACCGCTGGTCCCTCCCTCCTTCCTTTTTATTTCTTTTATCCTGCTCTGTGCAGTGCTAGGGTACCTCTCCCTGCAAGCCAAGCTGGTGGAAGGCAGCAAGAAGCTGGACTTTCTCCCTGGTGCTTCACACCTTTGAGATCTCAGCCTAACATACATGGGAGGTGATTTTTCCAGACATACAACAGTGAATGGGCCCCATCCTCTTACCTTTGTTTTCTCCATGCAACCAGCAACACAGCTTAGTTTCTTCCAGATTGGCAAATGGCTTCCAAGCTAAAGCAACTCTTCTTACATATCATATTCTGGTACTTATTTGGTATTTCCGTTCTATTCTGTCAGCTCTTAGATGCTGTTAAAAGGATTAAACATGTTTAATGTAGCAGTTTTCAGCGGAAGAGGCAGTCTGAGTAATATAGTCTGTCACTGTTGGCCCATCAAAAATTTTCTTTTCTTTTCTTTTTGAGAGGTTTTTACTTAGGGTGTGTGTGCTTGCCAGAGAGAGACAGGGACAGTGAGAGAGAAAGTGAGAAATCAGCTCTCAGGAAAGATGGCCATGCTACAACCCCTTCTCTGCCATTCTTTTCCCAGGATCTTGGGCATGCATGCACACACCCAGTGTGAGTTTCAAGCCACTGGGTCCACTACTCCAACACAGTCAGCCATGTGGGAGTCCAGTGACATAAGTGCTACGCCATCTGCTGGCCCCAAGATGCATCACATTTTAAAATAATCATCTTTCATCACCTTTTTCTATTGTAATTATGTTTTCTGACTACAAAGTCATGGAAAAAGCTAAGACACTAGTAAAATCTTTTTCCCTAATTTGACTTCTATTCTATTCCTTTCCTTTTTTTAAAAAAAATCCTTAAAATTATTTCTTACTTCTGGGATCCATATTCTTTTCCAACGGTGCCATCAACTTTAGGATGCTAAGGGGGAATGAGGTGAACGGAAGGGAACTACTGCAGGAAAACTTGGGTCTTTACCCTTGTCTATACGGGATGTGGGATCACTACATAAACACCATTTTTTCTATACGGACAGCCCAATTGTCTAATTTACATAATGTATTTAACATGTTTCCAGAAAGAAAGTGGTCTGGGCTGGATTAATGTGGTAGGAAAACCAGAGATGTCCATGGAGAGGTGCACTGGGAAGGAAGTAGAGCCACCCACCTCCTTAATGTGAGTGCAATTCCAGGCAGCACAGATTTCACAGGTCTTCAGACCAACTCCCTTCACTCTGGCTTTTTATTAACCACTAGCTGTGTTTCTTCATGCTTCATGAAATGCACCTAGGACCTCGGTTTTGTTATTACGGGAATGTTACAGAAGATGTGCTATCTTATGTTTAATGAGTTTCTGAAGATTAGTACTTGCTTGCTCCCTCCTATCATAAATGTCTTTTTCTCTTCCTTTTAGAATTCTCTGTAGTTCTATGCAGACTTTTAATGTTCATTACTCATCTCAGACATACTCAGTTTTCTTTTTGTTCCTAAGTGGAAAAAGTTTTGCTTTTATTCTTTTGCTATTTGAGTGATGCATCCTTGTGGAAATTAGAAAAACAAAGACGATCTCCAGTAGCATTTTCCAGAGATTACTCCCATTCATCTTTATTAAAAGTGTTGGCAGAGACCATTCCTAACTTCTCTTTTCCTTCCTCTGTATATATGTATAAGTTTGTGCTCTCTCTCTCTGTCTCTCTGTCTCTCTCTCTTTATACACACACACATACATATATATTCTTTCTTTATATTACTACATATAGTACGTATCTATCTACATGAAGTATGTGCATATGCACATACAGATATATTTATAAATGTGACCATATTATATGTGGCTGTGAGAAAAACATGACTTTTTAAAGTTTATCTATTTATTTCAAGAGAAAGGAGAAACAGTTGCCTCTGACAAGGTCTTTGCGCTGTGCACTATCCCTAGTTGCTGCTAGCCTGGATCATGGGCATGTGTGCCTGGTGTGCTTAGGGAGGTTCTAGAACATTAAGTCAGGACTTTCCCGTGTGGGTCCAGTTGTATAACTGCTGTGTCACTGCCTGGCTCAAGATCGTTCTTCAGTATAAAAACTTTTATAGCTACACGTTTCTTTTCATTTTTTAGGAATTATTTTATTTATTATTATTATTATTATTGTTATTGTTATTATTTTAATTTGACCAGAGAGAGACAAAGAAAGAGCAGGGAAAAGTAAGAAAGCAAGCCAGCAGGTCCAGAACTCAAAGTGTGGTTGGCCACATAAAAGTCTAGCACCTTTGGGGCCAGCAGGTGGCGTGGTGGTTAAGGTGCTGGACACTCCCACATGGCTGACCACAGTTCAAGTCCTGGACCTGGTAGCTTGCTTTCTCACTTCCCCCTTCTCTGTCTCTCTCTGTCAAATTAAAATAAATGAATGAATAAATAAAATTAAAAAAAAAAAAGTCTAGCACCTTTAATCACACCACCTCCAGCCCCCACATCTGTTTCTTTAAGGGACAGCATCAGTTCTTTCAGGCTCAGATAATCTTTTGTTTAGAAAATAGACTTAGCAATAGAGTGGAAACAGAGATAGCTAAATTCTGCTCACAATAAAACATGAGTTTGTGAGCTCTCAGGAGCATTTGTGGGAAGAGAAAGGGGGCTGTAGAGGAAAAAGGTTAGCCGGCAAATTGGCTAAAGGCAAACTAAAGGCTAGTGACATTTGTTGAGTAATTATAAAACAAAAAAACAGAGACCAGCAGTTGGTGTAATGGCTATGTTGCCGGACTCCCATGTGGTTGACCACGGTTCGAGTCCCGGGCCCGCTGGCTTAAACTCATGCCAGGCGCGTGTGCGTGCATGTCCAAGATCCTGAGAGGAGAATGGAGGAGAAGGGATTGCAGCATGGCCATCCCTCTGGGGGGTGATGTCTCACTTTCTGTCTCTCTCTGTCTTTCTGGCGAGTGCACGTGCCCTATAGCAAAAACCTCTCCAAAAAAACACACAAAACAAAACAAAAACAAAAACAAAAAAAATAAATAAGAACCTCTCCTCAAAACCAACCACCACCAAAAAGCCACGAATGGCCAAAATCCAATCGATCCAGTCTTGATGAAGTATGCTAAGTACACTTTTCTCACCTCTGCGCCATCTCTCCTTTCTAAACCATCTGCAGAGGAGTTCATATATTATATTTTGTCTGGAGTACTTTGTGGATGAAGGCATGGGGGTGGTGTCCAGTGTGGCCTTTCACTCTCCAGAACAGCACAGAGAAGGGGAAGATTCAGAACAGCAATGGGGATTTCAGCACTAGACAGAGAGTACAGCCAAAGTCAGTGAGAAGCCATGTAAGCAGGGACTCAAACTCAGATTCTTGGCACTCCAAATTCTGTGTGCTTAACCACTAGTATAAGCGTGGTAGCCTCCACCCTTCACACTTCTCTTTACTCTTAGCTCTAGTCCAGTACCAACATTATTTCCCAAATAGCCCTGCCTCCCTAGCCATGCAGGGATTTCTCAACTCAATTTACCCCTGTGCCCTCCACTAGGTCTGTTGCAGAACTTTCCAGTGTGGTTTTGATGGGTTATCAACAAGTCCCATTTTTTCCTTTTCACATCATATAAGATAAGAAAGACATTCTGAGTTACTCTTACTCATTCCAATATTTGAGGAGGAGATTTGATTGATTGCAACCTCAAATGTTAGAAATGGAACTTTAATAAACCCACAAAAGTGCCTGATACACTCTAAGCCCTAAAAAATACTAGCTTTATTTGTATTCATCTTTCTTTATTTGTATTCATCCAGCCCTAAAAATACTAACTTCCTTTCTTTATTTGTATTCATCCAGCTTATTACCACTAAGGGCAGAGGTGAAGAACGGAATTGAAAAACAATACACGGAGCTATTAAAGTCAGATTTCCTATTCTGATCTGCTTAGCCAGTAGACTATCCTCCTCTAGACACCCTTGACAAGAGACCAGATATTTCTTTTCTGGAGAAATCTAAAGTAAGAACTAGTTTATTATTATTATGTCACCACCTTGCAGTGACACTCCCCTTTAACTAACCCATTCACACGAATAGGTTTTTCAGTATCTTTTTAGTAAGCATAGCAGATGATCAACACACAGTTGAGGAAAGCCTTCAACTGGGAAGAGAGCCATATTTCAAACTTCCTTGAGGAAATAAGACAAAGCAAAAGCCAAAGGAAACTTGAACAAGTAAAAGCAGAAACAGCAATGACAGTCAGTAATGAATAACCTCATTAAGACATTAGAAGAGGTAGTATCCATGGCATGAGAATAAGAGGCTAATAAAAAAGAGAAGATGTGAGAAAGAAAAAAGACTTTTAGAAATTGAAAACTGAAATGAAATAGAAACTTAAGCTGAAATTAAAAGTTCCATAGAAGGAACTTAAAAGTAACAATTGGACAGGAGAGCAAAGATAAGAAAATTAGAGGACAATCCAGGAGGTCGGGGTGAAAATAAGAGAAATCTCACAGAGAAAAGCTAGAGACAAGAGAGGGAAGGAAAACATTAGTCAGTAAGAAAAACACCTGGAAGTGAAAAGGTAAGTTCCAGAATGAAAGGGATCCATGAACACTATCATGGGTTGAATAGTGTTCCCCCAAATTTACGTTGTCGTAGAACCTCAGAATGTGAACTTATTTGGAAATAATGGTCTTTGCATGTGTAATTAGTTAAGCTAAAACAAGGTCACATTGGATTAGAGTAAGGCCTGAACCCAATAATAAATATCCTTATAGAAAACCACACAAAGAAGCAGGGAAGACTCACAGTCCATAGAATAGCAGGATAGAAATTGGAATGATAAGGCAGCTATAACCCAAGAAATGGCAAGGATTGCCAACAATCACCAGAAGCTAGAAGAAAGGCATGGAAGGCATAGAACAGATACTCCCTCAGAGCTTCCAGAGGGACCAGGTCTGGTGACACCTTGATTTTATATGTCTAGCCTCTGGAACTGTGAGAGAATAAATTTCTGTTGCTTTAAGCCGCCCAGCACATGGTGCTTCATTACAGCAGCCATAGGAAATGAATACTCATACCCAGCCTGAAGGATCGAATCAAACCTGCATTAAAGTACATCATCATGGTATTTCAGAATGCAGAGATGGAAGAATGTGTTCTACAAGTTCCAAGACGGAAGAAAATCAATCTTGTACTGAGGATCAGAAGTCCTGTATGGAGTATCAGGAATCATTTCTCACTATGAGCAAGGCAAGAAAGTAGAAGCAATGGAGCAACAAAATTCTGAGTGAAAATGGATTTCAAGCTAAAATTTTATTCAGTCTATCAACTAACAATAGACGAGTGAAACTGTCATACTTGTGAGGACTCAGAACATTTACTTTCAGGGCACCCTTCCCTAGGAAAATTCTGGAGGGCATGCTCTAATAATGAGGTAAATAACAACACAAAAAGCAAAGTGGAATTCAGGAACAGATAATGCCCAAGAAGAATGATGTATAGACCAGAATGTCACTTGGATAGCCCATATAGGAATAAAGGTGGATGGACAATGGAGCAAAGTGGATGGGAAGCTCTGGGAGGGAAGAGAAACACGGAATTGTTGTGTTGGAGTGAATGGAAAATATTATTCATCAGTGTGTGGCAGAGAGGTTGGAGCATTTGGAAAATATTAGCAAATTATACCTAGAAAAGCAGACAAAACTGGGGACCAGTAGGTGGCGTGGTAATTAAGGCACTGGACACTCCCACATGGCCGACCAGGGTTCAAGTCCCTGGACCTGGTGGCTTGCTTTCTCACTTTCCCTTTCTCTTTCTCTATCTCTGTCTCTCTGTGGTCAAATTAAAAATAAATGAATGAATAAATAAAATTAAATAAATAATTTTAAAAGAAGGAAAATCAGACAAAACAAACAATACCCAAGGCAGTGATTAACGCCAAGAAAAATGAAGGACTGCCTAAAGGAGAAGGCATGGTTAAGTATATAGACTAGCTCATAGGTAACACCAAATATGTAGATAATGTCTAAAATTGGTAAGTTAAAAATAATGAAAGCATATTATTTATAAATATGGAAGTAAGCACTAAGGAAAACAGCTTTGTAGAAGGGTTGAAGGTTTGTTACCTATGGAGAATCACTCTGAAGTATGCAGACAAGTTGGGCAGATGTATGCTTTTTTTTTTTTTTTTTTACTTTGTCACTAAATTCAATATACTGTTCATTATTTAAAATAGTGCACCTATAATACCTTGATAAATATTAATTAAAAAATAGACAATATATGTTTTCACACCATATTTTAGATAGCATATTTAAAAACATATATATTTTTAAAGGATTATTTTATTTAACTTTATTTATTTATTTAATCTTGACTAGAGAGGGACAGAGTGAAAGAGAAAGAGAGAAAGTGAGAAAGCAAGCATCAGGTCCAGGACTCAAACTGTGGTTGGCCCTGTGGAAGTCTAGCGCCCTTAACTACCACGCCACCTGCCGGCCCCTAGATAGCATATTTTAACTGTATAATCCAAACACTTTATTTGATGTGCAATGGAGATTTTTTTCAACCCTGAGGGAAAATAATCTGTTCTTAGAATCACTGAGAGATAATACAATGATATCAGATCAAGTTGACTTGACTTCGAATGATTTAAAAGATTCTCTATGATAGGCAATTTTTAAGATAGGCAATTATTAATGTTACCAATTAAGAAATTAACCCCAAGTCATATGAGATTCTTTACCCATAGAGACAAGAGTTGCCAAATTTAGCAAAATAGACAAGCAAGCAAGCAAAGAAGCAGAAAACCAAACAGACAAATAAACCAAGGTGACCAGGGAAATTTGAATTACAGGAAAAAAAATTACCTTTTTTAAAGCATGAGTGTGTTCCAGTTACTGAAGGGACATATTTATACTAAAATATTCATTATTTATCTGAAACTCAAATGTGATAGGGTGTGTTGTATTTTATGTGGCAAGCGTAATGGAAGTTCAGTAGGTAATTATTGGGCCTCTTTTTTTCCTAATAACTCATTATGAACTTTTATCCAAGAATTATCAAAAGCTGCTTGCCATCTACTTCTTTTTTTAGGCTCTATCAACTTTTAGGGTTAATGAGTTCCATAAGGTGACCAGTCACCTACAAGTTTAAGGGAATGAGTTCATCTATGCTGTTCTGTCATAAATTTATCTGTCATGGGACGGGGGAAAATGGAGAGGTAAGACACTTGTGGGACATAGATAAGGTTTATTATCTGTTGACAAGGATCTGTACAATAGTCTCAACTGGGCTGGACTGAGGTGTAAATCATGCTGGGTAAAGTCTCTTCACAATCTAAATGATGTGTAGCGATTTAATGTATGAATAATAATAATAAAAATATAATGACTTGGATGCAAAACTTAAAGACAAGTGCAGATAAAAGTCATGGTAAACAAATATGTTAGCATTTTCTTTGGTTCTTTCGGCAGGTGAAGTAAGGATACATGAGATGGGATGTCATATCTGAATAAGGTGACATATACTTAGTAAAAGACAGTAACCTTCTCTAAAGATTGTCAAATATACAGTGGCTCTTGTCCTTTTGAACTTGAGTTCAGTAGCATAATAGTCAAGGCTGTCACCAGTCAAGCTTTTATCCCATGTCAGTTTGGTTTTTGTTAGAATTGTTCCCTGGACCTCTTTCCCCTTTAATATAATTGCAGAGTAATTCATTCTTCTTCATTGGCAATTACATGGTCAGAGTTGGTATGCCCAGTTTTCAAATCCTTTCCAGAATTTGACTGTTCAAACGGCCTGAAGAAATCAAAGAAGTCATAAAGTGGTCAATTGAGTGCTCTGTTTTTCAATTATTTCCAGCAAGGTAAAGATTCTATCTCTAATGGACTTAGGAGTATTAAATCTCTAACTTTATAATGAGGTGCTTTCTGATCATCAAAGAACTTTTTCTGAGACTAAATGTGTCTTACTATAATTACTTCCCTAGCATGCCTTATTCTTTTCCTCTCTTGCCCCTCATATTTAAAAGGCAGAATAATTTTCTCCTCATACTTCCATGTCTTTGATTTTCCGTATCTATCCAAAAATGTCAATATGCTTCTCTGTCCTAAGATCATTGGCTTCTAAAGGTTTTGTAACTATAGCAATTTAATCCCTTTCATATTTTCTCTATAGTTTGTGTCTGTTTCAGTTACTTTATTCACTTTCTGGTAGTTCACCCAAACTATACTACCTTAAATGGCCCGAGTTTTTGTGTGTGGATTTGTGTGTGTGAGATTCTGAGCCAAAAATAATAAGCCATTGGTGAAAATGGCCATACATGTCCAAATTTGAATCCTGGCTCTGTTTTTCAGTCTGTGTTCTCAAGACTAAGCTACTTTAGCTCTTCTGATCGCCATTTTCTTGAGCAGCAAAATGATGACCTACAATGTAGATGAGTTGGTCTCAAATAATATGAGAGTGACGAGTGCATTTTAGTGCCTCTCAAATGTGAGTCACATAATATGTAGCTGTTTAGAAAGTACTTCAGCACAGAATACCCTGTTTTTTTTTTGTTTTTTTTTTTTTGTCAACTCCATTCCTAGCACCCAACCCCAGAGTGTTGGAAGAAAATACCCCAGCCTGTCGCAGAGGCATTGCTCCATGCATGAGGACTTAGAGCTGGACACTCCTACAGCATACCACTTCAGTGAGGAGAGTATTTTAAAAAAATCATCGTATTGGCTCTCCCTGATCTAAAAAAAGGCCTCTGCGTTGTCTTTCCGTTTGGATCATCTGAGAACACTCATTGTTTTTAAGTATGTTGTGTACTTTTGTTAGCTTTTGAAATTTTTTCATTCTGGAATGTATCTTTAGGGTCTTTCTGGTCTCACAAAGAATGGAAAATAGTTACTCAAAAAACACCAAATTTGAAAAATAATGCAAAAAGTAATTAATTCCACTTTACTAAATGTTGTGCATAGTATCCATGTTTTGGAAATGTGAGAACATTTGGCCTAGCTTCCTAGAGGAAGAGGTGCAATCCTGAATTATGATAGAGGAAAGCACTGGGCAGTGCAGTCTTGTGGTGAGTGAGGTAAGGTTAGAAGCATGTACGGTAGTGACGGTGTCAGCTGGTTGATAGCCAGGTGATTTTATTGGTTGATGCCCTTTAAGAACCTTTAGCAAGATGAAGCCAGATTTCTCTTATCTGCCTCTGAAAAATGATGTTAACAGGTCATGTTCTTCAAGTGGGCAGGTGTGCATTTGTTCGGTGGCTCACCTGTAATTTTTGTATTTCTGACATACAGGCTAGTCATTATAACTCTTTATGGGTATCATGAAAGAGTTTCAGTTGGGATGGATTTTTTTTTTTTTTTTTTTGGAGAGGTTTTTGTTATAGGGCGCGTGCGCTCGCCAGACAGACAGAGAGAGACAGAGAGATAGAAAGCGAGAAATCACCCCCCAGGGGGGATGGCCACGCCGCAATCCCTTCTCCTCCATTCTCCTCCTGGGATCTTGGGCACGCACGCACACGCGCCCGGCGTGAGTTTAAGCCACCGGGTCCGGGACTCGAACCGCGGTCGACTACGTGGGAGTCCAGCGACATAGCCATTACGCTAACTGCTGGTCCCCAATTTTTTTTTTTTTTTAAGAATTATTTTTTTGTTTAACTTTATTTATTTATTTATTTATTTATTTATTTATTTATTTATTTTAATTTGACCAGAGAGGGACAGAGTGAGAGACAGAGAGAGAGAAAGTGAAAAAGCAAGCCACCAGGTCCAAGACTTGAACCATTGTCAGCCATGTGGAAGTCCAGCGCCCTTAACCACCATGCCACCTGCTGGCCCCCAGTTTGGATGGATTTAACCTCATAAGAATGGAACAAATGACCGTGCTTTGTGGGTGCTTTACTGTAAGAAACTTAGTAAACTGTGGCAAAACCTATCAGTTGTCTAAGAACAACACAGGCATTTCTTTCTTCCAAGACCAGAACCCAGATTTTATTTGGGCAGTAATATGTCAAGGCCTGGGGACAAATCAGGATCGAATTAAACTATGTCTTCGCCACCTATCCTTGTGCTAGGATAGCCATAGACAGAGTTCTAGCAGGTTACGTGTAAATACAAGTCTGCTGAGGCATCTTGGAAGGCAGAGCTTGTTGCTGCTACCCTTATTCCTTTCCTTTTTTAATTTTAAAGAATTATTTATTTACTTTTATTTATTATTATTCATTATTAATTTTCTATACAGCACGCAAGCTCACCAGACAGAGACAGGGACAAGGAGGGAGTGAGAAAGCATGCTGCCAGGTCCAGGACTCCAAGCATGGTCAGCCATGTGGGAGTCCAACATCTTAACCACTATGCCATCTGCTGGTCCCAGCCGTATTGCTATCTTAATTTTGAATGTGATACCATGAAGTGTAGCAGTCATCTGTAACTATGAGACAACAAGCCTGAGGAAAGAAAACCAAAAGCTAAAATTACCTGTCAGAATGGAAGCTAACGATTACCTACATTTACACTTCTTGTTAGAGCCACACAGAGCTGGGTTTTCTATTCCTTTAACCCAAATGACAACCTTGTCTGGTTATCACCAGTAGGGTGGATTTGAACTTTCTTTTTTTTTTTTTTGCAACTTCACACATTTTATTTTTTTACTTTCTCATCTATGAAGAAAGCACTTAGAAAATTGCTAATACTAAGACAGACCTTGTCTCATCCAGAGGGCTTTCCTCTCTGCCGTAATTTCTTTTTTTTTCTTTTTTTTTATTCATTTATTTTTATTTACATTTTTTAATACATTCACTCACATTATTTAGCTTACAAGGTGATCATTTCAATATGTAAACATTACTCCCCGGTCGAGTTGATCAAAATATAACAACACTACCTCCCTGTCTCAACAATGCTGTCTTTGTATCCCTCCTCCAAATGTTCTTCCCCAGGCCCCACTCCTCCACACACACCACATCTGGCATTCACATCCATCTCTTGTGTTTGTGCATCCTTTAGCCTGTCAGTTTCAGTTATAGAGTGCGGACATTCAGAATATATTAAGTGGGGACAAATAGTGTCTCTCCTTCATAGCCTGGCTTGCTTCACTCAGCGTAAATCTTCCATATTCTTCCACTTTCTGTCAAAAGCCAGGGTTTTGTTCTTAATGGCTGAATAGTATTCCATAGAGTATATGTGCCACAGTTTTTCAATCCATTCAGCCGTACGGGGGCATTTGGGTAGGTTCCATTATCTTAGCAATCGTGAAAAGTGCCGCATTAAACACCTATGTGCAAGCACTTTTCCAATGAGGAATTCTTCTGTCCTTTGGGTAGATGCCAAGAAATGGGATTGCTGGATCATATGGCAGTTCTATTTGTAGATTTTTGAGGAATCTCCAAATTGTTCTCCACAGTTGTTGGACTAATTTACATTCCCACCAGCAGTGTAAAAGAGTTCCCCTTTCACCACCACCCCACCAACACTTATCATTTTTTGTTTTTTTAATCTTAGCCATTCTGACTGAGGTTAGGTGGTATCTCATTGTTGTTTTGATCTGTATTTCCCTTACGATGAGGGATGTTGAGCATTTTTTCATATGCCTTCTGGCTATTCATATGTCATCTTTAGTGAGTGTTCTTTTCAACTCCTTCTCCCATCTTTTAATAGGGTTCATCATCTTTTTCCCAAACAGCTTCTTTAGTTCCTTATGTATTATGGTTATCAATCCCTTATCTGATGCATAGTTTACAAAAATATTTTCCCATTCTGAGGGTTGTCGATTCACACTAGTTACTGTGTCTTTTGCCATGCAGAAACTTCTTAGTCTGATGTAATACCACTTGTCTATTTTGGGGATTATTGACTGTGCTTTGGGAGTCTTATGTAAGAAGTCTTTCCCTACCCCAATGTCTCCCAGAGTTTCCTGTGTTTTCTAGAAGCAGTTTAATAGTTTGGGGTCTTAGATTTAGATCCTTGATCCACCTTGACTTGATTTTTGTCAAAGGTTAGAGGTAGGGGTTCAGATTCATCTTTCTACAGGTGGAAATCCAGTTTTTCCAGCACCATTTGCTGAAGAGGTTTTTCCTTTTCCCACTGGATTGACTGGTACCCCTTGTCAAAAATCAGTTGACTTGGAGGCCAGCAGTTAGTGTAATGGCTATGTTGCTGGACTCTCATGTAGTCAACCGCGGTTTGAGTCCCGGACCCAGTGGCTTAAACTCACACCGGGCGTGTGTGCGTGCATGCCCAAGATCCCGAGAGGAGAATGGAAGAGAAGGGATTGTGGCATGACCATCCCCCCTGGGGGGTGATTTCTCGCTTTCTGTCTCTCTGTCTCTCTCTGTCTGTGTGGCGAACGCACGTGCCCTATAGCAAAAACCTCTCCAAAATAAATAAATAAATAAATAAATAAATAAAATAATTCATTATTTATTAAAAAAAAAGTCAGCTGACTGAATGATTGGGGATTTATTCCTGTGGACTCAATTCTGTTTCATTGGTCCACATGTCTGTTCCTGTGCCAATACCATGCTGTTTTGATTACCACAGCTTTGTAGTATATTTTTGGGTCAAGGAGTGAGATGCTGCCCACTCCACTCTTCTTTTGTAGAATTGTTTTGGCAATGCGGGGTCTTTTATTATTCCAGACGAATTTTATGATTATCTTTTCTAAATCTGTGAAGAATGTGTCCAGTACTTTGATTGGCATTGCATTAAATAGGTAGATTAATTTGTGTAGAATTGCCATTTTGGTTATATTAATTCTTCCAATCCAGGAACATGGGATGTCCTTCCACTTTTTTGTGTCATTTTCAATTTCTTTTTTTAGCTTCTCATACCCAACGGCAGGCCTTTGGCCAGCCAGTGATTCTGAGGCAGGGACATCGTTGCTCCCTCACCTCACCTGCAGACCCCCAGTCCACGTGCCCACCCCCTAGTCTGTCCTGTCCCCAGCAGCAGGCCACAGACCCAGTGGCAGGCCTTTGGCCAGCCAGCAATTCTGAGGCAGGGACATCGCTGCTCCCTCCCTCATCTCTTTCTCTCTCTCTGTGTGTGTGCTAGAAAAAATGGATAAATTTTAAGATTTTATATAATATTATTTATAATTTTTTAAATCATTATTTTCCAAACTGCTAATACTATGAATTGAACTCTACTCTCATATCACCCTCTTTTCCACCCCCTTCCATTGAAAAGTGTGTGCTGGGTGAGATAATGCCTTGCGTATAAAAGCCTCATTAGATTAACAATTATTGTAGATCAAAGCCTTGGATAGATGCCCTGGCCTTGATTCTTTAAGAAATTCTATTGTTATGGTCAGTGAGACCTTGAAAACCTGCTTTGTAATCTTCCAAGTATCTAGTCTAAGGATCCTTCAACTCTTGGCCCTGTGGACAAGATCAAGCAATTAGAGTCTTCTGGACTTTATTCTTCTGTAAGATCACCATCAGGAAATTATTAAGCAAAATTTACAATACAAATACAGATTAAATATGCAAAGTTTTTAGGCAACTATGATAGATGTTTTTATTTCTATAACTCAAAGTATGTTCAAGAAATCGAAAGTTCAAGAGAGGAGAAAAAAGAAAAGAGATGGTGTGTCCACAGTCACAAATGAACAAGAGACAGTGTTGAAATTCATATCTATTAGGTCACCAGGAAAGTCACGACTTATTTTTCTATGCAAGAATGCATGATAATTTTCCCTATGACTTGTTCTACTAGACATTCTATCCCAATATGTTCTGTTATTGATGTGTGGGCTCAGATATATATAGGCAGAATAAGTATTGATAGATGGGTGGCTTAAAACTGATATTCACATACAGGAAAGATCATTTAGATTCAAAGACAAAAGCCAGACACATCATTAGATATTTTCATATATTATTTTGTAAGTGATACAGGTGGGTACAGAGCAAGATTACTGAGAGTACAGGTTATGAAGCAAACATTCATTCATTCATTCTACAAAATAATGCCTCTACTATGTGCCATGAACTTCTCTGGCTGAGGATATGGCATTAAGCAAAACAGACAAATAATGCTCTTCTCAGAGAGGACTTCTCTCCCAAAATTGCACTCAAGCTGTCAAATGGGTCTGCAGGTCTCTGAGGCTTGACTGAGGAGAAGAATCTGCTTCTGTGGTGGTTGGCAGACCTAAGTTGCTTGCCACTTGGATTTTTTAATATGCTTTTGAGAATCATACAACATGGCAGCTCTGAGAAGAGCATTATTTGACCTTTCCAGTGTGTGAATATCAATTTTAAGCCACCCATCTATCAATACTTATCCTGCCTATATATATCTGAGCCCACACCTCAATAACAGAACATATTGGGATAGAATGTCTAGGAGAACAAGTATTGGGTCATAGGGAAAATTATCATGCATTCTTGCATAGAAAAATATGTCACGACTTTCCTGGTGACCTAATAGATATGAATTTCAACACTGTCTCTTGTTCATTTGTGACTGTGGACAAACCATCTCTTTTCTTTTTTCTCCTCTCTTAAACATTCAATTTCTTGAACATACTTTGAGTTATAGAAATAAAAACTTCTATCATAGCTTCCCCAAAGCAAATATCAGAAAGAGAAGAAGAAAAGAAAGAGAGAACCCAAAATAAATGTCATCATTTTTTGTTTTATTTTCTAGAATTTATTTATTTTATTTCTTGAGAGAGAGAAGGAGAGGACATCCTTCACAGACCCTTGCCATGCTGTGATTCCCCCTAACACACATAACTTCCAGTTTGCCAGGATCATGAGCACACCCAGTATGTTCAAGTCCTCCTGGGATTTGAACCCTGGACCTGCCTGTAACTACAACATCACTCAGGGGCATCCCACCTTCTGCCCTATGATGGCTTGGTCAAAAGACACAAGTTTATATCACTTAATCTCAGAAGTGGCACTACTCCTTCTCCTCTAAGCTTTTTATCACACAAATTAAACCTGGAACACTGCAGTTTATTTCACAATGGTGTGACTGTTAAAAGGCTTGAGTCATTAGGGGCCTTGTTGGAAGCTGGCTAATACTGACATTGAGTAAATACTTGAAGGAATGTGATTTCAGAGTTACGCATTGCAGACAAGTTACTCATCTTTTCTGAATTTTATATTTCTCACTGACACTTTAGAAAAATTTTAATTACGTACATTTTAGTCATCTTGAGAAGACTGAGATAATGCCAGTCAAATTGTGCCTAGCATTCCATAAATAAGCAACATGCATTAGCATTATTACTATTATCATTATTGAAAGGTTGTCATCATCATGCTAATTTTACAGATGAGGAAACTGAGGCTTCAAGACTTTAAGACTCCCTGCTGGCAATGCCCTCGAAACATATAATGATGGAACTCAAATTTTCTGAGTCCTGTATGCTTCTTTCCTTATTTTGCTCTGTTGCTTCATAGATACCATGGGGAAGACATCTAAAGGAGTTTTAAAGCTTACTCCAAAACAGGGATTAGAAAATTAGAACTGTATGGGGGAGAAAGGCAAAAGAAAGTTCAAGAGAATAACGAAGCTGAAAAATCAAAAGCAGAAAGTACTAGCCACCTACCTAGGGGGTGGGCGCTTGGGCTGGGGATCTGCAGGTGAGGTGAGGGAGCAGCGATGTCCCTGCCTCAGAATCGCTGGCTGGCCAAAGGCCTTCTACTGGGTCTGTGGCCTGCTGCTGGGGACAGGACAGACTGGGGGGGGGGGGCACTTGGGCTGGGGGCCTAGTTTTATTACAACTGTGCCTTTACCTGGCTCCCAAAGCGTTCTATTTCTTGACTGCTCAATGCTAGCTTTTTGTCATCTCTTCTTTGCTTGAAGTTTTGGTAATATATGGATCATTTTCTGCTTTTGTTAGTATTTAGCTTGTCTCTTTTAAAGAGTTTTTACCTTTTATGTCTCCACAGAAAGTGCTTTTATCAAGGGTTTTTGTTAGTGATCGTTTGGCATTTTTCTATATCTCTCTCATTGTCTCTCTTCCCAATTCTTTCTCTATTCCTTTTCCATTCTACATTTATGATGATTTTATTGAAAAGAGGAAAATCCTAATTCAAGCTGCTTCAGAAAATATAAAGAACTACTCACTGACCTAAGTTAAAAGTCCAGAAATATAACTTCAGCCATAGTTTGATTTTGAAGTTTATTTTTTAATTTTTAAGAATTTATTTATTTAATTTTATTATTATTGTTATTATTTAATTTGCTCTAGAGCACATGTGCTGAACAGAGAGAGAGAAGGAAAGTGAGAAAGCTAGCCACCAGGTCTGGGACTCAAACTGTAGTTGGCCATGTGGAAGTCCAGTGCCCTAACCACTATGCAACCTGCTGGCCCTGATTTTGAATTTTTTAATGTCACCTGATATCTAGATACTTTTCCCTGGGGTTCACTTGGTTTTCCTCTCTTTTTCATGTCAGCAGCATCCTCAGATTGCTTATGATAATGGCTAATCTCACCCTGGTCCCAAAGTCTGCAAACCGTGCATTCAGAGGCCATACACTGGTGTTTTCCTACATACTAAGCCAAAGCATGAAGATGTGAAACAGTTTAGGACCCATTCCAGGAAAAGGCTATTATTTGACCATAACATAAGTTCATGCAAAAATGTGTATTATGAAAAAAATTATGCATGAATTAAAAAATGTTTTTATACCAGAATAAACTCATAGTCTAATTTCATGATTCCACATACTTTTTGAAGTCTTCTCATATTCTCTCCTTCTTCCCTATGAATAGAATTTTAGTTGAGTGTATATATGCCTAAAAAAATATTACATTTTCCACCTTCCCTTGTTCCTATGTGACTGTATGGCTAAATTTTAGTCAATAAGATGTAAGTAAGTGTATTGTGAGAAGTTTTGGTGCTTTGGCCCTAAAATAAAAAGAGGAAACATGGGAGCTTTCCTAGTTATAAACACTCTTAAGACCATGCAGACAAGCAACATTCTGTTAATGGAAGAGCAGCAGGAGCAAGAACTCAGATAGCAGGAGCTCAGCCCCTGACGTCTCTACAGAGTAGAGTCCCTTTACCCGCTTGAGTTTTACATGGTAGAGAATCAAAATTTTGTCTTGCTCAAGCCATTGTTAATTGTGGTCTCTATCCCCATTTATAGCCAATCCTATATCCTTTCATAAATACCTTCATACTCCTGGGACCAGCAGGTGGTATGGTGGTTAAAGGCACTGGATTCTCACGTGGCCAGCCATGGTTTGAGTTCTGAACCTGGTGGCTTTCTTTTTCACTTTCCCTTTCTGTTTGTCTCTCTCTGATCAAATTTAAAAATAAAATAACAATAACAAATAAAGTTAAATAAGATAATTCTTAAAAATATATACTTATAAATAAATACCTTCATACTCTTGGACTGTGACCTCAGGAGACTCAACTGAGGTCGCATGCTCCACTGCTGGAGTCTGGAGTGGAGCCAGCTGCTCAGAACCCTGAAGATTTCTAAATGCTAATGGAGGCTATTGGGAAAGAAGTGAGAAGATACATGAGAAACCACCACCAACTCTCCACTGACTTCTTTTTCTTTCTCTGTCTCTATTATTCTGGTTTTAATACCCATGACCAACTTTGCCTGCAACTCGGGGGATTGTCATTGTCTTTAAGTAGCCCAAACATAAACAACAACAAAGGCCAAGAGGTTGCTGCAATGTCTTAGAAAAGGATACTCATATGGTGATTGGATGACTTCAGTGAAGGGCATGCTGCTCCTCTGAAAGAATGAGGGAAGATTGAGATGCCTGTTTGACTTTGAGTTCAGGTCTTTTGTGAGTAAGTCTTTGTGGGGGTTGTGTCTTCTTTACAAAGGATATGCTCAATACATATTTGTCACTTGAATATGTTTAATCACTGCAGTGCTGAGTATTAAACAGGCTCTGCAAAGTGAATCCTGAATACGCCATTAACCAAGAAAAATAAGAGCAAGAAATAGATTGTAAAAATATGGAAATAACTTTTACTAAAAGAATAAATTTCTCTGGCAACACAAAAGTATAACTTTAGGACATAGTTATATTTAACAGATACATGGAGAGAAACCAGAAATAGCAATAGAAAAATCTTAAGACTAGCTGTCCCCCAAGCTCACCTGCTTATATTTAATTTCATGGTTTGCCTATTCATCTGGAATTTGGGATGGGGTATTTAACATGCTAAGGAATTTGTTTTGAACACACATTCCAAGGTAGGCTGGTGGAAGGTACACCCAAGAGTGTACAGTGGCTAATTTAAAAAAATTCATGGAAAAATGGAGCTAAATACGTGTTTATTTTGGTACCAAAAAAAAAAAAAAAAAAAAAGAAAAGAAATAGAAATCCATGTATCCATGCATAGTTTTTCCATGAGATACACTTTCCATAAACTTTTTGAAGACCCCTTGTGCTTTCCTGATTGTTCACAAATGTCTTGAAGAGCTTCATCTCATTGCCCACAGTGAATGGCCACCAAATAGCATTGCTCACTCTCAAGTATTGTTTTGTGCAGAAAACAAGGATTTGGGGGATTCAAAAAGCATTTGTTGCCCCTAGATTTCTATAAAGAAGTTAAAACATCTATCTTTACAAGAGTTAAAAATCTGTATTAAAAGCACATGATAGTCAGTATAGAAAGTCCCCAAAAGTACTTTATCAAAAGGGATAGAGCAAAAGTGATAATAAAGAGGAACCACAGGCAGATAATGAGGAAATTGCTATAAAGCCCCTAGTGTTTACATTTGCATAAGAGCTCCAGCTATGTGCATTGTTACATGAAAATATTTTATAATATGTCACCTTAGGTTGTATCACATATCAGTCAAAACAGAAAGCTTTTGCTTAGTGTCTTTCTTTCCATTGTTGTGTGAACAATGTGCTTCAAACACTTGTCTAAACAGGGTTTGTTGCTGCTACAGGGAGCAGCAATGACTGCTGGGATATCATACTAGAAAAGGTGGAAAAGAGTTCAGCAGCTGAATGGTTCCACTGTGTATAAATTCCTACCTTGGATTAACTTGGTGGCCACTGACTTTCTTTGGAATGTATTTGCCTGGGTTATTAATCTACAGGCATGGGTACCACACTTCCTTAATGACTTGCTAGGATCACGTAATACAGGTGGAAGCTCCATTTGGAATAAGCTGACAGCCACATGCATGGCCCTCAGCTGTGGTGGTTTTTACAGACTGTAGGGAACAACTTCTAGTCTTGGGTAGGCTGCCTGCTGAGAGTCAAGTTCATTCTAAGTGTTCCCAGAAAATCAATAGAGCTTTTACTTGTCGTAGTGAGTCTGTGCCAAGCATACAACATGACCACTTAAGCAGTTAACTCCTCTTCTTTGAGCCTGTATGGAGAATGACAGCAGGACCTTTGGCTCTAAATCACACGGAGAATGTTCGTTATCTCGTTGGCAGTGATTGAGAGGCTGGTGCCTGACTATGATCCAGGGGACCAAGGATGGTTATTAATGGACAGTCTGACATTCCGAAAGGGAGTAGGATGAATTGAGGGAGAGCTAGGTCACAGACTTCATCAGTCTAGGAAGCACAAGATATTCTAAGACTGTGGGCACAAGCTACACCCCATGATTTATAATGGGACTGAAATTCAGATTTGAGTGGCCCTTATGCCTGAGCAGAAAAGCCTCTTGACTTTGATGCAGGAAACTGGCATCTGGGTCCCTGCCTGCTGAGTTTTATTGGGCCCCAAATGAGTTTGTACTGCAGGACAATTTTCATAGATATTGGTGGGAACCATGGCATTGTCTGCTCTGAAGACCACCAGGGAAGAGGGGATACGGTTAACTCTCTTCCAGAGATATGGTCCTCCAAGATCCTTTGTTCTTTAGAACCACCTGCAGAGCTGTGAGCATACTGATTTGGGGGATCCCCACCAGAGTTACTGAATGAGAGGCTCTGGCTATGAACCTTGACATACAGTCTGAAAAAGTCTTCAGAGGGGATTTAAAGGTTGGACCACTTGAGAATCTATCTTGAGGTGAAGTGGGAGGGACTTGGGGTGAGATTATATTTGGTCAATCCCACTTTATTATTTCTTAGCTATATGAGCCTAGACTAGTCACCCAACTTCGTTGTGCTTCAGTGCCATCATCTGTTACATCAGGTGATAATAATAACCCCCACTGTGCTAGGAGTGAGGACTGCTGTTGGTAAAAGCTTGCATAATGCCTGGCATGCAATCAATACCCTATATAAGTTAACTACTATTTAGCTATTGTTCATTCTTTTTTTTTATTTTTTATTTTTTGGAGAGGTTTTTCGCTATAGGGCGCGTGCGCTCGCCAGACAGACAGAAAGAGACATAGAGACAGAAAGCGAGAAATCACCCCCCAGGGGGGATGGTCAAGCCGCAATCCCTTTTCCTCCATTCTCCTCTTGGGATCTTGGGCACGCACGCACATGCACCCGGCGTGAGTTTTAAGCCACCGGGTCCGGGATGCGAACTGCGGTCGACTACGTGGGAGTCCAGCGACATAGCCATTACGCTAACTGCTGGTTCCCGCTATTGTTCATTCTTAAGAGGCAAATCTATTCACTCCTTTCCTAACTAGCAAAGCCCAGACCAATTACAGTAATGGTGATAGCCAAGTGTTACTGCTGTCTCCTGTGGACCAGAAACACAAAGTTCTTTCCAATTATTATCTAATCTCGTCACAACTGCTCCCTAAAGTGGCAAGTATTATCATCTCTTCTGTTTAACAGAGGTGTCTGACCCTCAGGAAAGTGAAGTGCCACACTGGAGTCCCATTCCTTACAGCCGTGAGCGGTGGTGTTGGCATGTGGGCACTGATCTGACTCCAAACCTTCATTCCAAACATGTGTCACTTTCTATCGCTGTCCCGGGCCTCTCCTCTAGATGAAGAATTTCTAGATTTTTTTTCAATCTCTACATCTTTTATTGTTGTTGTTTTGCACCTTTTAGCATGCTGTTTTATTTATTTGCTTGTTTTTAGGTTTTGGCCATAGTGCATGTGTGCTCATCAGGGAGATAGCGAGAGGGAAAGCAAGAAATCACTCTTGAGGGAGGATGGCCACGCTGCAACCCCTTCTCCTCCTGGGATTTTGGGCATGCATGCACACACCTGGCATGATTTTTAAGCCACCAGGTCCAGAACTTGAACCACAGTCAGCCATGTAGGGGTCCAGTGCTTTAACCACCACGCCACCTGCTGGCCCCTAATTTCTATATCTTTGAAACCTAAGTCTTTTCAACATTTTTTTACTATCTTCTATGTATGTGCACCAGCCAAATACATGTTATATGCATATGTATGTATGTGTCTGTGTGTCTGTGAGTATGTGTGTGTGTATGTGTGTGTCTGTGTGTATGTGTGTGCGTCTGTGTGTGTGTGTGTGTGTGTGTGTGTGTGTGTATGTGTGGTATGAAATGCTTTTTCATCTCCTTTCTCTCTGCTGAGAATCACTGTCCTTGAACATGACTTGTTGTGGCACACAACTCTGCCTTTGGATAAATAGATCACTCTTATTGTTCTTCTGCACAAACACTCTGAGCATCTTAAGGACAATGACAGCTCCTTATGGTTCTCCTTTGGCCTCCCTCAGAGCCCTGCCCATCACTGATGCCGCAAGAGACAGTAGGCAGATGCTCACAGAACTCTGTTGAAAACAAGCCGACCAGGTTTGGGTCCACTAAGGATTTTCTCTTGGTCTGGAATTTCTTTATTTGGGGTATAGACTGTATTTCTTGCTCCGGAAAATGACAATGTTCTTTTTCTCAGCTGTCTCCATGGTCTATCTCCTGTGGGAGGGATTGAAAAAGGAAGAAACTCAAGTGAAATTGGAATAAAACTACCTTGCCTTGCTGGTTTCATCTGCCTCTCACTCCCCTGGCCTCTCCTGGAGATGACTGTTTATTCTCTGCAACATCAGTATTCTGTTTTACCTTCAGACATTTCATGACCTCCTTTTGTCTCCAGGAAGCGATTAGTCTCATTATGTTCTATCTTTTCCTTGTTAATACCCATTATAGTTATTCAGAGCATATCTCTGTGTCTACTGGGCTCGTGTCTCTCTCCAGCCCCAGACTCCATAGCCATTAAACACTTCAGAGTGTCCTCAATACCTATGAGCACGCCAGGCACATGCAAGGTGCTCAGTGAATATTCGCCGGATGAATGAGTGAATTTGTCATTCTTAGATTTGTGAGGAAAGAGTATGGACAACTGAGACATTTCTATCATGGAAAGGAATTTATTGACTCACGTAATTGAAAATTCAGATGTAGACTTAGGAAGGGATGCAGAATGACTGTATCTGAATGCTCAAACAGTGGACTGAAAATCTGCTTTTTTCTCTCTCTTCTTTCTGCCTCTCTGGACTCTTCATTCACAGGCAGTCTTTTGTGGTAAAAAGACTGCCATTAACCACAGGATGGCATCCTCATAGTTTAGTCACTGGAATGTGAAAAAGCCACTTTCCCTCAGTTCTTCTGTCAGTACAGACTTGAACATCACTGCCCATCTTGGGCAACATTGTTGGTTCAGGCATTTCCTGAACCAACCACCATTATTGCCAGGAGAAAGGATTACATGGGTTGGCCAGGTTTGGGTCACACCCATGCCAGAAACAAAAGAGGGTGTATTCAGACCCACCAGAACCATGTGACCTGAAGGTAGAGTAGTGTTACTTTCCCCTCAGAGACTACCTCTTCCAAAAGGAAGAAGAAAGGGTGTGGATAGGTAAAGCATAGCACTTACCCACGGTGGTGCCAAAATATCTGAAAGCCAGATAAGTATCCCTGAAGCCATGAAGTAGACACCCCCTTAGCAAGAAGAGCTATGAGCTCGCTAGATCACCAGGCGAGACACACTGTAAACTTCTAACTAGAAGCAAAAATGACATGAATGAGCCTAGTCTTTCCTTCTTTTCTAATAATGACCCCACTGTACCCTACAGCAAAAATCTATTAAAAAAAAAAGAACCCCACTAGCCCACTATAGTTTTGAGCTGTGGCTTCTTACAGTAAAGAGAAGTGGGCTGAACTTACGGTAAATAGGAGTGCATAATGAAAGGTATTGATGAATGGCTTAATCAACACCAGTCTTCATAGAAGCTTCTTTGTTCTTATTGATAAAGAGCAAATGTGCTCGAGAGACAGAGAAAGAGAGAGAGAGAGGGAGAGAGAGAGAGGGAGGGAAGGAGTGAGGGAGGGGCAGGGAGGAAGCACTACCAAAGAGGCATGGTCATGCCACAATCCCTTCTCTCCCATTTCTCGATCCTGTCAGGATTTGGGACATGCACACATAGATACTAAGCATTACTCAAACTCCAGTCAGTCATGTGGGATCCAGCTCCCTCAATGATTATGCCACTGGCCAGCCCAGAAGCCTATTTCTTTTCTTTTTTTTTTAAAAGAATTATTTTATTTAACTTTATTTTAATTTGACCAGAGAAGGAGAGAGTGAGAGAGAAAGTGAAAAAGCAAGCCACCAGGTCTGGGACTTGAGCTGTGGTTCAAGTTCAAGCTATGTGGGAGTCCACCGCCCTCAACCACCATGCCACCTGCCAGCCCCCAGAAACCTGTTTCTTAAGTGGCACTGAAGATGTCTTCTTGCTTGAGTCCAGCACATACCACAGTGTCGGTCAAGTATTGTAGGGTTTCATGTGTCCTGTCCTACTGGCTTTATATGAACCCCAGGCAGGGTCCCCATGATGGCAGATGGCCCAGCTCTTTACTTTTAGGCTTTGACTTTCTAGTAAAATCCTCTTGGAGAATAGATGTAGCCATTGGCTGGAATGCAGGCACCTGGCTTTTGTTAGCTCAGTGATCATTCATCTTCCTGATGCTTAATGTAACAGCTTTTTCCCCAAAGAATTCTTCCTCCATTGTGTCGGGCTTCCTGCATTCAGTTGCAGAAGCTGGGATGGGGAGAGGCAAGCCGAGTCCTCCTCTCCCTGCTTTCTGGAAGATCAGAACCTGGATCTGTCTGTGTCTTGAGCTCAGCCAATTCGACACTCTTTCCTGGAATTTAAATCTCAAGTTAGTGATCTAAGCATAAAGGAAGCGTTTCAAGGAATGTTTATGGCCATTCGTGGCAGTGTCAGTGACAACAGTGGTGCTACAACAGTGGTGCTGGACTATTTCCATGAGAGGGCTGCTGTGCTTCCTGCTCCCTAAAATTGGCCCCCAGAGTCCCGTTATTCCCAGCCTCCTGGCCGCCCATTGATACTGAGCCCTGTTTTGGAAGGATCCTTCCGATAAATCCTTCTCAATGAAGGTGGTACAGTTGATCTCTCTTGCTTGCAGCCGGCAACTTTCTCCCCTCCCCCATAGGACACATGTGCTTGCCAGAGAGACAGAAAGACATGGTGAGAGGGAAAGTGAGAATATCAACCCCCGGGGAGGATGGCCAAGCCATAATCTCTTTTCCTCCATTCTCCTCCTGGGATTTTGAGTATGCACATATGCATGCCCAGCATGAGTTTCAAGTTGCAGAACCGTGGCCAGCCATGTGGAAATCCAGACCTATTTACTACTATCATGCCATCTGCTGGCCCCTTAACCAGAAATTTTGTTTTGTTTTTTTTTTTTTTTTTTTTTTTTTTTTTTTTTTTTGCTATACGGTGCGTGCACTTGCCAGAGAGACAGAAAGTGAGAAAGCACCCCCCAGGGGGTATGGCCACGCCACAATCCCTTCTCCTCCATTCTCCTCTCGGGATCTTGGGCACGCACGCACACATGCCCGGCATGAGTTTAAGCCACTGGGTCCGGGACTTGAACTGCAGTTGGCTACATGGGACTCCAGCGACATAGCCATTATGCTAACCGCTGGTCCCCACCTACTTATTTTTTTAAGAGAGATTTTTTTTTCTTATAGGGCACATGTGCTCCTGGAGAGACAGACAGAAACAGGGAAATCACCCCCTGGGGGGATGGCCACACTGGAATCTCTTCTCCTCTTTTCTCCTTGGCATGCACACACATGTATCTGGTGTGACTTTCAAGCGTCTGGGTCCGGGACTCAAACTGCAGTTGGCCATATAGGAGTTCAGCAACATAACCCTTATGCCATCTGCTGGTCCCATACACCTAATTTTTAAAAGTTGCTTAACTCTTTTTTTTTTTTTTTTTTTTTTGAGGTTATTTGCACATGAGAGATAGTGGGAAGGGGAGAGCCCAGGTGCCTGTCTCTCCCTCCCCACCCCCACTGGGCATGGTCATACTGCAATCCTTTTTTTCCCAGTTCTCTATCCCATCTAGCTCCTGGCTTGCTCATGTGTACCCAGTGTGTTTTTCCAGCCACTGCGGCCAGGATTTGAACCTTTGTCAACCAAGTGAGATTCAGTTTCTTCTGTGCAGTGCTTAGCTGCTGTGTATAGGCCCAGCCCAATTCTGTTTTGCAGGTAAAGAATCCTAATTCCAGGCCCAACAGTAGTGATGTGAGTAGTAAGAAGCTTCTATGTGGAATCTGGGGACACATGAGAGGCCCAGGTTTAGTTCCAGGCCCAATTTTAATAAGCTGGGGACAGTACTATGTGCCTACAGTCCTAGCTAACTGAGTAGCTGGGCAGGAGGAGCACAGCATGGTGAAACTGTCAGAAATATCTTTTTCTTGTTCTCACTCATTAAAAAAAAAAAAAAAAAATTGAATCCCAAATTTCCAAACTCATCCCTCTTTGGAATAAAAAATTTACTCTAAGATGTAGCTACTAGGTTCAGAACCAGGAGAACTGAATTTAACACCCCCCTCCCAAGTAGCTGTTTAGCAATGTGATTTCCAGTAAATTATTTTGTGTCCATTTCCGTTTCTTCACCTATAAAGGGGAGGAACATTTCCTGCTCACAGGGCTGATGGGAGTGCCATGAGAGTGTGGCAGAGCACTGACAAGCGTAACTACCATATCAATGACAAATGTGAAATATAATTATGCGGCTCATCCATGAGTGGGTGAATGTGATTGAATTCCTCAGTGTTGCAACTGTATTCTATTTCTGCTCCGCACATGCTAATTACGGATATATTGGGATTCATGAGTTCCTTCTTGAGAAATTTATTAAATGACCACTATGTGCCAAATTCCAGTTTTAATTAGCATTTTTATAAGGGATTTATCATGTGCTGTCCGTCTGTCATCTCCTTCCAGTGCTGTGGGACAACCTCAGATCTCTGCGCCTGAAAAAGGAAATCTCCGACTAGATTCCAGGTGTCCTACCTGCTTTGCCAAGAGCCGTTTCTTCTTCCTGAGACACACGGATGAAGCAAGGGCAACCAGGAAGCAGGCTTTCTTTCTTACAGCATCCTTCATTTCTCCAAAGAAGAACTTTGCAGCTGCGTAGCTTCTGAGGATGAGCATGTTGGCAAAGGGAGAGAGAGGGCCATGGGCAGCGAGCGTGAAGACTTTGATGTGGTAAAAACTGGCAGAACCAGTGAGGGGCAGATGAACGTTCCAAACAGCCATCCCAGCTGGCATTGCTTTTGGAAAAAAAGGAAAAAAAATACTACATAACAATGTCATAAACACTTCAGTGAATAGAAGAATAAAAACCAAACCCAACCTCTTAACCACACTACCATAAGAACTATTCTCTACTAGAGAAATATTAAAAAAAAATATGGCTTACTTAATAGTCAACAAAAAGTGAGGAAAAATAGGTGAAGCCTTCAGTTCAATGAATAAGCACAATGCAAATGTCCTAAAAATGGATTTCTCTGATACATATCAAGACCTACATAGTACAATGGAAAGTCCAGAGTTTCAGAAGGTAGTTGTGGTCAATAGTGATGATTGGGAAAGCTTGGCAAGTGAGGCTTATCTGGAATGTGCTAAGGACCACTTATTCTTGTAAGATCCTAAGTAGACCTTTCTTTTCCAGTCAAAAGTAGAAACCGTTTGGCTGGGAGATTTCTTTTTCTGCTTATGAAGTTAATATCTAGCAAATTCTTCTGAATTTTGGGTGAGAGCTCTGGCGAAGAACCATTTTTAATGTGGCCTATTTATAATTCTTAAGAGAACACAAGATAAAGTTTCCTTGCTGCATAATTATTCATGGTGATTCAACATCGCTGGAGTGCCAACTTTATCACGCACACTTAGGAATGAACACGAAAACTCACACTAAGAGGGGCCTTTTGGCTTTGTTCCAGGAAGCTGATTGTTTTATACAAAGCAGACAAGCCTATGCTGGAACTACCTCTGTTTTTTCACTCAAAAGCAAACCATTGAGAAATGTATTATGTTAAAGTGTGGATTCATGGGGCCAACAGGTGGCATAGTGGTTAAGGCGCTGGACTCCCACAAGACTGACAGCACGGTTTGAGTCCTGGACCAGGGGGCTTGAAACTCAAGCTGGGCATGGGTGTGTGTGTGCATGTCCAAAATCCTGAGAGGCGAATGGAGGAGAGGGGATGATAATGTGGCCATCCCCTTGGGGGGTGGTTTCCTGCTTTCTCTGTCTCTCCAGTGAGCTTACGTGCCCTATAGCAAACATCTCTCTCTCTCAAAAAGGTGATTCACCAAACGTGAGAACTGAAAAGGGCCTTGGAGATGATCAAATTCAGCTTACCTCTCTTTTTCTAGAAACTAGAAGCTAGACAACTTGAATGAGGACTAAGAATTATGCAAACATCATATTGGAACCCACCACTTGGTGAATTCCAAAGTTCTTTCCTTTGCCCTATTGTCTCTTCAGTCTTTTAAAACAGAACAATTGGCAGATGTAGCACTGGTTCATGGCAGACTATGGTAGCTATTTCAGTCTCTGAGGTAAGGTCTTTGCGCATCTTCATTATAGGTTATCTTGTGCATTTACATCGGTTGCTTTCTGCAGTAATGCAGAGTGGAGGCAGGGAGAAGTGAATGGCATTGTCTGTAAAACATGTCCTGTGAGAACAAATAGAGAAAAGAAGCCTGAAGAGTGTGAGAGTCTCAGCTTCCTGAAAGAGGCTCAGTGGGCTTGGTGACCTTGGTGTTCACGTTATAGTTGTTATGGCAACAGGAAAGTGAAATTACGGTTGCTAAGGGATGCTGAACTGAAGTAATCTCCATCACTTGCTGGTCACTCAACTCTGGAACTCAGAAATCCATCCAGAAAAAGAATGAGTCCACGTTTTTAAAGACTGAGCTAAAATCGGGCTATATTTTCTAGTATTTGTTCTTGAAGAAAGTCCCAAGGTTTAGAAATCATTGGGACAACTGTTTTTAAAGTCTCAAATGACTTAAAGGTGATAACCGACCAAATGGGAGGAATGCTGTTTTTCCATGTCTGCAAAGCTCCCTGGGCACCACAGCATCATTTCATTTACAAACAGATGATTTTGAAGCACGTTATATATTCATAGTGTAAATCTTTGCCTCCAGAAAGGTCAACATAATTAGTGATGAGAAAGCCCATGCCACACCTGAAAATGACTAATAAGTCATGAAGCAGAATGTTTTCCTGTGCCATCCTGAAGGACAGTTCTAGACATCACTGTCCATTTTCCCAAGTGAGGATCCTCACCCCTCCTCATATATTTTCAAAATCCACATTGTGCTCGGGATGCAGCACTGACTACAGTAATGCCAGGGAAAACCCGGGTACCAGCTGCATTTGACAGAATCGACAGTCTCTGCATTTCGGTGTTGAGGACAGAGACTGCGTGTGTAAATCATCATATCTCCCCTTGGAGCAGCAAGTGCCCAGTGTGTATTAGGGATCCTCAGCAAGTTCATGGAAAATGCATTTTATGAAATAACTATGCATAGATTTCAAAAAAAATTTGCACCAAGATAAACTAGTATTTTAATTTCATTTTCCACAAACTTTAAAAAGTACCCTTGCATTTGCTAACTGTTGGGTGGATTATAGGAAAGCGAGACTACTGTGTACATGCAGCCTGTATGTGGATGAGATTTTTGTTTGTTTGTTTGTTTTTTTAATTTCCAGAGGGTGCATGCACTCCTGAAAGAGAGAGACAGAGAGACAGAGAGAAAGTGAAAGTGAAAGTATCCCCCATGGGAATCACCATGCTGAAGTCCCTTCCCTACCATTTCTCTCTCCTTTTAGGATTCTGGGCATGCACATATGTGCCTGGCATGTTTCCCAAGCCACCAGGTCCAGGCCCGGTGTTGCACAGTTGACCATGTGGCCAACCACCATGCCTTAACCACCATGCCACTGGCTGGCCCTGGATGAGCATTTTTAAATGCCAGCTGTGTGAGGAAACATTCCAAAAATGGTCCTTGTCCTTGAACCCTTTCTTCTTTGCCCTTTCTATCCTTTCTTTTCTTTCCTCAAATGTTGAATGTGCGTGCCCAATCCCCTGACAGGTGCTGGGATACAGAAATAAATGAGTTTGCCCTTAATCTTCAAGGAGCATCTTCAACAGTGTAATCTCAGTCTTGAAAACTACTATGACCCAAGTGTTATAATTCAGGTGTGAAAGACACCATGAGACTAGAGAAGAATTAACACTGGGCATCAGATGAGTTTTCAGTGGCCTTCTTCATGTAGTGTGTTTAATCACAGGTGTGCATGTGCATGAATACCCCTTTCTCTCATGGGTTTCATTGGAAAACCTCGTGTGGGGGCAGACTTAGTGACCTGTAGTTAGGTACCTGGGATGCAGCTGCCAAGACAGAGGTAGAAGTAGGAGAAATTTATTGGGGTTAAAGCCTAGGAAGAAACAGGAGAAGAGAGCCCGAGTATGCAGGGCAAGCTTCAGACCACGAACTAGGTCTGCCATCTGTGAAAGATCAGGGGAAAGGAAGGAGAAAGAACCTCCGACTGTAGAACAGCCCAAGGCGAGCTCTGCGGGGAAGCTTGCCTGAAGAGCTCTGTGGGTGAGCCTGGTGCCTTGTACTCTGTCATAGGCTGGAACCTGCCTGGGAACTGGGAGGCCTTTGCTGAAAACCGACGCACGGTCTAAAAGCACCCACAGCTGGAGACAACTAACCACACTCTTTGAGCCAGCATCTCTTTCCCTCCCTCTCTCCCTCTCTCTCTTTCTTTTTTTTCTTTTCTTTTTTTCTTTTTTTTTTTGTGGTCCAAAATATACAACCTAAAATTTACTGTTGTAACCATTTTTAGGTTTACAGCACTGTAGTGTTATCTACTGTCTACACTGTTGGCTGACAGATCACTAGAACTTTTTATCTTGCAAAGCTGAAACTCCATATCCATTGAATAACAGTACCCTTTTCCCTGCCCCTGAGTTCCTGGCAACCACCATGCTACTTTGTGTTTCTAAGACGGTACTGTTTTAGATACTTCATATAAGTGGAGTCAGGCATATTTGTCTTTGCTCATTGCACTTAGCATACTGTCCTGACTTCACCTAGCATAATGTCCTTAAATTCCATCTATGTTGTAGCATATGACAGAATTTCCTTCTTTTTAAAAGCTGAATAATATTCCATTGCATGCATACATCACATTTCTTTATCCGTGTATCTGTTGATGGCCATTCACGTTCTTCCTCCTCATGGCTACATGTGCCATGTACATTCTGCAGTGAACATGGGTATGCAAATGTGTCCTTCAGATGCCAGCATCTCTCTTCAAGGGAGACCTAGGGAGTGTACCTTGTGGCTATGGCCCTCTGTGTTAGAGTCCACCTTTTTTTTTAATGGATTGTCATAATACATAAATGAGATGTCCCTCATTGACATGTTTGGGAGAAGCCAGATGAGTGAGACAAGGCAGTCATTTTAGCATCCGGGGTTATCATAGGAGCTACTTTTGGACTGAGCAACTGTGTCTCCACACAGAAAGAAGTAACACCTTGCCGTCATGTCGCATTGCCTAACTGTGCTCCTCCATGACTAGCGGATTGGATGAGAGGAGTCTCTGAGTAAGGTGAGTCAATCCATTGTCTGGTTTCAGCCAACCCAATGGTCTCGTGTGGGAATTTAGAAATGAATGCAGGGATGATAGCTAGTTGGAGACATTAGAACTGGGAATCAGTGGAAGGTGTTCAAGCAAACATTCTTTGAGATCATGGTTATGAAGCAGCAGAGCCGAGTCTGAGAGAAACATGCACATGTGGGGAGAATAGCAGCGGAAGGGGGCAGGAGGCAACGTGGCTGCCAAGAGTAGAGAAGAGAAGGGTAGAACAGTGCACCCAGGGCCAGCAGGTGGCGTGGTGGTTGGGATGCTGGACTCTCACATGGCCGACTATAATTCAAGTCCTGGATGCAGCAGCTTGAAAATCTCACCAGGCATGTGTGCGTGCATGTCCAATATCCCAGAAGGAGAATAGAGGAGAAGGTATTGCAGTGTGACCATTCCCCTGGGGGGTGATTTCTCACTTTCCCTCTCATTGTCTCTCTCTGTTTCTCTCTGGTGATCCCACATGCTCTATGGCAAAACAAACAAAAAACAAAAACAAACAAACAAAAAAAACTTAAAAGAAAATAGTTTCCAGGCTAGCTGGTGGTGTGGTGGTTAAGGTGGCTGAATCATAAAAGGCTGGTTGTGCAGTTCTAGACCTAGACCCAGTGGCTTGAAAAACACACAGGGGCACGTGTGTGTGTGTGCCCAAAATCATGAGAGGAGGAAAAAATAGAGAAGGGATTGTGATGTGGCCATTCCCCGTAGGGGTACTTTCTCACTGTCCCTCTCTCTCAGTCTTTCTCTCTCCAATGAATGCATGGAGGGCAAATAAAAAAAAGGACAGATGGACGGAAGGAAGGAAGGAAAGAAGGAAGGAGGGAAGGAACTGGCGTCCTCTGTTCAGGTTAACCTTCTAGTTCCTAGTTCCTAGTTGGTAATGGACTGTGACGCTCTGTAACTGTAACAGAACATACAGACGGGGCGTTCTCTGAATACATTGTTTGGTGAAACCCGAAAGGATTTTCCGATACTTTATAAAAGATGATGTGAGTGAAATACGTATGAGAGCTGGCATGTAGTAAGCCCTAGACGTTTTTAGCAGCCATTTTCAACCCATTGCCCATCTCTTTTCAAACCCTTTCTTCCTAGTATGATCATGTTCACCATTCCTCTTAATAGCAAGTTAATAGTCATTAAAATGGCTTTGGTATGCCTAGCACTGTAAAAGTGAAAATGAAGGAAAAATGATCCCCTGTTAAGTGGCCTCTGTGTGACAGATGATACAAGTTTTACCAAACGTCTTTTTAATTTAATTCGCACAGTGATTTTGCAAAGGAGGCACTTGTCCTTTCATATATGTGAAGAATCTAAGGCTCAGCAAGGTTCAACAATTTGTTCAAGGTCAACCAGCTAGAAAACGGTAAAACCAGGACTGGGGTTTGGATCTCCAGCTTTTTACCATGCTGCGCTTTGTGGCAGGAGCGGACACAGAGCCCTGGCCCTCAGGAAGCGTATGCCTCGCTTGGGGCAGAGTCAGGGTGGCTTGGGGAAGGGGAGTGGGAATGGGGGCTAGAGAAAAAGTCACAGCTATGCAAGGAATACCAGGAAAGTGTCATCTCTATCTCCATCCCTGTTTTATTTCCTCTCTCTGTCTACACACACACACACACACACACACACTGCAAGAAATACATAGCTTCGGGAAGGAGGAAGCTAAGGGAAATTGGGAAGAGGGGATGGATGAGGGTAAAGAAATAGACCTGACATGATACTGATGAAAGTTTTCCAGCATTTTTAAAAATGGAACTATAGATTGTGAGCTGTTTGCTAACGACAGCATCTGATCTACTGTGCAAACGTGTTTCGGAATGCAGCGAGCATACGCCATTTTATTTGGCTACCCAGTAGCCACGCCCTGCCTTATGAATAGCAGACACCCTTATTAAATGTTGTTCTTTTTTTGGAATCTGAGAGTGGCTGTCAGGGTTGAAGACAGACTGTAAGACAGACATTTGTCTCGGGGTGCCCTGGATATACTCTTAGAAACAACATCTGTAAGAAGGCGAGGACAGCAGGACCGGGAAGACGGTGAAGTTGACCTGTGATGTGGTTTTCACAGAGACCTCGGCCAGTGCCACACAGAGATCTGGGACTGGGATAGCCCCTCTGAGATGTCCCAAAGTGAGCCACAGCCACAGGCCTTTGTATTCCTTTATCAACTAGGCACTGAAGGCAAGCTGCCCCAGTAAGGTGTGTCCCCTAGGTGAGGCAGACAACTCTTCTCAGTTGGGGACAGCTCCTGGGGAGGGATTCATTATGAGCCCTCATCAGGCAGCATCCCCAGGGGCTGGGAGAATGAGGTCCTGGGTCCTGAAGGGAGGATCCGGAGCGCACCAGAGCACCTCCTCGGGCCAGGCCCTTTCTCCTGATGCCTCCCAGCTCGGCCCACCACGTTCTCGCAGCGAGGACTTTAAGTCTTGAGCAAATGATGCAAAGATGAAGGGTCCAGGACATTCACTTGGGGTGGCAGCAGCAGCAGTGGGCACGGGTGTCTTTTGAAGGTTGTGGCAAGTGGCACTAAACAAAATTTCCCGAAACCTAGCTCGCTACTGCCCCATGGTTCCTCAGTATGTTCTAAGCCTCATTCTTGAATGTCTGCTTGGTTCTGTGAGTCTTCTCTCCTAATAAACTCCATTCTACAGACATTTGGGGTTCATTTTGGCTACTTGGAACTAGGAACTCTGGCTGATAAGGGGAATAAATGGCAAAAGAGAAAGAAGAAAAAGGAAAGTTAGATTCTAGAAAAAAGCTTATCATTTGTACTATTAAGTCGTCAGGAAAGTCATGACGTATTTTTATATGTTTTCCTATGCAAAAATGCATCATGACTTTCCAGACAACCTAATAGTATAAATATGAAGAAGAAATCTTTATATTAGGATATGACAGTAGCAATGATAACTTGATGATAATTTGCCCCTCTGACTATATTTCTCTAACTCCAGAGAAGGATACAAAGAAGAGGTAAGATTCTGTTTTTTAAAATACAAATAACTCAGGTCAGCAGTTAGAGTAGCAGTTATGTCACTGGATTCCCACATGGTCAACCGTGGTTCAAGGTCCTGGATCCAGTGGCTTGAAACTCAAGCAGGGTGCATGTGTGTGTGTACCTAAGACTCCAGGAGGAGAATGGAGAAGAGACTGTGGCATGACCATTGCCCCTGGGAGGTGATTTCTCATTTTCCCTCTCACTTCCTCTGTCTGTCTCTCTCTCTAGTGAGTGTACATGCCCTAAGGCAAAAAACTCTTAAAAAGCATTAATTCAATGGACTACATTTGGTAGAGAGATGGTATCCACTATGTTTACTTCTTATATGTCAGATTCTCAAAAATGGATGAGTTTACAGATGATGGATTTCACTAAGTGGGTTAAGTTAATCAGATGAGAAAAGAAGAGGCCACTATTAAAGCATATTAAAGCCCCCTTACAGGGACCAGCAGATGGCACAATGGTTACATCATTGGACTCCCATGTAGTCAACTGCAGTTCGAGTCCCAGACCCGGCAGCTTAAAATTCACACTGGGTGCATGTCCACGTGTGCACCAAATCCTGAGAGGAAAATGAAGAAGGGATTGTGGCATGACCATCCTCCGGGGGGATGATTTCTCGCTTTCTGTCTCTTTGTCTCTCTGGCACATAAATGCATCCTATAGCAAAAATCTCTCTAAAATAACAAAAACAAAACAAAAAGCCCTCACAAGACCAAGATGAATGAATCATAATCAGATTAAGAAGTACAGAAGTCAGTTAAGACCACAGTGGTGATTCCATCAAAGCCTCTAGCTTATCCGTAGTTCGAGGCAGAAGCGTGCATTACAGAGCACGAGGTGAGATGAGGATGCCCGTGGCTCCTGGCATAGTTACCCAGAGGCCAAAGGCTCCTCATGTCATTCCAAGAAGTGGAACAGAGATTGGAAGGTAGTTGAGGTATTAATGCAGAATGTTTGGGGTGTTGAAATCTTTGACTAATGGCTTCATAAATTATGGATTAATAGAGAGTTCTCCAGTGGGGAAATCAAAGTTCTCAACCAATCTACTTACATGTAGATAGAGAGCTCCCTGGGTTAGGTCATTAAACTCTGTTAGCACGTACTTAGCAGAGAAGTGGTACTAAATGTGAGGCCAAATTGCCTGCCTTGTAGACTGGATTGAAGCAAAATCAGCTCGAGTGGGTTCCCACTATCCCCTTCGCTGTGCCTGCTGACAGAGGAAATGGAGCTCAGCAGGGGCAGGGTTCCGAGTACTTAATGTCCTGTTGCTACTGTAGCAGCGGTGACAGGCTCGGCCTAGGTAAACGTGGGGGTTCCTATTTCTTGGTTGAAACAAGGGGCTAATAAGGAAACCCTAGAAGAAGGTTTCAAAAAAAATTTTTTTTGGAGAGGTTTTTGCTATAGGGTGCGTGTGCTCGCCAGAAAGAGAGAGACACAGAGAGACAGAAAGCGAGAAATCACCCCCCGGGGGGATGGCCACGCCGCAATCCCTTCTAGGCCATTCTTTTCTCGGGATCTTGGGCACGCATGCACACGCACCCGGTGTGAGTTTAAGCCACCGGGTCCAGGACTTGAACCACGGTAGACTACATGGGAGTCCAGTGACATAGCCATTGCGCTAACTTCTGGTCCCTTTTTTTTTTTTTTTTTTTTTTTTTTTTTTTGAGAAGGTGGTATTGCAAGGTGTTGGGCTTTGGAGCAGGAAAGGAATGTTCTTTGTGTAGGGTGGTCAGAAAAGGGCTCTTGGAGGAGGTCACATTTAGAGTGAGACCAGGAAGATCAGGAGCCAGCAATGCAAAGAGTTTAAGAAGAGAGGCCAGGAGGAGAACATTCCAGGAAGAGGGAACAACATCACAAATACTGAGGGAGGAAAGACCTTGGTATTTGGGAAAAACCCAAATGTATGGCTAGAATTTGTGAGAGAAAATTGAGGTGGGAGAATGGGGAGGTTGGGTACTCAGATGTGATTACAGGGCCAGAAAGGGGCCCGTTAGGCTTGGCCAACCAGAGCATAACACCAAGTTTGGGTTTTGTTCAAAGTGCATCAGGAAGCCAATGAGGGGCTTTCAGGCAGTAAGGTTGTTATTTATCAAAGGTCTCTGTGGTTTCTATAAGGACAGTGGATTGGAGGGAAACAAAATTAGAATCGGGTAATCGGCAAGGAGACCAGCGCCCACGTCTAGGGGAGACGTAACGGCTAGCTCTAGGATCATGGTGCCAATGGCGAGTGAGGGAGGCTGATGGGATAGGGGTATAATTAGGAAGCAGAAAAGGAGGATTTTGCAATGGATTGGTTGGTGGAGAGAGATCGTTAGAATGGAGGAATCTAGGATAATACCCAAGTTTCTGTCTTTCCTGCTGGTGTGAGGGAGAGTCACTTTATGGCTTGACTTCTAGTCATTCACCCTGTTTTATTCTGTAGTTTCATTCCCTTCAGCTCTTGCCAAGTCAAGGCCTCAGTCACTGTTCTTTCTCATCCTCGTCCCTGCTGGATGTCTGGAGGGAAAAAAAATAGCTCCTCTTCCTGATCGAGTTGTGCCTCTTGTCAATAGAATTGAAAAACAGAGCTCCTTTTAGGTTATCAGCACCACCTGACTGGTCTTGCTCGCATGCAATACCGGGTTCTCGAATGATTTAGAATCAGCTCTTCCTACTCAGCCCTCATATGAATGCATTGCCTGTTGATTATCTCAGACACAACTTATTACCCTGAATTTAAGACTCCTTCAGTGCTGTTTCAATTAATGTGGCGGTGAGTGTGCACATTAGAATGGCCAAGCACAGCCAGGATTTAATTGATTTAATTTGCATATCTCATTCTGAAAGAATTATATGTTGTAAATTCACCCACTGGCAGGACCTGACCACTGCTGCTTCCTTTGTGAATACAAAATTAGCTTCCCCGAAGGTTTCACCAACCCTGGTTGCCTTTAGATCACTTAAGTCTCCTAACGTTTGTTCCATCTTTTTACAGTGTTTTGAAGCCTCTTGGGAAATGCATGTGAGTCTGAGGGGAAGATGGTGAATATGACTACACCATACTTTCATAAGAGGAGCAAGCGTCACTGAATCTAGCATTATTGTTGCGCCATCTCCAAGAGCTCTTTCCCAGACTGTTGGTTTGGGAGCCAGAGTCAGAGCTGATGCTTCTTTGATGAAGAGAATCATGGGAAAGGAAGTTCCTGTATCTTTCCAAGTCCAGACCTATTTCCCGGAAGTTTTCCTGTATGTTGTTGCAAGTATTGCAATAGGAATTGGTAAGAGAATGCGTAAAAGGCAAACTGATGGCAATCTTCTATTTCATGCATACATGCATAAATTAAATGTATTTTACATGTAACTACACACAAATAGATATATAACAGGTAATCACCAAATATGCACCATACACATGTGCCAGCTGATGAAATCTTGCAGTGTATTTCCACTGTACTTGACAAAGAGCTGCCGTTCCTGAGGGCCTCCCTCCCCTCTTTTTTTTTTTTGTTTTTTTTGAGTGTTTTTGCTATAGGGCACATGAGCTCGCAAGAGAGACAGAGAGACAGAAATTAAGAAATCACCCCCCAGTGGGGATGGCCACACCACAATCCCTTCTCCTCCATTCTCCTCTCGGGATCTTGGGCATGCACGCACATGCGCCTGGTGTGAGTTTAAGCCACCGGGTCCGGGACTCAAACTGCGGTCAACTACATGGGAGTTCAGCAACATAGCCATTACCTTAACTGCTGGTCCCTTGGCCCCTTTTGTTATCCACTGGACGCTCTGGGTCTCCCATTGTTTTAGCAGCTGAAGTAGTGGCCAGTGGCCCTTGAGAGTGGCTACAGGCCTCTTCTCCAATCCTATATTAGGAATCTTTTCTGACTGGTATGTGAATTTACAGGTTGGTAACTCTTTTAAATGCCCCCTGTGTGGGTGTGTGTACATGTGCAAATGTTTGAGACCTGAACTTCTAATCCAGCTTGGGGTAATAGTGATATGAGCAGTCCTGGAAAACTTTGAGGAAGTGATTTAATTGAGTTGAGCCTTAACAGGGTTAGTGAGAATTACCCTTACGAAGGAATGACAGTTAGGAAGGATATAGGGTTTCACTGGCAGGGAGTATACAGAGGAATAAGAGAAAAGGGTGGGGCCAGAGCGGGGAAGACCTGGTACATTCAACAGGCGTTATTTTATCTACACAGCATTTTTTTTCTTTTTTTTTTTTTTTCTATGAACAGAATACATCTCTTTCTTTTGGGTTATACCAAAGCACTCCCACATCCCCAACCCCAAGGCTGACAGTTTGAACACTACTGTTTGACAGTTTGCAATTGAGTTTTGGTTAAACATATCCTTTATGGCCTTGGCACAGTGATTGGTTCAGTGATAGACATAAGATCTAAGTCAATCACGTAAAAGGCAGCTCCAAGACACATGGTGGAAGTATTGGGAAAAGGAACCCCCTCTTTCCATGGGCGTTGCCAGATCTCTGGTGGCCAACTTGCCACTCTGCACAGAACCATCCGTGGAAAGCAGAGTTGAGGTGTATCAAAAATAGATTCTTGATAGATATCATTTGAGCAGCTGGACTCCACTGTGCTGAAGCCAGACACCCTTTGACTTTTTGGATAATTGTACTCCTTTTAGTTTAAGCCAAATGAACATGAGAACCTGCCATGGGCAAATAAAGAAGACCTGACTAGTGCATCATACCCAGCAGAGTAAGCCACCAAAACGCTGGGGAATTAAACAAATTAAGAGGTGAATGGCTGCAAAGATGAAAATGTCAGAGATATGGGAGGAGGGTCCAGACAGTGGCTTGTACACAGATATCTCTGCCAGGCTGCATATAATTTATTCTCTCTTTTTTTTTTTTTTTGGAGAGATTTTTGCTATAAGGCGCATGCGCTCGCCAGACAGACAGGGAGAGACTGAGAGATAGAAAGCGAGAAATCACCCTCCCAGGGGGGATGGTCATGCTGCAATCCCTTCTCCTCCATTCTCCTCTTGGGATCTTGGGCACGCATGCAAACGCGCCCGGTGTGAATTTAAGCCACTGCGTCCGGGACTCGAACCGTTGTAAACTATGCTGGAGTCCAGCGACATAGCCATTATGCTAACTATACCCTATAATTTATTCTCTTAAGTGATCTGAGAGAGCTACCTTTGCATTCTGACCTCCTGCAGGTAGACCCTCACTTCTGTTGATTTCTGGTGAGGTTTGTCATACTTAGTCCATAGAATCTGTTTTTCACTCTTTTATTTGGCTCAACAACCTTTTTAATTTTTATTTTTCATGTCAGCAGTTCGAAGGATAATATCATAAGACATTTTCCTTAACACACCTGAATCTGAGGCAGTAGATTTTGATTTAAGGATATTTTATCATAATGCCCCCAAACCTATCTTCCAACACAGTTCTTTTCTCCTTGACTAATATAAGTTTGTCTGGAGACCACTTTATTTTGTCATTTGTATCTTGAACTTCATGGCCAACTAAATAATAATGTGGTAATATCATTAGTAACTATATTGAGCAGTTATTCCACATTAATGGTTGTTGAAAACTTTGTACGCAACTGACCTGTGAAAATTGCAATCATCGTTATCTTCATTTTAGAAAAGAGCAAACTGAGGTTTAGAGAGACCAAAATACAATAGTTAGATCAAAATACCTATAATTAATGACAAAACTGGGCACAAATGTCACCTTTATTTTCTTTTTATGGGGAAAATATTTTTTTTTTCTATTACAGACATCCATACAGAAAATGTAACCTTCAAGGACCTGGATTTTCATATTCTCTGACATTCATTTTATGGGATGTTTAATTTGCTTGTCCTTTAACTACGTCTCATAGCTTTGTATATCACCTCCCTGTCAATAATTCACAGGGGCCTCTCATTAACAACAAAGTAGTCTTCTTTTCTCCCGGCTAGGGTGACCAGGCTCTCTAGCTGTCCCCTTACCTGTTCAAAGCTATTGCCTTCCACGGATTATCCTGTGTGATTTCTGAAACATTGCAGCTGATGTTTTATCCTTG
Organism: Tupaia tana; assembly: GCA_026018925.1. Lineage (NCBI taxonomy): Eukaryota > Metazoa > Chordata > Mammalia > Scandentia > Tupaiidae > Tupaia > Tupaia tana. The sequence goes on from JAKSZU010000022.1 coordinate 26,752,781, forward strand.
GTTGCTTAATAAATACAATCAGCATCACAGCCTTTAGCATTTCGTGGAAAGCGATCTGATTTCTCAGCAATAATGACTCTAGCGGAGGAACAGCCTTTAGGGACTCTATTTCTTGTAGAATGGAATGAAAAATATTGCCCATAAAGCATAACCAGAAAGTCTGGGGCTTCCCTTGGTTCTGTTTCATTATTTTTCACTGCTCAAATGGCTTTAAGCTCTGTGACTGTTGTGTCTCTGCATCATGACAGAAGCAACTAATTTCTCAAGTGACTGTTCAGCGATCCAGGCTTGGACCAGGTCTGATTTTTGATGAGTATTACAAGGAGGTGTGGGTTTCTTTTGCAAGCATTGCTTGCAAAACGCCAGAGCAAAGCATACAAAAGATGTTAAAGTTTCTTACATTTAAAAAATGTAACTTCTTTGTAAACTATATTTGGGTTAAGCCCCCTTCCTTACTTTAATTTTTATTTATTTTATTCATGGAGAGAAAATTGTTTATGTCCAAAACATCTTTTCTGGCTCTGACCACTAAAAATGAAATATGGAAAAACAATAAATAAAAGATTTCCTGGGAGAATCATTCCAGAATCTCTCAGCTTGTTAGCAGTGAGGAAAAACCAGAGCAGTCGTCGGTAATGAAGTCATTCTTAGCAGCTGCCTCACTTGTGAGAACTGCTCGTCTCACTGTGAAGAGTACTCCTTGACAAGAGAGTTGTAGTCACTCACTATTTTATTTGGGAGAAGACAAAAATTCTTGGTCACTAAGTTCCTCAAAATGGTTAGTTCATCCCTTGATTGTACCCAGGCTGATTTTTCTCCCACTTTGGGAGAAATTATTGAAACATCTGTACGAGCTCCTAAATTTTTGTTGAGTCTCTGTATATTCTGAGTTAGACTGGGTTAAAATCTAGCTTTCTCTGGATTCTAGAAAAGCAAAATGCCCTTGGATTATGGCAGATTTTGCCATTTGTAACAACTTTCCTAGTGATGACAACGAGAATGCTGGACAAAATATTATACAGATTAAAAATATGTTTCAAGGGACCAGCAGATGGCAAAATGGTTATATCCCTGGACTCCCATGTAGTTGACCACAGTTCAAGTCCTGGACCCAGCAGCTTAAAACTCACACTGGGCACATGTGTGTGCATGCCCAAAATCCTGAGGGGAAAATGGAAAATGGTTTGTGGAATGGCCATTCCCTCTGGGGGATGATTTCTTGCTTTCTGTCTCTCTGGCAAGCATGTGTGCCCTATAGCAAAAATTTCTCCCTCTCTCTCAAATATATATATATATACCTATGTATATGTTTTGAGGCTTTAGAGAGCTCGTCAAATTATAGGAATGATTGGATCAAGATGAACTCTAGAGAGGTGAGACCAGCATTTTTGGCTGTTTTAGGCCTGGGTGCACTTGCTGATTCTGGAAGAGGAAGCCGAGGGCTAAACACTGATTTTGACAGCCTAACGCAGCTCAGACCCACTAACAGTAGAGATATAGTAAAAGCTTTTCACATTGGGTTGAGACCATAAAGGGATACTCTTCAATTAGGAAGGAGAACCAGAAGAAAGCTGCCCTTTGACAGTCTGCAGCCCATCTTTACATTTTCTGAGTGATCTTGAAATGAAAAGTGATTCTAGATTTCTAATGCCTCTAGTTGCCTAACAACAGTAAATGAAATATCCTCTTTGGACAAAAATCATCTGATTTGAGCTCTCGATTTATTTCTACACTTCCTCCCCTCCCCAGTTTTAGCCAGAATACATATGCACTCTTCAGAGAGAGACACAGAGAGAGAGAAAGGGAGAAAGGATCTCTCATGGGACATGGTCACACCATAATCCCTTCTCCTCCATTTCTTTATCCTGTCAGGATTTGGGGCACGCACACACATGTACCCAGTGTGTTTCTGAAGCCACTGGGTCTAGAACTCTCACCACAGGTTGGCCATGTGGGATCTGGATGCCTTAACCACCAGGCCATGGAGTCAGCCCTTTCCACCTTTCCAAATGCACTGATAGACACGTGATTGACAGATAACCAGCAAGAATATTACACATGGTTGGTGCAGACAGAAACAGACAAAAGGGATAGGCCATATCAAGGTGCTGGGAAGTTCAAACACATTTAAAATTAACTTTATTTTATAATTTAATTTTTAAACAATTATTTTATTCAACTTTTTTTTTTTTTTTTTTTAATTTGACCAGACAGGTAAAGAGTGAGAAAGAGAGAGAGAGAAAAAATGAGAAAGCAAGCCACCAGGTCTGGGGCTTGTACTGCGGTTGGCCATGTGGGAATCAACACTCTTAACTACCATGCCACTTGCTGGCTCCTAAAATTTAATTTTAAAAAGAAATTGGAAAGGGCTAGCAGGTGGCCTGAAGATTAGGCACAGAATCCCACATGGTCGGTCACAAGGTTCTAGTTCCAGATCCAATGGCTTGAAAATGCAACTAGAGGGACCAGCAGTTAGCATAATGGCTATGTTGCTGGACTCCCATGTAGCTGACTGCAGTTCGAGTCCCAGACCCAGTGGCTTAAACTCACGCCGAGCATGTGTGCTTGAGTGCCCAGGATCCCGAGAGGAGAATGGAGTAGAAGGGATTGCGGCGTGGCCATTCCCCCTTTTGGGGGGGGGGGGGCTGATTTCTCGCTTCTGTCTCTCTGTCTCTCTCTGTCTTTCTGACGAGTGTACGTACCCTATAGCAAAAACCTCCCCCCCCCCGGAAAAAAAAAAAAAAGAAAATGGCATTCGACACATGTGCATTTGTGTCCAAAATCCCAAGAGGAAAGTGGAGGAGAAGGTATTGCAGCGCGGCCATCCCTCTGAGGGGTGATTTCTCACTTACCTTCTCTCTCTGGTGAGGGCACATGTCCTATAGCAAAAGAACTAAAAAAGAAAACTGGAAAACGACACAGTGGAGTTTGAAAAGCCTCAAATAGAAACATGGGGATTGAAAGCTGTAATAATCGAAGTTAATATTCTAATAGATGAGTTTAACAGCATATTAGCTACAGGTGAAGAGAGAATTTACTGAACTGTAAGATGTGAAAATTTAAGAAAAAGGCATGATAAAACTGCTGGAGTCAACTAGTAATGGGGTGAGCTCATAGAAGGTATAGAATGGCTTGACCAACTGGATTTCATGATTCTACATTTATGTAAAATAAAATAAAATATAAAAAGATTAAGCATAGTTTTTTTTTTTTTTTTTTTTTTGAGAGGTTTTTGCTATAGGGCGCATGCGCTCGCCAGAGAGACAGAGAGACAGAAAGCGAGAAATCACCCCCCGGGGGGATGGCCACACCACAATCCCTTCTCCTCCATTCTCCTCTCGGGATCTTGGGCACGCACACACATGCTCCCAGCGTGAGTTTAAGCCACCAGGTCCGTGACTCAAACCATAGTCGACTACTTGGGAGTCCAGCGACATAGCCATTACACTAACTGCTGGTCCCAAGATTAAGCATAGTTTTTATTTGTAGAGCTTTGTTCAGAAATTGTTGTACATAACTGCTTTAGTGTCCAGTTGCAGATATCAGAAAATACTCTGATTTAAACCGAAAGACATTAAACATACGGAGATATACGGGCTTACAAATTATTGAAAAGAACTGGGAAGAACAGGGAGTAGGCTGGGCTTCTATGGAAGGTTGCTAAAGCTGCATCATAGAATTGGTTTACAAAGGAGCTGCAACCTCGGGAATGATTAGGAAGCTACCACCATCGCTGTTGGCTTCAAGACTACATGGCTTGACCATGACCACTGTAAATGAACTGGATTCCTGAACTGTATTCCTTGCTACCTATGAGGCTGGAGGCCAGCTGTGAGTATCTCACAAGTGCCTCTGTCAATATACCTGAGAGAATAAATAGCAAAAGCATCTAAATTTTGCATAAGTGTGCTGGCAAAAACTCCCTTTGTGTGAACCTGAGTCAGGTGGGAGTTAGGGATATGTAGTTATTGTTGTGGCTTTAGGTTTTTGCCATAGGGCATGTATGCTCGTTGGAGAGAGAGAGAGAGGGAAAGTGAGAAATCATCCCCCCAGGGGAGATGGCCATGCTGCAATCCCTTCTCCTCCATTCTCCTCTCAAGATTTAGGGCACACAAGCACACACTTCTGGTGTGATTTTCTGCTGGGTCCAGAACTGAAATTGGTAGGCCATGGGGGAGTCCAGTGCTTTAACCATCATACCACCTGCTGGCCTTGGGCATGTGTCATTTTTGGCTCTCCAGACTTTGGCCTCCCAGTATGATGGGATGAAAAGGCACAGGCCAGTCTGCTAAATCTGCCACGGCTGTTGTTTTTGTTTGCCTGCCACCACAGCCTCCTGCTTCTTCCAGAACAATTTTTCCTCTTCTCTTTCCTATGAGGGAATAATTCAGTCTGTGGTAGACACCGACTCAGATTTATCAATTAGACTAACTTGTTCCCCCAGATAACATAATCGATCCACAGATGTGAGCTTAATCCATTTTAGTTCATAGGAGCCTTTCCAAGTCTCCTCTGCCAGAGCTGTGGCAAAGGACTTGTCTTAGTACTGAGAATCACAGGCAGGCAGGATAGGGGTGTGGATTGCTGGGAGGTGATTTACAACCAGGAAGAGGAAGCTTGTTTGCAAGTGAAGCAGGTTCAATTGGCTGAAAGAAATGAAGGGGGGGGGGGAGCTTTAGCCGTCCCCTGAGTTTGCTTGATCCCTTGAATTTCTTAGAGTTGATCAGCTGAGTTTTAGATATTTGTGTCTGCTTTACTTGATTAAAAGCCTAAAATGGCTGGAATCATGACTGACTGCTTGTCAATGTATTCCTACTACCTCTTTTTATCCCTGACACACATAGGTGCTAAAATGAATTTACCGAATAGATGAGTAAAATGTTTGTTGAATGAATTATAGTTGATAGAAAATGTTAATCATGGGCCAGCAGGTGATGTGGTGGTTCAGTCTCTGAACTCCACGTGACCGACTTCACAGTTCCAGTGCCAGATCCAGTGGCTTGAGAGTCACACTGGGCACATATGTGTGTGTGCCCAAAATTCTGAAAGGAGAGTGGAGAGGAAGGGATTGTGGTGTGGCTATCTCCCCGAGGGGGTGATTTCTCACTTTCATTCTTTGTTTTTCTCTCTCTCTTTCTGGTGAGCACAAGCACCCTGTAGTAAAAACTGAAAGATAAAAACAAATATATATATAAAATTCACTTTCAGCACTAGTAAAAGTTTACAAAGAGGAACCAAAAGAAAACAGTACTTTCTTCTAGCAGGAAAAAACAAGTAATGTCAATAATAATGAGAATTTAAGCACTGTAAATCCTGGGTGAGGGACGATTTAAAAACAACGTTTAAACTTCTGTATTACAGAAAAGTCGAAGACATGGCATAAAGCCTTTTTTCCTCCTGAACCATTTGAGAGTAAGTTGTAAATATAGTACCCAGTCATCCCCCAATACTTGAGAATGTTTGATCTAAATGAAGGTATTTGCTTGTATAACTACAATACGACCATCTATACCAGGAAATCGATATTAATGCATGACTATCACATAACCCCTAGATACCATTCAAGTCTTGATGATTATCCCAATGTTTTTTTTTTAATTTAATTTAATTTATTCTTATTTTTTAAAACTTATTTAAGGGCATATATGCTTACCAGAAAGAAACAGAGAGAGAGAAAGAGAGGTGAGTACCCTCCACAGGGTCTGGTCATACCACAATCCCCTTCCTCCAGTCCTCCAGCCCAACACATCTTGGGCACTCACACACGTGCCCGGCATGCTTCAGGGTGCCCAGGGTGAGGATTTAAACATGGTCGTCATAAGGGATCTAGCATCTGAGCACGTTACTGCTGTGCCTCAGAACCTGTCCTCAATAATGTCTTTTAGGGATGAGCAGTTGGTGTAATGGCTATGTTGCTGGACTACCATGTAGTTGACCACAGTTTGAGTCCCGGACCTGGTTGCTTAAACTCACACCAGGTGAGATCCCGAGAGGAGAATGGAGGAGAAGGGATTGCAGCGTGGCCATCCCCTCTGGGGGGGTGATTTCTCACTTTTTGTCTCTCTGTCTCTCTGTGTCTTTTTGGTGAGCACATGCGCCCTATAGCAAAAACCTCTCCAAAAAAAAAAAAAAAAAAAATGTCTTTTATAGCAAAAGGATCTAACCCTGAGTCATTTGGTACATTTGGTCATCACGTCTCTTTAATCTCCTTCAATCTTCAGTCTTTCCTTGGCTTTCATGACCTCAAGACAGTTTTGGGTATTACAGTCCATTTATCTTGTATGGTTTCCCTCAATTTGTGTTTGCCTGATGTTTGCTCATGATTAGATTCAGTTTATGCATCGCTGGCAGGATGATCACAGGAGGCGATGCTGTGTTTTTTTCATTGCTTCCTGTTACAGGTGAAGTTCCCTGGATTTGGTGTCTGCTAAGTTTCTCTGCTGTAAACTTACTCTTTCTTCTCCTTTGTAGGTAAATAATATATTTCTGTGGAAGTTACTTTCAGGTCATATAAATAATCCCATTTCTCATCAAAATTTCAGTGAAGAAGATACGTTTGGACAGAGTTCTTCCTGATCTTCCTTAAACCTGGGTAAGAAGGTCCCCTGCATGAACTCTGTACTTTAAGGAGCCCTATCTATGTCTGCGTTACCTTTTTCTCTCTCACACACACAACTTATTAAAAAGTATACAGGGGCCAGCAGGTGGAGTAGCGGTTAAGGCACTGGATTCCCACGTGACTGATGGCTGTTGAAGTCCTGAAACCAATAGCTTGAAAGTCACACCGTGCCCGGGTACATTCGTGCCCACAATCCCAAGAGGAGAATGGAGAAGAAAGGATTACTGCATGGCCATCCCCAGGGAGTGATCTCTTGATTTCTTACTTTCTATCTTCGTCTCTCTCTAGCAAGCACACACATCCTATGGCAAAAACCTAAATATATGTGTGTGTATGGGGGGGTGTGTGTGTGTGTGTGTGTGTGTGTGTGTTATGTTTGATCTAGTGCTCAGTTTTGGCACAGAGATTTTGTAAACCTAAACATCTACTGCTATGATGAGCATACTTCAGGTCCCAGAGAATGGCTTCACTGTATCTCTTGCCCAAGGTTCTTTAGGGGAAAAGATGATTGAATCTGAATGCTACAGAGCTTTGCGGATGGTGTTGCTGCTGACATTAGAGAAGGACACTGCTCCAGAGAGAGGAGGGCTTCAACTGACGCAAGGTAAGAGAGAGATAAGGAAGAAGATATATTAACATTCAAATTCTTCCCTTTTGGATATCATAAATGCAAAAGTAAATTTTTTGTGCATAACAAGAAAGTTGTTTTGAAGGCTGATCATTAGTTAGCTCTGGATTTACAACACTCACATAAGGTAGCTAACGAATCATTTACATTATTTAATAATTAACTTCATTCCTATATTTGCACATATTTAGGTGTAAATGTAATATTAATGAAGCCTGATACCAATTCTTAGTATACCTGTGTAGTGAACATTAGGATTGTGAAGTTTTGGGATCAGCAGATGGTGGACTCCCACATAGTCGATCGCTGTCCAAGTCCCAGACCTGGCAGTTGAAAACTCACGCGGGGTACGTGTGTGTGTGCATGCTCAAAACTGAGAAGAGAACAGACGAGAAGGGATTGTGGCATGGCTATGCCCGTAGGGGTGATTTCTTGCTTATTGTCTCTCTCTTTCTCTCCAGCGAGCACATGTGCCCGACAGCAAAAATCTCTTAAAAAAAAAAAACAAAAACAAACAGGATTTTGAGGAGTTTCATGTTTATGAAAATATTTTGTAGGATTTACTGAATGTTGAAAAATTATTTGTTTTATTTAAATTATTTTCATTTAAAATTCTGATACTCATTAGTTTAAATTTTGCCTTTTAATTATAGTAAATGATTTAAAATATTTTCGAAAAAAATAGAAAACTTAAAGATACTACTTTAAATAATATTAAATAATTTACTTAGTAATTAATGTGTAATAAATGTCAAAATGATAAACAATAAGTAGTAATTTAATTTAAATAATTAAAATTTTTAACTTTGTTACATTTACTTTAATATAGCTTTTGAATTAAAATGGTTTCAAATTTTGTATACTTTAAATATAATTACATTTTATTTTTAGTCCTTTAGATCATTACTGTTAATGGAACAGAAATTATGCAAAAGTCTCGATTATAACAAAATAATTAGTGATTCTATGAAAATAATGATAAGAAAACTAAAGTTTTTTTTAAATACACAAGAATTTATGAATATGTATGACTTTATTACTCATCTAAATATTGCTGATCCATCTACAAACATCCGGACTTATACAATATTATTTAAATTCATTGATTTTTGGTAACATAAAAGGCATAATTTTATACATATTTTTGCATTTAGTCTTTGTGAAAGGAACATTTATCAAGGAAGAGAGAGCATACTCTTTAACAGCTAGATTTACAAAACAGACAGATCAGTAGTATGTCAGTTTCCGTTTAAATTCACCCCAGAAACTGCAAATGCTACAGATGAGATTTCTCAGATCTTCCTACCCACCTTTCCACTTATGTCACAATCTTAATGTATAATTATCCTGAACTCTGGAGATGACTCAGAGATGATTTTCAAATTCTGTGCATTAGATCAGACTGGATTGATTCATCTCCACAGTGGCTGTTGGCACCGACTTCATCATGAGACATCTTTGTGGACTATCAGGGGACTTCTGTGCACACTGAATCTTCTTTTGGTGAAATTCGGATGGCAGTTGACAGTGACAGCCGGGCTTTAACTAACAAGAAGGCTAATAAACTTCAAGAGTGAGTCTAGTGTTTTAGGGCTGACCAGTTTATCGTGTAATTATCTCTCCAATGGTTGGCATTGATCTGAGTACAGTGGTGTGTTTGTTCCCTACTCCTGAGTTGCCGTGGAAATGCAGTTTAAACAGCACATTATGAAAATTTGGTGGCGTTCTCCCTTGTAGAATGGGGCTAGCTGATGCTAAACATTGTCTCCAGTCTACCCTCTTCCCCACCTCTGATTTACTGTATGTGAAGTTTTTTTTCTTTCTTATTACAAAAGCAGTATGTGTTTATAGGAAGAAAAAGAAAAGAGAAAAAAGAAAATAAAAACACTAACAGTTTCACCAGAGACAGCCTCTAAACATATCAGTTATTATCTTTATATTCACTTCGGGAGCTTTTAAGAAATACCAATCCTCTCCCCAATCTCCCCCCCGCACCCTCCCCACGCACACACACAGATTCTGATTCAAGTACTCTGGAGGGAGCCTGGGAAGGGACAGCTTTTAAAGTTCTAATGGGTAGCCATGGGTAAAAACCACAGGTCTAGACAGTTAGTATTTCTAAAATGTGTATTTTACTAAAATAGGCATTCTGTAATAGTTTGATTTTATCCTTTACCAGTTTATTACAAACACATTTTCATAGAAGGACTCATCTTTTTTTTTTTTTTTTTAGAGAGAGATTTTTTGCTATAGGGGCATGCATTTGCCAGAGAGACAGAGACAGAAAGTGAAAAATCACCCCCCGGGGGGATGGCCACACCACAATCCATTCTCCACTTTCCACTTGGGATTTTGGGCATGCATGCACATGCGCCCAGGATGAATTTTAATATGCCAGGTCTGGGACTCAAATTGCTCTGGACTTTGTGGGAGTCCAGTGACATAACCGTTTCGCCACCTGCTGGTCCCTCTAACTCATCTTTTTATTGGCTTCATAGTATGACTTAATTTGCTTCATCATTACCTAGTTGAATAGACAGGATGTTTTCCCCTGGGTCAGGAAATAGGGCCAGATAGAACTGAAATACCTAGACTGGCATCAAAATTGTCACTGGACATAACTAGACCAGGCTTGGCTTGGCTTGGCGTGACAGATGACACCAAGACTGGATTTGAGGGCTTTAATACCATGGTTTTCAGAGAGACAGACCCAAATAACTGCTTATTAACCATAGACACAGAATTTTTCATGGTGAAATTTTGCACTAGTTGTCTAGTGAACAGGTAAAAAATCCAATGTTCTACCCAAACAAATGTCCCAAAGGCTTTGAATGATGTGCCTGTGAGTGACTAGAGCATGCTCCTGGGATGTTCTTTGACCCAGAGGTTAAGATCATGGCCTTTGGATCAGACAGTCCTGGTTTCCAAGTTCGTTTCTGCTCCCTATCTATTTCATCATGAGTAGCTAATTTACTCTCTTTGACCTTAGTTTCCTAATCTGTTACATACATAGTAAGAGATATTTAATATAAGAGTGATTAACAGAGTCCTTTGATTATAGAAAATGATAGATGTTCTGGCATCTGTAGTTTTAGCCTATAACATCGCAACTGTAGTGGTAGAAACTGAAAATGTAGAAGGCAAAATAGTGACTAAAAGTGAACGCACAGGGCAGCAAAAGAAGATATTCTCAAATATGTGCACACGAGCGCGCTCGCGCACACACACACGTAATGATTTTTATTTAATTTTATTTATTATTATTGGGCTGTCAGAAAAGTCATGATGTAGTTTTTCTGGTTTTCTATGCAAAAATGTATCATGACTTTTCAGACAACCCAGCATTATTATTTTTTAAATTTGACCAGAAAGAGACAGAGAGAAAGAAAGAGAGAAAGGGAGAAAGTAAGTCACCAGATCTGGGACTCAAACCACACTGTTATGTGGGAGTCTAGTGCCTTAACTTCCATACTATCTGCTGGCAGGATATTCATATGTATATATGTGTATATGTGTATATGTGTGCGTGTGTATTTATTTTATTTATTTAAATTACTTTATTTATTTAAATTATTTTATTTAACTCTATTTATTTATTTATTTTAATTTGACCAGAGAAAGACAGAGTGAGAGAATGAGAAAGTAAGTTGCCAGGTCTGGGACTCAAACTGTGGTCTGCCGTGTGGGAGTCCAGCACCCTTAACCACCATGTCACCTGCTGGCCCCAATATTCTCATATTTTTTTATTTTATTTTATTTTTTTTAGAGTTTTTTTTTTTTTTTTTTTTTTTTTTTTTTTTTTTTTTTTTTTTTTTTTTTTGCTATAGGGCACATGCGCTCGCCAGACAGAGAGAGAGAGACAGAGAGATAGAAAGCGACAAATCACCCCCCAGGGGGGATGGCCACGCCGCAATCCCTTCTCCTCCATTCTCCTCTCGGGATCTTGGGCACGCACACACATGCGCCCGGTGTGAGTTCAAGCCACCGGGTCCAGGACTTGAACCGCGGTCGACTACGTGGGAGTCCAGCGACATAGCCATTATGCTAACTGCTGGTCCCAATTCTCATATATTTTTAAGGGAAGATTATATCGTTACTCTCTAGCATGGCTAGAGGCCAAAAGAGAGGGCCCAGCATTCTTCTTGGGAGGGAGAATGTTGGTTTTAAATTGCTTGATACCTGTTGAGGTTTTGAGGATCATGTGTGGTGACTTTGTCACCATACATTTAGCTAAACTTATTTTAAGCAATTTTTTAAAAAAATTATTTTATTTAATTTTATTGATTCATTCATTGATTTTAATTTGACCAGAGAGGTCCACATACACATATATACATACACACACATACACAGAGAGAAAGAGAGAGAGAAAGTGAGAAAGCAAACCACCAGGCCCAGGACTCGAACCATGGTGCCATGTGGGAGTATCCAGTGCTTTAACCACCATGCCACCTGCTGGTCTCAATTTTAAGCAACTTTTAAGACTTTCATTCAAGTAAAACTTTATATGTGTCCAGATCTAAGGCTAATCTTCTCTCTTTTTTTTTTTTTGGAGAGGTTTTTGCTATAGGGTGCGTGCACTCGCCAGACAGACAGAGAGAGACATAGAGACAGAAAGCGAGAAATCACCCCCCAGGGGTGATGGTCATGCCGCAATCCCTTCTCCTCCATTCTCCTCTTGGGATCTTGGGCATGCACGCACATGTGCCCGGCGTGAGTTTTAAGCCACTGGGTCCGGGACGCGAACCGCGGTCGACTACGTGGGAGTCCAGCAACATAGCCATTACGCTAACTGCTGGTCCCAGGCTAATCTTCTCTTGATTCATTCATTTCTGTCTCATCTACCTATCTGTCTAGCTATCATCTATCTATCCATCCTTGGCACTGGGTAATGTCCTTAGTATATAAATGATAACAAATTCTCTATCCTCAGTAACTCATAGACTGTGAGGGAGACATGAACGTGGCAGAATTTTAGGACCAAGGTATTCATGGGATGTCTAAAAGTAGCATCACCATGACCCCACCTCATATTTTTCTGAATCTTTTTGTTTATTTATTAGGTGTTATATTTTTCTATGCAAAAATGTGTCACAGCTTTCCTGACAACCTAATATATAGCTATTTCAACAGTTCTCGGCCTTGACTGTATATCTGAATCACCTGGAGATCTTTCATTAAAACACAGAATGTTAGAGCCTTGCTTCAGATCCTAAAGATCTCTAGACCTGAAATAGTCATCTGCATATTCTTTTTTGAACTCCCCAAGTGATTGTGATGTATGTGGAAGGCTAAGTGCCACCGATCCCTACCCCTCTCAAGGTATTAATGCTTTTCCTCTTCGAGATGTCACCCTCTTTGGATGTGACTCTTCTCCCCTCCCAGATTTAAAACTTTGTATCTCATCAGCCTCTGTCCTTTCTCCTATTTCTTATCCTCCCGACACAGGTGCATTGCCTCTGTAGTGCTGCACATACTATGTGATGATTTATTGGGTAAATATTATTACCCCCCACTTAATAATAACAGATACTACTGCAAAAAAAACTCTATAAAGAGAAATTATTTTAACATCCAAAATTTGGTACAAATTTTAAGTTTAAAATTTGAAGTATTCAGATCCATAGAAGTTCTTTGAAGAATAAAGTCTAAGCATTTGAAAGCATGCTGTCTTTCTTATTACAAAAGCATTTCATGTTTATTACAGAAAGATTAGTAAATATAATCTAGTCAGAAAAAAAGGAAATACTTTTCTTCTGACTAGATTAGACTCCTCCGTGATAACTACTTTCATTTCTGTCCAAGGTGGTCAACTTAGGAAGTGTGTTTTCTTTACTCCATGTAAACCTGGTTTTCAATGTGCCCGGTCGGCAGATCTGCATGTGACTCCAGGTCAAACAAAAACAGCTCACTCTTTCCTAAAATGCCACCACCATTTATACCTTTTGCCTAATGGTTTTTGTCTCATAATCAGAACGCAAATAATAGCTAACACTATTTTGCTATTATTGCCTAGGCACAATACTGCTTTGCTTTTATTCTCTTAAAATCTTCACAAGAGTCTCGTGAGAAAGGTACTGTTAATTGGCACTGTGGGGTTATGAGGGCCAGAGGATCCATTTCACGTCTCTTGCTGCATGATGGTCAGTAGCTGACCTGTTATGGCATTCGCTCCCAGATTAATTTTCTGTGTTTGAAATATGTGCATATGTGATTTACAGAATAAAACATTTGAATTTAAAAAAAAGGGCCAGATGGGAACCAGCAGTTAGTGTAATGGCTATGTTGCTGGACTCCCACGTAGTCGACCGCGGTTCGTGTCCCGGACCCGGTGGCTTAAAACTCACACCATGCGTGTCTGCGTGCGTGCCCAAGATCCCGAGAGGAGAATGGAGGAGAAGGGATTGCGGCGTGACCATCCCCCCTGGGGGGTGATTTCTCACTTTCTGTCTCTATGTCTCTCGCTGTCTGTCTGGCGAGCGCACACGCTCTATAGCGAAAACCTCTAAAAAAAAAAGAATAGTAAAAAAAAAAAAAAAAGGACCAGCAGAGTAGTTATATCGCTGGACTCCTACATCGCCCACTACAGTTCCAATCTCAGATCCGGTGGCTTGAAAATCACAATGGGTACATGTGTGTGTGTGCCTAACATCCCAGGAGGTGAATGGAGAAAGGATTGTGGCATGGCCATCCTGCCTGGGGGGTCATTTCTCACTTTCCCTCCCACTATCTCTGTCTCTCTCTGTGTTTATCTCTCTCTCTTGCTCTGGTGAGTGCACGTGCCCTATGGCAAAAAGAAAAACAAAACAAAACAAAAAAAACCCTTCTTTAAAAAAAATTGGGTTGTCAGAAAAGTCATGATGCATTTTTGCATAGACAGTTACATCATGACTTTTCTGATGATGCAGTATTTGCACTTTGCCGACAAGGAAACTGAAGTCAGAGTCAAGCCTTGGATTTGAAGTTAGGCTGGCTACGACTCTACATGCTCTGTCATCCACCGAGGCTCAGAAACTGCTGCTGCTCACCAGGCTTCGGTCTGCTTCTCCATGTGACCATGTGCGTTTTATCAGCTGTGTGATGTTGTTTTGTTAAGTGGTGGGAGTTTCAGGACATGGGACATTGTGTGCCTCGAGAAAGAAGGTATGTGGACCAGCAGTTCGCGTAATGGCTATGTCACTGGACTCCCATGTAGTCGACCATGGTTCGAGTCCTGGATCCGGTGGCTTAAACTCATGCCGGGTGCGTGTGCATGTGTGCCCAAGATCCCAAGAGGAGAATGGAGGAGAAGGGATTGTGGCATGGCCATCCCCCCTGCGGGGGTGATTTCTTGCTTTCTATCTCTCTGACTTCTTGGCGAGCGCACACACCCTATAGCAAAAACCTCTCAAAAAAAAAAAAAAAAGAAAGAAAGAAAAAGAAAGGCGGTATGAAGGATGAAGCAAGAAGAGCTGATAGTATAATGCTGATAAAAGTCCTTAATCTCTCCTGATGATGACACAAACTGGACTTTCCCAGTCTCATTTCTGTCTTTTGCTCACTGGATTTTAATTACACTTTTATTTTTTAAATTTATTTATTATTTTTAAATTTGCTATAGGACATATTTGCTTACTAGAGAGAGAGAGAAAGAGAAGGAAAGCCAGCAGGTGGCATGGTGTTTAAAGGCACTGGATTCCCACATGGCCTACCACAGTTCGAATCCTGGACCTGGTGGCTTGCTTTCATGCTTTCACTTTCTTTCCCTCTCTCTCTGGTCAAATAAAAACAAAATAATAATAATAACAAATGGAATTAAATAAATAATTAATTCTTAAAAAAAAAAAAAGAAAGGAAGAAAAGAAAAAGAGAGGGAAAGCAAGAAAGCAAGCTGCTGTGCCAGGACTTGAACTATAGTCACCCATGTGGGAATCCAGAACCCCAATCACCATGCCACTTGCTGGCCTCTTAATTGCACTTTTAAATTCTCTTTTATTCTGAATGTCACCTTTGCTGTGCCTCCCTACTGGAAGTGGTTCTCCTCTCCCTCCCCTACTCTCCTCCCCCAGCCACCATCAGGGCTCCCTTTGCATAGAGACCCTGAAAGGTACTCAGGGAAACCTGCCCACACCTGCTGCACAGGTAAGATGAGAGAGCCCTGGCATGAGCTCTAGAGCAACTTCTGCAAGTCCATCATGGAACCCTGGTGGATCTACACACAGACCATTGAGGGCACATTGTTTAAATAAACCCCAAATCGAAAGAACAGAGATAAAGGAAAGGCAGTTTCTTGGTAGTTTAAATCATTGGAAATATTCAGAGCTTTGGGTAAAGCTGAAATTGTTGGGCATGGTAAAAAAGGGCTCATCAGAAAGGGAAGTGTGGCCTGAGAGGGGCTGAGTAAGGGAGGGAAAAATCCCATGGACTGTTTTCTTTTCTTTTCTTTTTTTTTTTTTAGAGGTCTTTGCTATAGGGTGCGTGCGCTCACCAGAAAGACAGAGACAGAAAGTGAGAAATCACCCCCAAGGGGGGATGGCCACGCCGCCATCCCTTCTCCTCCATTCTCCTCTTGGGATCTCGGGCACACACGCACACGCACCCAGCATGAGTTTAAGCTACCGGGTCCGGGACGCGAACCGTGGTCGACTAGATGGGAGTCCAGCGACATAGCCATTACGCTAACTGCTGGTCCCATGGACTGTTTTCTTAAGGCACCATACCGTATACCTGCTTCACTGGCCAAATGTCCATCTTCTGAGATAATCAGAGGTAGATGTTAGATGTAGGAAAGCCGATGAAAACGGAACAATTCTTAGGAGCTCTATCCCGGAAAAGCAGAATCACACTCCTAGAGGCATAGCGGATGCAGTTCCAGTCTTTATCACCCTATCTTCAATGCTGCATTCTTTCTACTTCGGTGATTTTAAAAGCATTCAGAGTTTTCGTGATGATTTTTCTACCCATCATTTCTTGGCCAGAGTGCTGGGTAGGAGCTAATCGGAAGAAAAAAATGTCTAGACCAAATTTTCAAGCTAGAATAAGGCTCTAAAAAGTGGCAATTTGTGAATTATTAGATGTTGAGTTCTGTCCTGATATTACTTATTCCTTACATATATAAAAATGCAAACTGGCATCACTGGCCATCAGTTTTATAGACATACTGCTCAGAAGTCTCCAGAGCATGCCAACATTAAAAGAAAAAAAAAAAAGAAAGAAGAAAGAAAGAAGAAAGAAAGAAAGAAAGAGAGAGAGAGAGAGAGAGAGAGAGAGAGAGAGAGAGAGAGAGAGGAAGGAAGGAAGGAAGGAAGAAAAGTCTCCAATCTGTCTTAGTGAATTTAATTTTAGGTTGTGATTGGAACTCCTAATTGATCTCTGCAAACATGGAGATGTGGAAAGGAACTCACAGAAAAGCAATTAAGGGGCTCTCTGATTGTTTTTCCCATTAACCGAGTCTATTGAAATCACGGAGCCAGCTGTGGCAAGTCTATTGAAGAACTTTCTTTTCATTTCCTGATTTCTTACTCAGTTTCTCCTGCATTCCTCATTGCTGGGGAGCCCGGATGCATTGTTTGCTATTTTCGTCCATATGTTACTTGGAAGTAATCACATGTGGATTTATGTTGAAGTCCGTCCTCCGAGTTGGCTCCCAGCAGTTATCAGTGATGGAAACCAATGTAACAAAAGAGTAGGATAAAAGATCAAGGCAGAAAGAGAAGAAATATTGGGTCGTCAGAAAAGTCATGACACAAAATATGCTCTGACTTTTCTGACAACCCAATAGATCCCATCCCCCAGCATAACACTGAATACAATGCTGAAATTACACATTTTATTTTTAATTAAAAATATTTTTTTCCCCACACCAAGGCCCCTTGTGTGGCAAAGCACAAGAGGGCAGTGTTACGTTAAATTAAACTTTATGAAGACGTGATTAGTTGTGAAAACCTGGAGGGATTCGATTAATCATAACGTTGGAAATGAGACTCCTGTGCTAGTGGCAGTGAGCAGGTGACTAATGCAAGAGGAGAGATTAAAACCCATCTTTCAGGGCTCAGATCCCTGGACCATGCTTCATGATAGTAGCCGGTGGACAGGAATCCGAGAGACAGGAAATCAGTCCTCCACAGCTGGACCATGGCTGAGATTTTGCAGACTGTGACCACTCCAGAATGTATTTTTAATGACCCTGGAATTTTAGAAGTCTTACTTATCTTTGTAATTTGATATTGCTCTACCAAGCTCCAGAGGGATGGCATAAGGCCAAGAGAAAAAGGGAGCTAAGAGGTTGAGAGAAGAAGCTTAGTGAATGCAAAGGTTTGTATCTCCGTATTCCAGGGTCGGTGGACTCCAGGGCTTCACTTACACATTTGGGCAGCTGAATAAAGGTTTCACTCAAGTTCCTTAGCCAGGAAGCATTAATGTCCCAATTTCTTCAGGGTGTTGGCCAAGGAGTGTGATTGGCCTTGAGTCAAGTCATTTCCTTGTCTTTGCTTGGTCCCTACTCATCTGTCTCTTTTTAAAAAAGTTTTTTTTTTTTTAATTTTTTAGAGATTTTTTGTCTTAGGGCACATGTGCTCACTGGGGAGAGAGACAGAGACAGTGAAAGGAAAATTGAGAAATCACCCACTAAGAGAATAGCCATGCCATAATTCTTTCTCTATTCTTGGGATCTTGGGCATGCATGCACATGTGCCTGGCATGAGTTTCAAGCCACCAGGTCTGGGACTCGAACTGTGGTCAGCCATGCAGGAGTCCAGCAACGTAACTGCTATACCATCTGCTGGCCCTGACTCTTCTTTAATATCTTCTAGATTTCTTCCTGGATGCTGTAACTTCAAATTTCCTCCACTGCACACTTCTATCTTCTTCAAGAAGATTCTTCCACAAGTCATTTCCTTGTACTTCATTCCCACCACTGCAAAAACCAGCCGGAAGTGTAGCTATGTGAGAAGTAAAATGGAGAGCCAACAAGTGGCATGGATGTTAAGTCACTGGATCCCAAAGGCTGAATGTGTGGTTTGAGAACTGGTGGTTTGAAAAGCACACTGGGTGTGTGTGCATGCTCAATATCCTGAGAGGACAATGGAGGAGAAGGGATTGCAGCATGGCCAACCACCCTGGGGGATGATTGCTCATTTTCCCTTTCTCTTTCTCTCTCTCTGGTGAGTGCATGTGCCCTATGGCATAACATTAAAATAATAATACTAAACAAACAAATAAAAAAAAAGAAAATAAGGAAAGCCCTTACCATAATGACTAGCATATCATTGCTTTTTTTTTTTTTTTGAGAGGTTTTTTTCACTATAGGGCGCGTGCACTCGCCAGATAGACAGAGAGAGACAGAGAGACAGAAAACGAGAAATCACCCCCCAGGGGGGATGGTCACGCCACAATCCCTTCTCCTCCATTCTCCTCTTGGGACCTTGGGCATGCACGCACACACGCCCAGCATGAGTTTTAAGCCACTGGATCTGGGACGTGAACCGTGGTTGACTACGTGGGAGTCCAGCGACATAGCCATTACGCTAACTGCTGGTTCCCCATCATTGCTTTTTTTAAAAAAAGAATTATTTTGTTTAACCGTATTTATTAATTTATTTATTTTAATTTGACCAGAGAGGGACAGAGTGATAGAGCGAGAGGAGAGAGAGAGAAGGAAAGTGAGAAAGCAAGTTGTGAGGTCCAGGACTCAAATCATGGGTTAACCATGTGGGAGTCTAGTGCCCTTAACCACCATGCTACCTGCCAGCCCTCATATCATTGCTTTTGGAGAAATGTTAAACAATTTTATTACTACTATGACTCTGTCAATCTATGATATGAATGGGGTTGAAATAAATTTAACTTCTTTTACGATTTTAAGGTATTTTTCAGCATCAAAATACTCTTAAAGTTTAAAAATTCTACAGAGAGATTTACAAAATTAGGGTGACCTTGTAAGTCTAATTTATCATTCAAGCTGGGACACCTTTGAAAGAGAAAGGTGATGCTAGTAATAATTATGCTAGGACAACAGGCATAAGCCAGAACTATCCTGGCCAAATCAAGATGTATGGTCACGCTAATATAATGTACAGGTTTTACTGAAGCAGTAAATTCAGATTCGAAATGTGGGGAGACTGACAAATGGAGCTTTATTACATGAGCACGCAATGAGAAATGTCTATTGGAACAGAAGCCCTATCTTTACAGCTGCGTTATGAATATCTCTCATAGCCAAGGATAAAGGCCCATGAAATCATGCTTATCTCAAGCCCTTAGTCTCAATGCCTTTGAGATAGGCTTTACCCTTCTTCTTAGAGATCCTTTCTTCAGGTTAGTTTTAATACCAGGTAAGTTGGAGGTGGGGAGGAGTTTAGCTTTAGTTTCCTGACACTTGAGGAGTGATGTGTGTAGGTCCTGGTGGGCATGGGGCAGGGCTTGGGAAGAGAACCCCATTCAAATATCACTACTCAGAGTATGAGTAGCTGAACCCATGCTGACTCAGGTGTCCCTCCGTGATGTCAAGGCCTTTTTTTGCACTGATTGCATTTCATTTTCTGTGTTGTCTATGAAGGACAAGGATCCTGCTTCATTTATCACTGTCATCAATCTATGAGGACAGTGCCTGCCACAAGGTCTAATGCCCTTGAATTAAAAAGGAAAGAAAATAATGACTTGAGCTTTTGAAGAGTTAAAAACAAAACAGCCAGCCAACACATATAAAGACACACAAAACTCTTTTAAGCAAGATACAAAAATTTTTTTTTTTTTTTTTTTGGTGAGGTTTTTTTTTACTATACAGCGCGTGCGCTCACCAGACAGATAGACAGAGACAGAGAGACTGAAATCGAGAAATCACCCCCCCCTGGGGGGGATGGCCACGCTGCAATCCCTTCTCCTCCATTCTCCTCTCGGGATCTTGGGCACGCACGCACACGCGCCTGGCGTGAGTTTTAAGCCACCGGTTCTGGGATACAAACCACGGTCAACTACACAGGAGTCCAGTAACATAGCCATTATGCTAACTGCTGGTCCCTTCAGCAAGATACAGAACTTAAAACAACTAAACATTTATTGAGCTTCTACTATGTGTTCAGTCTTTTTTTTTTAAGATTATTTTATTTAACTTTATCCATTTATTTACTCATTTTAATTTGATCAGAGAGGGACACAGTGAGAGAGAGAGAGAGAGAGAGAGAGAGAGAGAGAGAGAGAGAGAGAGAGAACAGGCTAGCGAGCCACCAGTTTCTGTACTCAAACTGCAGTAGCCATGTGGGAGTCCAGCACCACCAGTCACCATACCACCTGCCGGCCCCTGTGCTCAGTCTTATAAGCACTTTATATTTTATTTCTTTTTAAAGCTGACTTTAAGTAGTTTACTGAGTGAGAGGGACAGAGAGAAAGAGAGAGGGAGAGCACTCTCAATAAGATCCCAAAGCTGCGGTCTACTCCTAGCCTCCAGCCAGCTCTGGATCAAAGGTACACACGTGCCTGGTGTACTCAGGGAGGACTCCAGACTTGAACTGGAAACCTTCCCATGGGTCAGCTTGCCGAGTGTCGTATTTTGCTCACTGTGCCCCACTGAGTTCACATTTTTATTTTATTAAATCTGTACAACAGTCTTATTCCTATCTTATAGACGGAGAGACCGAGGCTTATAAATTTGGAGTAGCTTGCCTTAGATCGTATCTCTACTATGTCCGTTTAGATCATTCCTGAATCTTTCAGACAGAGCTGCTGAAGGAATTACTGAGAGGTTATTTAGGTGATGGGGCTTGATGAGGGGGAAGAGCCACTCATGTTCTGCAGCTAACACAGAGCCATTGCTCATCAAAAAATTCTATGAACTTTGAACTTTACAGACCTATCTTTCAAGTCATTTGCTGCTGTCTAGTTTTTTTTTTTTTTTTTTTTTTTTTTTTTTTTTTTTTAAGTTTATTTGTTCATTTTTTCCACTGGAGAGTGACAGACAGACAGACAGGCACCCTCAGCAGTGTCTTCACATTATGATCCACACCTGGCTCCAGCTGGCCTGAGTACAGGGAGCTGTACTTCAATACCCAGGATGCTCAGGGGGTCCCAGGATACAAACCCAGGACCTTGCCTCTGTAGGTGCAGTTGCACCACCACTATGTTACCTTCTGGCTCCCATCTGCCTATAGTTTCTCTGTCTTCAGAGAATCCCTTTTTACTCAGATTGAATTTGGACATCAAAAGTGACTTTTCCACTTTTAAATGATTTCTCTTTGAAGAGGTCACTTGAACTACTTTTAAAAGAATCCAGTACTGGCCTGTCAAGGGCCACTTACCACAACAGACAATGCTTGTGGAGTTGGAAGAAATGATTTTGAATGGTTAAGAATGATTCTCTCTACGTAGTTAAGAGAAGTCATTTACTTCTCTGGTGGGTATTGCAAGAGAATTCCTTCTTAATTCCACTTGTCTATTATAATTTCTTCTGGAAACTTTTTAAGGACCGAGTGAACTTCCCCCTTTTCTTTGTCTCACATTTTCACAGTTAGATATAATGGGCAGTGATCTACTGTACAATGGGCTGACTGCTCTTTCCTGCTCAATCACAGGCAATCAGCTAATACTAGGGTTTGGCAGGGGTTCTTGCCACTGCACCAACACCATTGTAGGCTATGTTCCTTCCTGCTTAGGAAAGAAAAAAATACAACAATTGGAATCATTTTCCCAATACTATTTAACAGCACAGATATCTTAAAAGAGTGAGCTCATTGTGTTTGGTATTGACCCACAATTTAATTAATCTTTTGAAACGACAACAACAACAACAACAAAATCAATATTTCTAATCTTCTCTGAGTGCTTGGAAGTTCCTATTTGAAAATAGTCTGCAAGTTAACACTTCATGGTTAAAACTTCTGATTATTGACAGGATGGAGTGTTTTTTCCTTCACAGCATTTATTTGCTATCAGTCAGAATGATCTAGGTTTTGCTGCTGTAACAAACAACCTGAAAATCTTAGTGGTGCACAACAAGAAAGGTTTCTTTCTTGCTTAGATCTCTGCCTATTGGGATTTGTCTGACAGCTATTCTCATGTAGTTTCTCAGAGTCATAGGATGTGGAAGGTTTCATCTCACTGTAATCTCCCTTGATCACTGCAACAGTCAGAAAGGAACACAAAGAATTCTGAACTGACTATAATACTTCTTTCAGAACAAGTCCCTTGTTTACCTCTGAAGGCAAAGAAGCTGGCAAGTACAAACTTGGCCAAGTCTCTTGAAGGCTGAGAACTGAAAATGTTTGGTGAACAGAACTAATGACTTTAATGTTTTTATCCCCCCATCAAGTTTTAGCATGAAAATTGAAGTCATATAGAATTGTTGAAAATGAATGTGCTAAACATCCATGTAACTTCCATATTTGTTACCGAACTCAAATCAGGTCCGCTCGCCCAAGCACTATAAAACCAAGCCATAGGGACATGGTGTGATGAAGGAAAGTACAGCTTTATTGCAAAGTGCAAAGCAAGGAGAGGGGGCAGCCCATGCTGAAAAGACCCAGTCTTCCCAAGATGTTCCCCAGATGCATTTTTAAGGGCAAAATTAGGGGCAGAGGTCCTAATTGGTTCAATTGGGGGCAGAGGTCCTGATTGGTTCAAGAGGGCATGATCAGCTCGTGGGCATTCTTGATTAGTGAGGCCTTAGATAATCAAATTCCTCTTCAGGTGTCTGGAACCATTCAACCTGGAGTCTCTGAGCTCACAACCAGCAGTTTCCAGTCTATAAAACATTTTACATATTGAAATGAAAATCTTCTTTCCTTTGAGTGAGAGTTTTAGAGGTCAAATGGCTCTCACTCATGGTCCATGTTGGTCATTATCATAACCAAAGTCTGAAGAATTACTCCTTACTCTGGACCATTACAATGCAAATGAACTTTATATTTCAGGAACCCTAGAAAATATATTAGGGGGTTCTTGCTCTGTTTCATATTTAGATTCAACCATTATTAATTTTTACCACATTTGTGCTCTTTCTCTCATAGGTCCTGCCCTCTTCATTTTTTTTTTTAAAGAGATTTTTTTTTTTTTTCTTTTTTTGGAGAGGTTTTTGCTATAGGGCGCGTGCGCTTGCCAGACAGACAGAGAGAGACAGAGAGATAGAAAGCAGGAAATCACCCCCCAGGGGGGATGGCCACGCCGCAATCCCTTCTCCTCCATTCTCCTCTCGGGATCTTGGGCACGCACGCACACGCGCCCGGCGTGAGTTTAAGCCGCCGGGTCCGGGACTCGAACCGCGGTCGACTACATGGGAGTCCAGCGACATAGCCATTACGCTAACTGCTGGTCCCAAGAGATTTTTTTTAATAGGGTGCATGCATTCCCCAGAGAGCCAGAAAGTGAGAAATCACCCTCCAAGGAGGAGAGCCACACTACTATCCCTTCCCCTCCATTGTCTTCTTGGAATTTGGGGGCATGCACGCACATCCACCCAGTGTGAGTTTAAAGCCTCTGGGTCTGGGATTTGAAACATGGTCAACCACATGGGAGTCCAGTGACATAATCATTATGCCATCTGCTTGTCCCACCCTCTCCTCATTTTAAAATATATAAATTTTACTTCGAGGGAAACAGATTTCCCATTACTAGTCATATAATTGTGGGAGACTGACAAGCTCATTTCTGCCCATCTGTTTTCTAGGAGCTACTAGCAGAGACTCTTCTTCCTTTTATGGGTGTTATAATGTAAGGAGGAGATTTTGAATTGCTTCAGCCACTTTGAATCCATGAGGAGAGAGTTTGAAAGTGCCAGGGGCCCACCATGGAAACCTGATAGTAAAGGTAACAATGGAGAAATCAAATCAAGAGAGTGAGGAACCAGATCCTTCATAGTATTGTTTGGGTCTTTCCTGAGATAATCTTTATTTTAGACTTTTCATTTACATGAGAAAATAGTTTACTTAATGAAATGCATAAGAATATAAATAAAGGACTAGTGGAGAGGACCCATGTGAGTATCACAGTAGGGGTGTTAGATAGTATTGACCTTTGGCAGGTGATGATGACAGGTTGTGTACCGGTCATACAGCATATCTGCCTTTCTCATGTGCCATCCCAATTTCACAATAATAATAGTAGTGATAATGCAAAGAATTACCATTCTTAATAAAAGCACTATACTTACAAGGGCCTTTGCTTTGTGGTATTTCTCAAGATGCTTGAAGTTGGAGGTAGCCTAGGCTAATCATGTAAGTAAATGTGGCTCTCTTAACCCATAAGTCTGGCAGGAGTTCATATTTCATGAAGGGCTAAAGTCAGGGGTTCAAGTGATATTTCCCTTATCCTATATATAGGGCTCTCTCAGGATAAAAATAGATAGATAGATAAATACATACATACATACCTGCCCCAAAAAGAAGAAAGAACAAACTCTGACCATCTAGACTCACACTGTTCTAGCTAAGCCATTCCAGCGGTAAACTGGACTTCTCTCTACATATGTCCATTGATGATCACAAAGGAGTCTACCTGGTTCATTCATCCCTCCGGGTAAATTGCTGTGACAGGAAAATTAGGAAATAATTTTTCCCACGTGACCAGGGAGTGGATACCAGCTTGACCACTCATGGATTAGGTAGTAATGGTGGAGGGGTCACATTCTAAAATGAGGTTGCTGGGTAGATGAAAACAACAGGGCCTTCACTGTCCACTCACTGCCCATCAGGCCGCTCTTTCTTTCTTATACACATGCACATGATAGACATTTACTCAAAATGGTGCACTAAGTCCTATGTGAGACTCCCAAAATGTATTGGCCACAGATATACTCATTAAGGAGCACACAAAACTCAAAAATAATGCTGATACACAAAACCAGAAGTGCCAAGTAGGGTAAGAGAGAGTTGAAGGGCTACAAATGTTCACAAGAAGGAACTATTTGCTGTAACTGGGGAAATTAGGGATGACTCCTCAGAGGTAATGGTGGCATAGTGCTTAAATGCATGTGTTACTGGTACCTAAAAGACCAGGATTAGCATCTTGGCTCCCCTGGTTAGTAGCTGAGTGACACTGGAAAAGTTATTTATGCTCACTAAATTCTCTCTATCTCTCTCAAATAGGAGAAAGATTGCATCTGCCTTAAAAAGATGTGGCATGGAGACAAGGCGCATGTGAGCCCTCAGCACAAGGCCTGCCATGATACAAAGGCTCAATGAATGTCAGATGTTATGGTTTGTTATCATTGTTTTTACAGCTCTTTTTGAAAAGTTCCACCTGGGAAAGAAATGTGGCTCCCTTTATGACATTTGTGAATGTACACGTGATACTGGAAGCTGGCAATTGTGAGAATCCTAGGGTCTTGTCAGTGGAAATGAAGGAAGAAGCGGTCCTTGTTTTCACACATTGGATGGTAGCCACATGGTGGGTGGTAGTAGATTTGGTTGTACCCATTTGTGTGCCCAGAGCTTTGTGTTTCCTATTGCAGAGGAAAAAGAGACAACCAAAGAAACATAGACATGAATTACAGGGAAAAAGGCACGGGGTCTGTTTTGTATTAGGGGAAATGAAATGGGTGGAAAACATTTGGTTGTTTGATCGTAAGAAGAGCTATTAAAAAAAGTCCCAGGTTTGTATGTTCTCCAGACTATTTATTCCCAGTAATAATGCCAGGAAATCATGTGATGTAGGAAAAAGATATAACTTGAACTTGAAAGATCTAACCTGAGTCTCGAACCCACCAGACTCTGTTAGGTAAATAAGGGCAGGTACACCCAAAGTAGTCACCCTCAGGTTTTTCATCTACCACTTAGGGTGATGCTCTGCCCTCCTCAATGGATTTACTCACAGGAGGGGTGGGGAATCAAGTGACACAAGGAAATAACAATTGTTGGAGGAGTCTGTAACACACTGGGACAGCCCCAGGGGTACTGGGTGCAGGGAGTGAGGGAAATGAGTGATTGAGAGAGCAGGACATCAAGCCACTGAGTTGAGCTTTTCTGACTAGGGCGTGCTGAAGCCTGAATTCTAGCCCTGCCTTTGGAGGGTGACTTGTTTGCTGGGAGGGTGTTTCTATGTTGTGTTTCTCATTTTGATGAACATCTAACCAAGACAATATAAGCGGGTTCTCGATCATCTGGTTTTCCTTATAACCAAGTCCTGCCATGTAATGTCAGCGCCCGCATTTGCATTGGTGTTTATGACTATGCTGGAGCCAAGAAGAACTGCTTTGATTGTCACAGGCTGAGGGAAGGCAGACCTTACACTGATGAATTCCAGTCAAGGGAAAGCCACATAATCTCATGAGGTGCTGTAGGGACAACTCAAGGAAATTTGCAAGTGGTGATTTAGGTCAGCAAACATCATCATTTCTCATGTATTATCTATATTAGTGGGGATTTGGGGTTTTGTTTGGATTTAATTTTTAATTGTCACATAGAATTTGTAAGTAAAAAAAAAATGCCTGCCTGTTTTATTTTTATAATGCTATGGTTTTGTTAGTATAATTAAGCATCATTATAAAAGTTACTTAAGTGAAGTTTGGGGATTGGTATAAGTTTGTTTTTTCCATTTAGGAAGAATCATACTGTATTTGAGAAGCAGTGATGTTGAATATAAAAGATTCCACTTCAAATAAGCACATGAAAAGATGCTCTGCATCATTAGTCAATGGGGAAATGCAAATTAAAACCACAATGAGCTATCACAACATATCCATTAGAATTGCTAAAACTAGGGACCAGCAGATGGCATAATGGTTATGTCACTGAACTCCCACATAGTCCACTGCAGTTTGAGTCCCAGATCCAGCAGCTTAAAAATTATGCCATGAGTATGTGTGTGCATGCCCAAAATCCTAAGGGGAGAATGGAGGAGAAAGGATTGCAGTGTGGCCATCCCCTGAGGGGGCGGGGGTGGTTAATTCTTGTTTTTTTTTTTTTTTTTTTTTTTTTTCCTCTGTCTCTCTGGAGAGTGCATGTGGCTATAGCAAAAATCTCTCTTACAAAACATTGCTAAAATTAAAGACTGACCCTTAATAAGTGTTAGCAATTGGGACTCTTATACACTGCTGGCAGGAATATAAAATGGTATAGTCACTTGGAACATAGTCTGGCAGTTCCTCAAAAAGTTAAATATAATTACCCAGCCATTCTACTTCTAGGTATTTACTCAAGAGAAATGAAAGCATATGTCTACACAGAGACATTACATGGCTGCTCAGAGCAACTTTATTTCTAATAGTCCCAAACTGGAAACGATCCAACTGTCAATCAACAGGTAAATTAATAAATAAATTGCAGTATATCCAGACAATGGAATATTAGTCAGCAATAAAAAGGAATGAGCCATTGATAGACACAACATGGATGAATCTCAAAATCAATGTGTTGTGTAAAAGAAAGAAGACAAAAATGTATGTAGTGTGTTATTTTATTTGCATAAGACTCTAGAAAAAGCAAACTAAAGTATCATGAATGAAAAGTTAGTAATTGCCTGGGGATGACGTGGGGATGGGGAGAGGACAGCAAAGAGGCATGAGGAAACTTGGAGGAGACAGTGTGTAGTCATTTCCTTTGTTATGTTGATTTCAAAAGTCATCCGATCATTGGGAACCAGGAGTTAGCGTAATGGCTATGTCGCTGGACTCCCATGTAGTCGACCGCGGTTCGCGTCCCGGACCCGGTGGCTTAAAACTCACGCCGGGCGCGTGTGCGTGCGTGCCCAAGATCCCGAGAAGAGAACTGGAGGAGAAGGGATTGCGGCGTGACCATCCCCCCTGGGGGGTGATTTCTCGCTTTCTGTCTCTATGTCTCTCTCTGTCTGTCTGGCGAGCGCACGCGCCCTATAGTGAAAATCTCTCAAAAAAAAAAAAAAAGTCATCCGATCATACCCTTAAAATATGCACAATATGGACCAGTAGATGGTGTAGCAATGACATCACTGGACTCCCACATGGCCAACCATGGTTTAAGTTCTGGACCTGATGGCTTGAATATCACACCAGGCGTGCGTGTGTGTGTGTGCACAAGATCCCAAGAGGAGAATAGAGGAGAGGGAGAGCAGTGTGGCCATCCCCTCTGGGGGATGATTTCTCACTTTCACTATTTCTCTCTCCCCGGCAAGTGCTTGTACCGTCAGGCAAAAATCTCTAAAAAAAAGTGCAATTTATTGTATTCAACTATATTTCAATAAAGCTGTTTAAAAATAAAGTAAACACACATGCCTGTTACCAAGCTTTGCCATCGGAGAAACTTGGTTTTGAATCTTAGCTTTGTCTCTTATCATCATTAGCTTGGCTAATCACTTGATATTTTGAGTGTCACATGTGAAATGGGCTAACGACACCTACCTCAGAGGGTTGTCAGAGTCAAGAGAAATATATGTATCTTCTAGCAAGGTGTTTGGTGCCTAGTAAATATCCAATAAGTGGCGGTCGTGGGGATAATTGCATCTGACAGAAAGCAACCTGGGCGGTATGTATTTTTCAACTGTCAGAGGGTGTGTGTGTTCTCCAGAGGGAGGCACAGAGAGAGTGGGAGAAAGCACCCCCTGGTGGGGCATGGTCAAGTTGCAATCCCTTCTCTTCTATGTGTCCCATGCTATGGGGCTGGCCCTGTATTTTTGTGTCAACATCTATTCTCTTGCTTATGGAGATCACACCACATGTGGTCACCTGTGATCCATGAATACTTCAGTGAAAAATGTGCTATCATTTCACCTGAAATGTGCGTACAGCTATGAACAATGATACTCATTGCCCACCTGCCCTCTACTTTAGTGAAATAAGGATCTGGGGGACAGGGAGCAGGGATGAGGACTAAGCGTCCATTTTTTTTCCCAGAAGTTTTTGCCTTAGGACACATGCGCTCGTGGAGAGAGAGACAGACAGAGACAATGAGAGGGAAAATGAGAAATCACCTTCCAGGGGGTTTGGCCATGCCGAAATCCCTTCTCCTCCACCCTCCTCCCGGGATCTTGGGCATGCACACAGGTGCCTGGTGTGATTTTCAAGCCACCAGATCTGGGACTCAAGCCATGATTGGCCATGTGGGAGTCCAGTGTTGTAACCACTGCGCTATCTGCTAACCCCACAGTGTTCCTCTCAGGTGATTTAAATGTAGAGGGGCACTTGCTAATTGGGCTCACTTGCTGTGCTGCTCAGTGTGATCCTTGGACTGAGAGCATCTCATCATTGCATCCTTCTTACAAATGCAGCGTCTCAGGCTCAGCCTCAGAACAGCTGAAGTAGAAGCTACATTTGAACAAGAGCCTTAGATGATGTGGGTGACATGAAAGATTCAAAGCACCAAATACGACGAGACCTGCAGATGGCATAATGGCTATGCTGCTGGACTCCCATGTAGTCAACCGCGGTTTGAGTCCCAACCCAGTGGCTTAACCTCACGCCAGATGCATGTGTGTCCGTTCCCAAGATACCAAGAGGAGAATGGAGGAGAAGGGATTGCGGCATGGCCATCCCCTCTGGGGGGTGATTTCTCACTTTCTGTCTCTCTCTGTCTTTCTGACAAGCGCACACACCCTATAGCAAAAACCTTTCCAAAAAAAAGAAGAATCAAATAGGATGATCTATGAGGGCCCTTCCTATTTTCAAATACTGTGCCAAATTGTTGAATGTGATGTGGTAACATAATCTTTCATTTTAAATCTTATTGGAAGGAATCAGGAGACTAGAATATTATACCTCAGAGAGAGAGAGAGGTAAATCAGACAGAAATTTACCAGAGGAGACACTGACTTCCCAGAACAGAAGGCCCTCCATTAGCCCTTTATAAAATGATAATTTGGGAAGACTGGGGACAAACTGACCTCAATGGAAACTCTATGTACTTACCAAATGGCTTCATTTATGTGATTCATTTTCAAACATTTTCCAAACACTACAATTAGCACATACGTTTTTCTCTTAGAAACCTGATTTGATGGGCTAATATTGTAGTTTGAGTTATTTCTATTTATGCAGTATATCTGTATGTAGACTCTGCAAGAACTCTTGCTACACTGTCTTATTTAACTCTCACATTAAGCCTATGAAATAGTTGAGATCAATAAACTCATATTTACAAATAAGGGCAGTGTGGCTTAGTGACTTGCTGAAGTTCCCATCCAGTTGGAAATGAGCAGCACAGCACACAGAATTGAATTCATGTTTATGTAACTCACAGCAGAGTACACATCCAGTCTAGTAGAGCAGAGAAATAAAGAGCATAATGGTGGAGTCGCCTCCCTGGGTTTGAGTCCTGATGCAAGGTTGAATGCAAGAATGAATGAAAGAACAAAGAAGACTTTGCTGTATGTGACATAATTGTGAGGCTGGAGAGAAGGTCCAGAGAGCTCCACAAGACTAGTCAAGGTGAGGCGATAATTAAGAACAGTCAGGTGGTAACACCTAGTCTGGAGGTTTAAGAGTGGAGCATAGAGAGGGATAAATGATGAAGAAATGAGGGAGGGATAGTGTAGGAGGACAGAGTTGCAGAGGACACAGAGGTGTTGATCACAAAACGTGTGCACCTCATCTTTCCCCAAATTAACTGATAGCATGTAAGTGCCATGTCTGGAATACGGCCTGACACCAAGCAGCACCTACAATGTTAACCTATCCCTAGACCTATGAACAACTCTATTGTTGTTATTTCCTATCAAATAAGAGCCTCTGCAAAAAATCAGTTGTCTCACGTATTGTCATTTCATCATCTCCCTTTTCTTTCTTTCTTCCTTTCTTTTTTTTAAGATAATTTTTTTGTTTTTTGCTATAGGGTCCATGCACTTGCCAGAGAGAGAGAGAGAGAGAGAGAGAGAGAGAGAGAGAGAGAGAGACAGAGAGATATCATCCCCCATGGGGATGGTCATGCTGCAATCCCTTCTCCTCCATTCTCCTCTTGGGACTTTGGGCATACACGCACATGTGCCCAGCATGAGTTTCAATTCACCAGATCTAGGACTTAAACTGTGGTTGGCCATGTGGGAGTCCAGCACCTTAACCACGATGCCACCTGCTGGTTCCCATAATCTCTCTTTTCTAAAGCAAGTTACTTCAGACTGGAAGCCCATTTCTACCCAGACCCACCCAGCTTCATCCTAAGACCCTAATTCAAAGATTATGAAATACCTCTTTGTAATCACTCTCCTGTATTCTTTTCTTTATCTAGCTTGATTCCTAATACTATTTTTAAAATATACTTTTTTAAAAAAGAATTATTTTATTTAACTTTATTTATTTATTTAAATTTGATCAGAGAGGGATGGAGCGAAAGAGAGAGAAGGAAAGTAAGAAAGCAAGCTCCGAGGTCTGGGACCTGAAGCATAGTTGGCCATGTGGGAGTCCAGTGTCCTTATCCACTACGCCACCTGCTGGCCCCTTAAAAATAAACAGTAATGAGACAAGAAATATATATTTTGGTGTGGAAAAATAGTAAAATACACACAAGCAAAAATAAGAAAGACATGTAACTCCAATCTTTTATTGTTTAATATTTAGATAATTGGCAGTTACCATTATACTTATATATTTTTTAATTGCCATAGGATATGTGTACTCACCAGAGAGACAGAAAGAGAAAAAACACCTCTTCCAATGGGACATGGTCAAACCACATTTTTTTTTTCCCTACGTTTCTTCACTGGGATTTTGGGCATGATGTGTTTTGTAAGCCACCAGGGCTGGGGTTTGAAACACTGTCAGCTGTATGGGATTCAGCCTCCTTAACCACTCAGCTGTAAAACTGACCTAGCAATGTTGCCATTATAAATAATGCTGATATGGCCATGTTTGTCTTTAAATCTTTGTGAATATCCCTTATTATTTCATCATGAAATAGTTTTGAAGTATTAGGTTGTTGGGCAAATTATATATTAGGTTGTTGGGCAATTAATTGGCAAGAAAAATCTATACTCTGCTAGGGAAAGAAAGGACATAAAAGAAAACTGCAAGGCTTGAGGTTGGAGAAAACTTACCTATGCCTACCGAGACAACAGGACCCCTGACGGATGAGTTCCTCACAAGCTGAAAAGAAGATGAACATTTCAAGGCCCTAAGTCAGTGTGGTTCATAGGAGTCCTGAGTCTGTGGTGACACATTCAAATTACTTATGAGAATAGAAAGAGACATAGTTGCTGACTTGGGATTTAAAGGAAGAAAATATTCTCCAAATGGCTCCTGAGGGAAATTGCATGAGATTGTGCAGTATCTCCAGGTTCATGACCCAAAATGGACCTCCAGCCTAAAAACATGGCTGCCTGTATTTTTTCAAGGCCTTTTTGCCCACAAACTAAGGGAGGGAATACACCTACACAGCAAGACAGAATTTCTGTTGTCATCCTCTTGTGGCTAGTTCTCAGCCAGCCAAGATGTTTATCACATTAGTTTTGTAAAACACTTAAGTGGAAATGGGCAGAAGACTGTACAGGTGCGTCACTAAAGAGGAGAACCAAATACACAATAAAATTAGAATGATGCCCACCATTAATTACCGTGGAAACGTGAATTATAACCACAGTGAAATACTACTACAAATCCATCAAAATGGCTAAAAGGAACTGCATGGAACAAAGGAGAATGTATTGTATCCAATGACCCCTTAATTCAATACTAAGTATAGCCTATGGGAACGTTTTCATATACGCACAGAAAGCCACACCATGCCGACAAGAATGGTCATAGGAGCACTATTTTACTTTATTTTTCTAATTTACTATAAGGCACATGTGTTCTCTGGGGAGAGACAGACAGAGAAGGAAAAAGAGAGGGAAAGTGAGAAAGCTGCAATCCCTTCTCCTCTTGGGATTTGGGGCATGCACGTGCATGCGCCTGGCACATGTTCCAAGCCACTTGGACTCATGCTGCTCAGTCGGCCAGGCGGAATCCAGAGACCTTAAGTACCACACCATTGGCTGGCCTGGGAGCACTATTTTATTTAATAGACACAGAATCGGATTTGACCAACATTTCATCAAAGGAAAAATGGAGAAATAAATTGTGTATATTTACACAAGGGCATAGTACACAGCAGTATAAAAGAGCAGAGTACCGTGACACACAGAATTATCAGTGAACCTCAGAGATGTATGATTAGGCAGAACAAGCAGATGAAGAGTGAATCCTAGCCATGATGTACTAGTCAAACCAGGCCAAAGTGATGGGTGGGACTGCAGATCAGAATAGTGGCTACCTCTTGTAGGGAAGCACAGTTACTGGGAGACAGATGAGACATATTTCTAGAATGAAGTCACAGTCTATTTCTTGCCTGATTACATAGTTGTCAGCAATTGTGAAAATTCATTGAGCTGGATCAGCCCCATAACCTACTGATTAAGGGTACTGGATCCCACATGAGCAACTGTGGTTCAAATCCTGGCCCTGGTGGCTTGAAAAAAACATCAGATGCGTGTGTGTGTATGTGTGTGTTCCCAAAATTCTGACAGGATGAGAAATGAAAGAGAGAGGATTATGGTGTGACCATGCCCCATTGGGGAGATTCCCCTTCTCTGTCTCTCCCTGGTGAGTGCATATACCCTTTGGCAATTAAAATTCATTGAGCTGTACACTTACTTTTGTGGAGCACTTTGTATGTTATACCTCAATAGTTCACTTTTAAAAAGATTACAAAGGAGGGAACCAGCAGTTAGCGTAATGGCTATGTCGCTGGACTCCCACGTAGTCGACCGCGGTTCGCGTCTCGGACCCGGTGGCTTACAACTCACGCCGGGCGCGTGTGCGTGCGTGCCCAAGATCCCGAGAGGAGAATGGAGGAGAAGGGATTGCGGCGTGACCATCCCCCCTGGGGGGTGATTTCTCGCTTTCTGTCTCTATGTCTCTCTCTGTCTGTCTGGCGAGCGCACGCGCCCTATAGCAAAAAACCTCTCAAAAAAAAAAAAAAAAGATTACAAAGGAGATGTCAGATCAATAAGCAGGCCATCTTGTTTTATCAGGTGAAGAAAAGAGTTGTGATTGATTCAAGGACAATCCTTTCTATAATTATATATGATTTAATTTAATAAGTGTGGGCTGAAAATTTGTGAGTAAACACATTATGCTAATTGAATCTTGTTCTTTAAGAAGAACCTGTGATGAATCATTTTGAGAAGGTCCTCGCTCTCTAATTCATCATGTCTATGAATTGAGACTTTTATTCATTACGTTTGCTTCCAGCAAGGGGCAGCTGAAATACTTCAGAGATGGGTCATTTTCTGTTCTGTTCTTATTTATTTATTTTAAGTTCAGTTGTAGTCTCAACAAGCATCTACATCCACCACTATGTTACTTTCCTTAGGTTGCCACATATTACTACAAACTATAGTATATAGTTATATAGATTAAAACAACAGGAATGTTTCTTGCCACAGCTCTGGCAGCCAGAAAGCTGAAACCAGGGCATTGGCCGGGCCATGTTCCCGTCAAAGGCTCTGGAGAAGAATCTTTTCCTCTTTCAGCCTCTGGGGCTTTTGGAGTCCCGTGGTTTGTGACAGCAACATCCAGTCTCTGTTTTCACATGGTTTATTCCCTGTCTGTGTCCTTCCCTCTTCTTAAAAAGAAGAAGTTCCATCCTAAATCCAGGATGACTTTTTAAAAAGTTTTGCTGGAGGGTACACACGCTGTCCAGAGAGACAGAGAAAGAAAGAAAACATCCCCCATGGGGTACAGTCTTGCCACAATCCCTCCTGTTGGCATTTTGGGCATGCATGCACACATGCCTGGTGTGTTTTAAACCACCAGGTCCAGGATTCAAACTGTGTAATAGGTCATGGGATCCAGCTGCCTAAACCACCACGCCCACCGGCTGGCCACAGGTTGATTTTTATATTGAGATCCTTAACTAATTACATATCTGCAGGCCTTCTTCCCAGATATGTCACGAAAGGGCTCTACATATGTAAGTATATAACTCACTGAATTTTTATAAATTGTTCATACCCGTGTAATCAGGTGGGCAGTAGAACGTGGTCAGCAGTCTGAGGTTCTGGGTTGCCATGAATAAGGGAAAGCGGAGGCCACTATGCAACCCGCTACAGTCTGACACTGGGCTAAGCCCACTGCAGTCTTACACACACTCGCTCCCAGAGCCCGGTCTCCTGGAACACTGGCTGTTCTCTCCGGTCATTCAGCCAACATTTTTGACTCTCTTTTGACGCCATACATTCCCCCAACACAGGAGATAAAGAACTGAACAACTAGTATTACGGTGTGACGACGTGCCAAGATTTTTATCATTTAATCCCCTCAGCAATCCTGTCGTTTTGCCATGTCACAGTTGTGGTGGGACAGAGGATTTAAGTACTTTTCTCAAAGTCACATACCTTTGAGTGATTGAGCTCTGGCTTATATGCTCCAAAAAGCAGGTGCTTGTTCTTAAAACTATATCACATGGCACCCAGCATTAATTGAGTGCCCACTGTGGACCATGGCCTAAATTAGACCATGCAGAGTGAATAAAACATAGGTCCTGCCCCAGGGTAGTACATGACATTTCCCTAATTAACCCGAGAGTATGAATTGCACATGGTTCATTCAGGAAATTTGTAGTGAATGCCTTGAACATGCTAGGCATAGATTTTTGTTGTTGTTTGTTTTTCAGTTTCCATATAGGGCATGTACTCTCTCCAGAGAGAAAAAGAGAGAGAGAAAGAGGAGGAAAGTGAGAAATCATCCCCCAGGGGGATGGCCATGCTGCAATTCCCTCTCCTCCAATCTCCTCAGCATTTTGGGCATGCCTGCACACACACTCAGAGGAATTTTCAAGTTATCGGATCCAGGACTCGAACTGTGCAGTCAGCCATTCAGAATCCAGCACCTTAACCTTCACACCACCTGCTGGCCCGTAGTCATGGTTTTAAGTGCTGGTGGGATCTTAGTGAATATGGCACAGAAAATTCCTGCTCTCTTAGGGACTATAGTCTATTGAGGAAAACAGAAAAATAATAAGTAAACAAAGAAAAAATAAGATATGTCCATGTTGTGATAGATTTTCTGAAGGAAGTGAACTGGGGAGTTGATACTAGTTTGGTATCACCCTCTTGACAAATAGCAGTTTGACAATGACCTGTGAGAGCAGAAGCATGTATAGGCACTTGAGGGGGCCAGAGCCCAGTGAGTAGATTGTAAGGCTCTGCATAAATATTGGTGTGTTACTCCCAACTTGGGTGCCCCCATACAAGTCATTTGAAACCTCACCTGTAAAGTAAGCATAAACGAGTCCTTGCTTAGGAAGGTTGTTTTACCAGATAAATTAGTTGGTAGACCTAGAAGATTTTTATTTTATTAAAAAAATGTTTCCAGAGGGCATGTGCACTTGCTGGAAAGAGACAGAGTGAGAGTCAGAGAGAGAGAGAGAGAAAGCAAAAAAGCACCCCCAAAGCAGAATGGTCATGCTTCAATCCCTTTCCTCCATCTCTTCTCTTTTCAAGATTTTGGGCATGCACACATATATGCCCAGCATGTTTTTCAAGGCACCTTATCTGGGATTTGAACAGCAGAGTTGGTCATGTGGGATCCAGCTGCTTTAACCACTGTCCCAAGGGCTGGCTTGACTTGGAAGATTTTGTATTGGCCTACCACAATAATAGAGATTCAGTAAGTTAGGACTCATGATTAGCATTATGATTACTAAGTTTAGAGAAGGGCATGATGAAGTGGTAAGGAGCTGCTAAGGTGTTCATGCCTCCCTCAACCCACAAATATCACTGCATTTAACGTCCTCCACTGCACAGGAAGCTGGGCTCCATAGCAAGCTCACATTCAGTTTAGGGAGACAATGGTGAATCTAAGGGAGGATGGATGCACTGTCTTCTCCCTTTTAGAATCCTGCTTTTATTATTCCTGACAGCACATAGCCTTTAATCCAAGCCCTTCTCTCATCCTCTGTTCACTAATAGTTTCCTATCAACTCAAAGCCATTAACTGCCCAGTGGAGCCTCCCCTGCCCATTGGCTAGCACGATGTTGCATGCACAGCTGTTACTGATAGCATCTTATTACTCTGAATATCGACAACAGGGCCTGGTTGCTGGATGCAACACACAATTGCAGAACTGATTTCTCTCTGCCCCTACAGTGATATGATAGATTTCATTCCAGGAGAGCTCTGCAGGCAAGATTTAAGTATGTTTTTCCCTGCTGTGAGTCTGGAATAAAGTCTTCACAGATTGCCGAAGCAGGTTCAGTGAATCACTCCTGCTTACCGGTGCTGCTCGTTCCTCTGCATGGAGGATACAACCTGATTTAGTAAATGTCACTCTCACCTTCCATTCATCACCAGCCTTAGACACCCTGCCGGGTGGTGAAACATAGTTGCAGATGCTCCTATCGGTCCATTACATTAACAGAGAGCTTTCTCCCCAATGCAGGGGAGACAATCTCTAACAGGAGATTGTCCTTCTTTGAGAGACAACTGCAACATGTCAGGGTCATGCCGTGGCTCAACAACTCAGTGATTCCTGGGACCAATTCTGACTTTTTCTACTCTGAAAAAGTCCATGTTAACACTGATGGCTTTTGACAAGACATAGAAATTTCTTTTCTTTTCTCTTTTTTGTAGAAATGGCCCATCTGGATTGTTTGGGCAAAATGTTTACAGAGGTTGAAAATACTGAGGAGTGATGTGATTCCTGTTTGATTCTACCACTGACTCTTTGGGTGCTTTGGGCAAGTTGTTTAACCTTTTGAGTCTCAGTTTGTTCATCTGCAGAGTAACACTATGGGGGTTAGTAAGTGGTATAGTGCATGTACAGTGCCTCGTGCAGTGGCTAGCACCCAGAAAAATGCGGTCAGTGGTTGCTAACGCAGTATCATTGCTCGAGCGTTAGTGTCAGTATTGAGGTTGTTACCTACCACCAGGCCAATAGTTACCCAACTCTTTCCTTTTGCTCCCTGCTTTCTGGGGGAGATTGAAAATCTCAAGTGGCACAGTACAAAAAGGGCAAAGATTCTCTGTATGCTCAGGAAAAGTGGCGTCATGACAGGAAGCAGAGTGGCTATGGTGGACAGACTCAGCCTATTTTCCAGAAAAAGGCAAAAACTACAAAGAAGATTGTGGAGGCTTCAATGTGTTCAGCCTGAGTACAGATCTAAGAGAATGCTGGCTATTAAGAGATGTAAGCATTTGGAACTGGGAGGAGATAGGAAGAGCAAGGGTCAAATGATCCAGTTCTAAGCCTCATCTTTTTTATTATGAAGACAACAAAATCTTGAGGTGAATGTTTACCTCATTTGATTACAGTTGGTCTTTTTTGTGAGGGAATAAAGTAATCAATAAAATTCCCCTTTTGGGGAAATTTGATTAAAAAAATAAGACAGTACTTCAGGAGTGTATTGCTTTGCGCTATCTGGGCTAAATATTAAGGACAAATCTTTTTTTCTTTTTCTTTCCTTTTTTTTTTTTTTTTGGTAGGTTGATGCGCACACTCGCCAGAGAGAGAGAGACGGAAAGCGAGAAATCACCCCTCAGGGGGGATGGCCACTCCGCTATCCCTTCTCTTCCATTCTCCTCTCGGGATCTTGGGCACGCAGTTTGAACAAGCACCTTGCAAAATGACAGCAATAAAAGCTAGGACCTTTAAGAGTCAAGTTACGGGGGAATCTCCCCTCTTAGTGGGATGAGGCTCCTATAACAGGCTTCCTGGAGCATTTGACCAGCTTGCCCTGCCGCCTGCACCTGTACTTCCAGCCTTTTGCTTCCTGCCTCTGGCTTCCCGCCCCCTTGCTTCCGGCTTCCGGCTTCCAACTCTGGCTTCCGGTTTCCCAGCTCTTTTCTAGCTCCCGCCTCCCGCCTCTCGCTTCTAGTCTCCTGTCTTCTCTCACCCGCTGTCTCGACTCCCGCCTCCTGCCTCCGGCCTTGTTGGGTGCAGCAAGAAGGCCCTCATACCCGCGCTATGATCTTGGACTTCCAGAAGTGTGAGAAAATTTCCATTTTTTATGAATTAACCAGTGTCAGGTACTATATCATAGCAGCACAAAATGGACTAAGACTCTGAAGGCCACACATTATGATGAGAAAAGAGAAACTTGATGTTGAGTTCACGTTTCTCCACAAGCTACCTGTTAGGATTTAGGCAAGTCCCGCCAGGCACCCTTTTGAACTTTTCCTTACTCTCATGCCTCCTTCAAATGATTGCTATGGGGCTTAATACTGATTTCTTTTATTACTGCGACGTCTCCTATCTAGCGAATGCAGAGTGTAGCTCAGGCATTATGAGGAATTCTTGACAAACAGCAGTTTAATTATCTCAACAGTCCTGTATCCCTGAAACCATTATGTTTAACCCTTCCTGTCTTGCCAAATGAAATCATGTCTTTGAAGATGAAAAACCTCCTCCTCAAAATCTTTTGATGCCCTGCAATATTGAATCCAGGGTCCTTAACATAATGTTTTGGGGACTTTCAGGTCTGACCCAGGCCACGTGTCCATCCTCATGTCTTGTCTGGAGCCAGGACCTATGCCTTCCTGTTGTAACTGTGATTTACTTACCACTTCCTGAACTATGCCATTCTGAAACAGTCCTCCGAGTTTCTGCATATCTGTTCCCTCTGACTATCATGTTCTTTTACGGTTTGTTTCTTTAACTAGAAAACTTGCACTGTTTCTTTAGGCTCGGAATAGGGGAACTTCCCCATGATGTCTGACTTTGACCTCTGTGGTAGAGTGTGTCACTATATCCTTTGTGATTTGAGGGTACCTTGTGCATGACTCTTTTTTTAAGAATTTTTTAATTTATTATTAATTTTAAATTTGCTGCAGGACATAGCATGTGTGCTCACTAGAGAGAGAGAGAGAGAGAGAGAGAGAGAGAGAGAAAGAGAGAGAGAGAGAGGCAGCAAGAGACAGCAAGCCACCAGGTCCAGGATTAGAACTGTGGTCAGCTGTGTGGAAGTCCAGTGCCTTGAGCACCACACCACCTTCTGGCCCTGCACATAACTCTACATTCTATACCTTTATTATTATCTCTGAGAATCTGTGATGATTTCTGTTCAACAAACTAGATAGGAAACTTTGAATTACTAGCACCAAATAGTGCCTGATGCATAATGAATGCTTAATATATGCTTGTGGAATGAATGAATGCATTGTGCCCAGGGGGTTTGCTTCCTTTTCACCTCTTTGACCTTCCTCAACCTCACCTGTGTTGGGAAAGAGGTATTGTAGCTCAATAATGTGTTTAGGGTATCACGTGTACTAGAACAGGAGATCTGTTTTATTTGGAAAAGATGAGTTTGCTTCATAGAGGAATTCTGGCACATAGTTCAGGCCTGTGCTAGGGCTGAGGAGAGCTTGGATTCTTTGTATCAAGGGAATGGACTTGGCTCCCGAATTCCATGAAACATTTGTCCTGAGAATGTGATCAATACTAGTGAAATAACTACCTTCTTGCTATTCATCGTTGTGTTCAATATAATGGCAAAAAATTGTGAAAAAATATAAGTGTCTTACAGTAAGGAATTGGTTAAGTAAATGCTAGAGCTCTGTTTTAAAGAATTCAAGTTATCTATCTATTAAAATAATGTCATAGATGAACTTTTTTTTTTTGAGAGATTTTTGCTGTAGGGTGTGTGTGCACACCAGTCACAGAGAGAGAGAGAGAGAGAGAGAGAGAGAAAGAGAGAGAGAAAGTGAGAAATCACCCCCCCAGAGGGGATGGCCTTGCTGCAATTCCTTCTCCATTAGCCTCTTGGGACTTTGGGCACATATGCACATGCGCCCAGCATGAGATTCAAGTCACAAGATCCAGGACTCAAGCTGCAGTTGACCATGTGGGAGTTCAGTGCCATAAACACTATGCCACTTGCTGGTCACACATAGATGAACTTTTTTGATACAGA
This sequence comes from Tupaia tana, assembly GCA_026018925.1. Lineage (NCBI taxonomy): Eukaryota > Metazoa > Chordata > Mammalia > Scandentia > Tupaiidae > Tupaia > Tupaia tana. Next base: position 26,793,781 of record JAKSZU010000022.1, read on the forward strand.
AAGAAATAGGGCCAAAAGATGGCATGGTGATTAAGACACTGGATCCCACATGGTCAACTTTGCTATTTGAGTCCCCGACCTGACAGCTTGAAAAACATGTGTTCATACATGCCTGAAATCCTGAGGGTAAAATGGAGGAGAAGGGACTAGGGTGTGGTCATCTACCTTAGGAGGCAATTTCTCACTTGCCTTCTCTCACTGTCTCTTTGGTGAGCACATGTGGTCTATGGCAAAAATCTATTTTTTTTTGAGAGAGATTTTTGCTACAGGGTGTGTATGCATGAGACAGAGAGATGGAAAGCAAGACATCACCTCTCCCCCCTCCCCCAGGGGGGTTGGCCACACTACAATCACTTCTCCATTCTCCTCTCCGGATTCTGGGCACCCATGCTCATGCACCTGGTGTGAGTTTTAGGCCACCTGGTCCGGGACTCAAATCACCCTTCACTACACTACAGGACAGCAATGTAACCATTACATCATCTGCTGGTCCTGGCAAAAATCTAAAAAAAAAAAGGATTACAAAATGTTATGTGGCATGATTCCTTATTTATAAAAAATTGTGAATAATATAACCATGTATATCTTTAATTTTTTTATTTTGTAGATATTATACATGTGTATGTATGCATAGATGATTTATTTAGAAAAAAATTTGCAAGATTACAAGTTTTAATAAAATGAGAATTATAGGCATGAAAGTTCTATTTTTGTAATAAAATATTCAGATTATACTTAATATTAAAATATACTTATGGGGCCAGCAGGTGGTATGGTGGTTAAGGCACTGGACTCCCACATGACCGACTGCAGTTTGAGTCCAGCTTAAAAATCATGCTGGGCATGTCTGTGTGTGTGTGTGTGTCTCCAAAATCCCAGGGGAGAATGGAGAAGGGATTGTGGCATGACCATCCTCTGTCTCTCTCCAGAGAGCATATGCTCCCCATGTGCTCTATGGCAAAACAAAACAAAACAAAATATTGTGTGAATATATAATATGTGTATGAATATATCTATATCCACAGCAGTATTTAGTAGTTGTTTTCTAAATGTAATATTTCCATTACATTAAGCTGACAATTTTTTTTTTTTAAAAAACAACGTAATGAAAAACATCTTGGCTGAAACCAATCAAAGCCTCCTCTTTGTTACATGCAGCAAACTATTCTGAAAGTGATGTCTTTTGAACAATTCACAATTGGATTGCTGGGGTGAAAAATTATCTTAGTACAGGCAGAAGGAAAGGTCAAATTATAATTTTTTATATAGATTTTTTTGTTGTGACTTCTTAACTGATTGATTTATGGTTTAAATCAAGCTTTTAAAGAAGTTGTCTGAATGTGTCAGCTGACAAAAGTGGTTAACCCATTGAGGCTCCAGAAAGGGCATTATAATGAGACATTTCATACAAGATCATGAGAAATGACTCAGTTGCAGGCAAGTTGCCATCTGCAAAGCTAATGTAATTATAGAGAGAGACCAAATCTCAAAGAGTTTTTCTTTTCACCAAATTCCTCTGGTACTTGGGGTCCTTCCTCCACAATCTAGCTCTTGATTATGCAGTGCCTCGTATTCTTCCCTTACTGTTTTTTGGAATAAATTATGTTCTCTTCATTGCATCATGAGTTTCTTGAGGTAAGGATATGCCCTACTCTTTTCTTCCGTAGGAAACTGATATCCAGCTAGGAATTCATGAGTGGAGAGTAGTGGATGAGGATCGTTGGCTTGTTTTCAGCATTTCAAAATATCTACCAGACATGGTATATTTTCTCTTCCTATCGTAATATAGGGCAATGAAAATATCAATTTTCTTTGCTCTGAGCTGGAACTATATCAACAGAGTGGTTACCTTGGTTATTTCATGTTTGGTAGATATCAAATGGCTGCTGAGGAAATTGTAGAAATTTCTTGAATGTATATGGAGGACCAGTTATCAGAATCATGTGGTTTGACAATGAAGAATTGCAGACCATTGACCAAGGACATCACTGAACACAACATTCCTGTTTAGTATATAGGGTTGGCTCGAGGAAACATTCGTCTATCTCATCAGGGAATTTATTCAATTCGACCTCAAATTAAACAACCAAATAGTGTTGGTTATTAACTGAGATTTTTCTATTCTGTTTTGGGGCAATAGTTTTCCATAGGTTGCAACAGAATCACTCTGAAAATTTCCCCCCAAATTTATTTATTTGTACCATATATAAAAATATATATAATATATATATAAAACATATATAGAAGACAGAGATAGTGAGAAAGGCACACTTTTGGGGTCTTATCACATTGTTATCCCTTCCCCCAGCCCTCCAACTTGTTAAGATTTTAGACGTGCACGCACTGGCACATTTTAGGTCATCTCATGATCTCAATCCGTGTTCAGTCAAGCAGTTTCCAGCACTTTGGAATATTTGCTGGAGACTGTGCCATCGAGGCCAGCCCTCAAGAACTATTTAAAATACAAAATCTTTGACTTCTCTGTTTCCTCTACTCTAAGACTTGATGTAGCAGGTCTGGGGTAAGGTTTGAAATAAGAATTTTTAACAAGCACCCAGGTAATGATTGTACACAGTTAAGTTTAAGAACTTCTAACATAGGTCAATTTTTTTTTTTTTTTTTTTTTTTTTTTTTTTTTTTTTAGTTTGCCACAGGGCACATGAGCTCGCTAGAGAGACAGACACAGAGACAGGGTGGGGGAATGAGAAATCAAACCCCAGGGGGATGGCCACAAGCAGCCCCTTTTCCTCCATTCTCCTCTTAAGCTTTTGGGCACACTTTCTCACTACCTCTTTCTCCTCTCTCTCTTTCTCTTGCTCTTGCTCTGTCCCTCTCTGGTTTAAATAAATAGATAAAGTTAAATAAAATAATTCTTAAAAGAAAAAGAAAGTTTTAAATAGTTGCCTAATTCATAAAAAAACAATGTACTTTAATACAAATAAAGCCTTGAATTGAAATGCAATGCATGGAAGCTAACGGAATATTATTTGGAGTAAAGACATTTTTATGGAAGAATTATGATATTTAAGATGCTTGAATACACTTCTAAGTGTTAAAAACAATAAAAATAAATATAATGGTAGGTGGCCTGTGGTCTGGTGATTGGGGGAGCTGAAGTCCACCTGGTCAGTTGCAAAGTGTGAAACTTTGCAACTGGGAGCCCTGGGAGCTTGGAAAACATGCCAGGTGCATGTATATGTGTACCTAAATTCCTGACAGGATGGAGAGGGGGAGGAAAAGGATTGCAGCATGACCATACTTTGGGAGTTGCTATCTGCCTCCCCCTCTAGTTCTCTTTCTGGTGAGTGCATGCACCTTCTGGCAATATATATTTATATATGTAAATATATATACACACACATACATATTATATGCATACGTATACAATTGTGTGTATATCTTGATATATAATTGTATTATGTATTTGTATATATAATATATATTATATATACTTATATACTATATATAACATATATAATTGATATATGTATATATATGCATGTGTATATATTATCTATTTTTATATATTACATATAATTCATATATGTATATGTGTACATGTATATACTTTATATATATGTATAATATATAGCATATATGTATACATTATATGCATATATGTATATAATATATGCAACATATACTATATTAATGTTTATATATTATAATACATTCATATATCATATCATATCATAATAATATATTAATTATTATATATCATATTAATTTATATATGATATAATTATATATGTAGTTATGTAATATGTAATTACACAATATTATAACATATAATAACATAATTATATATAATACATATAGAAATGCATACGATATATCATTTTATATATCATATATATTACACATATATATATTGATACATATATATATACACACACATATACATATATATTGTGTGTGTGTGTATAAATATATAATATATACAATTATATCAACCCAGTTTTTGGAGAAAAACCCAAGTAGTAAAGAAAATTGGCAGGTAACAAATATATTATCAGTGGTCATCATTAGATGGCACAACTTCAGTAAATTTTATTTATCTTGTTATATCTATTGTAATTTTATCTTTCCTAAATTTGCTATACAAAACACATAACTTTCTCAGAAAATAAAATGAAATGATTTTGTAAACAGTAGCCGCATGTGGGTTAGATGATGATCTAACATTTATTTATCCACACTTATACAAAGATTTGACTCCCGGGTAAAGAGGACACATCAGTGCTTTATTAGATATGAGGCTGAGGGTTCAAATGAGAAAGGATCTGGGCCAGGGCAGTTGCAAGGATAAGTGCCTAACAGGCTTGGGGGTCTCCCACTCCCACCATGTGAAGGCTATGGCAGATACTATGATTGACTTTGACCATCTTCCCCACAGAACTCTGGCATCAAACTTCCCCAAATCTCACCAGTTACTTACAGTTGATTGGAGAGGGAATATAGGAGTGGCCTACTGGTCATCTTGTCCCTGAGGTAGGATATCTAGCTGGGAGACACAGTAAAGATGGAAAAAGTATAAAGATTTAAATTCTCAATTCAAAATAGCCAAAGAAAGGAGAAACACCACAAGGCAGTTATGATTAATTACCAAGTAAATGGTAGGAGGAGACCATTTTATTTGGGCATGGTGAGAACACCTGCTATTTTCCTATGTGTATCAACTTTGTCTAAATAATGTCAAAGAAAAATGTTTTGGCCTCTCACTGGTGGCTCAAAATCCTTTCTGCTCCTGAATATTCAGAGTTGTCATGCATCAGTTATTAGCGAACTTAGGCATGTTGGTTTCCTTCTCTGGGTCTTATTTAAACTGAGTCATTAAAACAAAAGTGAGTCAGGAAGTTTTACTGTGAGATATTGTAGCAAATATATACATATTTTGAAACTCTAGGAGAAAGGCATGAAAGTCATTTAAGAATAGTAAAAGCCCACTTTAGAGATCTTATTTTCACATACTCACTTTAGTCCACAAATCTTTGTGATTCTGCTGTGATAAAGCATTCTTTTCACCATATTTGGGAAGGTTTGCAGAACAGATGGATTGTGAGATGATAATTAAACCTCCACCCCCCTTTTAGGGTGCCTGGTTTGCTTTTCATTTACATGTTCTTACAGTTAAAGAGCAGACTGCGGCACATAGTAGGAGTTACAAATGGTTACTGAATGAATGAATGCAAGCTTTATTGTTTCCCAGTTAGGGACTGTGGCCATAGGAACTACAGATGGTTATTGAATGAATGAATGCAAGTTCTGTTGTTTCCCAATTAGGAACTGTGGCCACTTCCTCATTTTAATTCACAAAAGCACAGCATTTTGTCATGGGGTTTTACAGCAATGGAATGTTTTATATTTGTAAAGTCCTCTTGCCAAATGAGGAAGTGTGTGAAGATAGAGATGAATACACCATGTTATGCCAGATGTGGGATGCCATTTTTCACTCTTGTGCTGGGAGTTAGAAAGCCAAGGAAGTTAGTCCCAACTTGGCCACTTTCTAATTATTTGACTGTTGCAAGCTCAGTTTTCCTTGACCAACTCTTACATGTTCTTATTAGGGTAACAGTACCCTTAGGTCCTTTTGAGTACCTAAGTTTTCACTATTCAGGGCATATGCCTGATTCAGGGACTGACATATGAATAGGCCTGGCCAATCAGCAATGACAGCTACATAATCCAAACTAGGCCAATTAGAGTGGCCCTTCAAACTTACCTAGAATTTTTAGGGAAGAGGAATTCTGATTTGCATTTGAGGCAGATAAACTTTTAGATGGCCATCTTATCATTGTTGAGAAATCAAACCAGAAAAAAAGAATAGAAAAAGAAAGAAAACATATTCTAGACCCTCTGATTTGATTATTTAAATTTAATCACTACTGAAATTAGAAATACCCCACTAAGGCTTCAGAGTCCTGTGATGCAGTAAGTTAACTGATTTGCTTAAACTTGGAATTAGGTTTTTGTCACTTGCAGGTACAGTTATAATTAACTAGAAAATGTTCACCTTCTGGGCCTCTGGTTTATTTTTTTTAAAGGGTTGAAATTTTCAAAAATTGTTACTTCACTTTCTGATTTAAAAAGCAATATATGGGGACCAATGGCATAATGGTTACATCACTGGACTCCCACATAGTTGACTATGATTTGAATCCTGGACCTGGCAGCTTAAAACTCATGCCAGGCGCGTGTGCGTGCATGCCCAAAATCCAGAGATGAGAATGGAAGAGAAGGGACTGGGAAGTGGTGGCCATCCTCCCTGGGGGCCAGTTTTTCACTTTCTGTCTTTGTGTCTCTCTGTCTCTCTGGTGAGTGCATGCACCCTATAATAAAAATCTCTTTTAAAAAGCAATATATGTTCGGCGATCTAACCATTTTGGGAGAAAGGAAGATGTTCCACTGCTAACTGGGCCTCCAGCATCCAAAACCCACGTGAACAGCCCTTCTTCAAGAGGCATACAGCTCCATGGCTCCTACAATCTAGCCATTTTGGGAGAAAGGAAGATGTCCCACTGCTAACTGGGCCTCCAGCATCCAAAACCCGCGTGAACAGCCCTTCTTCAAGAGGCAGACAGCTCCATGGCTCCTGCGATCTAGCCATTTTGGGAGAAAGGAAGATGTCCCACTGCTAACTGGGCCTCCAGCATCCAAAACCCGCGTGAACAGCCCTTCTTCAAGAGGCAGACAGCTCCATGGCTCCTGTGATCTAGCCATTTTGGGAGAAAGGAAGATGTCCCACTGCTAACTGGGCCTCCAGCATTCAAAACCCGCATGGTAGGAAGACCCCTTTCAAGTCTCCTCTCTCTGTATCAGTCTTTGTCTCTCTCTACCTCTGTCTCTGTCCTCTGTCTCTCTCTCTCTCTGTCTTTTTTTAAAATTTTTGCTTTTTAAATTTTTTTAAGGTGAGGCATTTTACAGGGCCCTTTGGCCCCTCCTAGGCCTTTATCTTGTTAATAATCCCCTCTCCTCCTCCCAGAGCAGCCCTTCTTCAAGAGGCAGACAGCTCCATGGCTCCTGCGATCTAGCCATTTCACGCTTGGCGCGCCGCGCGGTTTTCTAATTTTTGAGTTTTATTGAAATTTTTTGAATATTAATTTTCCTTTAGATTTATTTAACAGGTTTTCTCTTTTTTGTCTGCTTCTTGTCTGTTTTTTTTTTTTTTTTTTTTTTTTTGCTGTTGTTAGTATTGTTTCCCTCTCTCTGCTTTCTTTTCTGCACACTCCTCGACCCTCAGATTGAACCTCCAAGTTCGGGAAGAAACCGACCATCCACCAGATGACTAGAAATCACTGCAGGACCACAAGAAATATGGGGAAGCAGGAAAATACCTCTCCCACAAGGGAAACGGATAGCTCCTCTTCATCCACACACAGTTCAATGAAAATCATGGAAATGTCTGATAAAGAATTCAGAACATTCATAATGGCAAAGCTAACAGAGATGGAAGAGAAGAGAGACAAGGAACTGCTGAAGAGGAAGGAGAAAAGAGTTGAAGAGTTCCAGGAGGTGAGGAAATTCATGCAAGATCTAAAAGAGGAATTTCACACTTTACAAAAGAATCAGATGGAACTGTTAGAGATGAAGGCTATAATACAAGAAGTCAAAATCTCCCTTGAAAGTATTAAAAGCAGACTAGATCATACAGAAAATAGAATCTCTAATGTAGAAGAGAAAATGGCTGGCCTAGAAAAATCCACCATGAAGACTGAGAAAATGGCCCAAAAATTTGAGAATAATATGCGAGAAGTACTAGATACAATTAAACGTCCAAACATCTGGATAATAGGCATCCCAGAGGGTGAAGAGACTCATAAGGGCATTGATAATCTATTCCATGAAATCCTGCAAGAAAACTTTCCAAACCTGGAGAGGCACTCAAAGATTCAGTCCCAAGAAATACAGAGGACCCCAAATAGAATCAACCCAAGAAGATCTTCTCCAAGGCACATTATAGCCAGATCGACCAAAACCACAGACAAAGACAAGATACTAAGACTGGCTAGAGAAAAAAGGCAAGTTACCTACAAAGGGTATCCCATCAGACTAACGGCAGACCTCTCATCGGAAACAATGCGAGCGAGGAGAGAATGGGAAAATATATTCAAAGTATTAAGGGAAAAACAATTTCAACCGAGAATTCTGTACCCAGCAAGGTTATCGTTCATTTGGGAAGAAAAGACACGAACTTTCCCAGATAAACAAAACCTGAAAGAATTTACCAGCACCAGACCAGATCTCCAAGAAGTTCTTAAGGGAGTGCTATGTCAGTAAAATTAAATGCAGACACACAGAAATAAGAGTTCAAAAACTAAGAAAATGGGCAACTTAATTGTAGGGACAAAGTTTGGAGATGAATATTATATCCCAGAATTCAATCTGGAAGATCGAACCTTAACAGAAGAAAGATTAAGTGCATGAGACTGAACCGATGAAACAATATTCTGTGACTTGACTAAATTATTGCTGCTTTTCTCCTAAGCTTTGTTTTCCGGTTTTAAAGGATTTTTGTCCTGTCTTGAGCTGTTAGTAGGTGCATGTACCTACTATTTGAACAGAATACTAACCTGTTTCTAGGCTTTAAGTTTCAAGGAAATATCATTACTAGTTCAAAACTACTCTTCTCGAAATTACTTGCTGAAAGTAATTAGATTACTTATGATATTGTGTGATCAACAAAATGTTGGGGAAAAAGGAATGGAAGACAACTGTATATAGCAGAGATAGTGTAATAAGAGAGTGGGAAAGGGCAGAGGGTCAAACATGGGGTAAAAAACATATATATACGTATACATATGTATGAAAGTAGAAATGGAATATTATTGATGATAACATGCATGATTAAGCCACTATGCAGTTTATTCTAGATGGGAAACCACATTTAGTATGTTGTGATGATGCTCAGGGAATGAATGTTAAGTAATTAAAAAAAAATAGTTGCAGGAGAAAAAAAAAACCGGTAAAACTGTTCGTATCGAAATTTTAAAAAAAATTCATATTTGATGACTGCAGTAAGCTATATAGCCCCAGCTGGGTTCTGCTTTATAATATGTTCATTCTACTCACTGGGGTTTATGCGTAAAGTCAGACTTGGGTTCATGTATAGGTATATATCAGCTGTGCTAGCTATTGGATATATTTAGACTAATTAAGTTCATTAGCAAATCAATTAAATGGGGGGGGAAGGCATAGAAAGCAACCATGGATACCAGAGACAATGTGGGAGGAGGGTGGGACATGGCAGAGGGTGAGGGATAAGAAATCAAGGATGGCAAAACAAAAAACAAAGTATACAAAACATAAGAATTCGAAAATTATTTGCTGAAAACATGTATGTTGATGTGCTTGATTGAGCCAATACACAATGTATTTTGGATGGAAAATTCATCTGTATGCTGTAATGATGTATAGTGAATTAATGTAAAAAATAAATAAATTTAAAGAGAAAAGCAATATATGTTCATGATAAAATTATAATATTTTGGAAAAGGATTATTAGATTGTGTCAATATGTATCAGTTATGCTTTGCTGCTTAAGAAATCACACTCAATATCAGTGGCTTAAAATAAGTGATTATTATTATCATGTATCGCTTTAAATGTTAGTTGGGTAGTTCTGTTGATTTGGTCCAGGTTTAGCAGATCCCAGTTGAGTTGCTTACTTTTCTGAGGGTAACTGGTCTATTAGCTGAGGGCTGCCTGGTCTAGGATGGACCCATTTACAGATCCAATGGGGCTATTTGCCAGGTAGGGAAATAGGGGTGGGTGGCACATTTAGACTGTATCTCTTTTCTCATTCAGTGCACTTGCTTGAGGCTTGTTTTCACGGTGGTTAAGCAGAGCTCTAAGGGAGCAAATAGTAGCCTTTCGAAGCCTAAGTTGTAAGTGATATGCGGCCCTTCTGCTTTTATTGGCCGAAGCAAGTTACAAGGCTAGCTCACAGTAATAGAAAGGTGAAATCTCAGTGGGATGAATTGCAAAATCACTTTGTAGTCAGCAGAGATACAGGGAGGGGCATAATTGAGGATATATAGTACTTACTCTGTAACTCTTAAACAGAATCACTGTTAATATATTAATGTAAGGACCAGGGGTAGTGCAGTGGTAACCCGACTGGACACGCGTGGGAAGGTCCTAGGTTTGTGTCCTAGTGTCTCCCTGTATACACTGGACATACGTGTGCCTGTGATTCAAGTTGACTGAGGCTTGGGGTGGATCATGGCATGGGTGCCCTGTTGAGGATGCCTCTCTCTTTTTCTTTGTCCTCTCTCATAGAAGAAATACCTTAAAAAACAATATATGTGGGGACCAGCAGTTAGCGTAATGGCTATGTCGCTGGACTCCCACGTAGTCGACCGCGGTTCGAGTCTCGGACCCGGCGGCTTAAACTCACGCCGGGCGCATGTGCGTGCGTGCCCAAGATCCCGAGAGGAGAATGGAGGAGAAGGGATTGCGGGGTGGCCATCCCCCCTGGGGGGTGATTTCCTGCTTTCTATCTCTCTGTCTCTCTCTGTCTGTCTGGCGAGCGCACGCGTCCTATAGCAAAAACCTCTCCAAAAAAAAAAAACAAAAAACAAAACAAAAAAAACAATATATGTGTGTATGTGTATATATGTTAATATACATCCTTCTGGATCTCCCCAGAATAATACACATCCTATGTTATTGTCTAGAATACATATATTACACACACACACACACACACACACACGTTTTATATATATATATATATATATATATATAAAATACTTTATAATTTACTGTTTTCAACTTTATAATATATCTTGGATATATTTCCATGTCTATTCATACCTAGCTCTTCTACAAAGATTGACTATAAATTATTTCTTTGGCTCTGTCCTTCTGGGACTCTAGGATTTTATTGCTCATTATGAACCAAATTTTAAAAATTGTGAAGTGCATATCGGCAAAATGATAGGAGAACTACTAGATACCCAAGCAGCTCAGAAGTTGAGCCTGTAATCCTGACTGAGCATGTGTGTCAATTTCAAATGTTCAGTGATTTCACTCTTGCTGGTTAGAAAATTACTTATCATTGTTATTATTCATTTTAATGATAACTAAAAGACTTTCTGTCAAAATCCCAGCGATTAACTCTCATTACTTCATGGTAGAATATGCTGATTGTTCTGAATAGATTGCTTTTCTTCTGATTTCCACCAATTCAGCAAATATGCTAAAACTGGAGGGCAGAACAAACTTCTAAGGATAGGTAACTAAGTTGTAGTTAAGTCAAGTGCTCACCCAGTTGATCCCATAGCCATTGAGTTAACAAAGGATGATAGACTGAGGGTTATTGGGCTCTGATATCTTTCCAGCTTTTTGGTTTTGATAAGTTGGTAAAGTCTGAAGAGTTGCACATGTTTCTTCAAAAACTGTCCTCATAGTCCTTCAGCCTGAATACAACTTATACCATAGCAACTGGTTTTGGGAATTTGAATCATCGGTATGTGTGTATGCTATTATTAAAAACATTAAAAATTTTTTAGCTAACAAATATTAGCTAAAGACTAAGGCAGTTGTGGATTTGATAGTAGGTGATTCATTACTAAAACAGTTGCCTTTCGATCTTTCTTTGCTTTAGTATTATCAAAGTTGAGCCATTACTGAGGTTGAGAATGGATCAAAGTAATAGGAACTAAGAGCAAGTGGACTTCTATATCTTCTGTAAGGGACTTTTCATATTCATTCACTTATCCAATCAAATATATTGATAATTTATTGTTTTCTAATCCCTCTTTTGATCTGGGAATATAAATATGAATAAAACACAATTTTTATTCTCAAGGCCTTCCATCTTAGTAGAGGGGGATTGGTAACTGCAAGGTGATTTAAAGAGTCCTATGAACAGGAGTTGATGTCAAGTCTAAAAGAAAGCTAGGATGGCTTACTTAAAAGTCTAAAAGATGGCCTGAATTACATTATAATTACACACATGCGTATTTCTATACTTTTTAAGTATTTTGTATGAATTCTCTAATCTCCATGAAACCCTTCAGTGTGATTATTTTCTTCACAGAAAATATATATGAAGTGGGACCAGCAGATGGCGTAATAGTTACATTATTGGACTTTCACATAGCAACTGTGGTTTGAGTCCTAGATTCAGATGCTTAAAACTCACATTGTGCAGGTGTGTGTTTGTACTCAAAATCCGGAGACGAGAATGGAGAAGGGATTGTGGTGTGACCATCCCCTTGGGGGGGGGGGGTGATTTCTTGCTTTCTGTCTCTCTGGCAAGTGTATGCGCCCTATAGCAAAAATCTCTCTTTGTACAACACATACATATACACAGATATACACATGCATACATACATACAGAAAAGTACTGTATTACCCAGGGCTCTTTAGAGAAACATAACTGGTAAGGGTGTGTGTGTGTGTGTGTGTGTGTGTAAGGAATTGACTCATGCAGTTTTGAGAGTTGGCATTTCTGAAATCTACAGGACATGCCAACAGACTGGAGACCCAGAAATGGTGATATTGCAACTTGAGTTTGAAGGCAGTTGGGAGGCAGAAATTCTTTCTTCTCAGAGGAATTTAGTTTTTCTTTTAAGGCCTTCAGCTGGTTGGGTGAAGACCACCCAAATTATGAAGGCTAAATTGCTTTAAACAAAGTCTCCTGATTTATATGCTAATCACCTCTAAAAAAATAACCTTCACAACATTATCAAGGCTGGTGTTTGATCAAAAAAATTGGTACTTGGCTCAGCCACGTTGACAAATAAAACTGTTCATCACAATTCTCCCCTTGTCAACTTGGCACCCATACATATCTTCTCAAATCATGCTTTATTGCCAAACAAAGACAATAAGGTTATACTTCTGCCTAATATGATGTTAATGTTCTGTTTGCAACTGAAAATACACTAACACTTTTCTCAAAACTGAATGTAAAGTCCTTGGGTGGTATTTACTTTTCTTATTGATATCCTGTCACTTAAATACGATGACATAAAGTTAACAATACTTAAATACTGTAAAGTTGATACATATTATGTTATATAATGGAGATAAAAGACAGAAGAAAATGAAGCTATTTGAATCTGTGTATGTATGTACATTATGTTTGGTTGTTGAGAAAATCATGAAATATTTTCCTGTGCAAAAATGTGTCATGAGTTTCCTAATGACCCAATAAATATGCACTGGAAAGAGAGAGAGAAAATTCCTTCTATAGAAAAAAAAATGACAATCCCTTTTTCTCCATGTCTCCCTCCTTTTCGGATTTTGGACACTCATGTATACTTGCCTGGTTTGCTTCTTATATTCCCAAGTCTAGAACTCAAACCATCTGATCAGCAGCCACGTAGAATCCAGCCACCTTAACAACCACACCATAGGCCTGGCCTCAATATGCTTTTTTTCCAGGACCAGGATTCAATCTGCAGGTAGCCATGTGGGATCCAGCTGTTTATGCACAGGGCTTAATCACTACACTATGGGGTTGGCCTTTTTTATTTTTAATATAAATATTCATAGACATAAATTTACCTCAGTGCACTGCTTACACTGCATCCCATTTGGGTGCAGTTTGGGTATTCATTTTTTTTTTTTTTTTTGGAGAGGTTTTCGCTATAGGGCACGTGTGCTCACCAGGTAGACAGAGAGAGACAGAGAGACAGAAAGCGAGAAATCACCCCCCAGGGAGGATGGTCACGCTGCAATCCCTTCTCCTCCATTCTCCTCTTGGGATCTTGGGCACGTACGCACACGTGCCCGGTGTGAGTTTTAAGCCACCGCGTCCGGGACTTGAACCACGGTCGACTATGTGGGAGTCCAGTGACATAGCCATTATGCTAACTGCTGGTTCCCTGGGTATTCATTTTAATTCATTACAAGATATGTTCTAATTTCTCATATGATTTCTTCCTTGATAAATTGGTTATTTAAGAATTTGTTATTTAATTTCCACACATTTGTGAATTTTCCAAATTTCTTTCTCTTGTTGATTTCTAATTTTATTTCATTGTGGTAAGAGAATATGCTCATTATGACTTCAATGCTTGTAGATGTGTTGAGCATTGTTTTATGGCCTAGATATGGTTTATCTTGGAGAATTTTCCATGTGTACTTGGGAAGAGTCTGTATTCTGCTCTTGTTCCGTAGAGTGTTTCATAGACTTCTGTTAGATCTAGATGGTTTATAGTGTTGTTCATGTCTTCTATTTCTTTTTAATCTCCTGTCTAGTTGTTGCATACACTATTGAAAATGAAGTACTAAAACCTCTGACCATTATTATTGAATTGTGTATTTCCTCCTTCAATTCTTATATATTTTGGGGGCTCTGTTTTTATATGCATAGATGTTTCTCTTTCTGTGTGATGGGTCCTTTAGGGAATATAAAATATTACTCTCAATTTCTCGTAGCACTTTTGTTTTAAAATCTATTTGTTTAATCATGTAGCTTTTTAATGATTGCTCTTTCATAATATATCTTCATCTCTCTTTTTTATTTTCTATTTACTTTGTCTTTGAATTTAATGCATGTTTCCTGTAGAAGTTCTTTCTTTTTCTTTTTTTGAGAGGTTTTGCGTGCATTTGCCAGAAAGACAGAGACAGAGAGAAAGTGAGAAATCATTCCCCCCCCCCCCCCATGGGGGATGGCCATGCCGCACAATCCACAATCTCTTCTCCTTCATTCTCCTCTTGGAATCTTGGGCATGCATGCACACACACCCAGTGTGAGTTTAATCCACCGGGTCTGGGACTTGAACTGCAGTCAACTACATGGTAGTCCAGTGACATAGCCATTATGCCAACTGCTGGTCCCATTTCCTGTAGAAGTTTATAGTTACAACTTGTTTTTTTCCTGTCTGGCAATCTCTTCCTTTTGCTTAGTTGCTTAATGCATTCACTTTTTTCTCAGAGGGTGCATGCCCTCATTGGAGAAAGAGGGAAAGAGGAAGAGAGAGAGAGAGAGAGAGAGAGAGAGAGAGAGAGAGGCAGGCAGACATTGAGAAAACACTCCACATGGGGAATGGTTATGCCACAATCCTTTCTCCACTGTTTCTTCCTCCTTTTGAGACTTGGGCCTGTATATGTATGCATCTGGCATATTTTTCAAGCCACAAGGTCCAGGACTGGCAATGTGCAGTTGGCCATGTGAAATCCAACCACCTTATCCATTGACTGGCCCAACATTCAACATTCAATGTTATTACTATATAGTTGGTTTTATGTCTGCCATTTTATTTTTCATTTTCTATATAGCTCATGTCTTTTTGTTTCTCTGTTCTTTTACTTTTTTCTTTTGGATCAAGTGAGTATATTCTAGCAAAACATTTAAATTCTTTTTATGATCATTTCAGTCTTTATTTTTCACTTATTTTATTAGTAGTTGCTCTAGGACTTACTATGTAAATCTTAAATTATTAGGCTCTACTTCAGATGAATATAAACCTAATTCCAGTGAGATATAGAAAACTTACTTCCACATAGCTCTATTCACTCATCTTTGTTTTCTGCTGTTATTGTTATATATGTTGCAAATCTCAAAATACAGTTTGTACTTATTGCTTTATATTTTATATCTACTAAAGAAAGCAAGTAAACTAGGGGATCTTCAAAAGCTCTGGAAAAAGAATATTATGAAAAAAGTAAGCATGCATTTCAAATGTTTTTGCACCAAAATAAACCTGTCCTTTAATTTCATTTTCCCACAAACCTTTTGAAGTACCCTTGAATATGGAGTGTGTTGTGATAATCTTTCTATTTGCCATTCCTAATTCTTTCTATCTTTTTCTGTGGTGTCATTTCCTTTCTATAATGCAACTTTACTCCAAAACACCATCTTCATGCTGTGAAATATTCTACACTTTCATAAATTACATGCCTACAGAAATACAATTACATACATATTTTTGTATGGTTTTTTAAATCAATTAAGAGGAGAAAGGAAAAAAATAATTATTCATACTGTCTTTTTTTCTTGGAGAGGTTTTTTTTGCTATAGGACGCGTGCGCTCTCCAGACAGACAGAGAGAGCCAGAGCGATAGAAAGCGAGAAATCACCCCCCAGGGGGGATGGCCACGCTGCAATCCCTTCTCCTCCATTCTCCTCTCGGGATCTTGGGCATGCACGCACACGCGCCCGGCGTGAGTTTAAGCCACCGTGTCCGGGACATGAACCGCGGTTGACTACGTGGGAGTTCAGTGACATAGCCATTACGCTAACTGCTGGTCCCCATACTGTCTTTTATAATTATGTAATTACTATCTTTACCAGTACCCTTTTTTTTTTTAATGTGAATTTGAACTATTGTCTGGGATTACTTTTTTCTACCTAAAGAACTTCCATTAGAATTTCCTGTAAGATGGGTTAGTGGCACTCTTTAAATGCCATCTACCACAAATTGTTAGAGTTCTACAAAGCTACTCATTGAACCAGAAGCATATCAACTCTACCCACCACCAACAGATGGCATTAGAGATTACATCAATAGCACCATGAATGCACTTATAATGACCTTGCTTAGAACGGTATCTGTAAGTAGAGGAAATGTCAATACTGCTGGACAGTGTGCTAAGCCAGCCTTCTGGGGAGAGATTCCAGGAAGGTCAGAGGAAGGGAATCTCTCCAGCACGGGCCAAGGCTTCAGAGCTGTCAAAGTGGCTCCCTTGGTTGATATGACCCACAAAACGGAGGAGAGAAGGCTTAGAGCTCTGGCTCCTTCCCAAGACAAAGAAAATATTTCCAATTATGCTGTGGCAGCTTAAAAATAGGTCATATCTACTGTCTCAGTTTTTTCGTAGTGACCCTGTAATCTAAACCAGTTCCTTGCTTTCTATTTAATTTGGAAAAATCATTAAAACAAAACAGAACAAGAACCCAATTAGGAAAGACTTGCTGCATAACAGATAATTACTGCTTTTCCAGAAAATGAGTCTCTATGGATATACCTGGATAGGGAAATGCAGTGCCAAACACCATGGGCCAGGCACTATGCTGGACATCGTCAACAATTTCCCTCTAATGTCGCATGAAAACAACCCTGTGAGTCAGATGTTATTATCTTCTGTTTATAGAAGCAGAATCTGGAGCCCTGAGAGTTGTAGTAACTGGCCTGGGTCACAAAGCTTGTAACTGGAAGAGGTGAAATGTGTGTCTTTGTGTCCCTGGCAGCCTTCGTGGCAGTTGTAAGGGTCAAAACAGTAAATTCAGAACTGCAAGAGCACCCCGTTTGTGCTCTGTAGAGCACTCCATTTTAGGTATAATCTGATGCTAATGTAATGTAAGTACATTCTATTTGATGTC
Source organism: Tupaia tana (assembly GCA_026018925.1). Taxonomy (NCBI): domain Eukaryota; kingdom Metazoa; phylum Chordata; class Mammalia; order Scandentia; family Tupaiidae; genus Tupaia; species Tupaia tana. The sequence goes on from JAKSZU010000022.1 coordinate 26,811,062, forward strand.
ATCCAGGTTTGGAAATTCTAGCATATTAATAATTGTTTTCTGTCCTTCTCACTGATAAAAAGGAAATCATGGTGCCATATTTGCTTTCTCAGTAGTAAAAGCTTAAATTGGGGTCCATTTATGTGTGAAGTTGTGTTGTAGGACACAACTTGAATGCTTTCATGGTAGTATACAATATTGGATTGTCAGAAAAGTCAAGATGCATTTTTGCATAGAAAAACATAGACAAAAATACATCATGACTTTTCCAACGACCTAATAAAGCTAATCAGATATCTGATTGGTGGGTTTTTAAAAGCTGACCTGGTTGATGGGAAATCTTTATTGCATCACTACTTGGTACTGCAAACCAATTGGATTACCTTGGGTAAGTCATTTTTCCTGTTCCACTTCCATTTCTCCATCTGGGAGATAATAGGATTGTACTTGATATTTCTAAGTTTCCATAACCTTAGGACTAAGACATTGCTACAGCCTCAGTAAACCCCAAAAACTTAAGAGAATTGTAACTCAACAGGTCCATGAACTTGTGTTTTACTACTTCCGACAGACACAGTCACAGAACACACAAGCCAATTGCCCGGTTACTTGCCCCATTCACACTCTTTCTCACCAACTTGTGTACTCCTGTTCGAAGGCTTACACTTTGTTACTCTCTCAGTACTTTTCATTTCTGCATTCAAGGACTCACACTCTTCCCACAATATTGGTGCCCCTTTGCTGTAAAACATTACTAGAATGATTGCACTTGCTGTCTTACTTTGAGCCCTCCTGTATTACTGTTATGAGGGCATGGGTCACATTTTTGAACCCCTACGTATTACGTGTTAAAAGCATTTTTTAAATCGATGGTCTCATTTACCCTCATAAGAGGCCTTTAAGGAAGGTACCTTGTTATCCCCATTATTATAGAGATAGAAGATGAAGATCAGAGAGGGAAAGAGGCAGAACTAAGATTAGAACGTAGGCTCTAACACCAGAACCTATGCTGTTGGCCCTGAGGCTGCCTCTCGTGAAAAATGAAAGAATGAGAAACCTCCGTATCACTCACCTGGAAGCGAATCCTAGGGTTGAAGTTTATCTTCCCAAACTACTTTTCAGTGAGGGAGGGACAGAATGAATATTTGAAGGTAATCACATTTGTTTAGCCTAGGATAAGGGTAAAACAGTTAAGAATAATTTCAGGTCCAGGATGGAAGTTATCCGTAGTTCTTAACTAAACACCATCTGTGAAGGCAAGGAGTCAGGGTCAGAAAAAAACAACTATGGTGTTCCCATGGGCAAAAAGAAAGGAAAGCACCCTTCCATCCAAATTGGGGGATCTGAGAATTAAGACCAATAATCCGAGCTTTTGGCTGTCATGTCCTCTGTGCAATTACATTCAATTGAATTTTATATTTAAGGAAACCACTTCAAAATGACTTCAAGGACTATTTCTGCCTTTGAGTTCCTGGTTCTCTGGTGTCACTCCTTTAGCCACAGAACCTTAAAACTGACCTGAGTAGTTCAGTCTGCCCTTCATCCCCTGGCATGCTATGCTTTTGATGGACATACCACGTATTCCAAGTGAGACTATGGAGAGGAGACCCTTGTCCCATCCTACTTCGCTTCCATTCTCTGGGTTGAAGGGAATAGACAGAGAGATGAGCATTACTTGTAGAAAACTCTAAGTTTTAGCTTTTGTGCTCTTATTGTTCATAACTAGTTTGGGAAATAACCTTAAGGAGGGTTGATTACAGTTTTGAAGGGCAGAACCAACCATAGAAGATCATTTTTATGTTAGTATGTTTGTGATGGGAAGCAATGGCAGTAAAGCTTTCTGGTGACTTACAATATTTCTCTGCAGACCACATAATTCGGGTACAGTAACTAGATGGCAGGCTATGTTTTGTGTCTTTGAGTGAACTTGGAACATGAGCAACTTGAATCAAGCTTAGCCAATTCTCACATTGCCAGAATGAATCCTCGGGTGCTATTTTACGCTCTCCCTCAACCTTGGCCTTTTCACACAGGAGGCATGCACTCGGTGGAGATGTTCAGGCTACTCGCTAGTGCTGTTTTTCCAGGGGCGACCTAATGCTGCCGTGTATATGTGAGAAAATGGAGGCACTTATTCAAAAACAAGTAGTAAATATTCAAAATGTATAATGTGTCCCTGTATGTTAAGAAGAGAAACAAAACACAAAAAGTGATAAATAATAGCGTCTTGTATAGATAGTTTTCTTTTCTTTTCTTCTCTCTTTTTTAATTTTATTTATTTTTTTTTTTTTGAGAGATTTTTGCTATAGGGCACATGTGCTCACCAGGAATACAGTGAGAGACAGACAGAAAGCGAGAAATCACCCCCCTCGGGTGGGGGGTGGCCATGCCGCAGTTCCTTCTCCACCATTCTCCTCATGGGATCTTGGGCACGCACACACACGTGCCCAGTGTGAGTTTAAGCCACTGGCTCTGGGACTCAAACCATGGTCGACTACATGGGAGTCCAGCAACATAGCCATTATGCCAACTGCTGGTCCCTAGATAGTTTTCTTAAAGAAAAAAAAATGAAACTAGTTTTAGAATGAAGCACCCAGGGGTTTAAGCTTCTTTTAAAATTCTATATTCAATCATTTTTATATAGATGATTTTATCCATTTTTTTTTTTTTGCACCAAATACAGATGATGGTCCTTTCCTAAAGCTTAACAAAGAGCTATTCTAATAGCATTGGTTTGATTTTATGGATTCATTTAGCTAGAGGAACATGTTTACAATAGTCAAACAGGATTTTATGGAGTAATTAGTGGTTAAAAAGCAGCAGTCACATTTTTTTTTTTAATAGGGGGGGGCTCCAAGTGCTTCTGATGAACAGATAGCTTCCAGTGTTCCTCCCATTCTACTGTATTAGGCCACCTTGAACTCCAGCTGTCATTCCTTATAGGCCCAAATGCTCTTGTGTTCTGAAGTAGAGGTGCCAGTTGAGAGTGACCTGGGTTCAAGGTCATTCATCCTTTAGACCAAGTAAGTCGTGACTTTTGTGTTATGACTTCAAAAGTTCTGATGCTGACACACCTGGGCCTTGAAAGAGGTCAAATACTGCCGTAGTCTTCATCTACTACTCCTGCCTTGCAACTGCTCACTCACAAGCCAATGAAAAAGAATCCTTTCTAAGTAACAGAGCTGTAAGAGAGGGATGGATGACTTCCTTCTACCCTTGGTTCTTTGACTGGGCTACGAATTAAATTAACACAAGGCAGATTAACAGGAGTAAACCCATTTAAAAAGTCAAAACATTTGGCTTTGTTTACAAAACATACATATGTACACATGGAAGTCCCACGAGAATATAAAATTTGAGCAGGAGTCAGGTGATTGAAGCATATGCAGGGTCCTACAGAAAAGAATAGGGGGAGCCTGATGGTGGCGCAGTGGTAACGCCATGTTCTGTGGTGCCGCACCTACATGAGCAGACCGTCGGTTTGCATCCTAAGGGCTCCCTGTACACTCCCGGTGTGTGCATGTCTGTGATCTGGACTGGCTGAGGCTGTGGTGCATTGTGGTGTGAAGGGCCGATTTGGGGTACTTTTTTCCTTTCTTGCTTTCTCTCTATCTCATTGAAGAATAAATAAAGTTTAAAAAGAAAGTTGAAGAATAGGAATTTGGGGTTTCTGGAGTTGGAGTGATGGCACAAGTTATGAGATGGTGTCAGGAGCAATTATATTGTGAATAAATGTTGTCTTGTTGTGCATATTAAAAAGCCTCTCATTTCATGAAAGTTCTATTTTGTAAACCCGTAGAAGAACAGGTGATAACCTGTGACAGTATCTGTCTTGGAGTGGTGTTGACTTCTAGTCCCCTCTCCTGCGAGGAAGTCTCTCCTGTGATGTGAGTGAATCTACTTTTGTTGATAAAATTCCCAGGGAGAAGGTTCATGACAATTGAGTTCCTTTTGGAGGACCTTAGCTGAGCTTTCAGATGAGACCCCAGCTCTGGCAGACACTTTGAATGCTCTCAGATGTTTAAGCATCTCTGTCTCCTGGATAAGCAGCCCCTGGATATCTGACTCAAAGAAACTGTGACATAATACATGTTTTAAACCATACAGTTTTGGGTCTTAAAGTAATATTATCATCTGAAAGTAATATAATTATTATGTCAAATCCTAATCCTCATCCTGTCCTCTTAATTTTGTTCTTTTTATTTGTTTTAAACTGGATTAAGTGGTCCTATATATTTAAAAATGAATTTCATATTTTGTTTTTCTACATTGGCAGGTAGCATTTGTATGAATAATTGTAATTGTAATTTATTTCTTATTTTAAAAGAATCACTTGATTTTATTTATTATTATTATTTTTAATTTGCTGTAGAACAAATGCACTCAGCAGAGAGAGAGAGAGAGAGAGAGAGAGAGAGAGAGAGAATGAGAGAAAGCAAAATGCCAGGTCCAGGACTTGAACAGCACTTAGACATGTGGGAGTCCAGTGCCTCAACCACCATGCTACCCGCTGGCCCCCGTAATTTATTTCTGACTAAAATTGTATCTAATTTTTGACTCTTTCTTGGTCCCCTTTAAAAAATATGTTGAATTATATAAAATTCTTTTTTGCAAGTGAAAGAAACCATACTCATGCTAGCTTAAGGAAGAAAAAGGCTTTATTAACTCATGTGAAAAGTTCAAGGATGTGGATCCTGGTTCAGCATGGCTAGATTCAGGGGTTTAGATATTGGTATTATTACTTAGTGATTCTCCTGTCTCCACTCTTCTCCATTCTTGCTTTCCACACAAATATCTTTCTTTATTCTCAGGCCAATGTTCTTCCCCTATAAGCAGTGATGCCAACTTTAAGAATTTAGGATAAAGAAAAACATCTCAATTCTCTAAAATGTGCCTTGATATTTCCAGAGGTCTTTTATTGGTCTACTGTATCACGTATCTCCTTCCTTGGACCCATTACTGCATTCAGGTTGGAATCACCTCCTCCTCCTCTTTCTCCTCCTCCTCTCCTCTTCCTCCTCCCCCGCTCCTTTTTTCTTTTTTTCAAGAGAGATTTTTGCTATAGGGTACACACACTCACCAGAGAGACAGAAAGCAAGAATCACCCCCCCCCCCCAAGAGGGATGGCCATGCAGCAATCCCTTCTCCCCTATTCTCCTCTCAGGATCTTGGGCACACATGCACACATGCCTGGCCCGAGGTTTAAACCACCGAGTCCAGGATTTGGTCGACTATATGGGAGTCCAGCAACGTAACTGTTATACCATCTGCTGGTCCCAGGTTGGAATATTCTTATTGGCCAGGTTGTACCACATACCTGCCCATGAGGTAGAAGATTTTGACTTATCTGATGGACAACTCCAAAAAAACATATGGATTGGGGAGGAGGAAAGTACTTAAAAGGTAAAAAAAAAATTCTCAGGCAACTGAAAAGTACCAGAGTTTCATTAAGTAGAAAGATAATTTATTTTTGATACTGATATGGTTATTTGTTGCTGTATAACAAATCACCCCAAACTTTATAAGCAGTAATAGTCATGTATTATTGTTGTCCCTAATAGTCCTTTGGACTGATGGGCGACAGCTAGGGGGTCTCACATGGGGTGGTTAAAGCAGCTGCTGTCAGATGGTGGCCAAGCTAGTGTCATCTTGATGGCATCATTGCTCATGTGTTTAGTGCCTAAAGGGAAACCTCAAATAGGGAAATTGCTTGTGTGTCTCTCTTTCTGTTTCACTGTGGTCTCTTTATTATGGTGGTTTCATGATAACCAGACTTCTTACAGAGTGGCTTAGAGCTCCAGAGGTCCATGTCCCAAGAGGAGAATCAGATCTCGCTCTCTCTCTCTCTTAAGAGATTTTTTTGCTATAGGGTACATGGTCTTGCCAGAGAGACAGAAAGTAAGAAATCTTCCTCCCTCCCTTAGGGGGCATGGCCATGCATGGCCTTCTCCTCCACACTGCTCTCAGGATTTTAGGCATGCACTCACATGCACCTGGCATGATTTGCCACCAGGTCCAGCACTCAGACTGTGGTCAGCTTTGTGGGAATCCAGCATCTTCACCACCATGCCACTTGCTGGCCCCAGAATCAGATGTCTTTTATACTATTACACAGAGCCCTTTTCACTGCCTTTTCTTGGCTAAAAGTGAGGCATGTTCAAGGAGAGTAGAATGAGATTCTGCTCTCAATGAGAGGAACATCAAAGAATTTATGAACACATTTTAAAATCATCACATGCAAGTTTAAAACATTTTTTTCTTACTTTATTACCACTTAATTATGAATTATTCCTTAGTGAGGTCAAGATTTGTGTGAAACCGAATGGTGTTTGACAGAAGAAGGTGAAAAAGTCAGTAAATCTAAGGATTGAGGTTTTTAATTTCTGGACTGGAAAAAAATTAAATTTATCATCTTGATCAGAACTCCAGACCCCAGTGAAACAGATGATTTAATACTGAAAAGTTATGCACACACAGTTATCTGTTTGTTTGTTTACTGACTTCAGTAGTCCTCCTAGGGAAAGGAGGGAAGGATACTTGCTCAGTTATGAGCCATTGTATTTCTTATGTATACAGAGAGTTCTGGTTATCTTCAGGGGTTTGTTTTCTTGTGTAAATTATCACTTTTAATTGAGAAAAGATATTCCAAGCAGTAGAATTGCTTTTTGCTCTGTAAATTTGTCTAATCTCTTTTCATGCCATTATTTATAGTTTATTTCCCATGGGTTTCTAAACTTCTAATTGAGTGTGTGTGTTCATGTGCGTGCATGCGTGTGTAAGCGCATCTATGTGGATAATTATAAAAATGTTTCCTTAGCAAAACCAAGGGAGGTAGCCATTCTCTTCTGTTTGAGAAAAACTTTAATGGGTGGACTGACCAGCTGTATTTGCCACAAACTTGGGATTGTGACTTTGGGTAAGTTAAGCTATCGTTACATGCCTCAGCTTCTTTGCTGGGCTACCCTGGAGATGAAATGTACTGCATACAGGAGCACATTCTTAAAGCCACAAACCTTATGGGATCGGCAGGTTGCTTAGTGATTAAGGTGATGACTCCCATATGGTTGACTAGGGTTTGAGTCCTGGACCCAGCAGCTTGAAACTTATGCCAGGCCCATGTACGTGCATGCCCAAAATCCTGAGAGGAGACTGGAGGAGAAGGGATTGCAGTGTGAACATCCTCCCTAGGGAGTGATTTCTTGCTTCCTGTCTCTCTGTCTATCCAGCAAGCTCATGCACCTTATAGCAAAAATCTCAAAAAAAAAAAAAAATCCCTACAAACCTTAGAACTGGAGGTGTTTAGCCTCACACAAAATAAAAGCCTTCCTATCTATGTGTCTCTCCAAATTCCTTCTAAATGTGCCTGAGCCCCACAAATCAAGGTGGACATGGTCAACTTCCTAGTAATTCCCACTGCCTCTGGTCACTGCCATGTGTATTCCCTCTATTGCTGTATGAGTTACAGGAAGAGAAGGGGGATGCAAAGTGGATTTTGGATTTTATGATACCTCTATTTACCTATCATTAAGATTCAGGAAGAGGGTGAAAATCACGTGGGGCTACCATCTATGAGTGCAAAAGACAATAAAACATAAATTTTATGGCAGTGTTTTGCTGCTCAGGACACACTCCCTGCCAGAGGCAAGAGCAGGTTAAAGAACTCAATCTATTAGGTCATCAGGGAAGTCATGACATAATTTTATAAGTTTTTCTATGCAAAAATACACCAGGACTTTCCTGACGACCTAATAAAAGGAACACACATTAATGTGCTTAGGCAAGATATATTGCGAGTTGGGATGGTGGGAATTATAGAGTTTAGATGTGCCTCTGACCATCTTTGAGAACCATTACGTCTTTTGATATAGTAGATGAGCTCACAAATGCAGAGAGAATAACAGGCCAGGCTGACTCCTGGGAAGGGAATCATCTTAGCATCTTTGATTTGTAAACACGGGTCCAAAGTTGGGACAGATCTGAAATCCAGGTCAGAGTCAGTCTTTGCTTTCAGGACTTTACTTATCTACTTCCTAATACAGTGACTAGCACACAGTAGGAGCTCAACAAATATTTGTTGAATGATTTAATTTACCCCCATAGCAAAGGGTAGTAGAAAGAGTGTAGCTGTTAGATGCAGACAGACTTGAATTTCACTCTCAACTCTGCATCTCTTCTTACCTGTGACTGTGTTATGTGTAGTCTCTATACTCTTTCTGTTTTTCTAATTATTTGTGTGTTTCTCTCTACATATTTAAAATGGAAGGGATATAATGCAGAGACTTGCTTATTCAGATAATAAAAGAGAGATTGAGAAGCCAACAGAAGGCACTGAGGCAACCCATAAATCAGCAAGAGCAGGAAGCTTATGCTACCACTAGGGTTGTGGCACTAAGATGATGGCAGAATTACTGAAACCCAGGGTCTGGGGGGCAATTGGCACAAGGCTACCCAAGAAGATTTGGGTTGTGTTTTAATTTTCATAGTTGGCATTATGAAAATAATGAGTTAATTAACTTTTTGAAGCTACCTATGCCTCTGCCCCCAATTTAATTCTAATAGCCTCACTCTATTAAGAATCACAAGACAAGTTTAATCAGTGAACAGAAAGCTTGGTTTATAGCAGATGTTTAATAAGCTTTTCAGCAAAACGAAATTATAATGCAAACATTTGTGGGGGAGGTAGCAGGTTAAGTTGCTATCACCTTGGGGCAAAACAGCTTATAAGGTCCTTTCCTGAACACTAGGAGACAGATGGGCCTGGTAACCCCTGTGACTTCTATTCAGAGGCACATAGAGAGGTCAAAGCTACTTAAAAACATGACCAACCCAGATCTTTTGGCATAATTGAATTACAAATGTCTGGTCTAAATTTTCCCATCTATCTCAGAGGTTTTGCCAGGTAGATAATTCCTTGCTCCAAGCTAAACTTTGGTGTGGGTATCTCATATGTACTTTAAGGATTTGTAACAGCCCTAATCATCTAAGCTCTCCCTAATAAAGGAAAATGAATCCAGTAACACAGAAACTTGAAGTAATCATGAATTAGCCATTGGTCTCACCCAGGAAAGGCCTCTGGGTTTTATTTTATTTTTACTTTATTTTGTCTCTCCCAATAAATTAGGCTTTGGCCTGTTTTCTCTGTAGATCAATCTTTTGGTATTGGTGAAGACATCTCATTTGCTTTATCTTGATTTTTTCAAAAAGGGGTAGAAATGAACTTAAACTATAAGAAGGCATTTTTAAAGGTTAGTAACAGTCTTACTGGGGGCTAGAAGTGAGATGATTTAGATGTATGGATTTTGTTTTCCCTGTGGAGGTGTTTTTGTTTTTCACAGAATTCCTGTTGGCCCCATGTATTTTCTTATAGAAAATGTCCATGCTCAGAGAATTTGTAAGCCTGTGTGAATAAGGGCTTCAATCTAACTCCATTGATATAATCCATAGAATCTAGTAGAGAAGTTTATTTCTGGGAAGAAAAGAAGACAACATTTAAAAATTACAAAAAATATGTTTCCATCTTGTTCCTCACAGTTGCCAAACCCAGTTCTCTCAGGGTCTTTGTGCTTCTCTCCCGACCAGAGCTGTATTCTCCCAGCTGTATCCAGTGAGTCAATCAGGGATCATCGAGATTCCTACTCATACGTCACCTTCTCCGAGAAGCCTTCCTTAACCACCAAAATGATCAAGCCCCTGCTTCTCATAGAGCTGATCCTTCAGCAGGGAAACGACAGATTCATGTCTAGTGTTCAGTATGACAAGAAACAAAGTCAGGGTAAGGGAGATGGAGAATAATGCGGGTAGGAGGGCTTTATTAGCCAGTCAGCAAAGGCCTTGTAAGTTGACTTTTGAACAAAGGTGAAAGCTTGCTGTATGCATTCAAAGAAAAAAGCAAGAGAGCCAGAGGGCTGGATGGATTTAGTGAGAGGGCAAAAGTAGGAGCTGCAATTTGCGAGGTAGCTGATTGTGTATCGGTCATGGAAGCTGTGATAAAACTTCGGATTTTACTAAGAAAGATGGAATGTTCTAGGCTAATTTCCTTTAAATCATTCTGCTTGGTTTAGAAAAATAGACTTCAGAGGATTAGGAAAGGAAGCAGAGAGACCACTTAGGGGGCTCATCCTTAGGTGTTTTTTTGTTGTTGTTGTTGTTTTTTTTTTTTTTTGAGAGTTTTTTTGCTATAGGGTGCGTGCGCTCGCCAGACAGAGAGAGAGACAGACAGACAGAAAGCGAGAAATCACCACCCGGGGGGATGACCACGCCGCAATCCATTCTCCATTCTCCTCTTGGGATCTTGGGCACGCATACACATGCGCCCAGTGTGAGTTTAAGCCACCGGGTCTGGGACTCGAACCGCGGTCGACTACGTGGGAGTCCAGCGACATAGCCATTACACTAACTGCTGGTCCTCTTAAGTGTTTTTTTTTGAGTGACTAGGTAAAGAGTCTTGTGGGAGGCTGCGCAACAGCGAGTCTGCCAAGGTTTCTCAGAGAGCAAACAATTGCCATGATGGGATGCTGCTCGTTGGTTACCAGAAAGATTAATCAAACAGATCGAGTCTAACAAGCCATCCAGGGACGATGAAAACCCTGATATGTCTCTCTCTCCTTCCACAGATCAACAAAATGAAGATGCATCAACTCCAACAATCTCTCCAACAACGTAGAATGGTCTGCCTGGAACGGTCTCCTCCCTTTCCTGCTCCCCCTCCTTGGCCCATTCATTGGCCTTTTAATTGTTTGCTCACTGGGACCTGTTATATTTAATCGGTACATGTCATTCCTCAAACAACAAATGGACTCACTTATGGAAGACCAACACCCCTATACTGGTCTCGCCTGAGGCGCTGAATCGGTTAGCCAAAGACGGGTAAGAGAGTCTGATGAACCCAATAACTGTTCAGTCCTTCCACCTAAGACAGGAGGCCCATCATAGCTATGGGACTCTCCAATGACGGGTAAGAATGGACTAATGGTTCTATAAACGACTCCAACCTAAGACAGGCATGATTCCCCGAGGCCTTTACCTCATCTCTCAAATTAAAACAGAGAAGGGGGATATGTGGGAGGCTGCGCAACAGCGAGTCTGCCAAGGTTTCTCAGAGAGCAAACAATTGCCATGATTGGTTCTCTTCATAAAACCTGACCTTCGAAACCTTGCTCTGATTGGCCACTGGAATCCCTCAGATTTGCATATCTGGCACCTCATGATTGGTCCAAAAGCAACCAATCATAACCCACCGTTTACAACTAATCATGGCCCACTGTTTACAACCAATCACGGCCCACCGTTTACAACCAATCATGGCCCACCGTTTACAACCAATCATAACCCACCTTTTATGATCCACCAACGTGTATATAACCACCATGCCTGGCCCATAATAGCCAGACGACCAGGAATACAACGAAGACGACACAGAAGACCAGGAAGACGACCACCCTGGAGAGCCTGAAGAGCTGAAACACCGCACAGTCTCCAGACGACCCTGAAGAGTTGTAACACTACATCGTCTCCAGACGACCCTGAAGAGTTGTGACACAGCGTCGTCTCCGTGCTGCTCACAACAGACGACGCGACCCTAAAGAGTTGTAACACTGCGTCGTCTCCGTGCTGTACCGTGCTGCCCACAATAAACAGACAACACTGTGTCGTCTCCGTGCTGTGACTCTGTGTCGCTTGTTCCGGCTCTCACTCCTTCCCTCAGGTAACCTGTTTGACTGTCCCCCGGGTCGGGACACGTGGCACCCAAACCAGGTCGGGACAGAGTCTGTATACTTTGGATCTTCCTTTTGGTCTCTGGTGCATATACCCCTAACTGCCACTTCCTGAAATCTGACAAGACTGTCCATCTTGGACCCTAGGATTTATCTGGTTTACCTGTTCATCTGTTGGTCACAGTGGACTGTGACAAGGCCAAGCACAAGGGTTAAAATTTGGCAAACCTCAGTTATTGATACAACCAAAGAATGACATGATCCTGAATAAGGAAAGGTTATACATTTTCTGATGTATTTATTTTAGCCAATGATGTTTTAGTTTCATGAGGCTTATTTAACAGAAGAATATTTCAAGGGGGCAGAGTGGGAGAATGAGCTGCTTTGTTTCTTTTCTTTCCTTACTCTCCTACTTGTAAAAATGTTTGTGAGACGCACACATGACCTGAACCTCAGAAGAGAGATTAGGAAGGAGGAGGAAAAATCGGATTCATCCTTTGAGTCATCTGGCAAGGGCACAGAGGTCCTGAGCTCAAAGGAGGCTCTTCTGCCTGAAATAACTCATTCTGTCGACTCAGCCCCATGGCAGAGAGACGTTTCAAAGCCAAGCTTGTGTCTGGGCTCTAGTTCACTTGAAGGAAACCCCTGGAGTTGATCCTAGCAGAGGCATAATGCCATTGGTTTAGTTTGGGACCCTAAAGCATCAGGGGGGAAGTGTCCATGTGGTGTGAATATTATTTCCAGGCTCCCTGTGGTTGGCAGCCTACCCAGTAGCATCCAGTTACCATGACAACTAGGGGACCACATCTCCTGTGACATCCAATGGTGGCAGAAGGCAAAAAGACCCTGACAAGATCAAGCTATAAAGCTTTTCAGTGTTGCATTTAACTCTGAAGAGTTCACTGTCTTGAGCCTGTTTGAAACAGAAAATGGATTGCAGATGGGCTTACCGGAGTTTGCTCTGGAGAAAATGCCTTTGGCATCTTAGAGCATTCCTGTTCCCCCTCCCTCTTTACTTGTTATCAACTGTTAATGAAATGGCTCGCATTCATCTTAGGTATCGCCTTGAACCCAAGTTGAAAGTGTCTGCAATTCCACCAGGACCAACATTCGAGGAGATAAGAAGATCAGGATGCCAAGACCAACAAATAAATTAAATCTGTGTCATGGTTACTCTGTTTTGTTAACATGGCCTGGTACTCAGGTTAAAATTCATCACATGGAACCTCCCAGGGTCTTAATTCTCACTTAAGCTTTAACATTCCAATATTTCAAGAACTATTTTTCATGGCTTCTTTTGTCTAGTTTCCTTGGGGGTTTCAGCAATTTTCATCATGCTGTGTCAGAAGTCTTTGGAACGTATGATACAGAAACACTTTGTAGAACAAGAATGATCTTTAGGTTGTGAAGGACACAGACTACTATCAAGACTTCATACATTGACCTCAAAATGTCATCTCTGTTTCCATTTCTGTTCGCCTTCTGAATGATGGGGAATATAGATAATAACAAAGAGCAGACAGTAGCTCTATCAGGATGGGACATAAACCAGACATCGGAAGGGGACAGCAACTGGACCAGCCTCTGAAGAAAGTGAACAGGGGCTCTCTGTAAAGTAATCATGATTTACTGACTTCAAGAGTGGGACACAGTCCAATTCAGTCAATCTGGTGATCACATACATACTTTTCAAACCCCTCCTTTCTCGTGGGACCATACATTTACTTTTGATGTGGCTCACTCTTTTTGGATCCTAGTTTTCATTTGGAGCATTTTAGTAATGACTGCTGCCCTTGCACAATTCCAGGGCTCTATGTTCTCATTTTAGGGATGATTTTACCCCCAAGAGGACATGTGACAATGCCTGAGGTGATTTTTGTTGTTATAACAGGAAATATTGGCATCAAGTGATGGAAGCCAAAGGTGTTAAACATCCTACAATACACAGGACATCATGCCTCTTCTCCTGTCCAACAAAGAATCACTCCACCTAAGCTGTCTTTAGTAAGAAGTAGAGAAACCCTGCTCACATGAAGGATCTGATCCCCACCCCTTTTTGTCCTTCACCTCAGGTATCTTATAAGGTGGCCTTGGGAGAACTTAAGAAAGAAAATACGCACGCATTTGCTTTTACTTTCAGAATTTGCTTGATAGTCCTTGTTCCACTAGGGAATTAAGAGTTGTCACTGAGAGCTAGTAGACTTCGTAGTGAAATAAGCTAAGTTTCCTTTCTTTGGGCCTGCCACTTACTAGCTGTGTAACCTTGACCAAGTGACTTAATTGCTGTGAACTCATTTGAAAATTGAGGTGAATAATATTTTTATTGCAGGTGATTAGGAAAATAGAGGGCAGATTCTGTATCAGATAAAGATCTCTATGATCTGGGGAAAATGTGTGTGATATGGAGGCATATAAATCAAGATAGAAATATTCACAACTACAAATAAAAGCATTTGAGAGGAGAAATGCTGAACTCATAAAAAAATTAAAGGATCACTTGGATTATATGATATCACTGGAAGAACTATACTTAGAAAACAAATGTATTTTAGGGAGACGGTACCAACCCATTTAACCTAATGATCCCTGCCTATACCTCCACTCTTCCAAGCTGAGTCCCCAGAAGTGTTTGAGAGGTCTGAACTTCCAAGCAAGTTTCTCTGCGTTCACATGACTAGGGCTTCTAATGGAATTCTGAAAGTGCCTTCAACATGGCTTATGATGGATGTCTGTGATGGAAGGCCCCTGTGGTTTTCATTTTGGACTTGATTTAATAAAAAACAATCATGCTAACAAAAGAGTGGGGTAGGGAGTCTGCTTCTCCCAATTTTCCTATTGTGTGGCCAATTTAATGTTAGACTTCTCAAAGGGCTTTAAAATATAAGACAGCAGGAAAAAACAATTTAATATAGAAACACCAGGGTGGACTAAACCTAAGTAGAATAAATCAGGCATGAAAAGGTAGAATGTCTTCAGGGTATAGGTTTTGCTTTCTTTCCTTTTTTTTTTTTTTTTTTACATTTTAGTGCTCAACAGCACAAAGCCATGGAGTGCGCTGTTCCATGAATGAACTTAACTACCAAGAGAAGGCTTTCATCAGACACACACTAGTGGGCACAAAAGCACTTCTCACCAGAGTCCTTAGTCAGTCTGATTTCCCTGTTGGTTAAATATGATGATAATTTGAGAGACAATGCTGGCACCCCATGCTCAGATGGAAGAAGAAACTGATTACATCATGTGGTGCCCAAACTGATGTGAAATATTAGGTCACCGAGAAAGTCATGACATATTTTTTTTGTTTTTCTATGCAAAAATGCATCATGACTTTCCAGACAACACAATAATTCTCTCACTCAACTGGTATATCTGAAATCCCTTTATAAAATTTTTCTTTGAGTTAAAGCATTGTAGAACTTAGTTAAAGCAGATGCAATATTCTATCTGGAGATGACAACTTGGTGTTTATCAGCTGTAGCTGTATATTAGAATCACTTGGAAAATCTTTAAAAAAATATTGAAAGAGAGGCATTGTATGTCTCCACTTCACATATGCTGACTGACTGTACTCTGGTAGAGACTGAAATACTGGAGGACATAAAAGCATTAAAAATTGTTATGGACACTAGAGACAAAGTGGAAAGAGTGTGGGAGAAAAAGAGCATAGAAAAGGAAATTTGGGAGAAAAATGGTTTATTATTTGTTAATAAGGACGTGTATAGTATTCTCAGCTGGCCTGGACTGAGGTGTAAATCATGCTGGGTAAAGTCTCTTTACAATCTAAATAATGTATAGTGATTAAATGTATAAATAATAATAATGATAAACAAAATTTAAATATTGATGCCAAGTAGTACCTATCAAGTAGCATAATTTTTTTCAAAGGGATTTTTACTATAGGGTGTGTGCGCTTGCCTGAGAGACAAAGAGTGACAGAGAGATAGAAAGCGAGATGTCACCAACCACCCAGGGGGGATGGCCACACTGCAATCCTTTCTCTTCCAGTCTTCTCTCAGGATTTTGAGCATGCATACACATGTGCCCAGTGTGAGTTTTAAGCCACTGGGTCTTTCACTTGAACCATAGTTGACTGTGTGGGAGTCCGTCAATGTAACCATTACCCCATCTGCTAGTCTCTCAAGTAACATAATTTAACTGGCTTAAAGAAGATCTGGGCGTCAGCATTTTAAAAGACTCTCCCACATAATTTTCTGATCTGGAGCCAAGTGAGAACCATAGTAGTAACAATTTAAGCTCTGGTTCTTAGATATTTTTTATTTTTCAGAACATTTATGGATTATCACACATCTTCATTGGTCATAGTGACTTACTTTGGCACTGATTCATGAGACAGAATTTTGAGTTAAGTAGAGGAATAGAGAAACTGGAGGGAAGATAGGAATGGCATGTGGAGCTTGAACAAACTCTGGAATAGTAAATAATCAATGTGGCAGGTGCATTGAGCTATCATAACAGATGCTGCCTAATGCCTGCTCTGCTCTGCCCCTAACTTTAAGAATCTTGGTATTAAGACATTGACACTTGGACTGGTCCCATAACACAGCAAGTTAAGTCCTATGTATTGTGAGCCAGATAGCACATGGCACACTGAGGTTCAAAAACACACTGGTGTGTGGCTTAAAAAACATGCTGGGCATGTGTGCTTACATGCCCCACATCCTGGCGGGATGGAGAAGTGGAGCAAAAAGAACTGCAGCATGACTACACCCCATTGTGGGGTGCTTGTTCTCTCTCTGGTGAGCACATACAATTTCTGGCATTAATAATATATATATATATATATATATATATATATATATATATATAGGAGAGGTTTTTGCGATAGGGAGAACGTGCTCTACAGACAGACAGACAGAGAGACAGAAAGTGAGAAATCACCCTCCCTGTGGGGGATGGCCACGCTGCAATCCCTTCTCCTACATTCTCCTCTCAGGATCTTGGGTACGCATGCACACACACCTGGCGTGAGTCTTAAGCCACTGGGTCCGGGATGCAAACTATGGTCGACTACATGGGAGTCCAGCGACAGCCATTATGCTAACTGCTGGTCCCTAAAATTTGTTTTTTTTTAAATGCTTTGGCACTTACTGATAATTTCACTTTGTGAATTTAATTGTCAACAGTCTACTAGCAAGAACGCACATCAGGAGAGAAAAGGAGGGAGTTTAAGAGTATTTGGGGATTGGGGACCAGCAAGTGACGTGGTGGCCAAGGTGCTGGATACTCCTACATGGCTGACCACGTTTTGAGTCCTGGACCTGGTCTTGCTTTCTCACTTTCCTTCTCTCTCTCTGTATGTCTCTCTCTGGTCAAATTAAAAGGAATGAATGAATAAATAAAATTAAATAATTTTTTAAAAGGGTATTTGGGGACCTATGGCACTGAGTGTATGACAGATGGGAAGGGAAGAGTTCAATAATAAAGCAGAACTAGAGAGAAAGCTAATAGATTTGGGATGTAAATAACAGAAGTTACCAACTTCCCAGGGTTGCCTTGGGTTAGCCATGTTCTTGGGTGTCAAAATGTAGATGTTTTATAAACATAGTGCTCTTTGTAAGAGCTCTATAGATAAACTATCAATATAAAAAATTTACAGCTAAAAAAAAGTCTTCTAATGAGAACTAATGGTTCTCAATAACCTCCCACAGGTCACATAACTACCAAAGTATAAATAGTAGAGCCTGAGTTCTAAACGAGAGGTCACCATGACATTGTACATTATTAAACTGGTGACCTTCTACTTGCCTGTTGGTGACCATGAGCCTTTGTCCTGCAGATTCAATCATCTCTGTTCCCTTGAGAGCCCAAGAATTTCCAGGGACAAGAGCAGTCCTTTTAAAAAACTGTTTCTCCAACCCCAGCTTCAATCAGCATTTTTCTCTCTGAAACCTTCCTTCTGGCAGTTTTGGTCTGTTTGTACAAGGCAAAAGTTGACAATAAAAGTTGGTGTATAATCGCAAGTTCATCCTTAAAAATTGGTGTGTAATTGTCCTCTGACATAGAAAATTTTCCCTGTTCTATGTTAGCCAGAAATGTTCTCAACATTATTCTACCTTTGAATAATTTCAAATTGATCTGAAAAAGTGATGAAATTTGAAACAGATATGTCCTTGCAAATAATCGAGCATGTTCAGGGCTTTAAGATAAAAAATCTAGAAATCAATTTATGCCATGTGCCTTCAGACACACACTAAACTATGGTGATTTATTAAAATATTTGCCAGATATGTCTTTTTCCTTTTTTTTTCCCCTATAAATGCTTAACTGTTCATGGACAAGACTTTCTGGCCAACATTGAAAAATTATATTACTGAGCTGTTATTTATGTGATTTTTGAAGTCAAGAAGATATTTGATCTCACTATCACCATCACTTTCAAAGAAAAGAGGAGTGAATCTTATTTCCTAGCAGTCCACTGGAAAATAAAAAATGCCCTGGTGGCAAAGATGGGCTGTTAGTTAAAGCTCACACTGACTATACTGTGAAACAACCTTCTTTCCTGGTTCAGAATCAGTATTTAATATTTGTACGAATCATTAGTGAAAGATTTTCATATATAGCTTTGAGATAATCTTCCCAGCCCTTCTGAAACTACAGCCATGTTTTTATCTATTTATTTATTTATTTATTTATTTATAAAAATGTGCTTCTTGGGACCAGCAGATAGCATAATGGCTATGTCGCTGGAATCCCCATGTAGTCGACCATGGTTTGAGTCCTGGACCCGGTGGCTTAAACTCACACCAGGTGCATGTGCGTGCGTGCCCAAGATCCCGAGAGGAGAATAGAGGAGAAGGGATTGTGGCATGGCCATCCCCCCTGGGGGGTGATTTCTTGCTTTCTGTCTCTCTCTCTGTTTCTGTCCTTCTGGTGAACGCACACGCCCTATAGCAGAAACCTCTCAAAAAAAATGTGCTTGTTATTGTTTTTGGACATGCAGTGGCATGGCTTCAGTTAATTGTACTCTTCACTTTCTGCCTGTGTTATCATCACTGTTCCGTGAAAAGGTCCTTTTTTGTTCTATTTGTTCATCATTTGTTCCATTTCATTTGCATGTCATAGTCCATTTGTGCAAATGGTAATACTTATTTTTTTAAAGATCTTTTTTCTTATTTTCTACCTTTTTTCTTTTCTTCACTAAGCACTGTGCACTCAAGATTAGCAGTGACCAGTAGGATGTCCACCAGATGGCCCAGTGCTTTCTTCCAAATGATTGGAATTGAGTTGTCTGAGATTGGAGGCATCTTTCCTCTTCCTATTGGATAGGCTACAGAAAACCTCAACTGCTGTCAGCATGAACATGCAACTCCCTTGAATAGCCACTACCCAAGAACAGGCTGCTTTCACTAGTCCTGTGGGGGAAAAATGGGAGTCCTGTGCTCTCCTGGAGCACATTCCATGACCCATTTAGCTGCACTTGATAAAGAGCAACTGAGTGTCCAACAATGTGATGGACCGTTTCTTCCTGGGACTCCTTGTTGCCCATTTCAGATTTATATCATGTGTGACCAGTTCTTGGATTCAACAAAGAGCTCACACGTGTTGTATGTAACCTTTTGCTTCTTTCTGTGATGTACATCTTCTGCTTGCCTAATCTCCTCTCCCTGTAATGGACGTCTAACTTCTTGCCTCTACAAGCAGTACTAAGAACATCCTCACACGTGTCCTCTTATAAACCTTTTGAAATTTCCCCTGGAGTAGAATTACTAAGTCATAGGAAAGGCACATATATAATTTGCCTGAGTAATTCCAGATTGCTCTGCTATGAAAACGTGCCTCTCCACCCCAGGCTGATAGGCCTGGGTTGGATACCTGATCCAAGCTGAGCCTGTTAGATTCCATCTGGAAATGTAGAGTCAGAAACAGGAATCTATCTAATCTTTTGACTTGGGAACCTGCAATCCTGAGAGAGTTGGGAAGGGCTTGTTTCTATCATGCATGCCTTAAGTGGCAGAGAAAGCTCTTCTATAGGGAAAAGATGCAAGTGAGCTGAAAAGGAGGCAAAGCATTTATGGCACAAAGAGGTGTGGTATTATCTGTTGAAGATATTTCGTAGTTTTATCAACAGTACTAGGGAGAAATGTTCCCCTGTTGAAATATCCATTTTGTAAGACAAATAATAATGTGATTGAATGTATGTAAGAAAATGAAATGAGAATAAATAAATTTTAAAAAATGCAGAGAGGAGAGACCACCAAGCAGAAAGATCAAGTGATCTGGAAACTGGTTGTCTCCATCCATTCTAGCTTTCTAGCACTTGGGTTCCACTCTTACTTGCATCCCATTTCTGGCCCCAAAGTTCCATCGGATACCTGTACACCCTCCCACCCCAAAGCAAGATTCAGTGGACTTCTCTTACTTTGAACAAAATGAACTTTTAACAAAAAAGGGGTATATCCTAAAAATAAAAAATAATAAACCTAAATTTGATCTGTAAGCTTTTTGAAGTTTACTAAAACTTGTGTCCTAGACATTTTTGAAGTGTAAATTCTGGTTTTGATCAAAATCCAAGTTGTATCAATTTATTTTTTCATGAGATGCTTCTATCAGAAACAGACAATCAATATCCACTTTTGAACTTCTGTTAAGAAATTTTTTAAAAGACCATAATGTACATCAGAAACTTTGCTTTTTCTAATTGATAGAGGGTGCCTGCATTAGCCAGAGATTGAGAGAAAGGGAGAAAGCACCCCTCCCCCATATGGCATAGTCATGCCGCACCTTCTTCTCCATTTCTCCATCCTGTCAATATTTTGGGCATGAGTTCACAAATGCCTGGTATATTTCCTTTGAAGTTTCTGAGCAAGGATTCAAACTGTGATCTGCCATGTGGGATCCTACTCCCTCAACCACTAGGCCACAGGGCCAGCCCCATCAGAAAAGGTTTTAAAAGATCAGGAGTCTATAGAAGTGAAACATCGACTAACTAATGTGAAGACAGCTCTTTTAATGTGTGACTATCCCATAATCTGGTTGACATCTATAGGCATAGTACATAAAAAAATTTAAAAAATTATTTACATTTGATCACTGTACATCTTTATAGTGTACAACATGGTTTTTTCCAGCACAAATACAGTGTATGTTAGTTAAGTCAAAGGGCATTACCATATACATTATAATCAGTAGATAACTTTTCAAGTACATATAACATTAACTACACTTTTCTCATTAAATATTTTGTGCCATAGAATATAAATGGCATTTCTGCCTTAACACTGTAGGCATTTTTTGGTCAACTGATGTTTCTCCTTTTCCTTACACTAGACTATTTGGGTGGGCTATGTTTAAGTTTGGGTGGTCATTGGTTGACATAATGTCTTTTTGCAAGGGTAGTTACAAAAAAAAAAAGTCTAGTTGAGTTTTATTTGAGGGAAAAATTCAGTGTTGGGTCAGATATATGGCAGTTAGTGAATTTAACATCATTGAAACTGGGTGTCTTTTTTATGATCAAGAAGTGTATGGAGAGCAATAGAAATTCTTTATGGAAGTACATTAAAAAAATTGATGTAATGCCAAGATACCTTCTCTCCTTTTGGGTTTCAACAACACTAAAGGTAAACGCAGCTGTTTCCATAGTTTTATTAAGAAAATGTCTTTCCCTATTCTAAGTTAGTTGTCAGATTGTTCTTTACTTCATTGAGACTACTCCTCCACCCCCCTATTATATCCTATCTGAGAGTTGTTTCATCTACACAGTTGCCCAATAATTTTATCTTTTCTTTCCCCCATTGTGTTTTTCTTGGTCCCTAGCCCATCTGTTGTGAATCTCAGATAAAATATAGTAAAAATTTAAATTTATGGCTAGGGAAAATCAGAATCAGATGGTTTGCAGTAAAAGGAAAACAGAGATTTGGAATAGCAAAAGTCTAGCAAAATCACATGTAAACCTAAATATATCAAAGTCTCTGCAGAACAGAATAAAGAAGATAAGTGAAAATGACTTTGTGTTTCCATTTGAACTTTTCTACATGGGTAGTGCATAGATCAGCAAAAAACTGTTGAGGTTTTTGGAAAGCAACAGCCAAGGTCCTGTGGGTTTACCAGAAAGGAACTTATTTTTAATTTTTTTTTTTTTTTACAGTTTTTATACTCTTACATTCCCATGAAGATGAAAGGCAGACTTTCAAAGCCACTATTCTTTGGCTCCCAGGAAATGTTTTTGTGTTCATACTATTGTTACACAGTTAAGCTTCTTTCTCTTATTTGAACAAATGAAATGCTAGGGTTATACCACATGCTTAAAATTTAAATCTCTTTTAGTCATTTAAATTTTGTGAAATGAATCAGAATAAATGATTGAGAATATTCCAGTCTCTGGCTTTCAGATTATGGGGACTTGGACTTGCATGGATGCTCCTTCTTCCCTGTGAACAGAACTTGCCTTCTGAAAACAGGACTTGGGGGAGAGACTGTTGTGGCCACCTGTCAACTGCCAAGCTCTCCTTTGTCTTTGAGAGCATCTTTGTAAGTACATGGGGTTCCGGGCAGTAGCTTCCTGGAATAGTCTCCTCAAAAGTCTGAATTAAAAGCTATAAAAAAATGAGCAGATGTTTTTCTTGGTCAACCTAAGATTTCAAAATTTTTAAGAATGTCAGTGCACTCTCCACAATTTCTTTTTTATTAACTTCTGGCATAATTGACATGTTACGCTATCTACTCGGCCCCCGTGTGAATTTTGTAATGTCTGTCTGAGAGGACAAAGGGCACCTAAGGCTGTGCATCCATCCATTAACAAAAGTTTATTTGGTGCCTTCTATATTGTAGGCACCATGTTACATGTTGAAAATGTAACCAAGCGTTAAATTATTGAAAGTCTTTGCTGTCTAGGAATTTAGAGTCTGGTGCAAAAGAAAGGCATTACTTAAGCAGTTCTATGGACGGACTGCATAATTAGAAACACTTAGAAACATACATAAGCCCCATAAAGAAAATAAACTAGCTCTAGACTGGGGAAAGGAATGTGGTCAAAGAATCCCAGTAGGACAGTTGAGCTAGGGTCTAGAGAAGGAGGAGGTGTTAATGGGGAAGAGGGACATGACAGGATGCTATCGACTGAGAATAGTGAACCCAAGGCTACATGACACCAAAGGCTTGGCACAGCCACAGGACATTCAGAGAAACTGAGTGCATGGGGAGTTAGCTCCAGTTGAGGATCTGATGCGCATTGAGCATCTCTGCAAAGGCCTCATAGACCAATTAAGGTTTTTGCTTTGTGTCCTAAGAACCTTGGGAAGTCATTGAAGGACATTAGCAGAAGGCTAACTGCTGTAATGTGGTAGATGTTTCACAAAGGACACTAGCTCCTATGTGGAGAATAGAGGAGTAAAGAGTGAAAGGGAAGCAGTGAAACCAGCGAGAAGGGTGTTACTGGGAGAGTGCAATGGCTTGAACTTACATGGCAATAGGGCACAGCCAATAGATAGAAGATAGAATTGATAGTCCTAGGTGATGGCTCAGGTGATGGGGAGAGAGAGACTGGACTATTGTCAAGAATAACTTCTAGATTTCTGACTATGCAGTAGGAGAGGTGGTGGTTCATGTCAGTGAAATAGGTTATTATGGAGGAGGAACAACCCTTCTGTATCCTGGTCGTTGGTGTTGAGCAGCTTTCCTTTCTTTGCCTGTATATAATTTCTAAGTCAATCTGCACTGAGCTACAATTTGAGAAAATGTAATGTATAATGTGAAAGGTGACCAGCTGCAAAAAGAACAACAAAGTTTTGTGAAACACTTGTTAGGTGCTAGGCAATGAGTTAAATATTGAGATTCCAGTAGTTAGGAAACTTAGACATATTTCTGCCTTTTTGGAGTGCCCTGTCTAATAAGATAGATGGACAATAACTAATGAATTATTTTTTTTTCTGTAATAAGTGCCATGAGTGTAGGACAAAGTGCTTAATCAGCTCTGGTGGAGGAATAGGGTCAGCATAGGTGCCCAAGGAAGTGTTCCAGGGAAAGAGCCATTTATGGGGAGACTTCAGTGTTCAGTTCACAGTGAGAAGAAGAAAAAATTCAGGAGGAGGAAATGAATTCCAGGAGGAAAATTTTATAGGTCCCAAGGTTAAAAGTGTTTAAAGAACTGAGAGAGATGTCCTTCTACCTGGTTAAAGTGGGAGAGGCAGTCAGGGAGACAGTGACTTATGGTGGGAATGGATACAGTCCGGGTCTCAGCAGATCAGTGCTGGTAGCTTCCACTTACCCAGGCATCTGAAAGCTACTTTTTTACATCCTCTTCCTATTCTTTAAGACTCAGGTCAGACAAGAGGAACTACACTGGGAGAGGCATGGTGCAAACAAAGCAAAAATTGTCAAGGGAAAGGAGGAGAGGGACTACATATTGCTGGGAGCAAGAAAGAACATTTGACTCCATGTTTCTGACTCAAGCCCTGATTTGTCAATTTTATTTTTGTATTGGACACCTTGGTCTGGGATAGCTTTATTTGATTGTTCTTTATTTTCCTATTAGTTTTGAGCAGAGATACACACATTTCCCATATGGTAACCAGCTTCTTCAAGTTATTCACAGCAGGTTTTTCTCCTTTGTCCTTAGCTGATTGCCTTCTCTGGATGATGAGGCTATTGTTCTTCTCCTGGATGAGAATGCGATTAAGATAGCTCATAAGGGATAAGATGGGGGCCAGCAGGAGGTGTAGTGGTTATGGCACTGGACTCCCACATGTATGACTACGGTTCAAGTTCCCGACCTGGTGGCTTGAAACTCAACGCCTGTTGGGTGCACCCAGAATACTGAGAAGAGAATGGAGAAGGGATTGCAGTGTGGCCTTCTCCCTGGGGGATGATTTCTCACTTTCTCTGTCTCTGTGTCTCTGGCATGTGCACATTTCCTTTAGCAAAACAAACAAAATTCTTAAAAAAACAGTCATCTTCAAATAGTGTTGTGGTACTATATACTCTGCCTGCTTTCTGTTCTAGCATTTATTCTGATACAAGGATAATCAATGATTTTCTGTTCTTCTTATTCTTATTCTATTTTTTGTTTGTTTGTTTTGCTATAATGTCTCAAGCCTCCTCTCTAAGCTTTAGCTCTTTTGCCCTGCCTAATCAGAATATCCTTTCATCGTGCTGTAAGTTCCTTCTGTGGGGTTGCAAGAAAAATAGCCCTCAAAAGAGCTCTGCTTCATTTAGTAACTTGCTTGAAAGAAAGAAAAGTATCCAGGAGCATTTTAATCTTTTCCCATTTTCTAGATGCACTCAGCTGAACATTAATTTGAGGTATTTCTTTAGAAAGGAGATCATAGATTTCTTATCTCAGTGGCTTTCCTGATCATTTGAGTTGTGTGCACGTTCTCAGAGCAAGTGTTTCTTCTTGGGTGGTTCTGGGGACAGCATGATCAGTTGTATCTTGGAAATGTAATAATCTCCCACTTGTACACTTCTGATATCACAGATGTTCAAGCAATTGCTTTTCTCTGTCTGAAGGCAGGAAAACATAAATAGCTTTTAGATTTGTTTCATAACAGATTAGGAATCCTAGACTTTTTTTTTTAATTACTGTGTGTATGTGTCCATGTGTGCATGTGTGAGTATGGGTGTGTGTTTGGGAGGAGGCAAAGGAGACACAGGACAGGAAATACGGAATTCCAAGTTAGAACACTGGCCGTGTCTGTCCCCAGATTATCCTGAACACATCAGCTCACTGCTCCAAACTCAGTTTCTTCATCTGTGAAGTGGAAATAATAACCCCCACCTATCTTCACGAAGGTGCTGGCTTGAGGATATGAACAAATGCTTTATACACATGAAAAGATTGTTGTTAGAATTACTGCTTCTCCCTCTAAGGATTAATCGTTCCTTCTTTGGTTCATTCATTCAGTAAGGATGAGAATGATATGGCCTGGCTTGCTGGTGAAGAATGAATTGGAAGGGAACAAAGAAAAGGTGAAAGAACTGTACGGTAGAGGCTACTGTCACCAGGAAAGACATGGCGGTGTCCTAAATCATGGTGGTGACAGAGAAGGTTGGAGCAAGGTGGATGAATACAGGATAAGGTAGAGTGGATTGATTAGATTGATTAGAAGGGAGATAAAACTCAAGCTTAAATCATTAAAGAGCAAGATGAATTCCTGAGGACACATATGTAGAAGAGTATGCTCTTGGAAGGAGTAAGTCAGCGAGGCTTAGGTAGAAACCACTTCCTGTTTTATTCTGTTTGTAGTGCCTGAAACCATACATTTAGAAAGTCAAAGAAAAAAGTTGTTTTCCGTGTAAAAGATCAGAAGCCACCAAGTTGATATTTTTTTTCATTCTGAGTAACACATGAATAATTTCTGTCTCTAATAACTTCCAATTACTTTGAACCAATTTCCTAGGAGGTGGCAATAGCAACCTCAATACCCTAAAGAAACATACACTTTCTAGCAATGTTCAAAATGACTTTTATGTTTTATTGAACAAAAGACTGACTTAGGGGAAAATTGTAATGTCTGTAGAGTATGTTAAGGCACGACTTTCACAATGGGATTACTAACACGTTTATTTTGCTGCTATACATTCTTTGTTGACAGAATCAGAATAAACATATCAGTACTAATCTATGCAATAAAGCCTTATGATAAATCTGCATAATGGCGATAGGTCTGTTGTCTAACAGACTTCTTCTCTTTTCAAAACATTGCTGAGTGACAAACGTACATGTGGATGTGAGTTACATGGTTGAAAATTGCACCACAAGAGACAACACTTTAGAGACTGTGATTGAGTTGAATTAGCTGCAATAAGTGTGCCTACTTTCATTATGTTCTCTACTTCTAGATCTGCTAGTACACATTTTTTATGTAAGAAGTTAATACCCCATAATTATTCTATCTAAATAAATGAAAGATACACATTTATGCCACTTTTCCTGAGCATGCTACTTTACATTATCTGGGTATATTTTGGGGTAATCATTTTTTAATATTTATTAATTATGCATATGCTAAGACTTTGTTTTATTATATGCTAGATATTATTCTAGACATGAGGACTCATGGAGGACTGGCAGGCAGTACTTCTGCTCTTCTGACTGGGGAACACTGACACTTACTGCCAAATGAAACATGTAAATTAAAATAATAATTATAAGTTGTAACATCATGCACGATCTATATGTTGTGAGAAGAATTTGGACTTTAGTCTAAGTATAATGGCATAGCCATTGTGAAGTTCTGGGCAAGGGAATATTGAGACCTGATATAGACTGACAACTAAAATTTTGCTACTGGTTGAAGAATAGATTGAGCAGAACAGAATAGCTGATAAGCACAATAAGAGAAGATCTACATCAATTGTCATTAGAGAATGCAGATCAGAACTATAATGAGATACCACAGTGAGAGATTACATCACATCCACTAGGAGGACTATAATCAGAATGACAGATAAAATAAGTGTCGGCAAGACTTTGGAGTAATTGCTGGTAAGAATATAATATAGTGCAGCCACTTTGCAAAAATAGTTTGTCAATTCCTAAAAAAGTTAAACATAAAGTCAACAATATGCCTAGCGAACAGGTCCAGTTTGCCATAAAACGCACTATAAAAACTTTATAAACCCCCTGGAACCTGAGCAGTGTGAAGAAGAGGCAAGAGCAACCCTCGGAATGACCAAAGCATGCGCGCCGCTGCATCCCCAGCGTCCAGCGCCTACGTCCCGCCATTGTCACCATCATGCCCAAGAGAAAGGCTGAAGGGGATGCAGCCTTGGAGATAAAGCCAAGATGAAGGACGACCCACAGAGAAGATCTGCAAGGTTATCTGCGAAACCTGCTCCTCCAAAGCCAGAGCCCAAGCCTAAAAAGGCCCCTGCAAAGAAGGGAGAGAATGTACCCAAAGGAAAAAAGGGAAAAGCTGATGTTGGCAAGGATGGGAATAACCCTGCAGAAAATGGAGATGCCAAAACAGACCAGGCACAGAAAGCTGAAGGTGCTGGAGATGCCAAGTGAAGTGTGTGCATTTTTGATAACTGTGTACTTCTGGTGACTGTACAGTTTGAAATACTATTTTTTATCAAGTTTTATAAAAATGCAGAATTTTGCTCTACCTTTTTTCTTTTTAAGCTATGTTAGCACACAGAACACTTCATTGTTGTTTTTTGGGGAAGGGGTATTTGTCACTAATAGAATGTCTCTGAAGCTGGATTGATTTGGACAACATCTCTCCCTTCTAGTTTTGAGAGACTTCCTCTTGGCTCCTGAGAGGAGGGATTCCCTGACACACACAGCCACCTTGGCACAGATGCCTTGTGGTGTGGAAAACTTAACATTTGCTTTTATGTCCTCTCCCTCTCTGCCTTCAGCATAGACTTAACTCCCTTTAACCAGAGACCTGTAGGAACCTGATCACAGAAAATTGGTTATACCAGTATATCAGGCAATCTGGACTTTCCAATGACATTGCGATGGCATCCTTCAAAAGAGCAGCAGTTCCTTTATTGTTGGATCTTCAGGTTAATAATTCTGCCATTTTCACTTCCCAAAAGTCAGGGTTGGCTCGTGAAAAGTTGTTAAACAACATGCTAAATGTAAAATGTCAACCCTCGCTCTAAACTTTCCCTGTTCAGAACATCAAATGAAGACTTCATTGGGTTTTATAGTGGCTTTCTGATTTTGGTAGTCCATTGAAGAGGGGAGTCTGAAAGTTGTTGTATACTGTTAACGATTGTCTGCCCATGTCCTGCCTGAAATACCATGATTGTTTATGAAAAGTATCTTTAATAAAGCTGGATACAGTTTGGCTTGGAAAAAAAAAAACAAAAAACAAAAAACAATATGCCTAGCAATTCTACTTCTAGATGCATATCTGCTTCCCACAAATGAAAATATATGTCAACAGAACACTTGTTCACAAATCTTAAGAACAGATCATCCATAACAGCTAAGAAGTGGAAGTAACTCTAAAGTTCATCAGCTGATAAATGGGTAAATAAAATGTGGCATATCCACACAATGAAATATTATTCAGTCTTCAAAAAGAATGAAGTTCTCATACATGCTGTAACATTGAATGAACCTCACAAACATTAAGCTAAAGAAAGGAAACCAGTGAAAAAGACCCCTTATTGCAGGACTCCTTTTATATGAAGTCTTCAGAACAGGCAAATCCATAGAAATAAAAGGTAGATCAGAGTTTGTTGGGGCCTGAGAGGTGGAGCTAAGGGACGATTGCTAAAGGTACAAAATTTCTTCTGGGGGAGGTTATAAAAATGTTCTGAAATTTGATAGTGATGATAGTTGCAAAACTGTGAATATATTAAAAACCAAATGAATTGTGCAGTTAAATGGATGAATTGGATAGTATGTGGATTGTATCTCTTTAAAAATGTTAAGAAAAAGAGAAATATAAAAAGATAAATGAGATCGAAGACTAGTATGTACATGGATTACATGGCTGACCCCTCTTCTTGCTACAGGTCAGAACTAGACTGGCCTTGGAACTGCTCCTAGGGAATGGATGTGCCAAATACCTAAATACCAGCTATCAAGATTCCCTCCACGTCTCCCTCCATATCCCATATGCAAGCCCTACAAAGTGACCTGCCATTTCTCCCAACCAGTCATGTGCTTTTACTTCTACTTGTCTTTGCTTGGGCTCTGCTATGTTTTTCTTTTCCTTCTCTTTCTGTTAGACAAAAAGTTCACTAATTCTGTGAGCTCAGTTCAAATTCCTCCTTGACATTTTCCTTGGTCACCTGGCTCTGTAACACATCATTCTTATTTTCTGTGGTTCTATTACATGTGACTTGTGCCTCTGCAAGATCTTAGCCATATAGCATTTCAAAGACCCACTTTAAGTTAGCTCTTTCCTTCCCTCTCTTTTTCTCTTCTTTCCTTCTACCCTTTTTCCTTTCTTTTTTCTTTCTCTCCAGCCCCCAGTTCTCTCTCTTCTTAATTCCTTTTTGACAATGAGAGGGAAGATTCTCTGCTACTTTAAAATCTTTCACCTTCTTCCCTCTCTTCTATTATAATAACTATAGAGCTAGTCACAATCGGTTTCCTAAGGCTGGTGATAATATGCATATTCCTCTTAAAGAGTTTTAAACCTTATTCTCATGATAACATTCCCCTCACTCTTTGCAGGACATAAATTTTACTGACAATTTTCAGCAGGATAGAGCAATCTTTTCATAATCCATTCAACGAAAGTTTTGAATAAATAGTTGCTAAGAACCTACTACGTGCCAGTCTTTAGTTCCTAGGGCAATTGTAGGGAATGAAATAGTCTAAGGACTTTGTTATATAAGATCAAAAAATGACAAGCACAGTTCAAAGACTTAAATTGGGTGATGTGAGAAACAGTAAGTGAGAGGCAGCTTAAGATTGGGTGTGCAGTGGGGCTAGCAGGTGGTGTGGTGGTTAAGGGTGCTGGATTCCCAGATGGCTGAACATGGGGTTTGAGTCCCAGATCTGGCAGCTTGCTTTCTCACTTTCTCTCTCTCTCTCTCTCTCTGGTGAAATTAAAATAAATAAATAAAGTTAAATAAAATAATTATTTAAAAAAATTGAGTGGCAGGGAAAGTCTGTGTGGAGGTGGCATTTGAACAGTGAACTGAACAACCAGGAGGAGCACAAAGGCTTTCCTGGCAGAAGGAACAGCTCACACATAAATTCTATTGTCAGAAAGTGCATGGAGTGTTCAAGGATCTGAAGAATGTTTGCTGTGACTATCGTTCCATGTGCAAGAGAGAGAGAGGAACAGATGCAGTTGAAACATTAGGAAGAGGCTAGTTCTTCTGTGGATTTGCATATTGATATGAGACATTGAAATTTTTCTAAATTGCAAGGGGAAGCCACTAGCATTAGTCTGTAAATGGATTGGGTTTGGGGGATTTCATGTGTCTAACTCCCCTCTTCCCCCCATAAAGTAACATTAAGGCCAGAAAGTGGAAAAGAAGAGTTTTTAGAGGAGAGTTGAAGGTTTTCACTATAGCTGAGCATCTAAGTGGTAAACAGCAAGACACGGAAAATATTGGACTTCATGTGTTTAAAAGATAACATCTAGGGACGCTGTTGCCAGAGGTTGCACAGTAAGTACCATGGGTTTCACATTTCTTCCTAAGTCAATTCAAGCTTAAAGGCAATAGGAAAGGATTCTTTTCTACTAGAAAGAGCTTTTAAAGCCCTTCCTATTGCTTCATAGAAAAGAATGTGTATCGTATAATTGAATAGATAAAAAATCCTGTTGGTTAGAGAGACAAACTGTAGTTTCCTGTATTTCCAACCGGAATTTGAAGAAGTGTTTTGGAAGAAACAATGTTTCCCAATAGAAACCCTTTAAACAGATCAAAAGCTGTAGTAATGTTTATTTCTATTGGATATTGGGAATTCCATTCCCAAGAATTCATCTTAAGGAATAGGTCATAGATCTGTGCAAACATTTATCTCCAAGGGTATTTAATCATTAAAAAAGTAGTGAAATTTGGAACCTTCCAAGTAGCAAATAATAAGAGAGTGGTTAAATAAATACTCCTGTGCCATTTAGTATTCTGTATTAGGCACAATAATGTTGTAGAAGAATATTTAATGGTAAGAATTTTTTCCATGAATATGGTTAACTGAGAAATATCACACTTTCCCCACATAATTGTTGGTTAGATAGAAAAAAATTGGTTACAAAATTCTATGTGCCTGTAGGAAAACTTCTCCAAAATGTTAACAATGGTTATCTTTGAAACGCTGGATAACAGAAGATTTTAAGCTTTCACTCTTTTAATGTGTATTTTTCCCTTTTAATCTATTTTTTGACATTTCTAAAGTGGATGTTAGTAAAATACTAATAAAAGAAATCCACAGGGCAGAGCTGAAGTGGCATAGAAAGAAAGTGCTTCTACCTGATGTCAGAGCCACATGGAAAGAAAGTGCTTCTACCTGATGTCAGAGCCACATGGAATGCCTGGGTTCGGATCCAAGGTCCAACCAGGACATGTTGGGCATGGAGGTGCGTGCCTATAATCCTAGTTAGCTTAGAGGCTGGGGTGGGAAGATCACAGATGGTGCAATTATGTTGAAAATAACTATCTCCCTCTCTCATTCTCCCTCTCCTTCTCACATTGAAATGAGAAGAAAAAAAAAAAAAACTAAAAAAGACGCTAAAAAATTAAGGGATTTAAAAAAATCTCTTAATCAATAATTAATTAATACAAATGACTTAAGATTTCTTTGTGCCAAGGACTAAATGCTTCAGCTTATTATAAATAAATGTATTTAAGGCTTATAGCCATTTTCTGAGACAGGCACTGATATCCATACTGTTTATTGTTGACAAAAATTGAGGCACAGAGATGTTGTAATATATCCAAGTCCCATACTGAGCACCTGTTGGCATTGGGTTTAGAACCACAGTTCACCCCTTTAACTATGATGTGATACTTCCAGCAGATGCCTAACAGAAAGTGAAAATCTCTCCGTTGGCAGAGGTAGTATGAGAACTGTTTTCTCAAATTCATTGGTTAGAGGTTATCACCAATTTCTCAGTGAGGAATAGCTAGAGAACAGGTGTTTTTATTACTATTTTCATAGAATGTGGATTTTCTTAGAGAATACAGATTTCATCATGTTCTACGAGCCTCAGATTTTGTCATTGAAGAACACATCTCGGTATTCTCATATGTAGATATTTGGACAAGTGAATCACAGCAGACTTTACAAGTCGAGATTTTGACATCTCCACAGTAGGAAAAATCAGGTAAGCTGATTTCACATAATTCCGTCTTTGCTAGATTTTTTTTCTGAGATTGTACTGTAGTGCACCACCTCTGCTTAACCGTGTCCTCACTGTGTCAGTTGACTTGGGCTAGCCCTTGTCAAGTATACTTTTTATAAGTCTAGACCTTACCCCTGAAGTAAAAGAACACAGCAAGAGGCATGAAAAAATCATTTTGCAGGTGGAATGAAGCTGGAATGCAGTTCAGGAAGTGGCATAGTGAGCATTGCCGATAACTGACAGCCGCATGTATCATGTGGCATATATTATTAATGAGTGCTTGGTGAGTGCCAGGTATTGTATTAAGTACACATAATACATGTTATTCCCATTTACTTCTCTCCACACTCTATGAGCTGAGTATTATCATTCTCCTCACTTTATATAACAAATAAAGCTCTTGTGTAGAGAGGTAAATTGTTCAAGGTCATGCAGCCAGTACCAGCCAGTCCTGGTGTTTTTGATCACAAGGCTATCAATGTGCTTCCATAGTGGCATCCTTCACAGCCACTATTGTATCTCTGTTCCTTCCCCAAGTATAAATTCTTAAATTACTGTTTTTATTACTCTTATGATTTTACTTTGACTAGATAATAAATAAATTAAACTTTTGTCTTCTTGTGTACTTTCTACATTGTTTGTGAGAGAAAGAATCCTATTTTACAAACTCCCTGTTGACATGTCTGTGTTCCTTCAGCTGCCCCGGGGGATTTATGACTCTGAGTTGCACTGGCAGAGAACGTGATGTTTCTCCACAAGGGGTCCTGGGAATAGTCTGATCATCGTAAAGTGATTTCAGTAGGCACTGAGTCAGAGTGGCTGGAAGCCTTTGGAATCTGACAAATTCACACCCTTCTTTCTTAACCTGTCACTGGGACTTACTGTGGGTATTCCCAGACAACATGGCTGACATCCCAGTTTCTCTGGCATCCAAAAGTGACTGAAAGCCTTTCTGGCTTTGCATCTCTCTAGCCTGTCCTCCTCCGTGCAGCATCTGTGGCTGTCACCATGGGAAGTGTCTGTCATTGCCAGAGGATTGGGCTGTCTTTTAGCCTTCTGAGAAATCAGAGCCGTGTGGCTGGGACAGCCCCTCCATCTCTGCCCACTGTTTGCCAGAAATCCCTAACCAGTTGTCAACATTTACGCTGCTTTTCTTCAAATTGGACATTCCCACCAATGCACTGTCACTTCATCTTGGATAATCGTCATCTAATTTTTAGCATGACACCTTCTCCCTGGCCCTTCTGTACCAGTCTTTGCTCTCATATTGGTCCTGAAAACGATGCTTTCTGCAGTCTAACACACTAGGTGATTTGGGCATTTATAACTTCACTTTTGGTATTGCCTTTCTCTCTTAGCACATTTGCCAATGAATTACCATGCATTAAAAAATATAGTTCTTGGGACCAGCAGTTAGTGTAATGGCTATGTCGCTGGACTCCATGTAGTCAACTGCGGTTTGAACCCCGGACCGGTGGCTTAAACTCACGCCAGGCGCATGTGCATGTGTGCCCAAGATCCCGAGAGGAGAATGGAGAAGGGATTGTGGCGTGGCCCTCCCCCTGGAGGGTGATTTCTTGCTTTCTGTCTCTGTCTCTCTCTGTCTTTCTGGCGAGTGCAAACGCCCTATAGCAAAAACCTCTCAAAAAAAAAAAAGTTGTTCTTAACACACACACAAAAAATCAATGCTCATTTTTAAAAAATCATTTTTAAAAAGAGGAAATGAAAATTACTGCAATCAAAGTAGTCAGAGATTGCTAGTGTTGACATAAAGGTGTCTTCGTATCAGCACATGTATTCCTTGCTTGATGCATAGAGGGTATAGCTATACAGTTGTGAACAATTTATTTTAAAAATTGACTACAGGGGAGCCAGATGGCCTGTAGTAGTAAAATGGAACTTTCTTCAAGAAGCATGTAGCAAGGTTGCAGATGCGTGTCTAGAGACTTCCCCGAGAACGTAGGGCATGTGTGTATCCATGATCTGGGCTGGCTTACGCTAGGGCTGGATTGCAGTGTCAAGACCCTGTTGGGGAGTGCTGTCTCTCTCACTCATGTAATAAAGAAGTAAACCTAAATATAAAAGAGTCTTAAAGAAAAAAAAAAGAGAGAGAGAGAATTCGCTACAGTTTTAGTTCTTTGCCTAAGGAAGATGAATATATTTCTGTTTGAGGTAAGTATTGGTTTGTTTAAACCAACACTTATTTCCTGCCTTTTATAAAGAAATAATAATGTATGTGTGTATTGTAGTGTACAAATATTCAGCGTGGAGTTTGAGAAATGCTTACATATATATGTACCTAATACAACCACCACCAAAATCAAGATCTAAAGTATTTTCTGTGGCCCCCAAAAGATTCCCTCATACATCTGCCTAGTCAGTAACTCCCCTAAGGGAATACCTATCCTAACTTCTATCACCATAGATGATTTTAGTCAGTTTTTGAACTTTATATCATTGGAGTTACACAGTCCTTATTTTGTACTGTCTGATTTCTTTTGGTCAGTAATATGTCTATCAAAGTCATACCTGTTGTTGAGCTTAATGGTAGTTTGTTCTTTCTTAATTATACAAAATATTCCTTATCCCAATAAACCACAGTTTCTCCTGTTAATGGACATTTGCACTGTTTCCAGATTTAGGATCATATAAATAAAGATGCCATTCTGATGGAGGCTGAGACCTTTACTGTGATTGCGTCTTCTCCCAGCCTCTTCTTCTGTCCTTCTCTCTCCCAACCACGAAGGACTCCCAGATAGTCCTTTCTTGTGATGATTATCTTCATCTCACAGTCTGCTTCCTGAACCACACCTGCAGCAACATCCTTAATGTACTTATTATATCAGACTGTTTGTGCTGCCTTAAAAAAACCCAAAATTCTTGGGGCCGGCAGGTGGCATAGTGGTTAAGCTCCTGGACTCCCACATGGCCGACTATGGTCCAAGTCCCAAACCTGGTGGCTTGCTTTCCCATTCTTCCTTTCTCTCTCTCTCTGGTCAAATGGAAGAATAACAATAAATAAATAAAGTTAAATAAATAATTCTTAAAAAATTATTCTTTATAGAGCATATGTGCGCCCATGCGACAGAGATAGAGAAAGCCACCTTCCACAGAAATCAGTCACACTTGCAGTACCTTTCTTCCAGCCCTCCTTTTTGCCAGGATTCGAGGCACATGTGCACACGCCCAGTGTATTGCAGGCCCACTGTACTGGGAACTCGAGATGCAGTCAGCATGTGGATTCTGCCTTGGCAGGCCGGTATGCTGCTGGCTGCACCACAGAGGCTAGCCCCATGCTCTAAGACTTAGAAAATCTGAACTTACAAGTCAAGTTTTAATAAGGTCATTATCACAAAAGGGACACAAACTGGCCTGCCAGGTGCACTGCCAGATTGAATGTCATGGTCAAAGGTGATTTTTCTGAACATGAATGTACATTCTCTAGGCTTTCAGGAAAAAAATTCATGTAAAATGAGAAAAGTAGTGTTTTAGGAGACATAATCTAGCTTTTGTATTTACAAAATGAATAGGAGGAATATTTTTTAGACAATTAACAATAGTTTTGACATGAGGAAACAATAATAATAATAAAAAAAGATGTAAGAGCCTTTTGTGAAAAAGGAGAAATAGTTTGAGGGGAATATGGTGTGTTGGACTGTCGATGCAGAAAATGGAGAAGTTAATGATGACACCAGTGCGCTGAATCCAGATGGCCAGGAGTCTGTTTCCTTTTCCGTTCATTCATTTGGGCTTTGGGAAAGAGGAAAATGGTGTAAAAGAGCATGCTTCAGAAAGAGATCAACATCAGGAGAAAATAATGGTGTGGGGATAAGGAGATGCAGAGTTCTGTTCAGGGAGCATGGAAGAATGATGGAAGGGTTCACCAAGCCATAGGAGATTGGGGGCTTTCATGTAATGAAGAGATTAACAAAAGAGACAAAGACCGAAGAACGGCTCATACTGTGTGTATGTTAGTTACCTGTTACTGCACAACAAATTACCCTAAAATATAGCAGCCGGAAGTGACTACGTAGTCATTATTTTACAGATTCTGTGTGTCTGGAATCTACGTACAACTCAACTAGGTTCTCTGGCTCTGAGTCTCTCATCAAGTTGCAGTCATCCCAGCTTGCAGAAGATTCACTTCTACACTCACTCCTGTGTTTTTTGGCAGATTCTGTTCCATGTGGTGGTTCAGTTGCTTATGAGCTGTTGACTGCCCTTGGTTCTTTGCCATGTAAGCCTCTCTGTAGAGCAGCTCACAACATGGCAGCAAGCAAGGGAGAGGGTATGAGAGACGAACAGCAAAGAGAGAGCTAACAAGAAGGAAGCCATACTCCTTTATAACCCCATCATGGAAATGACAGCCCAACATCTGTGCTCTATTCTATTTGTTAGAAGCAGTCACCAGGCTCCATACACACTGCAGGGAAGGGGATCACACAAACATCTGCATACTGAGAGGCAGGAGTCCTCAGGGGCTCTGTCAGAGCTGTTTGCTATTATCTACATAAAGTAATATTTTAGGACATAGTGCTGATACACCACAGGAAAACTCTCTCGGGCTGGCCCTGTGGTGCAGTGCTTAAGGCCTACATGTAGGAATCCACATGGCCAACCATGGTTTGAATCCTGGCCTGGTGGCTTGAAAAACAAACTGGGCCTGGGCACACATGTATCCAAAATCCTGATGGGATGGAGAAATGGAGGAAAAAAGATTGTGGCATGAGCATGTCCCATCGGGGGGTATGTTCTCTCTCTCTTTCTCTCAAGCACATATACCACCCCTCAGCAATTAAAAAAAAAGAAAAGAAAAGAAAAGAAAAGAAAAGAAAATCGCTCTGAGGACTTTTTGCCACCTGTAACTTTGCAGTTAGAAAATTCCATAAGAGGGACCAGAAGGTGGTGTAATAGTGACATCACTGGACTCCCACATGCCTGACTGAGGTTCGTGTCCTGGACCCGAGAGCTTGAAACTCATGCTGGCTGTATGTGTGTGTGTGTGTGTGTGTGTGTCCAAAGTCCAAGAGGAAAATAGAGGAGAAGGGATTGCAGCATGGCCATCGCCCCAGGCGGTGATTTCTTGCTTTCTGTCTCTGTCTCTGTCTCTCTGGTGAGTGTGCGTATCCTATAGTAAAAATTTTCTCTAAAAAAGAAAGTTCCATAAGAATATTAGAAATGCTTTCTTTTGATAGGAGGCCAGATGTCAGCAGAGGTGTTTTTGGCATTTACTAATGCACTCAGTAACTTGATTTGAAAAGTGAACTGTGCGATACTGTATAATTTCAAACACTTTTCTAGCAAAAGTGCATTACCTTTAATTAGACTGATTTGAAGCCGTTAAGATTCTTGTCAGAAATAATTTTTAAGTGGATGTGTCAAGATAAAAACAGCAGTTGTCAAGCAAAGAAAACGGTAATTTGTGCATGTGCTGTCTGGCTTATGAGCAATTGGGTCTTTAAATGCTAGCTGAACATTTATGCTTACAATTTCTTTTATAGACGCTATTCTGGCAGTTAGGGAGTCAAACTGTTGGAATGCTATTGTTTGTGGTAAATGTTTGTCCTATGACTAGGGAATTAAATTTGGTTCCTACCCTGTAATATAGACAAAAGCTTTACTAAGAAGAGAAAGCATTTAAGCAATTCAGTTCATCAATTGGTCGAACACATCACATCAGCAAAGCATTCTGGGTGATTACAGAGTAGAATAATAACAATAATGAAGACCACTCTTTGATGAAAGCAAACCGGGCAACTTCAAGGATTTGAAAAAGACTGATTTCTGTTTGCAGTCTTTGTAGCCTATCAATTTCTTTAGCAGCTTTTGTTATGGGACAGTGGAAAAGGAGGCTCCTGCCCAACCTCTGTGTCAGGCTTTCCTAGAGGTGCAGTATTGACATTTTGGTTACGTAATTCCTTGTTGTGTGGAAGAGCTCCCTGTGCTTTGTAAGATGTTCATCAGCATTCTCGCCTTCAGTCCACTAGAGCCAGTAACTCTGCTCATCCCCACCTTAGTTTTGACAACTAAACATGTTTCTAGACATTTCCAGATCTGTCTAGAGGTAGAGGGAGAAACATAAAATCCCCACACTTTGAGAATAAAATAGCCTTTCAACTAGGAAATTCTAAACTAACAAGATGTCATTTTGTTTTACTCTGCTATGTTGAGTTTATAAATACATTGTCTTTTCTTTCAGTCCCCTAAAGCAAAATTCCATATGCTATATACGATCATTCATTCTCCTGTTCATTGAATTAACAAATGTTCACTGAATGCTTACTATATGCAGAAAAACTTGACCCAGGCATAATGGAAGGTACAGAGAAAATGTAGATAAGTATTTTTGTCCTCAAGAAATTTGAGATGTCAGAGGTTGGAATGGGGATGGATCTAGGTCACTTACACATGTAACTATTGGGTCAGCGGAAAAGTTATGACGTGTTTTTCTGTGCAAAAAGGTGTCATGACTTTCCTGACGAACAAGTATAATGCAAGTGAGAAGAGCTGAGTTTCATAAAAGAAAGAGGTAAAATTTTATAGAATGTGAAGGAGAGAAACTTGTGTTTTCCTCTTGCAGACAAGTGGTGAGTTAAAAGCTTGTTCCTGAGTTGGGGTTCTGAGAGCTGAGTTTAGTAGGATGAGATTAACCTGTAGTTTGGGCATAAGAAAGTAGATTTGGAGTTGGAACTTGATCTCTGGAACAAAACATCATTATCTAATGGGGCTAGAGAGAGGGAATCCCAGTCAATCCAAAGGTTGTCAACCTGAAATAGCAAGGTAGAAGCAGCATACGCGAGAAGGCCCATAAAGGAAGGGGCCTGGAGATGGTCCCTAACCATTGATAAAAAGCACCAGGTCCTTTTTGTAGGAAAACTGCTCATAAATTCCAAGGTATGTGAAACTGTAAGATCACTAAGCTGGTTGGGTGGGAGGGGAGACCTGCCAATGGGACCAAAATGATTCTTTTCTTACCTGTGGTACCCAGAAATTCAGCAGTGGTGTATGGAGAACAATTCCAAGCCAACAGAGACCACGAAAGGTTAGATATCAAAAGGTCCTCCTTTCCAGTACCTGCCACATGCCCAGCATCCCCACCATTAGAGCTTTGTTATTTGGGCAAAAAAATCTCCCAGAGATGGCATTATCAGCGACTAATCTCTTAGTGTTACAGTTCTCCAAGCATATGCTGAAGACTGTTAATGGGTGCTTACTTGAAGAGTTTTATTAAATTTGTCTTTGAAATGTCAGATAAAACAAGATAAACATATTCCTTCACTGCAGAACTTGCCAGAGTCTTCCAGGTACATCATAAATCTCAAACAAAGGATATAATATAAAGCTTTGCCAGATTTATTTGACTACAAAGTCATTTTATTGTGTAGCATCCATGCTTTGGATAACCCTGCCATGTTATGAATGAGTTTGTGAAGAGTGGCTTTTGCCAGCTGTCTGGGCTTTAAGTGAACAGGGGTGTAGTGAGGGAAATACATCCACATGGACCACTCCCTTATCCACTTGCTAAATCTAAGGAAAAATCTGACTTGGTGAGTTCAGCTCCTCTACTCTTCTGCTCCTCCAAAGAGAGTTCTGTCTTGATCACCAACTTCTTGGTTTTTCTCACACACCTCTGAAGTGGTGAGATCTGGGGATGCTAGTTAATTTCTTCAAGAAAGATCAAAGCGTGAGTGGTAGGAGAAAAATAATAGATATGCTAAGGGGTAAATGAAAAGTGGAATGGTTTAGTGAACAATTATTGGTGTTTCACAGGGCTGGGCTCAAGCACCAATTGGCCCTATGAACAGCCTTCATATATCTTAGAGTTTGAGAAAGAGGGACTGGGTTAGTCCTGGGATATTTTTTCTGGATACCGCCAAAGTAATTCTTAAGTTGGCATTTTTTCTTATCACACTGTAGAGAACATTTAAAGTGCCTTTTATTTACTTACAGTTGCTAGGATGAATTTCTTTAAATATGAGAATGAGATGAGTGGGATCTTAAGGTAGGATCTAAAAGGCCTGTATTCATAGGAGTTATTACAGGGACTATTTCACAGGAAGCAGTGGCCATAGTTTGAGATGACAGAGGGTCGTAAAATGAATATACTGGAAATGGATAGGTCTGATGAATACCTGTTATTTTTCTTTTCTTTTTTCATTTTTAAGATTTTTTTATAAGATACATGTGCTCACCTGAGAGATACAGAGAGAGGGGAAAAGTGAGAAGTCATCCCAGGAAGTATGGCCACACCACAATCTCTTCTCCATTCTCCTCTTGGGGTATTGGGTATACATACTTATGGGCCCTGTTTTTTTTTTTTTTTTTTTTTAATAAGCCACCAGGTCCAAGACTCAAACCACGGAGTCTGCCATGTGGAATTCAGCATCGGAACCACCATGTCACCTGCTGGCCCAATTTTCATCTTTTTGTGAACCTTCTCAGAACAACAGATGCCCCACTTCTAAGAACTGCACTTCCACTCTAGGTTATTCTGAGGGGTTGCCAGTCAAGGGATACAGTCCTGCAGCCTCAGAAGAACATACAAAACAGGCCTGGTCAATCACGGTAATCTGGTTTTATAGCTATCCGGATCAGCACATGATCCAATTCAGGTCATTCAGAGCCCTCCCCTATAGTTTTGTAGACAGTGGAATAGAGAGGTGGTGGTGATACTTAGCAGGAATAATAAAAGTCTAGCATCATCACTGTCCACATTTCTTTTTTCATTCCATCCCTTAACCTGGCCAGAAGGAAGAAGCCAATCTGTAGAAAAGGAAGAGGCTGACAGTAGAATCTGAGCTGGGAGATGGAAGGATCTGGAAAAATATACTGAAACTGTCTGAATTACTGGGCTTCCAGAGGCCAGCTTACCCATGAACTTCCCCATCATTGGAGCCAGCCATTCCATTGTGGCTTATCTCATTTAAGTTTAGTTTCAAATATTAGTAACAAAAGGGGTCCTGATGAATCCATGTTCTGTATGTCTTGAGGATAAAATGGCTGTGGGATAAAGGCCATGAAGATGGAGTGAGAGGGCATGGCTTAAAGCAGAACCTGATGGCAGTGGGGCAGATGGTGTGAAGAGCAAGTGGGAAACGTAAGCGGAGTGAAAACTGAGGAATTAATTTATTCTCTCTGCTCCATGTTGGCTGTCCTCCTAAGGTGAGAAGGCAAGAGAACTGGGGTTCTTGGATAGTGTTTTGATTTTGGATTACCTACATTTATGTTCTTGAGATTGATCTTTTTTTCTCTTTATCAGTTTTATCACTGTAGTCACTTTATTGCATTTGGGAAGAAAAATATAGGCCCACTGTTTTTATCAGTGGCTTATTTTAAGCATTTCTGTAGGGTTTGAAGAAGCTGTGGGCATTACAGAGAAAATATGGTGCTTCTTTGTGATCATCGGTCATGGTGTGTAGACTGCTGACATCAGTTTGATGAAATAGTGGTAGCGTCTACCCACATCTGCTGAGGGTGAGCGCTCACATCAGCAGAGAGACATGTTTACTGCCTTGGCAACCATAGTTGCTCTTCACATACGCTCCCCACATATTCTTTCAGAAACTCAGTTCATACTACACAAATTAATGTCTCACTTTGTGTCTTTGTGAAAGATACCAACTTAGCAGACAATATGCTTTGAAGTAGGAAACATTTGAGTTCTTGAAAGAAAAGACAGAACCCATATTGATTTTTTTTTTTTCTTTTTTGGAGAGGTTTTTGCCATAGGGCGCATGCACTCGCCAGAAAGAGAGAGACAGAGCGATAGAAAGCGAGAAATCACCCCCCAGGGGGGATGGACATGCCGCAATCCCTTCTCCTCCATTCTCCTCTCGGGATCTTGGGCACGCACGCACACGTGCCTGGCGTGAGTTTCAAGCCACCGGGTCTGGGACGCGAACCGTGGTCGACTACGTGGGAGTCCAGCGACATAGCCATTACGCTAACTGCTGGTCCCCATATTGACTTTTTACTGTGAACCTGAAACCCAAATACGGGCAAAACATTGACTTTCTTTCCATTCATTCATTTACTTATTTACTTATTTATTTAGTCAGTCAGTCTGTTAAAAATGAAGCCCTTGTGCAGCTGTCCTGGGTTTTAGATGATCATTTCCTTTTTCTATCCACTGTATACCTAAAGGACTAATGTAGTAAAGACTCAGGCTGGATTAGAAATTCCTTTTTAAAGGTAACTCAACCAGGAAATTAACATATTGTGGTTTGTGTCATGGGCATAAGGTGTGGGTTTGTCTTGGAGGAGATGTGGCAG
Organism: Tupaia tana; assembly: GCA_026018925.1. NCBI lineage: Eukaryota > Metazoa > Chordata > Mammalia > Scandentia > Tupaiidae > Tupaia > Tupaia tana. The sequence goes on from JAKSZU010000022.1 coordinate 26,853,750, forward strand.
TAATGGATTAGGTCCTTGTCAGTAAGCTCCCCAATAACTTGGCACAAAGTCTAGGGAACTTTTTTCCATAATTCAGGGCCTTTTCTCCCTAGATAAAAGGGCATTGACTATAAATGCTTTAGGTACTTGATAAATATTAGTAGATTTAAAATAATGATAATGATGATAACTAATATTTACTGAAAGGGTTAGCTCTGTGGCATGGTGGTTAAGGAAGCTGAATACCAGTCCTGGTGGCTTAAAAAACAAGCTAGGCGTGTGTGTGTGTGTGTGTGTGTGTGTGTGTAGGGGGTGCCCCAAATCCTGACAGGATGGAGAAGTTGAGGAGAGGAAATTGAGATGTAACCATACCCCATTGGGAGTGCTTTCTCCTTCCTCTCTTTCTCTCTGTCTCTCTCTGCTGAGCACATTTGCCCTTTGGCAAAATGAAAAAAATATATATTTATTGAAAACTTACTATGTGTAAAGCACTGTTGGAAGCTCTCTACACATGTTCTTATTTAATTGTTATAACTTAAGAGGTTACCCATCCCACAGATGAGAAACTGAGGCTTTGAGATATGTAATGGAATGGGAACGGAACCAAACCTTTGAGATTCCAGGGTCCACATTATAAAGAAGCTGATTTGGACTCAACCAAGGAATGATAGTTCGATGTGTCTCTCCAGGAAATGGCCTCTTGGCTGGCCAGTCCTGAGGATGAGGAAGCCTAAATTGGGGGCTTATTGTCAGGAATGTTGTGGAGGGAATGTCTCACATGGGATAAAGAGAAAAGGACAGAGACTCCAGGGAGAAGGCAGCATCTGGGGAGGTGACCTGAGAAGAGGTTGGACAGGTAAGCTAGGGTCACATGTTGCTATAAGGATTTGGTGTTTAATCCTAAAAGCCTTGGGAAACATCGAAAGGCTTAAAGCAAGAGAGACCTGCATTTTTGTAAGATTACACCAACTTCACTGTGAAAAATGGATTCAAACAGATGGGCTGCATGTTGCAGAACCTTTTAGAGGTCATTCTGTTGATATCACTGACACAACAGAGCTAATGATGGCTTGAACTAAGCTACCTGCTTAAAATAAACTAACCAATTTAGGTAATATTATGCCCAATTTTTTAGTCTGCCAAACTCCCATTCATTTATTCTATCTTAGAATCTTCTTCATTGCTCATCATTTTCAGCTGGTCAAGAAAACCCAGAGTGGTCTCTGAAGGAGACCACTCAGATATGAGTAAGCAGAGGGGAGCGGTGCAAATAAGGGTCCCTGGACACAAAGAGGTGCCCACTGCAAGTACAGCTGTAGCTTTAATAGAGATGGAGGAAGGCAGATCTGAAGGACTTTGTTTGTTGTAGGTAACAGGTAGATGGAGTGAAATTACCATCTGTTCCCAAGTCAGGAATTTCATCTTAGGGAAATATAAAAAGCTATGGACTTGGAGACCAGCAGATAGTGTAACGGTCATGTCACTGGACTCCCACGTATTTGGACAGAGTTTGAGTCCCAGGTTCCATGGCTTGAAACTCATGCCACCAGGTGCATGTGTGTGTGCACCCAAAATCCTGAGAGAACGGAGGGGAAGGGATTGCAGTGTGGTTATCCTCCCTGGGCGGGGCGGGGGGGGGGTGGTTTCTTACCTTTTGTCTCTCTGTTTCTTTCTGTCTCTACAGCAAGTGCATGCCCCCTATAGAACAAGAAGAAAAAAAAAAAAAAAACTAAAAAAAAAAAAGTCATGGACTGAAAATTAGGAGACTCTTCTTTCTAAGCTATGGGAACTTGGCCAGGTCACTTAACCTCGGTTGCTTTTTTTTTAGAAAGTGAGAATAATTCCTTTTCTGTGTTTCTTGCAGGATTCCTAAGATGATCCAATAAAATGACATACATAGAAATCCTTAAAAAGCCACAATTCATTCTATATGTGGCAGTTGTCATGTCCAGTCTTTGAGATGCAAGACAGTTTATGAATACAAACCACAACTTTGCTGGGAAGCATGCTAATGTTTTAAGGTCTCAAGGTGTTTTGAGGGATACCTGGGATCGGATTGCACTTTCCATTGAAAATAGCTACTTCACAGCTTGCACTTCTGTCCTGGGGAAGCAGTGCTGTGAGCGCTAAACACATTCACTTTGGAGTCATGTATATATAAATTCAACTCTATGCTTTGTGATTTGACACCTGTATACTTTTGTGAAAGAATTTAACTTTTCGAAATCTTAGTTTTCTCTTCCAGAAATGGGTCTGTTAATAGAATGGACCTTATTTATACATTTTTGAGAAGGAAATGAAATATCACATGTAAGCTTGGTAACACAGTGATGGGGCGATGTGGAGAGCTCACAGTTTGGCAGCTTTTATTATTTCTGTATGCTTCAGAGTTTACAGGACACCTTTTAGCTACATCCTCTCACTTAATTATTTTTAATATTGTCAATGGGGGGCCCTAATTGTTATCAGTTTTATTTGATTTATCCACTTAGGTAGGTAACGAGTCTTCCAACCCCACTTCAAAATTTCTCAGAGGATGCTCTGGGAAAAGGAATAAAAACCCAGCAGAGGTGGAGACAGCCTGTTTTTAGAAGCGATAATGGTGAGAGCAGATGACATTAGGCCAGTTCAAATTCTTGACGTCCCCAGGCCCTCTGACTGTCTATCACCACAGAGCAGTTCCCACCAGTACTTGCATCATCAACAGTGTTTCCTTGTCACAGACCCATGGGAGAGCACGTTGGTGTCATGTCCCTGAGGCGATGCTGACGTATAGCCTTGTGAAGTTCTAGCCAGTAATGGAGAGGCAGTGGGCAGCGGGCCACGCTGGGGCTCGTGATGTCACAGAGGGAGCTCAGCGCTTGGACGGCTGACAGCGTCTGCCTTTGCCAGCTCCGCACTGGAAGTCACAAGCACACTTTCACTCCAGCCTGGAGCCTGTCAAAGTCAGTACAACCCTCTTAGCAGTTATGGTTTTATTCTGCTAATTGTTGCTGTCACCCTGGCAAGTGAGGAGAATGTTAAAGGGGTGACTCCTTATCCTGAGTAGCAGCCGCTGATCATCTCTGAGCAGATGGATTAATAATTATTCCCATCATTAAGGGGCAAATGCCCAACTCTACCTACTAGCATCTGATCTAGGTAGGGGTTTTCTGTGTCTTGTGCCAAAGCCGAGGATGTGGGTAGAACAAAAACTGTAGGGGGAGCTATTTTGTTTTGAATGCAGAGTGTGATCAGCCTTTTCAAGCAAGTAAGATATTAAAATCCTAAAAGTTTCTTTTATAGAAAAGTGGTACTTTCCAGTACATTGTAAAAATGTTATAGAAAGAACTGTTCATCATATTGGAACTTTTTATAATATGCATCAGTGTGAATCTAAATTAGGAAATGAAGCCTATGTTCTTCCAGTTGTATCAAATGGTATTTGAGTATTTTGGTGGTGAAGAAAAAAATACAGGCTTTCAAGCCAAACAGACCTGGGTTTAGATCCCATCTCAAGTGGCTCCTGGCTAAGCAGCGTGGACAAATTGCTTCCTAACTCTGTGAAATAAAAACAGGAAACACTGTATCCCCAGAGTCCCTATCTGAGTTTACTATAATATGGCAATGCATTTAAAGCTTGACCAGTAGTAAGTAATCAAAAAATGATTACTGTATCCCTGCTATTCCTTTAGAATGTGAGATATCATATCCACTCATACCCATCTATGAATTTTTCCCTCTCCGATTGACTTCCTGCTTTTTATTGGGTGATGTGATTAGGTTCACAAAATAGGGCATGTACTCAAAATGAGTTCTACTGTGAAGCTGAGTACCTACCATTCATATTTTGATAGGATGGTTTGGGGATAGAGTCTCTGCAGAACAACTTTTAACGCTGTTGGGAAGTTTATTTGCACTCAAGCACAGGTCACAGAGAAGATAATGACAGAATGGCATTTGTTTCATGGAGAGACCAGGGCAGTTGCTTGAAAATGATTCCTGCATGTTTCCTGGCATACAGCAGATGTGCTATGATGGCCCAGGGACTCCACTGTTCCTTATCCAGAAACAATATTCTGCTTGGGTTAAACCTCTGTCAGAACCCAGAGGCTATAAGGTACAGTGAGCCAATTTCTCAGCTTCCAACAAAACAAAGATTACTTTGGAATCCATTTTATAAATCACAAATAGGGCTTGTTACCAGGCCAAGGAAACCATTAGTAGTGAACCAATAAATGGAAATAAGGTAGGGGGAAAAACCCACACCCATGGAAGGCCTGCCACAGATTGCAAGGGAAAACGTTGGGCGTATTCTCCCTCCTCTGCTATATCGAACTGGGGCATCTTAATGAGAAGCTATGTCCTCTCAGAATATTACTTCAGAGAGTTTTAGAGAAGCCTTGCTAAGAGGTTGCTTTTTACATTTTTTAAAAAAAATCTAGCTACATTTGTACATGAGAATTCCGTATTTGACAGCATGCTGGTACTTCCCTTTACCTAACGAAGGCATCTTGATTTTGATAATAACATTTAAGGTACCTCAAGTACAGTCTTAAAATAGTTGCTATATTTAAGAGGCATTCTTAGAATAAAGCTGGAAGGAGACATGGGGATGAGAACTCCAGTTCTTTTATTTTAAAGGTGACACTCTGAGATCTCAAGTTTAGTTCTTTCTCAGGGCAACACAGTGCCAGGGTTCAGAGCTGGTTTTGGGACTCAGATTTGTATTTGCACACCAATGTGTTTTTGGCTCTTCCGTGTAATTACTAAAGGACTTCTGGGTGGTAGAAAACATAGTAGAGGTTTAAGTACAAGAGTGTACTAGCAAAAAAGCCCACTGCAGTAAATCATGACATGCAGAATGTTATGGAGGAGGATCACAAAGATCAGGAGAGCTACATTTTATAGTGAAAAACAATATGGCAAAGAGTAGTTGAGCGACTTTCCCAAGGCAATGTAGCTACTACTTGATGGAGCCAAGATTTAAACTCGTATCTTATACTAGTTAGAAATTAAGCTAGAGGGGGCCAGCAGATAGCATAGCGGTTACATGGCTGAACAACTCCCACATGGCCGATTGTGGTTTAAGTCCTGAACTCGAAATCATGCTGGGCACGTGTGTGTGAATGCTCAAGATCCCGGGCAGGGACCAGCAGTTGGCATAATGGCTATGCCACCGTACTCCCATGTAGTCGACCGTGGTTCGAGTCCCAGAATCGGTGGCTTAAACTCACATCGGGCATGTGTATGTGCATGCCCAAGATCCCAAGAGGAGAATGGAGTAGAAGGGATTGCAGTGTGGCCAACCCTCAGGGGGTGATTTCTCGGTTTCCATCTCTCTGTTTCTCTCCGTCTTTCTGGCGAGCGCATGTGCCCTATAGCAAAAACTTCTCCAAAAAAAGATCCCAGGCAGAGAATGGGGAAGAAGAGTTGTGGTGTGGCCATCCACCCCTGGGGGGTGATTTCTCACTTTCCCTTTCACTCTCTGTGTCTCTCTCTCTGGCCAGCATATGTATTCTAAGGCAAAAAATCTCTTAAAAGAAAAGAAGGAGAAGGGGAAAGGGAAGGGGAAAGGGAAGGGGAGGAGGAGAAATTAAGCTAGAATTGGCCCAAAGGTTTACTGGACACATCAGCATTTAGGGCATTCCAAGAAATATACTGATCTTACTTCATTGGCTTGTGATAAAGCTTGTACTTTGGGAGTACATAGAAGATGCTGGAATTGGAAGCTCTGCCTAGTCTAAATGGAGAGAGTTATTCAGCCTCATTGACATTCAAAATCCACATGGCTGGAGAGATTAGCTTAATATGAAAACCCTGAAGGGTTTTCAAATATGTGTGAGTATTGTGGTGAGGGCTGTGTTATGTTGGGGAGGTCTGTTGTTTCCTCTTCTGCCCTTCTGCTTTCTTAGACCCTGTCTTACAGCCTGCTGTGTTTGAATGTGTTTCTCAAAGCTCATGTGTTAGAAACTTAATCCCCAATGGAATAGTGTTGAGAAGTGGGAATGTTAAGATATGCCACTTTAGGGGCCAGCAGATGGCATAATGGTTATATCACTGGACTCCCACATGGCTGACTGTGGTTTGAGTTCCAGACTCGAAATAACTCAAGGTGTGTGTGCATGTGTGCCCAAGATCCAGGAGGGGAACGGAGGAAAAGAGATTGTGGCGTGGCCATCCTCCCTGTGAGGGTGATTTCTCACTTTTCCTCTCACTCTGTCTCTCTCTCTCTCTCTTTTTCCAGTGAGCGCACATGCCCTTAGGCAAAAATCTCTAAAAATGGATCAACAGATGACATAATGGTTACATTGCTAGATTCCCACATGGTTGACTGCCGTTCAAGTCGTGGATCCGGTGGCTTAAAATTCATGCAGGGCATGTGTGCGGGCATGCCCAAAATCCTGAGAGAAGAATGGAGGAGAAGGGATTGTGGCATGACCATCTCCCTTGGGAGTGATTTCTCACTTTTGTCTCTCTGTCTCGTAGTGAGCACACACACCCTATAGCAAAAATCTCTCTCTTAAAAACAAAACAAAACAAACTCCGAAAAAAGATATGCCACCTTGAATAGAGGTGCCCTCATGAATGGACTAATGCCATTAGTACTGGAATTGGTTCATTGTTATAAGGATGGATTTATTATCAAATCGTGTTTTGTTCCTTCTCGCCTGCTTGCACTCCTTTGTCTTTCTGCCTTCCATCATGGGATGATCCAGCAAGAAGTCCTTTGCCAGATGTAGCCCCTCAGTCTTGGACTTCCCAGTCTCCAGAACCATGAGCCAGATTAGCTTCTATTATTTATCAGTTACCCAAGCTATGGTGTTCTGTTATAGTGGCACAAAGCAGAGTAAGACACAAACCCAAAGAGGTAGACTTGATGGCTCTTCTAGTTCAATCAGAAGATAGCCCCTTTCAAAGTCCCCTGCCACTGTTTTTTGGAATTAGACGCAGTGATGGAATTAGTTACCTTTAAAGAGTGGAGTTGAAAAATCACATAGACTTATGATCTAAAACCACCATAGCAAGCATGTCATAATCAGCCATGTGTTTGCAACCGGAGAGCAACTGTACAGAGAGAAACAGAGATGAATGCACAAATGAGTTCACTTGAAGCCAGTGTGGTGCATTGAAAATCTTGCATGGAGTTTATTCTCTAGCTGTAAGTTGAGGTTGTGGCTGATTTTTTTAGGTGCCACCACAAGCCTTGATTTTTCAGGTACTGACCATAAAGCTGACACAGTGGAAGCTGGAGTAGAACAAGGGGTAAAAATGGGTCCTGATGGCATTATTTGGATCAAAAATTCAGTTATACCCTAGGCTAACCACTACTATGAGCATTTCTGATACAGGAGTCAATAGTCCCCACCCCTTTTACTTAAGTCAGTTCACGTTAAGGTTTTTAGCTCCACACAAGAGAGAGTTCTTACTGACACATGAACCTCCCATTACCAATAAATTGCAGGATGCTCAACCAAGCCTCAGAAAAAAATAAAAGTGTTGAGTTGGCTACTTTTTAAAAAAATTATACTTGATTTATCATGGTTGATTTTTTTTGTTTGGTTGTTTTTGTATATAATATGTACAAGAAACACCCCAGCTAAATTTGACATGGTGCATAGATCCAAATCCTTCTGAAGCAAAATAAATAAGTAAAGAAAGAAAAGAAAAAGAAAAAAAATTTTTATACTCTCTTGTGATTCTAAAAGAATCAGGCATGCAATGTGTTCTCCAGAGTGAACGTCTTAAAAGTCCAGCAACCAAAGTGAATAAAAATGATTGAAGAAAAAAATGTGGAAGGGAATATACAAAATTTAGGTTAATTACATTTTCCAAATGCTCCTAGCAAAAAGAGAAAGTGCCAAAAGTATGATGAGAAAAGTCTTGTTTGGGAAGGTATGCATCAATTAATGTGTATGCATCATACACATGAAAACAGAGCCTTCCTCTTTCAAAATCAAGTCCTGCCATTGTAACTCATTGGTTCTCACCAGCCTTAATTGAGCACCTGTTTATCTCTGAACTAATTACTGTGATTCCACAGATGTGATACTGTGATTGGTCAGACTTGGTTCACACATCCACCTGTAGAGTTGTGGATGTGATAATTACCACCCTATTGAGATAATGAATGGGATAGTTCAGAAGGAAAATCAGGATGCAAAAGATGAGTGAATGGGAATCAGGTAGATGACAACAGAAAACATCTAGACCACAGTTTTTTCTCTTACTTATTTATTTATTTTTGTCATAGGGCATGTGTGCTCACTAAAAAGAGAGAGAGACAGTGAGAGAGAAAGTGAGAAATCACAGCCCCAGAATGGATGGCCATGCTGCAATTCTTTCTCATCCATTCTTCTAGGAAATCACATGCCCTAAATAATTTTCAAGCCACCTGGTCTGGAACTCAAATTGCAGTTGGCTATGTGGGAGTCCAACACCTTAACCACTTACCACCTACTGGCCCCCATACAATTTTCTCTGATGCTGGGCAAAATGTACAATTTAGATTCCTCTAGTCACATATTTCTAAATGAAACATTTTTACCTAAGGTAGGCATAGGTAGGCATTTCTGTAAGATTTATAGAAAATACATGTGTTTCTCTACATTGGAAATTTCACACTAACAAGTAGTTCTTTATTTATTTATTTATTTTTTTAAAGAAAGAGATTTTGGCATAAGGCATATGTACTCACTGTAGAGACAGAAAGCAAGAAATCATTCTTCAGAGGGCATGGCCATACCACAGTCCCTTCTCTATTCTTGGGATTTGGGGTATGCATGAACATCACATGAACATGTGCCCAGCGTGAGTTTTAAGCCACTGGGTCTGGGACTGAAACCATAGTTGACTATGTGGGAGTCTAGCAATGTAACCATTATGTCATCTGCTGGTCCCCAACTAATAAGTAGTTCTGATACACTGAAAATATTAGGAAATAATGGAATATTATGGTTTGCAAGTATAATACTTAGAAAATAAGTTTTAAATATTATGAAATAATAATGAATTTATTCTCAGTTTTTCGTTATCTGGTCTTATTATAACACCAGATTTTCTTCGTGATGCATCAATATAAATAACTGCAGAGCCATAAAACTATAATTTATCGGGGGGGGGGAACCTCAAGTAGTTTGAATATACCACATTCTAGACCATTCTCAACAATGCAGCTGTAGAGAAAAAAAACACACTAGTTGGGATGGTTAATTGGCCTTACCAGAGTGGTTCTTGGAATCATTTTGCCTTTTTGAAGAGGTTTTTTCTTAAAAAAAAAAAAAAAAAAAAAAAAGACAACAAAACAGAAGTATACTGTGTTGTTTTAAAATCATAGGTTTGATAATTTTCTCATCACACTTTCTTTAATCTTTTCTTTCAGCAAAGATGATGTAGGAATAGCTTATTAACTCGAAAATCTTTCCTTACACCTAGAAAATGTCTTATTCTGAGGTAGAGATGGATGTTCACAATAAAGATAAAGCATGTGCAAGGTAAATGAGTATTTCTGGATAAAGGCCGTGTGGAAAGAAAATATGAAGGTGGTTATGCCATTCTGATCCCATCCCCCCTTCTTTAGTTTGATACTCCACCTTCATAAACATGCTATCCATCATATCCTCCATTTCCTTTGTAGTAAATCTTACAGGTTTTAATTACCATATTTTGTTGACTTGATGTAATGTGCAGTTGAAAGAGGATGCACAACTAAAATTACATCTCTCTCTCTCTCTTTTTTTTTTTTTTTTTTTTTTTTAGGGCTCTTTGTTCTTAAATGCAGGAAGTTGTAAACTCTGCAATAGCAAATTTCACTATTCCTAGGCAATACTATAAACAATAATACTCTACTAAGTTGATGCTTTGGACATGAATCAGGAGATTAACTTCTGTAGAAAACTGTCAGTCTTTACTCCTAAATTATGGTGAATAGTTAATATTTTTGCTTGCCCTTTGAAGTTGAATTATTTTCTTTGCTCAGTTGTGTCAGTCAGAACAGGAGATGTTTTTTTTCCTTCTCAGCTGAGCTCAGCATGTTTTTCTATAGATAATTTACATCTTATTCTCTCCTCAAGTATGCCATTACTTTGTTATTATTCACATTTATCAATTTCTAAATACTTCTCTAAAATTCTCTAAACCATATCCATTAACAATATTAAAAAACATCTTTTATGTTTTAACGCCTCTACAGGCGTTAGTGTGGGTTCCTGTCAAATCTGCAGTAAAATGTCATTGCATTTGCTTTTTTTTTCCCCAGAAAGTGGAAAGGTGGCATTCTGAATCACTTGCCAAAGTTCTCTTTGCATCCAAAATATATAGGCTAGGAAAGAAGAAAATAGGCAATTTCTTAGATGCATTCTGTAGTATTTTCTGTCAGTGAGCCTAAGTGTAAACAGATATTCATCCCGGGGTATTTATTGCTAGATCTACCTAGACTCGTGTAAAATGAAGCTTGGGAAATATTATTAGGAATAAAAAAAGCAATTGCATAATGGTTGATATAGCAGAATCATCTTTGTTTTCTGTAAAATGTGTCTTTATCTCATATATGTGAATACATACAAACTGTTACCCCAGAGCAGCGAGACTTGTGGATACTAAGTAGAGAAGATTTGCTGTTACTTTGACGTCTCTCTACAGTTATTAGGTTGTTGGAAAAGTCATGACACATTTTTCTATGTTTTTCTATGCAGAAATGCGTCATGACTTCTCACGACCCAGTATTTATTTACTATAATTAGCATGTATAAAGATTTTAAAATATAAGTGGACAAAAGACAATTATTCAGCCTTCTCATTTTACCAGTGAGATAATTAAGCATGGAGAAATTAAATGACTTTCTCGAGGTCACACAACTCATTACAGCTGGAGATGGAATCTGAATCCAGATCTTTTTTTTAGAGGTTTTTCGCTAGAGGGTGCGTGCACTCACCAGACAGGCAGACAGAGACAGAGAGACAGAAAGCGAGAAATCATCCCCCAGGGGGGATGGCCACGCCGCAGTCCCTTCTCCTCCATTCTCCTTTTGGGATCTTGGGCACGCACGCACACGCACCCGGCATGAGTTTAAGCCACCGGGTCCGGGACTCGAACCGCGATCGACTACGTGGGAGTCCAGCGACATAGCCATTATGCTAACTGCTGGTCCCTGAATCCAGATCTTGAACTTCGACTTCTATATGATTACTCTTCTATCATATTGGCTTTCCTTGTATTAGCCAATCAGGAAAAACATTTAATCATGAATATCTACCTCTTTGAGATAAAATAGAAATAAAAAGCACCACTCCACCACAAAAATCTTGGAATTTGAATTTTAGACATTTGATCTTGCCCTTTTTCACAATATCAATAAATACACTTTTTAAAAAATGAATTGGAATCAAATGTTTCTCTAGTTTTTGAATGAGTTTTATTATAATCTATTAAGTAGGATAATCTTAGTGCAGGGAATAAATATCTTAATTAGCTGATGAGCAATCAATCTATAAAAGGAGGGCAATGAGAAGGAGGAAAGTCTCCCTTTTATCTCTTTTGTGTAATAGTCTAATCACCCAGAGCTGGTGAAAGTCTTCGCTAGCTCTTTAACAAAGGTACTCATTGTGATATCGGTGAATCGACATCCCAAGCCCTCCATACAGGTGGGCTCTGAATTGAGCTCTGTTTCTTTTGCTTTTCAGTTGGTCTCATTCATTCCTTTCTCCCCAGCTAGCCACAAAAAGTTGCTCTGGATAAATGCCTTGACACCTGAATTTACCCCTGTTGAATACTTTATTCATTGTTTTCTTGTAGTGCTCTTTAAATTGAAGAAATTTAAAATGACTGAACTGTGATACCTATTTCTTTGGGGTGAAGGGAGTGGGACTGACCTCCCTAGGTGCTAATGAACAAACACTGTGATGGATAGAGAGGAAATGATCAGAGGTAAATTTTTTTTTTTTTTTTTTTTTTTTGGAGAGGTTTTTCGCTATAGGGCGCGTGCGCTCGCCAGACAGACAGAGAGAGACAGAGAGATAGAAAGCGAGAAATCACCCCCCAGGGGGGATGGTCACGCTGCAATCCCTTCTCCTCCATTCTCCTCTTGGGATCTTGGGCACGCACGCACACGCGCCCGGCGTGAGTTGTAAGCCACCGGGTCCGAGACGCGAACCGCGGTCGACTACGTGGGAATCCAGCGGGTTCCCCAGAGGTAAATTTTGATGTTAGTTAATCCTGCATATCATCTTCCTCATAACCATCAATCCCATCATTAATCTAATTCTTGTCATCTTCAGAGCTACCATTTATTGGGCATGGACTGGGAGCCAGGCTCTGAAGTAAACCTTTTATATTAACTTGTGACTCCTTACAACTTGTCAGAGTAAGCACTATTATTTCCATTTGTATATAAGGAGATTGAAGCTAATAAGGTTTAGGAGATTTGTTCACGGTCTCATTGGCTAAGGCCTGTCTTACCTGTTTTGGAGGAAAATTGTATTTTCTCAGAATTCAAACCTTAGGGAAACAGGCAACTGTACCAAGATATTCATCACAAGTTGACAGGTCGAATCCTTCAATACTTCTTTTCACCAATGTATTCAAGTTATTAGTATGTAGGGGAACACTGGTTTTCTAAAAACATCTATTGATTTCCTTGTGTGGAGAGAGTTAGAGACAAGCTATAGGCTTCGGATGCCATTGAAACACTCACTGCTGTATTGTGGGTAGGAAGGATGCAGGTGCAATGAAGGCCAGGTATGTTATCATTCGGCCTCTTCCATGAAATGGATGGCTGTATTTCTGGCACTGAGAAAGATGCCCCAAAGCCATTAGAAAGATAAACTGGTCTATTTTGAAGCAGGGTTTGCTGGAAGATCACAACTTAAGCGTCTAAAATGTTAGTTTAGATAAAATGAGAGCAAACAACTACTACAAATGGAAATTTCTAATTAGAATTTTAGCTGCATGTAAAAAAAATTATTCTTGTTGGGCCAGCAGTTGGCATAATAGTGGTGTCGCTGGACTCCCATGTAGTTGACCATGGTTCGAATCCCGGTCTCAGTGGCTTAAACTCACACCGGGCACATGTGCATGCATGCCCAAGATCCCAAGAAGAGAATGGAGAAAGGATTGCAGTATGGCTGTCCCCCCATGGGGCGGGGGGGCGAGTGATTTTTTGCTTTCTGTCTCTCTGTCTCTCTCTGTCTTTCTGGCAAGCACACGCACCCTATAAGCAAAAACCTCTCAAAAAAAAAAAAAAAATCCTTGCTTCAGCCTTTGGAATTGCCTCTTCTTATAGAAAGAGGAGAAAAATGTCCTATCTTCTGGTTATGGCCTCAAGGATATGCCCATAATCTGGGTGTTTTATTTTGCCCAGCCTTGGTATGGGGGTGTACCTGCTAGATACTAATTCAAAATTCTTGACTACAACTTGGGGCTGATTTTAATATAAATAACAGGTTGGTCTTACCTCAAGTACTTATTAAATATCATTCGGCAATTAGCTGAATCAGAAAAAGGAATATAGTACACCTTTATTCTGTCTCAAAACATGCTCATTATCTAAGCTGAGAATCAGTTTGCTCCCATTCCACTGAAGCAGCTGTTGGTTAGGCGCCTAGGTTATAAATACAGAAAAAGAAAGTGCTTCAGAGATATCTGAATGGAAATAACTTCTGCTACCTTTTACAAACATCGCCAGCAAATTTGGAAGGGATAAGGATGGGGAGGGGGAACCGTCAGCTGCATTGTAACACATTTTAAAATATAATAATTACATGGAAAGTTGTGATTTCACAGCAGTCTCTTCAGTTCTTTAGATTCCACATAACTTCAGAAGATGGATATCAAAAACTATCCTAACAACGAGAAAAAGCTTAATTCCTGCAAAATCTTTTTTTTTTTTTTTAATGAGGGATTTTTGCTATAGAGTGTGTGCTCTCACCAGAGAGACAGAAAGTGAGAAATTACTCCCCCCCCACCCCCCAGGAGGGATGACCGTGCTGCAATTCCCTCTCCTCCTTTCTCCTCCTTAGATTTTTGGGCACACAGGCACATGCACCTTGTGTAAGCTTTAAGCCACCAGGTATGGGGCTCAAACCATGGTGCACTATGTGGGAGTCCAGCGACATAACCATTATGTCATCTGCCAGTCCCAGTTCCTGCAAAAACTAACGACAATAGTGTGTATGTCAGTACAATTGGTACTTTTTCTTCCTCCAGTGGATTGGGAGCAATCCCTGAGATTGGCGGCAGATCCTGAGACATTATCACAGAGAGGGTTAAGTTTCTTCGGGCACTTCTAGAAGAGTTTAATTTTCCTCAGTACTTTCCTTTTTCTCTGGAAGCTGCCAGAACATGCCCCACTTTGGTAGCTCAGCTGTTGAGATATCTTTTGGGTATAGAAAAAAATATATCAAAATAGGGACTCTCTCTTCCTCAATCCTTTTTAGAACTAACAACTACTCCACCTGTCCACTTTCTATTAAATGTGTTTTCCATTTGCCCAGGCCTTATCTTTGACTACTCTTTTCAGTGTCTGGAGTAGAAATCTTAGACAGAAAGTATTAGACCAACTTCTGGAATGGTAGAGTAAGGATTTCTGAAAATTCGTTTTTCCAAAAAGAAATGAGACTACCGGCAAACATATAAACAATAAACTCAAACTCAAACTTTTTAGAAGTGCTGGAAATTAAACAAAGGCTTGTAATAGTATGGGGAGTATTTATTCAAGAAAAATGACTGAAACTTGGCAAGGACAGTGAGATTTATGTCATTTAAAAATTTGCCATGTCAGTGGGTGGTGTAGTGGTTAAGGGGCTGGATCCCACATGGACAACTGCACAGTTTGAGTCCTGGACCTGGTGGCTTGAAACCCATGCCAGGTGTGTGTGCATGTGTGCCCAAAATCCTGAGAGGAGAATGTAGTAGAAAGGATTATGGCATGGCCATCCCCCAGGGGGTGATTCCTCACTTTTTCTCTCTCTCTGTCTCTCTGGCAAGGGCATGTGCAAAAAATCTCTCAAAAAAGAAATTGCCATAATTCCATCCCTTTCTCTAGCTCTTATAGTCTTGAAAACTTGACAATTTTGTACCTATAATATCTATGTAAACCAGTAGGCTACCCAGTAGTAGAGGGGAGAAAAATGAGTTTGGAATTCCCCTAAAATTCAATCCCAGAAACTTTTCATTATTTAGCATATTAGAAGCTTACTAGAAAGCCCCAATCTCCAATCTGGCGTGAAGATCCTATTGGGAGTGCCTGTCTCTCTCTGTCTCTCTCATGGAAGAAATAAATAAATAAACACACACACACACACACACAAAAAAAAAAAATTAATATGGAAATGGTAAGAACCTAGAATACCCAAAACAATCTTAAAATGCAAGAATAAGTTGGAGACTTCACACTTACTGGCTTCAGATCTTACTAAAAATCCAAAGTAACCAAAACAGCATGGTACTGGCATAAAGATAGACAAATAGAACCATGGAACAGAATTGCAAGTCTAGAAATTAGGTCTGACACTTAAGATTAATTGATTTTTGATAAGAGTGCCAAGATGGTTCTAAAAGGAAATCATAATCTTTTCAATGAAGTTTGCTGGGTTAATTCGATACTCATATGCAGTAGAATAAAGTGGTATCCCCCATTTAACTTCACACATAAAATTAACTCACAACTAATAGATTATAGATACAGAGGTAAGAGCTAAAATTAATTTTTATGACATTTGATTAGGCATAACAGTAAAGGCATAAATGATGAAAGAAAATGCAGATTAATTGGGCATCATCAAAATTTAAATGTATGGTTTTAATCAATACAGTTAAAACCCAGATAATGGGAGAATGTATTTTTAAATAATATATGTGTTAGGAGTCTATTATTCAGAATATTTAACGAACTTTTATGGGAACAACAGATGGCATAATGATGACATCACTGGACTGCTGTTCGATTCTCTGGCCCAGCGGCTTAAAACTCATGCCAGGTGTGTGTGTTTGTGTGCCCAAAACCTTGAGAGGAGAATGGATTGCAGCGTGGCCATTCCCCATGGGGGTTGATTTCTCACTTTCTGTCTCTCTGTCTCCCTGGTGAGCACATGCGCCCTATAGCAAAAAATAAAAAAATAAAAAAGAACTTTAACAACTCAGCAATATAAGGCCAGCTAATTTCAAACTGGATAAGGAATTTCAATAGATCTTTCTACAAATGAGATGTACAAAAAGCCAATAAATTATTGAAATAATGTTCAACATCACTAATCATTAGGGAAATGTAAGTTAAAACCACATGAGATATCACTTCACACCCACTGGGATGACTATAATCAAAAAGACAGCAACAAGTGTTGGTGAGGGTGTGAAGAAATTGCAGGTAGGAATGCAAAATGGTGTAACCACTGTGAAGACAGGCACTTTTTAAAAATTTAAGATTACCGTGTAGCTCAGAAATTCCCACATTAGGTAAATACCCTAGAATACTGAAAACATATGTCCACACAGAAATATTTACATGAATGTTTATAGCATTCTAATAACCAAAAGGTGAAGCAAACCAAATGCGTATCAATTACTAAATGGATAAACAAAACATGGTATTGGGTTTTCAGGAAAGTCATGATATATTTCTTCTATGCAAAAATGCCTACAATGTATGTCCACAGTAGAGTATTATTTAGCCATCCAAAGGAGTGCATACTGTATCATTCATAACGTGGATGATGATGTTACTAGATAAAAAGGGCTTCCCACAGGGCTATATATTGTGGCCCTATTCATATGAATTGTCCGAAACAGGCACATTTATAGAGACAGAAAGTAGGTGGTTGTTGCCAGGGACTAAGATTTCCAGAAAAGGGAATGAATAATGATGACTGCTAATAGACACGGAGACTTTTTATGGGTGATGGAATGTCCTGGAATTAAATACTTAGTGAGAGTTGCACAACTTTGTATGTTTTAAAAGGCAAGATTTTATGGCATGTGAATTATATCTCAATAAAATTGTTATTAAATGAAAAAAAAGATGAAGACATTCCCCCCAGATGTTCTCAATTAATGCTCTCAGAACTTGTCTAGATGAAGGACTTTGCAGAACTCAGTAATTTCTAATGCCTTTTTAAAAGAGCCAAAACTTATTTTGCAACACAGCAAGCATACATTAAACAAAATGTAATCATCACATAGCACTGTTACAAACTAGATAAACAAAACATATTTCTTCAGAGACACCATATGGAGATGGGATTCTCTCATAAATACAGCCAAAATGCACTGGTCATTTTACGCCGAGCTTGAGTTAGTGGCGACAAAGAGAAGGGGAAGTTAAGGCAGAGTAATTCAGGCCTGATGACTCTGCTCTTGACCAATGACAATAAAGAGGACTTTTTAACACCCTTAACTGTCCAGCCTGGGTCTCTCTCTCATGATTATCTTCAACAGAGAATGCTTTATCTAACAGGTATTGATAATTATCATAGATTGTGAGATGTTACTGTAATTAAATCAATTAAAATCTCTCTGGCATCCTAAATAAAGACTATCCCTCTCAGAATTTAAGCTCCCTCCTCCCCTTAAGTTAGAGAATAGTTCAAAGGAAAGTGGAGGTTCTGGAACTAGCAGTTAGCGTAATGGCTATGTCGCTGAACTCCCATGTAGTCAACTGCAGTTCCAGTCCCGGACCTGGTGGCTTAAACTCATGCTGGGTGCGTGTGCGTGCGTGTCCAAGATCCTGAGAGGAGAATGGAAGAGAAGGGATTGCAGTGTGGCCATCCCCTCTGGGGGGTGATTTCTCGCTTTCTGTCTCTCTGCCCTATAACAAAAAAAAAAAAAAAAAAAAAAAAAAGAAAAAGAAAAGAAAACCCTCTCCAAAAAAAAAAAAAAAAAGAAAGTGGAGGTTCCTTGAAGAAGAAAAAGTTAGGTTCTTCCAACTAGTGTCTTAATGATACATGACTATCAACAAAAGAGCTGAGCCTTTTGGCAGTGAGATGACTTTAAGGCTGAACTGTTCCTCTGTAGTTTTTCTTGGTCCAGTCTGTTCCTTTCCAGGTGGACATTAATGCTCACATTTCATTCTGACATTTGAGTGCTAACATTTTAGCCTCATTCCCTTGGACTCAACAAGACTTTAGCATGAAAAGATAAAATTCTGCTGAGCTGTTTTCAGTTACTCTTAGAAATGTCCACGTACATCATTAAAAAGAAGATACATAAAAAGACTCAATAGTTTTTGAGTTTCAAGACTTTAGTTTTTACAAGTTCATATGCATAAATATTTATATTTAGCTCTGTATTTCTTTACTTTTTTTTTTTTTTTTTTTGGAGAGGTTTTTGCTATAGGGCGCGTGCGCTTGCCAGACAGAGAGAGACAGAGAGACAGAAAGCAGGAAATCACCCCCCAGGGGGGATGGCCATGCCACAATCCCTTCTCCTCCATTCTCCTCCCGGGATCTTGGGCACGCACGCACATGCGCCCGGCGTGAGTTTAAGCCACCGGGTCCGGGACGCGAACCACAGTCGACTACGTGGGAGTCCAGCGACATAGCCATTACGCTAACTGCTGGTCCCTGTATTTCTTTACTAAAGTGTGTCATGCTTCTGTAATCCTGGTGTAACAATCAGCCTGAGGAAATTGTGAAATTGGATTGCAATTTATAATTCAATGAGAGCAAACTAGAGATACTGTTCATTTCATGGATTGACAAATTATTTCAGGGTGAGGTTGAAATGTAGATCAGGCATAACTCTTCACCTGGTTAACCTCTTTTGGCCATTTGACAATTATTCTACTTTGGACATATTTATCTTAGGTTTGTCACTAGAGGACTAAAAGAAAGACTTTGAACTGTCATCTGAAAACTGAATTATTTGATATCATTTATATATCTAAAAAAACTAGAGGCAGAACTTGTTTGTTTAGATCTGATTTATACTGTGGAATTCCCATGTGGATATGAATATGGTAATCTTGAACAGTAATTTAGATTTTTTTATGCTTTTCTTCTGAATGATGGGTTTTTGCTAAAGCATGCATATAAATAACAAATTAGAAGGAACCATGTCTTTAGAATTTTGTACTTATATTGATGACAAAAAAAGTCTGACACTGCCCTGAATAACTGAAAGAGCTGAAAATGTTTCCAAATAAGGTAAAAGATACTGTCCTAGTCCTGGTCAGTGGCATGAGGACTAAACAGAAGACTAAATTAGTAGGAAATTGAGATTGGCTTAATTCTGAAAGTATTACATCCAAAACATAAATGGGTTTTCAGACTTGATCAGAATCTGTGTAATCTCTGAAGGCATGGGGGATTATATTCAGGAATTTCAAGGTAAGATCCCAGCATATATATATATATACATGATAATACTTTTATGTTGCATGCAAGGCAGACATCACTAATGGAACAGGACAAGCTTTCCTGCTGAACTCTAAGATAAAGTATGATACCTGCCTCCATGATGCCCTCACTGACCCTAGCCTTTCTTGAGTATCCATTCTGTAGTGTTTCCTTTCCATATTGTGGGAAGGTGGTCTATTGGCCAGTAGAATTCTGCAGAAGTGATGAATGACTTCCAAGGCTAAGTTATAAAAGATTTGGGGACCAGCAGTTAGCATAATGGCTATGTCGCTGGACTCCCATGTAGTTGACCGCAGTTTATGTCCCGGACCCCGTGACTTAAAACTCACGCCGGGCGTGTGTGAGTGCGTGTCCAAGATCCCGAGAGGAGAACGGAGGAGAAGGGATTGCAGCGTGGCCATCCCCTCTGCGGGGGTGATTTCTCACTTTCTGTCTCTCTGTCTCTGTTTGTCTGGCAAGCGCACGTGCCCTATAGCAAAAACCTCTCCAAAAAAAAAAAAAAAAAAAGATGTGACTATCGCCTTGCTCTCTTGGATGACTTCCTCTGGGGGCTGCTAGCACCATATTTTAAGAACCCTTAAACAACTCTGTGGAGAAATCAATGCTAAAGCCTCCTACTAACAGCCAGCACGAACTTGCCAGACATCTGAGTGAGCCATCTTGAAAGGAGATCTACTTTCACCAGTCAGGCCTTCAACTCCTGACACGCCCTGAGCCAGAACCATCCAATGAAGCTTTCTAATTTTCCAATTTATAGAAACCATTAGAAGTAATAAATGTTTATTAGTATTTTAAGATGCTGAATTTAGAGGAAAATTTGTTACACAGCAATAGGTAACTAATGTGTAATGTTTGACAGATGATCTCAGACTGTTTAAATGAGGCAGTAAGGAAACTTAGTCAAGGGAGAGTGAGAAGTCAGTGAACAATACATTAATAAGTGGGTTCCTGCTGTAGGCATCTAAGCTCAGTCTCACTGGAAAGCCTATGATGATTGTTTAGGTCCCACCTAAGAGGTGCCTTACCCAGGTAAAAGGAGGCATGCATATATTCTCATGAATTGCCACTTCCCATTGGTTCAGGGTTTCCCATGGAGTCATTAAATCTTCAGTATTTGCAAGCTGCCTTGTCCTTGGGTGCCCAAAGAATCAAAGGAAATCTTCAGCCAAAGAAGCAGAAAGCTGCTGGTTGTTGAAATGGGAAGCTGCTTGTGTATAAAAGGACTGTCCATTGAGGCCATAAGTGAACTCAGGTGGACTGAGTGGATTATGGGGTAGATTATGAGGTGGGACTTCAATAATGTCTGCCACATAGTTTCACAGTTTTTGTCATCACCACACTTAGAGTAGCCACTCCCAATCAATTAGAGTTGGGACTTGAGATAAAGTCCACTTGTCCTCTCTAGTCTAGATTGTATTCCCCATTCTTTGTTCTGTCCCATCCACTCAACACTACTTTCCACCTGATGAGTTCTTACTTAACTCTCAAAGGTCAAAGGTTACCTACCCAGTGAACCTTACCTAATAATGTCCCCTTTGGTTGGCTAAGTTGGCCTCCCTTTCTTGTCTGATCCCTTGCTTTCAATAGTTATATAGATTGTAATCATTTCTTTGTGCGTTCGTCTCCATAACTCTCCTGCCCATGAATTTTTACTCATCTCTGTACTCTCAATGTCTGGCGTATATTAGGCCTTCAAAAAAATGTGAGCTAAAGAGCAGGACTGGAGGATTTGAGATAAATGTAGAAACCTCTACAGTCTTACGTCATATTCTCTCAGAGTATGTTTCCCTTCAGAGGAACTCACTGATGTTTTATTATGGGTGAAAGAAAAAAATAATACATATATATATATATATATATATATATACACACACACACACACACACATATATACACACACACACACACACACACACACACACATATATATATATATATATATATATATATATATATACACACACACACACATACTTCTGGGTTACTTGGATTTCTCGTATAGGAATAAGTAAGCCAAGTAAAAATAAAGATTTTTGCCAAACTGATGCAGTTTGGGAACATACAACGTTAAGCCTTAGGCCATCCAACACCTAAATTAACTCACTTTGTGTACTTTTAAATCTTTTTCTGTCTACTGTCTTGGTAGAGAAACTTTTGTACTTTGAAAATATGAACTTTCCATAGCAAAAGCATACAATGGCTATGTTGCCGTGCTAACGCTGGCATGAGGTTTGGTGCTTATTATTAAAGTTTGAAGGGTAATGTTTACCTCTGAAAGGAAAAAGTGACCAGCACTATTTCAAAGTAGCATTGTTTCTAAAAGTGCCACTCTCAAACATTAACAGATGTCATTCTCTTGTCCTGGTTTGACCGGGGCCCTGCCCCACGGTTCACTCGTGTAGCCAGTGTGGATTAAGTCATATTTCCCTTCCGGGCAGAACAAGCAAAGAGCAGAGGAGTGGGTTTTATTTTGACTTATTTGTTGTGTTTTTACCCTGTCAGAGCCACTCCATGGCTTATGCTTGGGGCATCTACCCGTTGCTGAACCCAGAGAATCCCTTCTTGTCAGATGCTAAGAGTTAAACGGATTCAGTGCATTTTCCAGGGGACATTAGGAAAGGTGCTAACAGATGTCGATTTCAGCTTTGTCATTAAAGTGCTTCTCAAACGCCACCTGATGTCCCTGGGTTAGAGCTTTTCTTTCAGCCTTTCCTCATTACATTTCAGCTCTGTTTTGTGAAATAAACCTTTGAAGAAACTTGAGAGCTATTTTGGAAACCCAAGGAGTAGAAAATGTGAAATGTCCACAGCTCTGAAATAAGCATTTGACCTTATTCCCCATGCCTTTGGGCCAGGGAAGGCTTAGGCAGATGTCAAACACTTTTCTGTGCTCTGAAAATATAATATTCCTTTTAAAAATTAACCATTCATTCTGTAATAATTATGTATACTTCTATTGTGGTCTTTGTTAAAAATCCTTAAAATCTGATGTTAAAAGAAATCATCATGTTTGGAATTTTCACATGCTTTTATTACCATTAGGATTACCCAAAGGAGATATATTAGGTCTACTAATAATATCCAAATTCTCTTTCTTCCTATTGTTACCTGTAGTAGACACAAAGAATAAATGTCAGTATCAGGGGCAGGATTTGTATTTTATGTTTTCAGAAATGGTTTGGGATCCATTTGCCTGTGAGTCAAACATACAAATATTTTTCTTTATTCATGAGAGAGGGTGTGCACATGCATGTGAGAGACGGGAGCGAGACAGGGAGATGAACATCCTCATCTGGTCACACACAGTGCTGTCACCCCAGTCCTCCAGCTCATTGGATCTTGAGCACTTGTGCACACCAAGTACGTTTTCAGACTGATGGGCCCAGGATTTGAACGGTTGTGGCTATGTGGGACCATAGCTTCTCTTGAGTAGCTCTCCACCTCTGTGTCATGGGCCAGCCCAGGAGAGGGAAATCTTTAAATGCAGCTGATTTCATTTCACTTCATTTCTACTTAGAGCATCCTGTAGTAGTTTTGCTGTTGCCTGATTCAATTAGGATTGTATGCGAAACCTGACTATTTGCAACAGTGGAAAGCAGTGTCATGTCTGTTTCTAAGGATGCCTTTTTACACAAATAGTCTCATTTTAACAAATTAGGAAATGACCTGCCATGGACACAAAGTGTCAAGGATACATCTTGTATTTGCTGACCCAAAAGTCTTTCCCCTTTCCTTGGAGAACTACTCATCTCTAACTCCCAGTCTACCTACCTACCACGTGGTGGATCTGCTTTGAGGTGCCAGGGAAGGGCTCAAGGCTCAAGTGTGGCCAATTTGGGATCACATTTCACCTGATGGCAATGATCAGCACCTACCCAAATCAGGACAGTCAAAGCCTGTGGGAGGACTTTTGCTGGAATTATCAGGCACGGTTTGCATTTGTCTTCAGGATTTTAGTTTTTGTCTGGCCTTTTTAGACACCAGATGGAGAGAACCTACCTTAAGTGAAGCAATCCAGCAGAGAGCTGAGCCTAGGGATGGTGAGTCCTTCTGTGATCAGTCCATTCCAGGAACAACTGACTTTGGCCCTTCTTGTTACATGAGCCGGTAAGACCTTCTTTTCTTGTTATCGTTGTTTAAGCTCCAGCGTTGGAGTCCAACCTAGCATGCAGAGCTCCCTGAGCAAGCCTTCGCAGAGTGGGTGTGACCTGCGGATGGGCTGGGGTTCTAGGAACCCAGGCGGGGAGTTCCACAAAGGCATGTGCTGCTCTGGGTTCTTTGACTTGAATTTCCTGATTTCTGGGTAGGTTTTTATTTTATTTTATTTTATTTAAAAAAAAAGTTTTTGTGGGACCAGCAGTTAGCGTAATGGCTATGTCGCTGCACTCCCATGTACTCGACCGTGGTTCGCATCCCAGACCCGGTGGCTTAAAAACTCATGCCGGGCGCTTGTGCATGCGTGCCCAAGATCCCGAGAGGAGAAGAGAATGGAGGAGAAGGGGTTGTGGCGTGGCCATCCCCCCTGGGGGTGACTTCTTGCTTTCTATCTCACTGTCACTCTCTGTCTGTCTGGCGAGCGCACGCACCCTAAAGCATAAACCTCTCCAAAAAAAAAAAAAAAAAAAGGTTTTTGTCATAGGCTGTGTGCATTTACCAGAGAGAGAGAAAGTGAGAAAATCACCCCCCTGGGGGGGGCGGGGCAATGGCCATGCCACAATCCCTTCTCCTCCATCCTTCCCCTGGGATTTTGGACACACATACACACATGCCTGGCATGATTTTCAAGCTGCCAGGTCCAGGACTTGAACTGCGGTTGGCCATATGGGAGTTCAATACCTAAAGCACTATGCCACCTGCTGGCCCCTGTTTGTTACTGGTTTTCTTTTTCAAAGTTTTTTTTTTTTTTTTTTTTTTTTTTTGGTATGGATGAGGCCAGATGCATGCAGGACAGGTACCTGCATTCTCATCCCTGCTCTGCATGAACCCATGATATTGTGCAGATCCTTTCCATGTTAAAGCCTTGGACTTGCCCCTTATGAGCTACACTTTCCTGGATGTTGAATCTTTTCTGAATATTTCAAACTGTTGTGATGAGCCCTCACGGCTGGGGAGAAATTAACCTTGTGAAACAGAGAAGATCAAGTCATTGCAGTTACGGGCTTCTCCACCAAACTTTCCTCCCTGTTTAACCTACAAGTCTTTTTTTTCCCTCCTTCTTCTTCTTTTCTTTCTTCTTCTTTTTAAAAAATATATTCCATGTTTAATATTTCATTCAGGGGAGCCGGGAGGTGGTGTGATGTTTAAGGCGCTGGACTCCCACATGACCAACCATGGGTTGAGTCCCAAACCTGGTGACTTGCTTTCTCACTTTCCCCCCTCTCTCTTTTGTTCTGACTCTCTCTACTTAAAAAAAGAGAAAAGAAAAGAAAAAAATGATAAAATAAAATAAATGATTCTTTAAAAAGAAATCTCGTTTAGGGGCCAGCAGTGGCATGGTGGTTGAGTTGTTAGACTCTCACATATCTGACTATGGTTTGAGTCCTGGACCTGGTGACCTGTTTTCACACTTTCTCTCTCACTGTCTGTGGTGAGCATGCATGCTCTAAAGCAAATTAAATGATACTAATAATAAATGAAATAATTATTTAAAAAATTAATTAAAATAGTTTTTTTCTTAAAAATCTTTCAAAACCTTAGGAGGTCTCTAAGCTTCCTTTCTGCTTATTTCTTTGATATTGTCAAAATACTAATCTTTGAGGACATCAAGTTAAAGGTTTAGAGTCTGGTCTGTATCTCAGCTGGGCTAAGGCTGGGCTTTGCTTTGGACAGTTTTGGATTGTGGGATTGGAATTCGAATTATGTGGTTCAGACAGCGTTTCACCTCTGTAGAAAACAGTGTCTTAGCTAAACCATTAGAGTTCCTGGTGCGTGTTCTCCTAATGAGAGCCTGTTAGAGCCGATCTTCCACAACGTAAGGAAGCTCTAGCCTTTCCCATGATTTTGTTGCATTAGTCCCTTCTGCTTTTGCCTTTCTGCCTCCTGAATTGACTCAGCTTTCCAGGTTTTATCTCGTGTCAGATCTTACATAAAGTTCTGGATTTTCTTCTTTTTCCATCAAAGTCTAACACTCTTGAGTATTTTGTGAAGCATAGTTTTCCTGAAGAGTTGGGGTGCACCCAGGGAAAGGACGTGCCAGTCATCCATCATGGACTATAGTGCCCTTCAGATACTACGAGTGACCCTCTCCGCAGTGGCAGCCATCTAGGAACATATGCTTTAGTTACCCATTTACCCATTGTTCACCCTGCAGATTCATATCTGAACTCTCGGGACCAGCAGTGAGTGTAATGGCTAAGTCGCTGGACTCCCATGTTTCTCTTACGTGTGTATGCTTTGTGTCATAAATAAAATAGAAAAAATATTTTAAAAAACCCAGCAAACTGTTTCTCTGATCAGTTATTGGGCTATTCAATGTTTTAAGAATGTCTACCAAAAAGTTTTAGTATCTTTGGAACCTTTTTTTTTTTTGGAGAGATTTTCTCTATAGGGCATGTGCACTTGCCAGACAGACAGAGAGAGACATAGAGACAGAAAGCGAGAAATCACCCCCCCAGGGGGGATGGTCACACTGCAATCCCTTCTCCTCCATTCTCCTCTTGGGATCTTGGGCACGCACGCACACGCGCCCGGCATGAGTTTTAAGCCACTGGGTCCGGGACGCGAACCGCGGTCGACTACGTGGGAGTCCAGCAACATAGCCATTACGTTAACTGCTGGTTACCTCTTTGGAACCATTTTTTAACAGATAGCCTTTTACTGATTTCAGCTTTCATCATTGAACTTGGTCTTTCTTTGGTTCTTATCATGAAACATGCAGACGTCATCCTAAGGTATGTTTCTTCTAGGTGGTTGAACACACTCATATCTCTTCCTCAGGTAGAGGGAGAAGTGCTTTCTAAGTAGAGAGAGAACATCCAGAAACAAATTGGCAGTCTATTGCTTGTGTTTCTTAACAGTGCAGATAGCAGGAACGTGATGGTTGTATGGCTGATTCAGGATCTGATTTCATAAACGCTTCAGAGAGATGAACAGTGCACCTCCAGGCCTGTATCATGTCTTTGACTTGAGGCCACCTTTGGCATGTGCAGAAACCCTCTCAGAAAACGAGATGAGCTCAGCTCTGCAGGTGGTGGGCAGGTTTAATAGGAAAGGAATGCGGAGACTTCAGTGGGTTTTCGTGATTTGGACATTGCTACAGGTGTTGGAGAGGCAGCATCGGGTTTATATCAAGGGCTCCTCTGCCTTAAGAAAGGCTCTTTCTTCAGGTGTTCATCTCTGACCCTTCTCTTTGTGAGGATCATTCTCTTTCTTTAATCTTTTTATTTCTCTCCTTTTCCTTTTCAGGGAGGGGATTCTATAGAGGATGTCATCAGAAAGGAATTTGCTGGGGCCTGCCCCCCAGATACTTCCACCTCCTATACTTATATTTATGAGAGAGAAAGAAGAAAACCTAGAATTGATGTGAAAATGACTGAAGGAATTTGATCATTTCTGGAGGCAGGGGAAATGTTGATGGAATGATTGTGGCAGACAGCCATGGCTGGTCTTTTGTGTTCTTGATGACGGACTGCGTCTGAAGGTAAATGTTAACTCTACAGGAAGAGGGCACTGGGCTTTTGTGCTGACCCGTTTGGGTTTACTTCCAGTGACATCTATGCCTTATCACTCTTGTTGGTCAGGCCTTTCCTTGGCTGTAAAAGGCTTAAGGAGGACCTAGGCTCCATCTTGTCAACACTTCTGCTTAGCAGCTCCATGACCGTCTTGCCCGTTTATGCTTGGGGTTAATTTTTTTTTTTTTCCATTGGGAGTTCTCTTCTGGAATTTTAGCTCTGAATTTTAACTCTGATTAGTAGGTGCCATGATTTGAATATGACTCCCAAAATTCATGTGTTAGAAACTTAAAACTCAGTGCAACAATCTTGAGAATTGGGACATTTCAGGGTGATCAGAATGGCTTAATGCTATTACTGGGGGGGGGGGGGGGGGCAGTTCCTAATGAAAAGATGAGTTCCGCTACCTTCCCCTCTGTCTCCTTTCTATATTCCCTGTCCCTTCTGCCTCTCCCACAGGATGCTGCAGAAAGAAGCCCATCACCTGATGCCAGTGCCTTACTATTTTTTGGGCCTCTCAGCCTCTCGAACCGTGAGACATAAACTTATATTGTGTATATTCTGACCTGGTTGTGGTATGCCAGTATCACAACACAAAACAGACTAAGACAGGAGTAAACAACTTTATTTCTCTGTTTTGGTTTGTGTTTTCAACTACGATTTTCTCTCTTGAGTGAAATAGGAATGGCTTGCTTGTCACATTTTCAGTCTTTCTAGAAATTAAATCAATGGGGAACAGAGGCATTCTGGGCTGTTTCTAGAGCTGTCTGTTGCATCATGGGCTCTCGATAGGCCCGTTACAGGGAACAAAGCATCTTAGTTGATGTCTAACCGAAGGCTTGTAAACTAGATTGCCACTGGCTTCTGTTCCATCACTTATTTTCCCTGGGTTGGCTACAATCTTCCATTTGGTTTTTAATCCATCCTGGGTGAAGAACCTTAAAAACATATTTATGGAGTCAACATATTATATCCGAATGACCTCTCTTAATCTGGACTTTGGGGCTTGGTTTACATGTGTCTGTATCAATTCTTGTTTCCAAAATTCAAAGCCCTTTCCTTTTTTATAGATACTACTAAAGAAGTCGTTCATACCTTAGTATTCATCTGATTAATACACACTCCAATGCATGGCTTCTAGCCACTCCAACTGTAGATGAAAAGTTCTTCGTTGGTATGCATTTTATTTGAAGTCATGATAAGAAATAACTTTCATGTTTACCACTGATAAAGGGATTTTTTTAATGTCCATTTACTGATGCAGACCTGGAAATCCTTTATAAACTGAAAAGAAAACAGCATACCCTTGGCATCTTGGTTCCTGTGTCTGGAGAGTCTCTACTGAGGCCTTAAAGAAACAAGGATGGTGACACTACTATCCAATATAATGCTCCACAATCCTGGAAATGTGTCATTCTTCACCCTCCAGTTAGTAACCATAAGCCGTTTATGGCCAATGAGCATTTGAAATGTGCCTGAGAAACTCAAATTTTCATTTCATGTTATTAATTTAAATTTAAATTACCCCTTGTATCTAGCCTACTTTATTGAACAAGATGTAATATTCGTGAACAAGAGGTTGGTTATTGAGACTTGAATTTCATTTGTGAATTATTGTCTTGTTCATTCTCTTTGTGTTTAAATTTGCCTTGAAAGATGAATAGTAATGGCGATGATAACTTTTTCTAGTCCTTATTATGTCTTGTATGCTGTCTGAGCTACACGTTCTTACGGGCATTACTTCACTTAATCTTCATCTCAAACTCCAAGGGAGTGCTACGACTGTCTCTACTGTATTGTTTTTAAAATGGAGACAGAGGAAAGTAATTTTTCTGAAGTCACACAGGGAGTAGGAGTTGCAGCCTTAGGCTAGATGACCTCATAAGTGTGCTTTTATCTCTGTTCAAGATACCAAACTGATTTACTTTTCCTTTGTTATGAATAAATGGGACCTGTGTTAATTTCTTAGAGCTACTATAGAAAACTACCACAAATTGGGTGACTTAGAACAACAGAAATGTATTGGTCCATAGTCTGGATGTTAGAAGTTTGAGGTCAAGGTGCCCATTACCCATGCTCCTTCTGAAACCTGTAGGGGAGAATCCTTCCTTGACTCTTTCTAGCGTCTAGTGGTTTGCTGACATTCATGGGCATCCTTGGCTTGTAGGCACATCCCTCCAATCTTTCATCTTCACATGGTGCTCCTCCTGGGTGCCTCTGTTTTCATGGCTGCCTTCTTACCAGGGCACCAGCTGTACAAGATTAGGAGCCCACCCTACTCCTACTTGACCTCATTTTAACTAAGTACATTGGCATTGACCTTATTCCAAATAAGGTCACATTCTGAAGTACTAGTGGTTGGGATTTCAACATGTCTGGAGAGTGCTCTAGTTCTTCCAGTTTTTCCTTTTCCCATCTGTGAAATAAAAATAATAAAATCAGTGGTCTAGTATCCTGTTCCTCCTCCTCTCCTCGTCCTCTCCTCTTTCTTTCCTCCTCTTTTCCTCCTCCTCCTTTCCTCTTCCTTTCTTCCTCCTCTCTTTTTTCTCTTTCTCATCCTCCTCTCCTCCTCCTCTCCTCCTTCTCCTCTTCCCATTTTCTGGTCGGCCTTGCTAAGTGAAGAGGAATGGAGGCTGGGGCTAGTACAAAGCCACTTCTCTTATAGACTAAGCCAGCCCACTAGTGCCTTTCTCCCATGCCTTGTCTACACAGCAGGTGTCAGGGCACAGCTCTTCCTGCAGAAGGTGGTGACTGGGGCTAGCATGAGTCTGCACCCACTTTGAGCTTTGAGACTTCCAAGGACACCCTGGTATTGCAGGATGGGTACTTCTGGTGGAAGGGAAGGAAGCAGTGGTACTGTGGCCAACATGTGGCATGATGCCATGGAGCAGTAGCTGAGTAGCACTGTCCCTTTTTGGGTCCATCTCTGCAGTCATTAGCTGTGCGAAGAAAGTGGACTAACTTCCTCTCCCTGCGTTCCACTCATTTCCTCTGCCATCAGTGCTGAGTTCCACTCTGTGTTCCTGATCCCTTTTCCACCTTCTTTGCTTCCCACTGATTCATGCAGACTTAAGCCAAAGACCAGTGAGGTTTTATAAAAAAACGAAAACAAAACAAAACACTTTGTAAACCACAACCATTTCCACCTTTTCATATGAGGGTATTGCTTTGGAAGCATGGGAGGAAAGTTTAACCTTTGCTCATGCCCAGGTGAGCAGCTTAACATTGGTGGTACCTTTTCAGCAGTTAGGGAATAATATGTTTGTTGAAGCTGCTCATTTTCTCAGTGTTTAGAGGCTGGAACCTCAAATTTTCCCTACTACTGACATCGGGCAGGGTTAACAGTGCTTTTTCTGAATATTGCTTACTCTGTGTTCTTGCAGCGAGGGGTGGTGATGTCCTCCCTGCTGCCGTCTGTGCCTCAGTTTTCTGGGAGGGTTCCTGGGCTCACTGAGTCAGGCCTTACACTGCTCTTCTTTCATGTGTGATTTATCAGATAGGAGAAAACAGAATATTGGAGATACATAAAAGACAGTTTGAGACCACACCCATTCTTGTCTCCAGGTTAACGGTGTCCTAAATTATATGCAGGGACAGAATTCTGGCCTTCACAAAATGTCTCTGGTATTAGAAAGATAGAAACAAAAGATTTGATCATTGTAGTCATTAACTTAGTCTGAGTAGACCCGCTCAGCATTTTGGAAGATGATTATTTGCTTCTACCCATAATAAATTAGTTTTTATCTTTAAACCCACTTGTTCAGTAGTATGCAATGATTTGAAGAATGTGATTTTTAATGTGATTCTCTTTTAAACATACATCTCTTAATTTGTAATGCAGCTCTTCTGGAAATGTTTCATTTTAAAGATTTTGCTCAAAATATACTTTTGCTCTTTGCTTAGAATTCTTAAGGGAAAATTTATCTTCCAATCATGGTTATGCCAATATCTAAAAATGTACAATAACTTTAAAAGGATCTTAATATAATAAGTTTATATAATAGTACTGGGTTAGATTAGATTTTAGTGGATATATAGTCACATGCCACATGATGACATTTTAGTCAGTGACCAACCACATGTTTTATAGTGATCCTATAAAATCATAATAGTCTTGGGACCAGCAGTTAGCATAATGGCTATGTCACTGGATTCCCATGTAGTCGACCACAGTTCGAGTCCCAGACCCGGTGGCTTAAACTCATACTGGGCACATGTGTGTGTGTGCCCAAGATCCCGAGAGGAGAATGGAGGAAAAGGGATTGCAGCGTGGCCATCCCCCCCTGGGGGGGGGGGTGATTTCTCACTTTCTGTCTCTCTGTCTCTCTCTGTCTTCCTGGTGAGCGCACGTGCCCTATAGCAAAAACCTCTCAAAAAAAAAAAAAATGATAATAGTCTATATAACATGTCAGGGAAACTCAAAAAGTTCATGCAAAATATGTATTATGAAAAAAATTAGCGTAGATTTTTTGCACCAAAATATAAGCTTGTACTTTAATTCCATGAATTAATTCTTGTATTTTAATTCTGTAAATTAATTCTTAAAATGTTTTCCAAGATCTTTTTGAAGTCTACTCATTATAACCTAGGTGTTCAGTAGGCTATGCCATATAGGTTTGTGAAAATACACTCTGTGGTGTTCACACAGTGATGGAACCGCCTAATGGTACATTTCTCAGAATATACCCCTGTTGTTATGCAACATGTGATTATAACACAAAAATCCCCAAATACAAGTGACTTAATGAAGACAGAGGTTAATTTCTTTCTTACATTTAAGGAGCTGGAGACTGTTTATTCAGAGATGGTGGTCTGTGGCATCAGAGATTGATATTTCTTTTATCTTATTAGGTTGTTGGGAAAGTCATGATGTGTTTTTCTATGCGGAAATGTGTCATGACTTTCCCAATGACCCAGTATTTCTGTATCACATGTGTTTCCTTTTTCTTTGTATATCTCATGGCCTAAGATGGCTACTCACCTCCAGCCATTCCACCTACATCCTAACTAGCAGTAGAGAGGAAATTTCCCTTGAGGAAATTGCCTACACCATTTCTGCTTATAGTCTAAGAGCCACTTAGTACCAATATCATAACTAGTTGTAAAGGGAAATAGTGAATGTAGATTTTATTCCAAATTGCTTTGTAAATAGCTCAAATACAAGTGCCTTTTTGTTTGCTTTAGTTTTGGGGTATTTTTAATTGAGAGAAGGGTAGAAGGAACAATTAGTTGCCTCTGCTTAAGCATGATGCTGCTAAGCCAAGTGAGATGCTGAATAAGAATAGGACTGCTCCAATCAGGCCTAAAATTCTCTCCATTCCCTGGTCTCTGCTCACCTTTTCAGCCTTATGTTTTAATAATCTCTTCCTAAATATTCTGATCTCTGATCCATTAAGTACCTCTCAGTATTTCCAGATGAATTTTTCCTGGCATTGAATCTTTTATGTGTGCTATTTCTTCAGTCTAGAATGTTCTCTTCTTTTCTTATCCCCCACTTGATATTAATATCTGACTTGTCTTTAGATCTTATCTTAAATTTCACCAGCTCAAGGAACTCTTCTCCAGCCCCAGTCCTGGTAAGCTTCTACGCTCACCCAAAACAGTGTTCCTTTTCTTCAGAACATTGGGCCTTGTCTTCGAATAGATACCCATTCATGTCTTTACCTGATGACCTCCTTTTTGCTCCACTAGACTGTGTTCCTTGAAGAGAGAAGTCATGCCTGTGTTTTTCATTGCCAAACCAATCGTGGCTATCAGTGCCCAGCCTGTGACTGACAATTAATAAGTATTTGTTTAATGAATGGACAAAGAAATGCTGGGATATCAAAAATTTAATAGTTTTACTGAGATGATATGATAGAGTTAGACAGTACATTAATAGAATAGGTGTGAATGGCTGGATAATTAATGAAAAGGTTGAGAGACAAGCAACCTAGTGAATAAATGTGCTTCTATAAAGATTCCGTTTTGCCTTCTACTAGGATTTTTGGGAGCCATTTAGATTTAGCTAAATAGTAAATTCAGTCTCCCTGTTACTGAGGATGGTGGTTTTTCTCTTAGCAACCAATGCATTAACTGGTTGGCTCTAAATTTTTTCTTTTCTTTTTTAAAATTTGCATTAGGGTGTATATGCTTACTGGAGAAAGATAGAGAGACAGAAAGGGAAAGTGAGAAAACACCACCCCTCTCCCACCAACGGGGATGGCCACACCGTAATCCCTTCTCTTCCATTCTCTTCTTGAGATTTGGGGGATACATGCACATGTGCTTTGAGACTCCAACTGCTCCATCAGCCAGGTGGGACCCAGCTGCCTTAACCACTATGCCCAGTTGGCCTGGCTTTAGGATTTTTCTAACTGATTATTTTGGGCTTATTCTGATCTGATTTTTTTTTTTATCTGATCTTGCAAATGAAGGAATGTGGTGCTCTTCTCACCTTGTGCAAATGACTTTACTTTCCCACATGTCAGTTTCTTCATTTAGAAATGGAGACAATGTGGGCACCTCTCTGGTATGTATTGGTTTGAATAGGCCACACTGCACTAACAAATCATTCCTAAATGTGGGCCACTCAACACAACAAAGGTTTATTTCTCCTTGACACAAAATCTTCTGTGAGTCAGGAGACTCCCTGTGGCAATACTATGCATTCACTGACTCGGTAAATGATCTAGGTCTCCTCTATCTCCCTGACATTGCCACTTCAATGCACTGCTTCCAGGAAAATAGGTGAGATCTCAGGGACAGAGGCAATCATCCCTCAGCTCTTCATTGCTTCAGGTTGGTAGGGATATATGTCACACCTGCTCATGGCCCGTTGGTGAGAGTTAGTCCCATAGCCACACCTAACTGTAAGAGGACAGGGACTTGTGGGAAGCACATGAATTGTCAGGGGGCATCACCACCATCATCATCAATTATTTAATCACTGAATAACTGATGATGATGGTGATGATGACAATAATGATGAGGATAATGATGACAATAGTGATGAGGGTGATGACTACATTCCGACATATTTCCTTGAGAACAGAAGCCTTATTTCTCTTTATCCTTCACCTTGTCTCCCCTTCCACAAACCAAAAGGTAATTAGCACATGACAAATATTCTCTAAATGTCATAGCACACAAAGAGAAAACAAAATTCAATAAGTGATAGTGACAGTGATGATGGGATTCCACTGAAGGCACAATGAATTGCAGCTGAATGCACCCCAGTAAAGTCATAGTAGAGGTACTGAATGCATTGCACTGGCGATATAGGATAATACATTTCAAGGGGAAAGAAAGTAGTCAGAAGGGAAACAGAGCAATGTTCCCGAGGCATCAAAATGTCACATATGAAGAGTGACAGGTTCATGTGGCCAGGTCAGTAGAAAGAAATAAAACAGACATGAGATCCCTGTGGGGGGGGAGTGCCTTGAGTATTAATTTGCTGGTAGGAAGTCATCTTGAACCCAACTGTGGCTCTAGTTCATCACTGGGTTCCTGTCCCCACCTGGCTTGTTCTCTTTGTTCTTCCAGATCCCCAAAAAGGGAAGGAGTTTGCATTTTCACTGACTCTTATCTGCTATGTATTCAGTGAACAAAGAAAGCTTTTTTTTTCCTCCCTGCCCTTAAGGCCTGCTCTATAATTTTTGTACACTTTGTGATAGAAATATGGAAAAATGGCTTTGAAACCAAAATATTATCTTCATCTTTTTTTCTGACACTTTCATCTAATCTCCTTGTTATTCTCTAATAGCTGGAGGGTTGGGTTAGCTCTGTCTGGGCCTCCAGCTCTTATCTATTTAAGGAAAAGAGGTTTGTGAGGAGAGACCTTTGATTTGTCTTTTCATCTTATTTTCACGCTTGCAAAGAGTGAGCAAGTGTCATTGGACTTCATTCCCCTTTCCTTTCCAGAGCAAAATGTCCTTTCTGTCTCTATGGAAACCTCTAGAAGAGCTACCATTATACTTGGTAGAAGCCACTGATTCTTTGTGCTGTAGAGATTGTTTCTTCCTGCTGGAAATGTGAGGCATTATCTTTGTACTGGACCAAATTCTCTTAGAATGTATTCTCTGTTTCTTCTAAAAGTCAGTTGCACATGATATCCCAAGACGAAGTCAAAGATGTAAAATTCATGGTGGGAGTTAGGGTGGGAGATGGTTTTGTTTTTTAAATTTTTATTATTATTTTTTGAGAGGTTTTTTGCTATAGAGCACATGCACTTGCCAGATGGACAGAGAGAGACAGAGAGACAGAAAGCAAGAAATAACCCTCCCAGGGGGTGATGATCATGCCACAATCCCTTCTCTCCCATTCTCCTCTCGGGATCTCCTCTTGGAACCTTGGGCATGCACGCACACGTGCCCGGCGTGAGTTTTAAGCCACCGGTTCCAGGACTCGAACCACGGTCGACTACATGGGAGTCCAGCGACATAGCCATTTCACTAACTGCTGGTCCCAGGGACGGTTTTTAAGACACTCCAGTTCAGAAGACAAAGCTTCAAGTTGAGTGGGATGAAACTCAGGAAAAGAATAGCACCCTCAAATGGAATTTGGTCATTACCAATATAGTACATCATGGGCAAATCTTTCTTACAGTGATTAGAAGAAAAAAATGAAGGCTGTTGTGGAGTGGTTCATTAATCAAGGGAGTTAGAATCCTCATTCTTGCCTTATGCATGCTGGAATAAATTAAGGTAAAAACTAATCCATCACGGCCACTCCAAGGTGCAGGCACCTTGCCTGGAAAATGAAAAGTGAGGGAAAGGAATTACATCTGGTGGTAAAGCATGTAACTCTCCACCCGGCTGAATTAATGAGAGCTTGGAAGGGGTCTGGCAGCCAAGTGAGTTGTTGGCTTATTGGTATCACTCTAGTGGTCTGGGAATTTGAGATAATGGGAAAAAAGAGGGAGGACTTGGGTATAACAGGCTAAGAGAGCAGACTGTGTCAGACACCCATGGGAGCAGAGAGCTTAGATGTCATTATAAAAAAAAATGACCTGACTAGCTACAAAGATTGATGATAAGAGAAGAAAGAAAGGGAAGGACCTTTAGAAAATGCTTTTGCCTTGATCATAAGGTAATTTATTTACTGTTCAATATACAAGGGATACAAAATGAGGTTTCAGAGTTGGAAAGAGGGTTTTTAAATTTGGCAATCATTTGGGGTCTTAAAGTTTCCTGAACTTGTAGGGCAAACAGGTATAGCAGTGTGTATAAGAAGGTTGTTTTACTCTATTTGGTGCTGCTGTAACAGAATATTGAAGATTTTTATAATTTATAAACAGTAGAAAGTTATTTGACTTACAGTCCTCATTGCTGGGAGTTCTAAGATTATGGGGCCATATCTGGTGAGGTCCTTTTATTGTATTGCAATATGGCAGAAGGAATCACATGACAAAATACCTTGCGAGGGAGGGTGTAGGAGACTGAACTCGCTTTTAAAACAAAGCCACTCCTTTGATGCTGACATGAATCCATTGATGAGGGCCGAGCCTCAAGAACTAAACACTTCCCTTTAAGCCCTGCTTTCCAATACGGTTGCATTGGAAATAAAGTATATAACACACGTGCTTTGGAGGATACATTCAAGCCCTACTAGAGGGTTTAGCCGGTAGCAGTGCGGAAGGACAGACACCTGATGACTCAATGGCAAATGGATTTACAGATAGAATGCAGAAGATGTGAAACAAAACAGAGTATAATGCTTAAACTAATGAGGACGATCTCTAGGCCAGAGTAGGATTCTATCAAAATAATAACTTCTTTTTATTGAAATTAAACCATGAGTATATTACTCAAATTAATCCTTATAACAATTTACAAGTTTGATCAAATTATTGTGTTCATTTTTAAATGGATGGACTGAGTCTCAGAGATGTTAAGTGATATGACAGGAGCACATGGCTAAGATATAGGGATTGAGGTTTGAGATAATCTAACTCAAGAGTTGAAGCTCTGAACTGCTGACTTTCCTAAAGGACTTCTAAAAGATAGTATATGTACATGAAGATGAAGATGAACATGTTTCCTGCCTCAGGCAGCAGTTAAAGGGCAAAAGTACATGTTGACAGCCATGTTTTCTCCTGTATACTTTTTTTGACTCTATTGCCTCAGATTCCTGGTCTGATCTTTTTTCGTTTTGTTGATTGTCCTTTTTCCTGCCTTTATTTGTACCCACCTCTTAGACTGTGGTTTTGACCTACCTTCTCATTCTATTTTCCTCTTTGTTTATATCCAAGCAGTCACCGTAGAATAATGGTTAAAGTGTGGTTTCTGATGGTGGATTGTCTAGATTCAAATCGTAGTTTTGCTGCTTGACTAGCTGTGGTGGCTTTTTTTTACTTCAGTTTCCTCATCTGATTTAGTTACCCATGGCTGTATAACAAACCACTCCATAATGTAGCTGCTTAAAACACATAGAACCTCGTAGTTACTCACAATTCTGCCTGTTGGCCAGGGCTTGACATGGGCAGTAGGATGCAGGTGGCTCATCTCTACTGGTTTTTTAGGTGGGGCAGGGGAGGGGTTCACTGGACCTGGAGGATCCAAGATGGTTCCATTTGCATGTGTAGGGCCTTAGCTGGATGTAACAGCAGGGGCTCACTGACTCTCTCTTTCTGTCTGTGTGTGTTCTCTCGTCATTCAGCAGTCTAGTCCAAGTTTCTTTATTTGGAGACTGGTTCCCAAGAAGGCAACACAGAACTTGTTGAGTGTCTTAGTCTCTTATGATCTAGGCCCAGCAGTAGAAGTTTTATAACATCACTTCTGCTATATTGTGTTGGTTGAAGAGAGCCAAGAAGCCAGCCTGGGTTTAAGGGCTGGGGAAATAGATTTCACTTCTTGGTGGAAGAAATGATGTTATGTGTATCAAGGATGGGTGGAATTGTGATAGGTTGTTTCTGCAGTCTACTACAGGGAAGATAAATGTTTCTTCCTAATTGGGTTGTTGAGGTAGGTAACTAGCTCATATTATTGACTTACATGTAAACCTGACAATAGCTTCATGAGCTATCAGGAGGAGAGTATAATGAGCTGTGGGCTCTGGGATTCTGTTCTGAGATGAAATGTATACCAATGCAGAATTGGAGCAGTGCATGAATTTACTGGCAGTAACCCTCATTATAAGCCAAATGGAGGTGCTCAAATAAGAAATTAATACATTGGCCAGTCAGGTGAATTTTGTTTCTTTCAAAGGCAAGGGCATGCTAAGCTTTTGCACACAGCTCATTCCCTGATAATTATCTAAATTATAATTCAATTTCTGTGAGGGTTTTAAAAATTATGATACAAATGAATTGTTCTTTGAAATAAGGTCAACTTGCCTAACAAACCAGGAATTTACAATGGTTCTTATTGTAAGAAAGTTATTACAGAAAGAGTGGAATATTTTCTTTTCTTTTTTCTTTTTCTCTAATTTGTCAGAGGGAACATTTTTACTCACCAGAGAAAGAGGGGTGTGGTCACACCCTAATTCCTCCCTTTGTCTCTCTATCTTGCTGGGATTCCAGGCATGTACACTTGCCTGGTAAGTCCTCAGGTACTAGGGCCTGGATGGTCAGCCATGTGGAATCTGGGTCCCGTAACCATAGGGCCAGCACGGTAATGTGGAATGTATTCTGTCCGGTGCTCCTGATGATACCTGTATCATAGCATGTTGCATAGGACGTAAGCACAAGGACCCAGTTGATGCCAGCACATCCATGATCTTTGTTGCCAAGATTTATTATAATCTCTGAAGAGAATCTCATGAGTGATGGGATGAACAACATCATCCAAGACTGGACTAGATAGGAACCTCAACAAATTCAGTAAGATAAGCATCTCGAATCTCATGTCATATTATAGATATAAACAGGCTCATTTTTTACTTTCATGTGGAATGCCGCATGCCAACCTCATTGTTGCCTGACTTACATGAATTCAAGCACACCCATTTGGTAAGTACACCCTAATAGTGTGCTCATACACAGGTAGTGGATGAAATTAAGCCAGGCAAAGAAGCCAAAATTTAAAGGAAGCATGAGTAAATGATTTCAGTGTTCACCAACATGGACAGTCATCAGACAGCTTGTTTAGAAGGTAGTTAAGACTTCTGCAACATTCTGGAATAATAAATTGAATAAACAAATAAATTTAAAGATCATAAGAAAAAATGACCATTATTGTGTTTTCTGGGTGTCTTAGAGGCACTTTAGATCATGGTTAATTTTTGTCTGTATTTTATTTGTTTACCTCTGTGTGGATATAAGTTGAATTGTAGTAACAGCGACTCCAAAGAATTGTGTCTTAAGTAAGGGGGAAATTGTATTTCTTTTTCACAGTAAAGTCCACAGTGATCAGTCATGAGTAGCTGTGTCATCCTAAATGTAGGGCTTCCATCTCTGGACCCAAGGGAGGGGCTATAGTTACCATCAACTCCCAGACACTGGGAAGGGGGGGGGGGGAACAAGGAGAGAAAGAAAGCATCTTTCTTTGTAAGATCATAACTTAGTAGTTGCATGCATCACTGCTGCTCACATCCCACTGGCCAGATTTGGTCACACATTCCTACCTGATTAAAAGGAAAAACTATTCCCTAACAAAGTAACATGTGCCCTGCTAGCACTTCAGTTTATGGTGGAGATTCTTTTAAAGTGGAAAGTAGAAAACAGTTATTGCAGGTTTATTAGCCATTCATACTCCTTATTACTCTATGACCTCTCTAAGTGCCTGTTGAATTCAATCACATGCTGTGGTACAGACTTCCTGAATGTGCATTTATGCCCATGTGTCACTTTTAGAACATTACCTCCATGAGAAAAAGGTAGAGTTGTTTGAATTGATTCACCAAAAGTTAAGTATAGCAGCTAAAACATTGGACATTCTTTCAGCTTTGGTGGACATTTAGGAAGGAGCAGTATGTGCCATATCCTTTGATTGACTCTAGACATATAGTAGAGAGTGAGCTTTACATAATCCTTTCTCTCCAGATCTTGATCCACTGAGGATGACAGACATCCAAAAAATATTTCTAAAAATTAAATAATCTTAAGCGTACAGAGTGTCATGATGGAAAAGTCCAAAATGTTATAGGAATATAAAATATGGAACTGAATTCAGTCTGGAGAGTTATAGAACTCTCTCTGAGGAGTTCCATGTTTAAGTTTAGTCAAGAAGTAATTATTGAGCATTTCACATATGCTGGTATGTTTTGAGGAATTGGAGATAGAAAGGAAGAAGGTATGACTAGGAAATAAATGCCTATATGAAAAGAGTGGGAAGAACATTTCAGTCAGAGGAAATGAGACACATACTGGAGTATCCTGGGACCTGAAGGAAGTCAAAACAGCTGGAGGGAAAAGAGAGAGGGAAGAATGAGAGAATGGAATAATGCTGGAGAAGTTAGTAAGATTCAGATTATGCAAGGTTTTGTGGCCTGTATTAAGGATATATGTCTTCATCCTATGATGAGTAGAAGGGCTTTGAGTGTCTAAACCAAAGTATGCCACATTTACACATTTTAATTTACATATCTTTGGGGCTTTTGTTTATGCCAAACATTGGTCACATAGTAGGTACAGAATGATAAATAAGAGAAGTGTCTCTGAGACTTGTATTCTGGTATCTGTTTTCCTCTGCCTTAATAATGTAATCTCTGGTCTTTGGGCTGGTGCAGAAAT
This sequence comes from Tupaia tana, assembly GCA_026018925.1. Taxonomy (NCBI): domain Eukaryota; kingdom Metazoa; phylum Chordata; class Mammalia; order Scandentia; family Tupaiidae; genus Tupaia; species Tupaia tana. The sequence continues at coordinate 26,894,376 of JAKSZU010000022.1, forward strand.
AAAACCTACATTTCCCATCCTTTCTTGCAGGAGAATGTGTGACTAAATTTACCTAATGAAATGTAAGCAGAAGTATAAAGAAAAGAAGGAGTTGTGGGGCCAGCAGGTGGCATGGGGGTTAAAGTGCTGGATCCTATATGGCCGACTACATGGTCCCAGGTCTGGTGGTTTGAAAATCACACTGGGTACATATGCCTATGTTCCCCAAATCTCAACAAGACTGAAGAAGAAGGGATTGCAGCATGGCGAGCCCCCTTGGGGGGTGTTTTCTCACTTTCCCTCTCTCCTTATTTCCCTCTGGCTAGTACAAACACCATATAGCAAAAAAAACTTAAAAAAAAGAAAAGAAAAGAAGGACTTACTACTTTTCATCCACTCTCCCTTTCTGCTGGTTGGAAAGCAGATGCCAAGACTGGCTCTGGAAGTAAAGGTCCTGAAGGTAGCAGAGTTAAGAAAGTCTGAGCTCCTTGAAGATCTGGGAGCCACCGTGTCAGCCCTAGCTTTCTAGCCTTCTTCTCTCTGGATTTTTATTCAATAGAGAAATGAATTTTTATCTTGTTTAAATCACTATACCAGCAGGGGTATAATGGTTATGTCGCTGGACTCCTACGTAGTCAACAACGATTCAAGTCCTGGACCTGGTGAATTAAAACTCACACTGGGCACGTATACCCAAAGTCCCAAGAGGAGAATGGAGGAGAAAGGATTGCAGCATGGCCATCCTTCTTGGGGAGTGATTTCTCACTTTCTTTCTCTCTGTCTTTCTCTGTCCCTGTGGTGAGCAAAAATCTCTTTCAAAAAAAGAAAGAGAGAGAGAGAAAGAAATAGAGAGAGAAAGAAGGAGATTACCAAGTTCATATGAAGAATAGATGGTCAGACTTGAAAATCACTCACTCACTCACTCACTCACTCACTCACTCACTATTAGTTTGGACTTTCCATGAACAGCAGAGGAAGCTAATCTTAACTAGTGCAGTAGATGAGGTTTCAGTTCCCGTGGAGTTGGTATTCTGTTGTGGAAAACAGGTAATAAACAGTGGAAGAGATAAGTCACTTGGAGAACAGTACTATGAAGAAAATAATGCTAGATGGCTTCGGCAGAACTATAATGCTGATAGTTCAAGAGGATCTCTTTGAGGATGTGATTAGCTTCTGCATGACCAATTTGTGAAAGATCGCTGGCAGAGGTGTTGCAAATGTGCTATAAGAGGGGACATTCTTCTGTGTAGACAGGACAAACAGATTGGAGAATATGAAAGTCTGCATTAGGGCAGTTTTCTAAGATCAGTCCTTATATGCCCTAATGTACCTGCATAAAATATCCTCTAACATACAAATACCGGAAGAAGAACATCAAATAGAAGTCCAAGGGGAAAAGCCTACATTTGTAACAATTACCACAGTGTTTCTGTCATCTCCAGCCATAGAAACAGGCTGCCCTGAATCTGAATCAGTGGCCAGAAGTGAACATCTTTGTGTTTTGTTTGATGATAGACTCATGGTTCATCCTCCCAACCTCTATTTGCAAATCATAGATTTTAAGACTAGCGTGGCAAGAATACCCCATGTTAAAGCTGATTAACCATTTGGAAAGTGTCTAATAGATACCTTGGGAGAGAAGGCAATGATTTTCCTGGACCCCTTTCCCACAGAGAAGTTGTACTACACCTAGCAATGAGGATAGGTTTTCCTTAGCACTTTGAAGTTTAGACCTGTTATTGGACTAGAGGACACGTTGAAATCAGCGGTTGCAAACTATGGCTCATCTCTCATGACTTTCTTTCCTCCTTCCCTTAGCATCAGTTTGTCTGATTCAGTGAGACTGATGGGCAAAGATGCCCTTTTGATTGATGGGGGAACAGATGTGGCCCCAACAACTTTGTCTTAGGGACAGAGTGAAACCAGACACTACTGCTGTCTTCTGAGAGCCAGAAGAAACTATAAGAAAGACTTCTGTGGCCAAAGCATGAAATGGATATTTAGATATTTGTCTGACTATGGCACCTATCCATGACCTCTGACTTGTGTCATTGCCATGGGAAAACCATCACACTTTTCCTTTATCAAGCTTGCTTCTTTCTATCAAGGTTAACTTTATCACCTAAAATTTACTAGGAAGGGACGAGAAGATTACTGAAATGATGATGCTAAGAACTCCTGAACTGTATAGAAGAAGAGTTTGTATTTTGGATAAGGTATTTCATGATCTCCAGGTAAGAGCACTAGCTAGGAGCCAGAAGACTTGCGTTTTGGTTCTTCCTCTGATTCACTCATCTTGTGACCTTTAGCTGTAGTTGTAATGATGTCAGCCCACCTACAGTGGATGGCTTGGTGTGGCAACCTCAGAGAAGAGAAAATTAAGCTGAAAAGATCTGTTCAAACAATAACCTGTGACAGAATACAGTTAATGAGGAAAGTAAAAATGGTACTCTCTGGAAGGTATAAAGGGCCAAAGTAAGGCTTGAAGGACCTCAAAGGAGAAAAACTTAGAAAATGGAAATTTTTCGATAACTCTTAGACACTTAAGTAGCAGACAGGGCTGTCTGTAAGAGCAAATCAGACTTTTCTATGTGTCTATTCTTTTCAATAGAATTCCATTTTCCTCCATATATATCCTTTCAGTAAAAAGACCCTCTTTCGGGAACCAGCAGTTAGCGTAATGGCTATGTCGCTGGACTCCCACGTAGTCGACCGCGGTTCGCGTCCTGGACCCGGTGGCTTAAAACTCACACCGAGCGCGTGTGCGTGCGTGCCCAAGATCCCGAGAGGAGAATGGAGGAGAAGGGATTGCGGCGTGACCATCCCCCCTGGGGGGTGATTTCTCACTTTCTCTCTCTATGTCTCTCTCTGTCTGGCGAGCGCATGCACCCTATAGCAAAAAACTCTCTCAAAAATAAATAAATAAATAAAGACCCTCTTTCCAACCAAAAGATCAACCCTGATTTGTTTGAGCCAGTCAAGGAAATTCACAGGTCCAATAAATTATTTTAGGAGTGGGCATAAGACCTATAAAAACTGATGAGATGATGACCAGGACATTTCTTAGAAAGAATTTTTCCAGGGAGCAGCAGGTGGCTTGGTGGTTGGGGCACTGGACACTCCCAAATGGCCGACCAGGGTCCAAGTCCTGAATCTGGTGGCTTGCTTTCTCACTTCCTCTCTCTCTCTCACCCTCTGTCTTTCTCTGGTCAAACTAAAAAAATTAATGAATGAATAAATAAAATAAAATCATTACTTTTTTAAAAAAGAAAGAATTTTTCCAGACAAAGATTTTATTTCACTCTTTTTAAAAAATTATTTATTCATTCATTTATTTTTAACGTGACCAGAGAGAGAGCGAGAGAGAAAGTGAGAAAGCAAGCCTCCAGGACCAGGACTCAAACTGTGGTCGGCCATGTGGGAATGTCCAGCACCTCAACCACCACGCTACCTGGTGGTCCCCAAAGACTTTATTTCACTCTTTTTTTTTTTTTTTTTTTTTGAGAGATTTTGGCTATAGGGCACGTGCGCTCGCCAGAGAGAGACAGAGAGACAGGAAAGCGAGAAATCACCCCCCACGGGGGATGGCCATGCCACAGTCCCTTCTCCTCCATTCTCCTCTTGGGATCTTGTGTATGCACATACATGCGCCTGGCGTGAATTTAAGCCACCGGGTCTGGGACTCAAACTGCAATCAACTACATGGGAGTCCAGCGACATAGCCATTACGCCAACTGCTGGTCCCAAGATTTTATTTCACTCTTAAGCTCAGGAAGAGACAGACTCTTAACTAACAGATCTTGTTTCATTCATCTATTGAAACCTCCAACTGTCTGGCAGCCATCTTATCACCATGAGCAAAGTTAACCAAAAGAAAAGCTCCTACATTGAAGATAGTGGAGTCTATAAACCAGAGACAAAGATTTCTTCTAGTGTAGGCAGCACTCCATGTTGAAGAATTCTCCTGGAATCTTCTTTGTGTGAAACTTGGGTCCTAATATCAGGTGTTTCTGTCCTGCTCTTCCAACATTGAAAGTTTAAAACTTGGATTATGCCATCATTTTTAGCTGTTACCTACTAGAAAGCCAATTATGGAAATTACTCTATTCAGGAGGCAAATTATCCAAAGGATAGAAGGGTATCTTCTTGCAAATCAGCAGTAGAATAGAAAGAACAAAGTAGTCATAGTCAGAGAACCAGGGTCCTTCTTTTTGAAATAACACTTGGTAGCCATGGGGCTTTAGACAGATCACTCTCTTCTCAACTTCAGAGTCCTCATCTTTAAAGTGATGCTAATAACGTCAGCTTTCATCCTCTTTTGCTGTAAAGGATCAAATAAGGTAATACTCTAATAAGATAATGTACAGAATGTACAGTGACACTTTTTTTTTTAGAGAGATTTATGTTATTATGGTGTGTGTGTTTACTAGAGAGAAAGACAGAGAGACAGAAGATGAGAAATAATCCCCCTCCTCAGGAGGAAATGGCCACGCCACAATCCCTTCTCCATTCTTCTCTTGGGATTTTGAGCACACACATATGCACACACGTACATGCACTTGGTGTGAGTTTCAAGCCACCATGTCTGGGACTTGAACTGTAGTCAACAACCCAGGAGTACAGTACTTAACCACTGTGCCCCCTGTTGGTCCCCAGTGATGCTTCTAAAATGCTTTAGGAATACAAAATATTAGTGATATCTGTAATAATTATGAGAACTCATCACAGGTTTTCATCTAAGAAGGAAACACGCTGTTGACATTTTAGAGTGTTTTCACTTTTTTTGCTTTTATCTCTGTAATTCTCCAGAATGGAAATTCAAACTGATTTTTTTTTTTCAGAGTAACTGAAAAAGAATAACTCAGAGGGAAAAATGTATCCCTCTTTCTTCAAAAAGAATCAAGCCTAGTAAAGCCCAATAGAGAGAATGTTTATCTAACCCTTACACCAGGTGAGATCACCCCCTACCCCAGGCCACACTTCATAGGTGCAATACAGAGACGCTCAAATACTGGGAAATATTTGACAGTATTATTGTCGGAAAAGTCATGGCATGTCTTTTCTATGTTTTTCTACCCCAAAATACATTCTGACTCTTCTGAAAGCCCAATACTTCCTTCTTGAATAGGTAGGTGTAAAATAGAACTCTGGGGAAACTCAAGAATGATGCTGACCGTCTTTGGCATTGGCAAGCCATTTTGCAGACTCAGACATCACAAGCCAGATGTCCTAAAGTTTGAGAATCAGCTTGAGGGAAGTAGAGGAAACCTTATAACTTCTGCCTTAATGACAAAGCTCAGAATATCTGTGAAGTAGCTATTTTTCTCTTTTCCTTAGATTTTTACAATTTTCTTCTACAGGTTCCATAATTTGGCAGGCCATGGAATGAATATGCTCTGATCATTAGAACTAGACTTTTCAAGAATCATTCTTAGGAACAGAGATAAAAAAAAAAATTAGGGTTAGTGGCCTCAAGGTCTCATCAATGGCTATGATACTACCGGCCAGTCCACTAATAAGTCATGATGGAAAACAACATCAAAAGGAGGCTGTTAAACCAAACACTTAGTGTGGAAATGGTGGATCTCAGTGAAGACATTGTCTCTAGGGGTTGTGTGGGGAATATGTGGATGCAGTTTTGGTTGCTACAAAGGTTAAGAGTATTGGTAGTTTTTGTGTTCCTCTGTGCAGTGAAGTCATCTGGCTATATTTGAACACTAAGCTCAAATATTGAAATACATAGTATAATATATTACAATAAATATTTTTTCCTTCTCTCATATTCATTAGGGCATACTTATTTATTTAAATTATATGCCTATAGGTTATATCATCTGAGTTTCATTTTGGAATAGTAAAGAGAGTATTGAAAAATGAATGTCAGGGCCGGCAGGGGCATGGTGGTTGAGGGCGCTGGATTCCCACATGGCCAACTGCAGTTCGAGTCCCAGACTTGGTGGCTTACTTTTTCACTTTCTCCTCTCTTTCCTCTCACTCTGTCCCTCTCTGGTCAAATTAAAACAAACGAATACATAAATAATTCTTCAAAAAACATAAAAAGAAAAATGAATGACGGATAACCACTGGTATATACAAAGAGAGAGCTTCCTTGTGGCTCAACGGCATTCTTTAGTTTTATAACCAGTTGATTCTTGGTTGTGTGGATATAGCCTCTTTCCTTTTACAAAGAATTTGTCAGCACCATCTCCTCCCAGCTACAAAAGCATTTGAAGAAAAGGAAATTCATGTGCTGGCAAATAATTTAGTAATGAGTCAGTGGAGAGCTAGTACATTAGGAGACCAATTTGGAGGACAATTTTGTATGTTTCTGGATAATGAATCTGTTTTATGATTTACAGTACTGACTACAAATGTGTATTTGGCACACATGAACATGTCTCCTTCTTCCTGGGTTATTTGTGTATACCAGGTTTATTTCTTAAGCAGTTAATTACTTTTTTCCCCCCTATTGTGATGTGCACTCGTGGAAAACACAGAGGGAAAGAGTGAAAGTGAGACCTCATCCCCCAGGGGGAAGAGTCATGCTGTAGTACCTTCTTCTCCACTCTCCTCTTGAGAATTTTGGGCACATATGCACACTCACATGCCCAGCATGTTTCTCAAGGCACTGGGTCCAGCACTTGAACCGTGCAGTTGACCATGTGGGATCCAGTGCCTTAACCACCACCCCACTGGCTGGCCCAGTTACCAGTTTTTAAAAGAGCTGAAATCTGCATGAGTCTTTTATGTGGTCCATTGAGCTTGTTTTATTAGGGAAACTGCACTATAGTAAAAATTGCAACCTAAATCTTTTCTGTGTGTTTACAAGGTGATAGCCCTTCTACGAATAGGTTAATAACTGACTTTTAAAAAATTATTTTTTTCTTTATTCTTGATAGAGTATGTGGTATGTGTGTGCACATGTGAGAGAGAGAGAGAGAGAGAGAGAGAGAGAGAGAGAGGATGAAAAAAAAAGAGAGATGCATATCTTCCACATAGTCTAGTTATCCCTTTCCTCCAGTCCTGCAGCCTCGCAGATCCTGGGCACTCACATATACACCTGGCGAATTTCAAGCTGACTGGGCCATGGAGTTGAACTGCAGATGCCATGTGGAAATTAGCTTCTCTTGAGTAGCATGTGAGCACTGTGCCACAGAACGGAACCAAAAGCTGGAATTTTATAGAACTTTACCCTGAGATACCCAGATTTGAACATTGATTTCACAAGTAAAGGAAGTTAGAATACAATTCCTGGGCTGACATAATAAGGTGTGACTGGCCATTTGGAATAAAGCAATGATACACAAAAATATGGATGTACATGTGTGTGGGAAAATTTTTTTCTTCTGCCTTTTAAGGCTAAAAACTTGAATTATAATATAAATACGTTCTCTTGAAAGCATAATTTATTATGACATTCTTGCTTAGTTTTATTTTGCGATACAAAGTACTCACAAAATAAGCCTGGTAACTGGAATACAAATACTGAGCCTCATCCCAGATAAGTTGAGATTGAGGTACTCTAGGGTCTAGCCCATCATGTAGCAGTAAGCCGAAAAAAAATGGGAGTGAAGTATTTGGTTAAGAAGAGTCTAATAAGTGACAGGGTGAAATAAGCATTCAACTCAATAGAAAACATACATGAGGGGACAGATTATGAAAAGTTATCTGTAGGCCAGTTGGTGACATGGTGGTTAAGGTGGCTGGATGCCACATGGCTGACTATGCAGTTTCTGACCCCATAGCTTGAAAAACTTGCTAGGCCAATGTGCGTGTGTGTGCCCAAAATCCCTAGAGGAGAATGGAGAAAAAAGATTGTGGCATGGCCATCCTTCTGGGGGGTGCTTTCTCACTTTCTTTCTCTGTCTCTCCAGTTAGCACACATACTCTGTAGCAAATTAAAAAAAAAAAAAAAAAAAGGTTACTTATATTACTTCTCCCCACTGAAGTTAGACTTGATGACTTTGGCATTCTATTCTGTTAAGAAGGAATATAGCTTAAGAATCTTCCTCAACAGACTTCCCAGAAACCACTCCCAATCATTCTACTTCTTTCTTTTTTAAGAATTACTTAATTTTACTTATTATTTTTATGATTTTAATTTGCTATAGGGCATGTGCATTCACCAGAGAGAGATGAGAGAGAAGGAGAAAGTGAGAAAGCAAGAAAGCGAGCTGCCAGGTCTAGGACTTGAACTGCAGTTGTTCATGTGAGAGTCCAGCGCCTTGACCAAAACAATACCTGCTAGCCCTTCCCAGTTCATTCTTATCCTATGGAATAAAGCATTTCTTTTTACATATGTTGAAGCATTTGTTTTCAGTGACATCGACATGTGAATGATCTTTTTAATCAATACAGAGGAGTGCCTCCTAATTAAAAGCTCTTGAAATGGAAGCTATATCAAGTAGTTAGGTTGTCCATGCAAAGACAGGTGCTTTATTAAGCCAGAACAACTAGAATGGGTTATTTAGTATGGTTGTGATTTCTCTGACAGAGACAGAGGGTCAAAGAGGAACAGGGAGAGATAGATGTGGGGGGAAGCAGAATAGTAAGGGGAAGTGGGGAGGGAGAGAGAGGAGAGAAAATCATTTTCAAATCTATAACCAGCCAAATGTGTTGACAGTTCAGTTAATTTCAGGGGACCCACCAAAAGTCAAAACAAAAGTACAAAATCACTTTTCAAGGGAAACAATTTATCAGTTGTGCATGTAGGCAAGATATAATGATGCCTTGAATTTTTGTAGCTATCATTGTCTAATCTATCATTTTGTATATAGGAAACTTTCCAGATTTGCTATTTAATATCTGGATTTTGTAAAAATATCCAGTTTACTATTGGGTTGTTGGAAAAGTCATGACACATTTTTGTATAAAAAAACCAGAAAAGTACATCATGACTTTTCCAATGACCCAGTAATAGTATTCTCTTTTTTTTTTTTTTTTTTTTTTTTTTGGAGAGGTTTTTGCTATAGGGCGCGTGCGCTCGCCAGACAGACAGAGAGAGACAGAGAGATAGAAAGCAGGAAATCACCCCCCAGGGGGGATGGCCACGCCGCAATCCCTTCTCCTCCATTCTCCTCTCGGGATCTTGGGCACGCACGCACACGCGCCCGGCGTGAGTTTAAGCCGCCGGGTCCGGGACTCGAACCGCGGTCGACTACGTGGGAGTCCAGCGACATAGCCATTACACTAACTGCTGGTCCCCGAGTAATAGTATTCTCTTGTAAACACCTAGTTCAGGTCTGAAATGAGATTCTTTACCATAACCTAGATTCAAAAAAGAGAAAAAAGAAAGCACTCAAGAATACTGCAATTAGTAAAATCTCAGTGGTGCTCATTAAGACTGGAAAATGAGAAACGCCTCCCCTACTCTCTTGCTTTACCCTATTGGGAAACACAGCATCTCCGAACATCTATTGTTTCTCTACACTGTCTCCCTTTGGAGTATTTGACTCAATTCCCAAAATAAATGGATAGTGCTTTAGTTCTTCTCCACTTTGCTGGGTGTGAGATGCTCTGAAGGAAGTGAGTTTCGGTGGTTGTGGATAATTCAGTCATTCAGGACAAAGGCAATGGAGGATCAAAGAGGGCCTAGAGTCTTCTCTGGAGCAAATAGAAAATGCCACGAGTCTGTCTACCCCCAGGCAGATTTATGGCTTGATGTCTGGTGAATCTTTAGATTAACACTCTCTAAGCCCTATTGTCTAGACCTGGCAAAGGCAGAAGATTAATTAATGTCAGTAGGGAGGCAGCCTGTACTGTATGTTGGAAATACAGATGCTACCATTGACTGGGCTATAGATCAAAAAAACTTACCATTTAGACAGACCCTGTGAGGAGGTTTGCAAATCAGGGAGAGAGATTTATGTCCACATTTGAAAAAGCAAGTTCCTCCAAAAGGAAAAAAGGTCTATAAGAACTCAAGTGGAAGCAACCACAGCAATCTCTTGACCTGGGCAACTCCTGGCTTATTAGTTGAAAGTGGAAGTAAGGATGAGGGTAGAGAGTTCATCTACAATTACAACCTTCACTGATGACAGACACAGGGGTCACCTCTGAGATCTCAGAGCCAGGAGTAGGGTATTTGTTTACCACCATTTAGTTCCTACTCCAATGTGTGGGTTTAGAAATTTGCTTTCATTGAAAGAAGTTTAAAGGGTATGTTTGGGGAGATCATTTACATCTCTCCTCCCCCAAGTAAAACATTTAGATGATTTACTTCTACGGAAGGTAGGAGGATTAAGATCAATCATATAAGGCACTCTGTTTGAAATACGAGCTCAGATCTGGCTGGCACCCAGAACAGGAGTGGGCAGTGGTCCTGACTTCTAACTGGAAGGGTCACAAATGGATACAGGGTGAGTTTCTAGGGGCTATAATTCACCCCTGGTTTCGGCTCATACTTCGGTTCTACTGTTTTTGAATTTTTTGTTGTTGATTTGTTCACTCGACAACCAAATATTCCTCTGTCTTTGGCATTAGGTTTTCATGTCTTTACGATCTGCACGAGGGAGTCTCACTGCTGTCATTTTGGCTCCTTACTTTCTAGTCTCCACACAGAGCCAGCATAAACTCTTTAAAAATATAAAATCAGATTCACTCATACCTCAACCAAGACCCTGTCTGGGCTCCCCGTCTCATTTAAAATAACAGCCAGATTCCCCTGATTGCTGAAGCTGATTAGAGTGGGGCCTCACCTGTAGGCCTTGTCTCTCATCAGTGTCCCTGCTGCTCTCTGTGGAATCCTTTACTTAGCCTCAAATTTTCCGAATTTGTTCGCACCTGGAGACTTTGCAATGGATGTTTTCTCTATCTACCATCCTTGTGACCTATATTTTTGCATGGCTGGCTCCTTCTTGTCATTCAGCTCTCAGCTTAAATGTCATCTCCATAAGAGCTCTTCTTGACACTCAGTTGACTTTCTATCATGACACTGTTTTTATTTATTTTGTAGCACTTATCAATGTCACATGTCCTCTCTTTACTTTGCTCACTGAAATGTAAGTACTGTGAAAACAGAGACCATGTCTAAATTGTTCATGATTGCCTCCTCGATAACCAGGAGGATGTCCTGGCATACGGTAGTATTTATTTAAAATGTTTTAAATAAATGAATCCTAGGTGCACTTCAAAATCACTCATGGATCTGTTTAAGAATATAGATTCTGGCCCACCCAGTGGTGTGGTGGTCAAGGTATCCTACATAGCCGACTCCATGGTAAGAGTCCAGGGCCTGGTGACTTAAAATCCACTCCAGGCACATGGTCCTAAAATCCTGAAAGGAGGAAGATGTGGAGGAGACAAGATTACAACATGACCATTCCCGTGGGAGGTACTTTCTCACTTTTTCTTTTTTTTAACTGTCTCTCTCCAGGGAATGTATGCACTCTCTGGCAAATTAAAAAAAAAAAAAAAAAAAAAAAAAAAAAAGATCCTGTATCCTATCATTGGAGATCCTAATCAAGAAAATCAGATATGAATCTTGGGCATTTTTACTTGTAGCAGTTACAAAACTATTTCCCACAGACACTATTCCAGTTGTCTCTAATTTTTTTTTTCTTTTTTCGGATAGGTTTTTGCTATAGAGCGCGTGTGCTCGCCAGACAGACAGAGAGACAGAGAGACAGAAAGCGAGAAATCACCCTCCAGGGGGGATGGCCATGCCGCAATCCCTTCTCCTCCATTCTCCTCTCGGGATCTTGGGCACGCATGCACACGTGCCCAGCGTGAGTTTAAGCCGCCAGGTCCGGGACTCGAACTGCAGTCGACTACGTGGGAGTCCAGTGACATAGCCATTATGCTAGCTGCTGGTCCCTCACTAATCTTTTTGATCACCCTAACAATAGAAAACTTTTGAGAATGGAATATATGTATATTTATTGATATATTGTATACATATATCATTATACTATGAAAAATATGATAAAGGATAAGATATATAAAAATAATTATTAAAGTAATTCTTATCTCATATTTTAGCAGTAAAATGTCTTATATTCTTAAAGAGGCTACTAATAATTTTTATGCTTAGTTTTGACATGTACTTGCTAATTATATTTTCATACTAGCATCAATATCTCAAGGTTCAACATATATGGAGGGTAAGGATCACTATTAACAATAGTAAACATAAAAGTAAGTTTCAGTGTTTTACTTGCTAATAACTTCTTCCCTGGTAATCATGGCAAATATGATTCAGTCGTCATTGTTTATAAATGAGAGTTATCTACTTGGAATAAAAATACCTGTTCTGCCTTTTTCTTTGTTGCCTGCCTGCCTGTTTGCTTGCTTGCTTGCTTTCTCTCTTTCTGTCTTTTTGCCATAAGTCACATGTGCTGACTAGAGAGACAAAGAGAAACAGTGAGAGGGAAAGTGGAAAATCTTCTCTTGGGATCTTTGGCACTTGCACACACGTGCATGGGTGCCTGGAGTGAGTTTCAAGCTGCTGGGTCTGGGACTGGAACTACTGTTGGCCATGTGGGAGTCCAGTGCCTTAACCACTGTGCCACCTGCTGGCTCCACCTTTTCCTTCTTTTCTCTTTCTTTTAATTTGCCAGAGGGCTTGTGTGTTTCCCATTGACAGAGAGGGATGGGTGGGAAGTGAGAAAGCACCTCTCCCCATAAGGAATGCTCACTCTGAAATCCCTTCTCCTCCATCTCTTCCTCCTTTCAGGATTTTGGGCAGGCACACATATGTGCCTGGTATGGTTCTCAAGCTGCTGGGTCCAGGACTGGGTCCCACATGCAGTCTGCCATGTGAGATCCAGCCACATTAACCGCCAGGCCATGGGCTGGCCCACAGTGCCTCCTTTTCAAACGGAAGTTTCTTTGTAGGCATTATCTTTGTGGTCTGCTGTTTATTTTGGTAAAGTTGATTTAGCAGTTATCATTGGATAACGTAATTGCAATTTGACTTTAAAAGGCACACAACAGGCCATATGTAACAACCAATGAAAAGATGAGAGGGAGTCTCTGTGCCCTATTCCAAGGCTTTAGAAATTCCTAATGGTGCCAAACTTACTGTGGTGTTTCCCGATGAGTGGGGACAGCAGGGTGAATGTGTGTGTGTGTTAGTGCTAATTAACCTTAACTTTAAAATAAATATAACGTAGATCAATGGTGAACAATGTAGAGGAGTTTGGAGAGGTTGGCAGTGAAGCACTTTAGATAATGGTGAAGAGTTTTACTTTAGCCTAAGTAAAAGGAGCATCACTGAAGCATTCATGCAAACAAGATATGACTCCATTTGTGCCTTTTATTTTGGAGTGCTTCTTTTTAGATTTATTTTATATTCTTTTTAAAATTAAGGGACAGTGGACAAAGAAAAATTGCACATGTTGGGGCCAGCATTTGGCATAGTGAAGGCGCTAGACTCCCACATGGTTCAAGTGTCAGATCTGGCAACTTGAAAATCATACTGGACACTTGTGTGTGCATGCCCAGAATGCCAAGAGGAGACTGGAGGAGAAGAGATTGTGATGTGGTCATCTTCCCTGCGAGGTGATTTCTCACTTTTCCTCTGTCTGTCTCTCTCTCTCTAGTGAGTGCTTGTGCTTGATGGCCAAAAAATAAACCAAAAATTTATAAACATGTATGGTGTGCAACAAGGTATTCTAATATATGCTTATGTAGTGTAATGGTTAAATAAAGCTGATTATCATATCTACTATCTCATATACTTATGTTTTTCTGGAGAAAAAAGTTCAAATCTACTCTTTTCAGCATTTTTCAAGTGTGTATTATTAGCTATAGTCACCGTGCCCTGCACTAGATCTTGTGAAATTACTAGATCTGTGTTATTCCCTTCTTCATGCCTTTATCCTTTACAGATTTTGGGCATGCACGCATATGTACCAGTTGTGTTTGTCAAGTTGCTATGTCCAGGACTTGAACTTTGCAATCAGCAGGTGGAATCCAGTTGCCTTAACCATGAGGCCATAGAACTGGCTGTAAATCTATAATGTTAAAAGATCATATGGGCTGCCATGTGGAGGAGGCATTGAAGAGAATGAGGATGTCCGCCAGAAGCCCGGGCAACAGACCGTTCTACAATAGTATCTCAGATAGTGGGAGATGAGTGGATGCAAAATGTATTTTAGAAGTAATGTTAATGAGATAAGGTGTTAGAAAGGCCTGAGGCAGAGCGAGGGAAAGGAAAGAATCTTAGTTGATTAATAGTTACCAACTTCTGTGTGAGATAACATTCCTTATAGGCCAGGATTCCAGTGTAGCCACTTTGGGAGTGATTTCCAAATCTAGCTCACTGGCATCATCATCTGCTATATGCAAAATATTTGGCAAAAATCTGACTAATTAAGTCAGAAACTTCTTGGTCTTAATTTAAAAAACAATCCAACCAAGATATTCCAGTATCTTTTTTTGAAAGTGAATAGAACAATAACTAAGGAGAGACTTCATCAAGTTTCCCTTTTTTTCTTCCTAAAAGCAAAGGTTACCAACAAAAATATATGATGTATTAGTAATATTCATTTCCTTTTAGAAGAAGATGGGGAACAAATACATCATCATGAATGTATAAGTATAAAGTGTAAAGTTTAAGATGATTAAAGACTTTCTGATGTGGCCCGCTTACTAAGTATAGCCAAATAGCTTTTGAACACACCTTATCAAAATACAGAACATCAGCAGTGTCATACTGCAATATGCAGTTGAGAGCTCTGGCACCATGGTGTTTTCTGGATGAGGTTCTTTCATCAGATGGCTGGCTGAGTACCATCTCAGCCAAGTGCAGTGTCTTTTCACACTTCCAATTAAAATGAGCTAATAATTTAGTTTAACAACTGGTGCTGCCTAAGAAATCCTCTTCAACAAGGCTGAGATTTGCATGTGAACAGTTAGTCATTAGTCTTCATTGTGTCCTGCTTACAGCTGGTCCTCATATTGTTCAAAGCGAATGACATCACAGGTTTTCCCAAGGACTGTTAATACCAGCAGTAATACACTGCTTTCTAGTTATTTTAAATGCCCTCTAAAGTCTTCTATTCTTCTCCCAAAAAAGTATTAAACTGAAATCAAAATTATTAATAGTTTGAGTATTGCCAGCAGGAATTTCAATGTTCTGTTTATCTTTTGAATCAGTATTATTTATAATAAACTTTCAGCATGCCACATTTGTTTGGCATGTAATCCAAAAAAGTTGCGTAAGCTCTTTTATTTTTTTCTCCTGAAGGAAGGTTTTAATCACGAATTTTTGTCCAGTACTTCCTCTAATTTATTTTAGGACTTACTTAACATGATCGACATCACGACCTTCTTTGAGTCCTTAGAAATTCGACTGCTGGTGCTTTCTTCTCTCTCTACCTCATCTCTTCCTTTTCTCCTCCCTTCTTGTCATATACCTTGTCTTCTTCCCATTCTTCTCTAAGCAGTTATCTGTGAGCTATTCTGTATGTGCCAAGTACTGTCAAGGATCTTTTACCTGAACATCATATAATTAAAGGGGGTAGGGGAACAATTCCGAAACAAAACAGTTCCATATTGGTAGAAGAGACTGTTATACACATACAGATAAAGTGTTCGGGTGGCCTCTCATACTATCTGACTCTTCTTTTCCATTTTATTTATTCCTTTGGTTGACACATACTCATTGAGGGTTTATACCTGACTAGAAATACTGAACTTCATGCGTAGAAGAAAAGGTAAAGACTAATTGCACATAGAACAGTGTAACCGCAGTTGTGTTGTTATCATGCAGAAGTTTAGTGTCACATGGGACCACGTAACACAGAGAACAAACTGCATAGTTTGAGTGTTGATGGAGGGGTTCTCCAGAGGACTTGACATTTACATGTGGCCTGAAGGGTAAAGGAGAGAGTTAGACAGGCAGTGGTGATCTAAGCAATTGGGTCCCACATGGCCTACTGTGTGGTTCAAGCCCTAGAACTGGTACCTTCAGAAACCCACTGGGCACATGTGCATACCTAACCAAAATCCCAAAATAAGAAAGAAATGGAAGCGATTACCATGTATGTGTCCATGTCCCATGGGGAGTGCTTTCTTACTTTCCCTCTCTTTTTTCTTGTTGTTTGCCAGTGAGTGTGGGTGGTCTCTGGCAAATTCAGTAAAACAAGGGAAAAGAAAAGCAGTGACAAGGAACAGTGGTCTAGGCAAGGGTCCTGTGATGTGGAGTAAGCTAGTATGGCTGCTAAGCACAAGTGGCAGCACAGGAGCAAGGCACCTAGAGAGTCACCAGGGCGTGCAGGATGGTATGTTTTATCTGGAGGCCTTTGATCTTAATCCCAGGAGCCATGAGAACCATTAAAGCAAGAGGTAGACAGCATCTTGTGCCTCTCTGCATTTTATTTTCCCTAGGAAATAAAAACTCTCTAGCCATGACTTTTGGCCCATCTCGGCAATGGATTTGGCAGCTGAGGAATTGGAGATCAGTACCTAGGTTTAGCATATTAACTGTAATTAGAGTTCGCATACTGACATCCGTCGTCAGAGACGCACATTGATGATGGAGGATTCCCTGAGAATTTAAAAGTCTACTAGGAGACGTGACGCCCACAGCCATATCTTGCAGGTTTATGTAGTCAGCTTTGAGAGCAGCCACCGGCCCACCATGATTTCTTGCCTTTGCTGTGTTTAAATTGTAAAATGAAAAATTGCAGTCTTGATAGAGTTTGTAGAAAGCACATTCAGATCAGCAACCTCCCTTTTCCTTGTTCTCTCTCCTTTATTCCGGAAGACATCAGTGATATTCACACCAGCAAGGAAGGATCATTCTTCTAAAAACTGAATACACAAACCACATTTTTAGGTAGTTCACTTTTCTCACTATCTTATGTGTGAATGTGTGTGTTTGAGAGAGATTTTTTGCTATAGGGTGCGTGCACTCACCAGAGAGAGAGAGTAAGAGAGAGACTGAGAGAAAGCAAGAAATCACCCCCCCCAGGGGGGATAGTCACTCTGCAGTCCCTTCTCTTCCAGTCTTCTCTTGGGATTTTGGTCACACACGCATATGTGTCCAGAGTGACTTTGAAGTGGCCAGATCTGGGACTTGAACTGCAGTCAGCCATGTAGGAGTCCAACAAAATGCTTTATTTAAGAATTTATTGGAAGAATCCCCAACCTTGACTTCATTTCAAACAAACACCAAAAGGAACAAAAAAGCCAGGAGGAATTTCTTTCTTCTTTCTTTTCTTTTTTTCAAAACTTTTCTTTCTTTCATGAGATAGAGACATAGAGATAGAGAGAAAGGCAACCCCCAACAAGACCTTCACGTCAGTATTTGCTGAGCCTCCACCAGCCTGGATCCTAGGCATGCACATACGTACTCAGCATGTACAAGGAGGCCCCAGGATGGAACTCACGACCTTCCCATGTAGGTCAAGTTGCATTGCCACTGTATCACTCTCTGCTCCAGATTCTTGTTTATTTGTTTTAGATAAAAATTATTTAAAAATAAATGACATGGAAGTTGTTTTCTAAGGAGAATGATTACTTAACCTCTAATAACCAAGATTTTTTCATGAAAGTTTTTTGTTTTGTTTTGTTTTGTCATGTTTTTTGACCTGCAAAAATACAGAGCAGCCACAAGTGCCAGTGTTGTTCCAGTCTACCAAGTGGTTTCTGACTTCTTGACCTTCACGTCGTTAGGCTCCAGAAATAATCTTCTTTATTATATATGTAGAATAATAGCTGTTGATGCTCAAGCAAATCACTTAGTTAAAAATCAAGGAAGAAATATTCTTACTATGATTCTACATGTTGGAGATTATTTTCCTTTCTTCTCATTCACACTAGTCAAAGACAGAGCTAAAATCAGGTTCTTGTCCATTCCTCACTAGCATAGCTGCTAAAAGATAGCTACTAGGAAAGCTAGTTCCAATTTAGCATCATTAAGTAATTCAGTACAGCGATGCCTGAAATTCAACAGAAACATTGTGAAATAATGGGGAAAAAATACCTTTCCTTTTGGAAATAGTATAGCATAGTGTGAGGGTTGATTGATTAGGGGAATCACTGTGACTGGATTAAAATGGTAACTGCATACATCTAGGTTATAAGGGTTGTCTTTTTGGGGGGGGGGCAATTTTTGCTATAAGGCACTTGCATTCATTGGATAGACAGAGACAGAGAGAGAGAAAGTAAAAAATCACCCCACTGGGACCAGCAGTTGGCATAATGGCTATGTTGCTGGACTCCCATGCAGTCTACCACCGTTTGAGTCCCAGACCCAGTGGCTTAAACTCATGCCGGCATATGTGCCTGCGTGCCCAAGATCCAGAGAGGAGAATGGAGGAGAAGGGATTGCGGTGTGGCCATCCCCCCTGGGGGTGGTTTCTCACTTTCTGTCTGTCTCTCTCTTTGTCTTTCTGGTGAGTGCACTTACCCTATAGCAAAAACCTCTCCAAAAAAAAATTAAAAATCACCCCACCCCCAGAGGGAATGGCAATGCTGCAATCCCTTCTCCATTCTCCTCTTGGGATTTTGAGCATGCATGCACATGTAATTGGCATGAATTTCTAACTGCTGGGTCCAGGACTTAAACCACAGTCGGGAATGTGGGAGTCCATTGATATAACCATTACGCCATCTGATGGTCCTAGGGTTGTCTTAAAATTTTGTTTCCTTATTTTAATGTCAGCCAGTGGCCTGATGGTTAAGGCAGCTGGCTCTCGTGTGGCTGACGAAAATATTAAGTCCTGGACCCAGTGGCTTGATAAACATGCTGGGTATGCCCAAAATTCCCAAAGGAGAGAAAAGTGGAGGAGACATGTTTGTAATGAGACTGTCCCACAAAGGGTGCTTTTTACTTTCTCTCTTTCTGTCTTTTGCTGATGAGTGCATGCTTCCTCTGGCAAATTGAAGAAAAAGAAAATAAAACACATTTATTTCTTTCTCTATCTTACCCTCCTGTCTAAAGAAAGTTACAGAACACCCCCCCACACACACACACACAATTAATATAAAGTCAAGGTCCACAGTAATGCCATCTCATCAGATTTCATATAAATGAATTACTAGTAATGACACCCAAAGGTAGTTTAAAAGATACGTAAACACTCTCAAAGAATGACTGAGGGAGACACTGCACAGCAATATTTGTTCAAATTTGCTTTCCCATCTCTCTGTATATTCCCTTATAACTGCCCCCTGCCTTTGTCTTCTTCTTGTCTCTCCATTTCCCTGAACTATACCCCCAAACTCTCCCTGCCTGGATCTTTCTCTTAGCGTTTTTCCTCTGTGCTTACCTCTTCAATATGTGTCTGCTTAGCCTCTCTTATCTTTTGAAATCCTCTTGCCTTACCATTTTGGGAGAAAATGAATGGGGAAGAGATTGCAAAGTAGGTGAGGAGTCTTTCTCCTTAATAGGATAGGTGGGTTGGGGGAACAAATATGAACTGACCTGTGCATTTCAAATGCATTTGAATGTGCTCATGGACCACCTGGGGGACCTGGTTAAAGAGTAGATTCTAATTCAGTAGGTCTGGGATTGGGCTTCAGATTCTGCATTCCCAGTAAACTCCCTAAAGAGTTGTTGCTGCCAGTCCTTAGAGCACACATTAAAGAGTAAGGACTTAGAAGAACAAGAAGCTAGATACAGAGAGAGGAGAGAGAGAGATAAGACTTGCATAGAATGAAATTAGGTGGATCATAAACCCTGCAAAGGTGGTGACACCTACTTTATTTGCCATTGAGGCTTATGCACTGATGCATAGGTCACTCTAGTGATTAATTTTATTGTTGTTTTGCCTGATGATCTGCGATACTGCAAACTCTGAATATATGCAGTCTTCCAAAAGTTCATGGAAAATGTGTATTATGAAAAACTATGGAGACCGCAGTTAGCGTAATGGCTATGTCGCTGGACACCCACGTAGTCAACTGTGGTTCGAGTCCCAGACCCGGTGGCTTAAAACTCACGCCGGACTTGTGTGCGTGCTTGCCCAAGATCCCGAGAGGAGAACGGAGGAGAAGGATTGCGGTGTGGCCATCCCCCCGGGGGGTGATTTCTTACTTTCTGTCTCTCTGTCTTTCTGGCGAGTGCACGTGCCCTATTGCAAAAACCTCTCAAACAAACAAACAAACAGACAAAAACTATGGATAGATTCCATTTTTTTGCACCAAAATAAACTTTAATTCCATTTTTTTTTTTTTTTGCAGAAGTTTTGAAGTCCCCTCATATGTTCTTTTTATCCCACTCTTCTTTTCTCAACGTTTGAAATGCCTGAGCCATGCCACATTTCTTAAAGCAACCCTGTTTACTCCAAACGTTCATCTGGCATGTGATTTACACTGAATTCAGAGGCACTGAAGTACTTCTGTCTGACCCTTGCAGTCTTCAGAGATTCATTCTTCACTCTCAAGTACGCTCATACCCCACTCTTGGCCATAGCTCACTTCTGACAGGCCAGTTGGGATCTTAATCACAGCTTCCAAAGTTTTAGTTAACATAGCTTTATCCGTGAACTTAATCAGCAAACTCTCCACTCTATCATTTCAGCCATTGATCAAACAACAGCCACTAAATCATAAAGAGCCCTGGCTGATCCCTGAAAACTCTGCCCCTTCTTGATGCTGAGCCATCCATGGAAAAGATTTTGTATTGCTTTTTAACTACTTATTTACTAGTTTCATTTTAACAGGATTATCTCAGGAAAACTCATAATTAATGCTTCTAAAAACATTTCTACTTAGTAACAAATGCAAGGCCTGCTTTTTATTTTAAAAATATGAAACAAGTTCAAAAAACATAATATAAGGGGGCTTCTAAAAGGTCATAGAAAATGAAATTAAAATATGAGTGTATTTTGGTACAAAATAACAAATTTTGAAATCTCTGATAGTTTCTTCACAATATACATTTTTCATATGTGCACTTCCTTATATATAAAGTAAAATTTGTCTTCATTCTTTCCTAATGTTCTCATTCCCAAAGGCACATGTCAATTTTTTTGTTCCTTCTGGAGTTTTTTAATTTGATTTTTTCATCATGTAGATTGTGTGAAATATTTATTACTAATTGAATATCCATGTGCTTTTTCTAATCCTGATTTTCTTGTAGTTCAGATGGCCCAAGAGACTAGTTCAAGCTCATCTACTATAAACAGAAGTGATGTGTGTTGTTGCTGAGCTATTGCATATATTATTAAGAATGAGTTATTGTATATAGCAATATCTTTGAATTGCTGGACATGCAATGCATTTATGCTTTGAGAACCCATATCATGTGCTGTAAAAACATACAATGATTAAATGTAAGTTATACATGTTAAACAAACAAACAAAAAGAATAAGCTCTCCAGGACTTTCTTCCTTTGTTGCAAACTCTGAGGAGACTCCAGGTTCCTAATGGGCCTGGGGCCCTGAGTGACTGTATGGATTAGAGTTCCCTTCTCATCTTGCATATATGTTATATACATACATACACACATATACACATACATCATGAGCAAAACACATCTTCATTGTAATTATTATTTTAGGATTAGTTAGTATAGCGTAATCAGTTAAAACTTAATACATACATCTATACTTATGTTTTTTAAAAATTCACCAGGATCAAAATATGTATATTGATCTACACATTTTTCACTTAAGATTTCTAGATATCATTCCTTGTCAGTATGTAATAGCTATCCTTAGGTTATAAAATCATAGCATCAGAACTAAATTTTGACATGTTAACAATCATTCATTTAACATAGAGTCTAAAAAAATTATGTATAAGGTAAATAGTGAATATGTACATGTCTGCAAATGTTCATAAGTAAATATTTGTCATTTAGTTATTTGTAAATGCATTTACAATAATTGCATATAATTTCAGATGTAAAACAATATAACATGACAGATTCTGAAAATCTGAGGAGTATTCTCCTGAAGGCAATTTCTCATTGAAATTTTCTCAAGATAAAAAATAAATAAGAATGCAATAAATTGGGACCATCAGTTAGCGTAATGGCTATGTCGCTGGACTCCCATGTAGTCGACCGCAGTTTGAGTCCCAGACCCAGTGGCTTAAACTCAACACTGGGTGTGTGTGTGTGTGTGTGCGTGCCCAAGATCCCGAGAGGAGAATAAAGGAGAAGGGATTGTGCTGTGGCCATTCCCCATGGGGGGAGGGGGGTGATTTCTCGCTTTCTGTCTCTCTGTCTCTCTGTCTCTCTCTGTCTTTCTGGTGAGCACACGTGCCCTATAGCAAAAAAAAAAAAAAAAAAACTCTCCAAAAAAAAAAAAAATATATATATATATAGAGAGAGTGCAATAAATAATGAGGTAAAAGGAAGTAAAAAAAAAGAAAATAAAAACAAGAACCCTGTGTTTCATGAAATTACTTGAAAAAGCATCAGTTTGTTTCTGGATGATAAAATTTAAGATACTAAGTTCTTAAAAACGTGGCAGATTGGGGCCAGGTTGGTTGGGGCTACTAAAAGTGGAATGGTGGTAAAGGCACTGAATTCCACATGGCTGGCTGCAGTTCAAGCCCTAGACCAGGCAACTTGCTTCTCACTTTCCTTTCCTCTATTTCTCTCTTTGGTCAAATTAAAAAATGATTAATAACAAATAAAATAATTCTTTTTAAAAAGTGAAATGTAGCATAAAACATGAGAAAAATGTAAATACAGAGGTTGTAAAAAATGACTGATAGTGTAGTTCGCTTTAATTTCCAAGGGATGATAAAGCAATATTTTTACACTTTTAGTAAAAATGTTACAAGGTCAGAGATTTTATTGTTGAAACATTCTCATAGACTAGGAAAGCTACATTGAGCTTGTATTTATAGTTCTGATCTATAAAGTTAGGGAAAACTTTTGGTCATCTTTTTTAGAGCTTTGAATCTATCTTCCTTCCAAGCAGACCTCTACTTCTTTTTACATTTCCTTTGCCTCTTTTCTCCCTCTCTCCTTTTGTCTCTCCCTTCCTTGTTTAAACTCGCAGAGGGAGTGTACTTATTGGAGAGAGATGGGTTGCGAGGGCGAAGTGGAATAGTACCTCCTCAGGGCATGGTCATACCACAGTCATTTTTCCTTCATTTCTTCTTTTAGGATTTTGGGCACACGTGCACACGTGCACATGCACCTGGTATATTTTTCAAGTCACCAGGTCAAGGACACAAACTGTGCATGTGAGATCCAGCCTACTTATCTTATTGGCTGGCCCTCATTTCTTTTATTCTGTTTCCATTTTCTTTTCTTTCCACAAGCTTCTTTCTCATTTTTAATTTTTTCCCATTTCCCTTTCCTCTAGGTTTTTCTTTCTTTCTATGCAGAAGGGATCCATCTCAGAAAATACCCATTACCCTACATCTCTTTCCTGTCTAGTCATCCTGTAACCTTTCCTTCTCTCCTAAACTGTTCTTCTCTTGATCGTCTCTCATACCCTTATCTTTTTGTCTTATAAGGTATTTAAGGAAATGAAACTGCTTTGGCTTTATTCCCACAAACCAAATTTGATAATCTCATTATTTGCTGCGAATAGAATTTGAATGTGACTCACATGGTTTCCCTTTGTAAGATGTTCTGTTTGTCAAGGACTACTTTATTTGGCTGTGAGCAATTTATGCTGTACCCAGATTGTCATCTGCACAAACAGTTATAACAAAGGCTAGTCCTGGGTCCTGCAGTCTTCTTCAGTACTAATTGTTTATGCTCAGTCTCTGCATGTAATTTTTTTATATCCCTTTGATCATCTCCTCCAAATTCTAGCTGAAAGTACACAATCCATAAAAACTACAGTGGTTTTGTTAATTATGAATACAAGACCAAATAGCTTCAAGCATCTTTTAGCCCTCTAAACTGTGGCTTCTACTTCCTCTCTCTCGTCCTTTCCTTATCCCCTTCCTTTTCCCAAGCATACTCTCCTATTATGTTTTACAGTAACAGTAGTGTTCAAAAATCAATACTTAAGGGACCAGCAGATGGTATAATGGTTACATTGCTGGACTCCCATGTAGTTGACCATGGTTCAAATCCCAGACCGGGTGGCTTAAAACTCACACTGGGCGCGTGTGTGTGCATGCCCAAAATCCAAAGAGGAGAGGGGAACAGAAGGGACTGTGTCATAGTCATCCCCCCTGCAGGGTGATTTCCCACTTTCTGTTTCTCTCTGTCTCTCTGGTGAGCATACATACCCTATAGCAAAATCTCTTAAGGAGAAGGAGAAGAAGGAGAAGAAGGAGAAGAGGAAGAAGAGGAAGAGGAGGAGGAGGAGGAGGAGGAGGAGGAAGAAGAAGAAGAAGAAGAAGAAGAAGAAGAAAGAAAAATACTTGAAAGCACATTCTAACTGTAAACCATAGAGTGGGCCATTGGTCTTCTGAAAACCAATATCATTGGTATTATATAGACATCTATCATTTTTCAATAGAGAAAAAGATTTTTGTCAGGAATTCTTACTCTGTGCACTCTGTAGAGACAATGAGGTTATACAAATGCATAGACTCAAGCGTTATGATCAACACCCTTGTGGTTTGTGTGATCAATTTCTGTGATGAATGGCAAGCCACTAAGAAGAATCAGTTAAAGTGGAGAGAAAATAACCTCAGGGTTATGTTAGATGGTGCTCCATAAAGTTAGCTTTGAGCATTTGCTTGTACATTTCATCATGAATCTGATTATTAGCACTGCTCACAGTGATGTATTTTTAGCTCTTGGGGAGAAAATATTAGGGCACATGCTTATTTGATCCAAATAAATAGAAAGAAAGAAAGAAAAATATATTTAAAAGGTTATTCTCATACCACAATGAAACCTAAGCCTGTATGGTCTAATTCCTTTACTCCTCAACCTCAAGCTGAGGCCCAGAGAATTGAAAAGACCTGCTTAAGTTAGACAGACATTTCTAGGCAAAATCTGGTCCAGAATGGAGGTCTTTGGCACCTAAGATTGGTGCCTTTCCCAGTTCCTTGAAATTCATGATTATGTACTTTTGCCATGTAATAACTGTATTTGTGTGTTTTTCCTAATCTTTTTTGATAGTTGTAATAAATTTGACAAGTATGTATTCATTCACACTTTGACTTTTTAAAGCTTATCGTTGTATATGTGAATAATTGTGCTGTGATTTGATGAGTGTGGGGGTAGTCTGCTTGCATTGGTTTTATACTGCTACCATTTGAAATGATGGCAAACAGTGACTTAACCCTGCACATTCACTCTCTTACCATTCTGCAGGTTGAAGTCTAACTATGGCGATTAAGAGTTTGAGTTCTAGAGCCCAAGTGGTTCACTTTGAATGATAACTGTGTGACTTTGAACAACTTACCTGTTTTTTAATTCCTATTCCTCTTCTGTAAAATATGAATATTGGTGGTACCTGCCATTAGGGTTGCGGTGTACATTATAAAGGTTAATTCATGGGCCAGCAGGTGGCATGGAGGTTGAGGCAGCTGCATCCCACATGACTGACTCCATGGTTTGAGTCCTTGGACCCAGTGGCCTAAAAATTATGCTAGGCACATGTATGTGTATGCCCAAAATCCCAGGAGGAGAATGGAAGAGAAGAGTTTTTGGCATGGCCATCACTTTCTCTCTCTTGCTGGTGCTCTCTCTCTCACTGGTGAGTGCATGTACCCTATAGTAAAACAAAAAATAAATAATTTTTAAAAATGTTAATTCATATTGAACACATAGAACAATGCCTGGCACATTGTAAGTATGAGAGAGGAAGTGGAGGTTAAGACTTATTAGTATCATACTTATTACTATAAAAAATTGTACAGCAGAATTCCTATTTGGGAGCTTTCGGTTGAGTTGTGAAGAGACATTGCAGTTCAAGGGCCAGTCTGGTGAGGCATCAGTAAGGCAATGCTTCACAAAGTGAAACTCACATGGGACTGTCCTGGATTCATGTCCCAAGGTCACCCTGTATGTGCCAGGGACACACATGTTCTGGTGATCTGGTCTAACTAAGGCAGATCATGCCATGAAGATCCTGCTGAGGGCACCTCTCTGTCTCTTTCTGTCTCTCTCATGAAAGAAATACACTAAAAAATTAAGAGATGGTGCTGTCTGAATTAAGTATTTGAACAGTTTGGGTAGGAGAGTAAAATGGATGGGCTTGGTATACAAGAGAGGGCAGGGCATTTTGAGCAGGGGGCAGGAACAATAAAAAACTTGAATACAAAGGAAAGTTGAGGGACCCGCAGTTGGCATAATGGCTATGTCGCTGGACTCCCAAGTAGTCGACCACTGTTCAGATCCCGGACCTGGTGACTTAAACTCATGCCAGGCGCGTGTGCATGCATGCCCAAGATCCCAAGAGGAGAATGGAGGAGAAGGGATTGTGGTTTGGCCATCCCCCCTGGGGGGTGATTTCTCGTTTTCTGTCTCTCTGTCTCTCTCTGTCTTTCTGGAGAGCGTGTGCACCATATAGCAAAAACCTCTCCAACAAAAAAAAAAAAAAGAAGAAGAAGATTGAATCCAAACATGGTTTATCCAGCAAGTGAGCTGGGCAGGTGCTATGGATGGATTGAAAGTGTTACCATTTATCAAGATCTTTCAATAAACACTAGTAGCCTCTGACAATGAGAACTGGGTGGGAAGTTTATATCTCTTCCCTTGAGTACAAATTTTTCTACCAGGTGGTACATCATTAGTGATTGCAAGGCTCAAGTCAATTTCTACTGCACATACAAATATTGGCTTGTCAGGAAAGTCATGATGCATTTTACATAGAAAAACACGTCATGACTTTTCTGACAACCTAGTATTTACTGATAAACCTCCTCTGTAATCCTATAGCTAACCCTATTCTCTGTTCTGTTAGGTTCTGCAGCCAAGACCTTGCACAACAGAGTCG
Organism: Tupaia tana; assembly: GCA_026018925.1. Taxonomy (NCBI): domain Eukaryota; kingdom Metazoa; phylum Chordata; class Mammalia; order Scandentia; family Tupaiidae; genus Tupaia; species Tupaia tana. Next base: position 26,921,124 of record JAKSZU010000022.1, read on the forward strand.
CCAGTAGACAAGTCGGGCCATGCTCCAAGGTAGGACTAACTAGCCTGGCTGTGTCAGCAAAAACACTCATATGTGAGCCTACGCACAATGGCTGATGGCACCACTGCAGCAGCCTCATTAGGCTACTGGGCTCACCAGCTTCTTATGCTCTATTTTTGTAAACTCTTATTTGTGTGGTGTTACATGTATTGAATACCATTCACTTCATCAATGAATTAATTATTTTCAACATTTACTATGCTAATCCATGCATCCTCTAGGGCAGCTTTAGAGATATTTAAAATGCTTGCTGTGGAACTCCTTGAATATGTACTCTTGATTAAAGTCTTACAAATGCTAACTAACTTGATTAGGATTCTTTCCATTTAATCACCTGACTCTAGATGGTAGATTAGATTTAATTTATACATATAGGCTTATATATCACATGACTTACTTATCAAAAAATATTTTAGGGTAAGTTAGGGCCAGTAATCAGCTGCTTAAGGGATGTAGGATCCATATGGAAGATCATGGGTTCAGTTTTCTAGTTAACCTGTATGTGCTAGGAACTTGTGCCATGATCCTGGTGGGCTAAGAAGGCTGGGGATAAGGGTGGGAGGATTGCAGTATGAAACTTTGTTGAGAGAGTTTCTCTCTCACTTTCAAAAAATGGATGGAAAAACTATAAAAAAAATTTTCAAGTAAATTGGGTACAATGGAATAAGTGGCTATTGTAGAGGGTTTATGTTAGGGAGCAATTTGTAAGAAGGTTACAGATGGACCTTGGCTCTTTTGTGTTCCTGTTCTCCCTGAGATCTCCAGATTCTCTTTTGGACAAATCTAATCAGCATAAAAGCATATTCTCACACCTCCCATCATAATAAAATTTTTCTTTGATTCCTTATCTCCTCTTGCTACTATCTTAATTCTTTGCATTCCTTCTCAAATAACCACAAAAATCTCAGCTCTCAATTTATCCTTCTTTATTTTTTAATGGTCAAATATAATTTTTTCAAGTTTCAAATATATGTTGCACATATGAAAGAGTGTAAAATATATTTGTACAGAAAAATAGCATGAACACCCATAAATCTACTTTTCAACGTAAGAAACAGAGTATTCTTCATATCCTTTTGTGTCCTTCTGAAATCAAGCCCTTCTCCTTTTTCTCTTCTCTTCTCCCAAGGCAAGCATAGTAAGACTTTCATGTTAATCATCTCCTTTTCTACCTTTTGCATTTTTCACATTTACATCTATGAACCTGTGCTTTAGTTTTGAAAACTAAGTCAAGAAGATTGGTTTGTTGTAAGAAAAGGACAGTATTGTTATTAGAAGAAAGGCTCAGGAGAAGAGAAACTCAACAGCATTTCTAGGTCACAGTCTGGCTTCAACATTCCTGAAACTTTATAAGCATCTCTGTTGGAGTAGTGAGTGAACAAGGTCAGGAGAGGGCCAGGAAAACATGGGGTTCCCCACAGTTGGGACACTTGGAACAGGTTCTGACGTCAGTGGAAACAGTCAAGGAATTTTGGCCACTGTGTATATTCTGCTGTTAAGTGAATCATGCCCTCCTTTGCAGGAGTATGTCAAACAGAATTTTTCTGTGTGATGAAATGTCCTCCAGACGGCAAGGAGAGGGGAGAGCAGGAGCTCGTCAGTACACTGCTCACTCTGGCCGAGCACAGTTAGGAGTCCGGGGCATTCCATCCTTGGTGTCCTTAGGTCAGGATAAATGGGCAGCAGGTATATTGGTGAAGTCAGCCACAGGATTTGTTTTCTAGTCATGCCGATCCCTCTGTGTCTGGTGCACGGCTGTCACTCCAGGATCTCCCTTCACTGCCATCCTGCCACTCCCTTCACATCCCATCCCAAAGGAAAGGGATTCTTCCCTTTGTCTCCCTCCTGTGATTGGCTCTCCTTACTCCATTTCTCCCTCTTGCTTAGTTTATTGTCTCATTTTTGATAGAACACATCCTTTAATACCTTTGGAAGAAAAGGATACATAGCAGATACTTTTTTTTTTTAGGGTGTCCCAGTCTAAACATGATCCTTCTACTTCTACTTAACTATTAGCTTAGCTCAGCATAGAATTCTAGGTTGAAAAATCTCCCTTGCTTTCAGTGCTATATTGAGAAAAACGGAGCCATTCTGATTTCCTATCATTTATATCCAAACTGTTATGTTTTTCTTTCTTTTCTGAAAGCTTGTAGAATTTTATCTTCATCTCCAGTATTGTATTTATTTCCCTTTTTTAGGCTGGGTACTCAGTGGGCCTTTCCAGTCTGGCTATTAAAATCCTTCAGGAAATCTTGAATTATTTCTTGATGATGTCTATACTCTATTTTCTGTCTGTATAAAACACCTATTTCTTTTTTTTTTTTTTTTTTTTTTTTTTTTTTTTTTTTTTTTTTTTGAGAGGTTTTTGCTATAGGTCATGTGTGCTCACCAGAAAGAGAGAGACAGAGAGACAGAAAGAGAGAAATCACCCCCCGGGGGTTGGCCATGCTGTAATCACTTCTCCTCCATTCTCCTCTTGGAATCTTGGGCACGCTTGCACACATGCCCAAGGAGAGTTTAAGCCACCGGGTCCAGGATTCGCACTGCGGTCGACTACATGGCACTCCAGTGATGTAATCATTATGCCATCTGCTGGTCCCGAAAATTCGTATTTCTTAAAAGTTGAAATTTCTAGACTTTTTCTCTAGGTTTCTTATTTTCCTCTCCTGTTTTCTCTCTATCATTTATATTTATCATTTTCTTATTACTGTTTTTGCTTTTGTTTCCTAAGAGATTTCTTTAAATTTATCTTCCAACCCTTCTACATAATTTTTCGTTATTGTTACCATGTATTTAATTTTCAAGAGAGAGAGACCAAACAAGTATGTGCTCCCAAATACACTAGTGGAGCGGACATTAGAGATATGGCTCCTGAAAGCATTATCCTCTCATCACTCAGAAGGTATTAAGGTGATAATTTTTGAAGTTTACTTCTGCACAGTGTCTTTTTTCAAATTCCTTTTCATATATGTATTTTAATGATTTCTCTTCCTTGTTAGAGATGGTCTTCCAAATGTCTTGACCTTAGAGAAAGGTCTGGATCTTTGTGATCTTGGAGTCAAATGGAAAAAGAGGATTAGGGTCTCTACATTCAACATTCAGTGTGCATGTGATCATTTAATTATCTCGTTTTTTTAGTATAACATTCACTTTATCAACTGGAAAACAAACCTCTAGATTTCTGTTTAGTAGGGGAGGGACAGTTATCTGATAGGGTGAAATAGTAGAGGACATCTAAGAATCTCAATGTTTTTCAAACAGCTTTCACCAGTCCTTCTCATTTTAGTGTACTCCCCAAACCTCACCCCTCACCCCTCACTTCTACAATTAGATGCAGATGATGATAATTCCATGGTCTTTTAGGACTCCAGGGGTACAGATTCGTTTGTGCTTCTATTCCTCATGACTAACTTGGAATTCAGCTGTCCTGAATCTGCTAACCCAGTTGGTACTTATTCTTCTGCTTTCAAAATGTTGTTGCTGTTGTCTTTTCTGTTGTTCTTCCTATCCTTGTAGGCTTATGGCTTAAAATAAAATCTTACTGTACTGTTTAAGAGGTACTGGGGAGAAGTGAATTAGAAGTGTGTTCTGTCCATCAGCTGACCCAGACAATCCTCATTATCGTTTAACTTGCTTTGATTTGGTTTCTATTTCTATTGCACAAACAAAAATGATCTTAGTAAGGCCACTGGTGACCTCTGTGCTAATTTGACATCCACTTTAGGTACTCATTTCATTGGACCTCTTGACACCATTTGACACAAATATCTGTTTATTCTTGCAACCACTGTCTTGGCTTCTGCAGTATGGCTCCTTGATTTTTTTCCTATTAGCCTTGTTGTCTGGCTTCTTCACCTCTGACACACACTCTTAAATTATAGTGCTCACTGTCCTTTTCTTTTCTTTTCTTTTCTTTTCTTTTCTTTCTTTCTTTCTTTCTTTCTTTCTTTCTTTCTTTCTTTCTAATGTGTCTTATATTTATTCTCTTACTTTAGGTCAATAATCTGCTCACATTAACCTTAAGAAAATATCTGTGTGTGGTTTCTCCCAAATTTTCATCTCCATTATTAATCTCTCCTCTGAATTTTAGTCTTATGGATCCAATTATTCATTTTCCTCATAGCATATTCTATTTTATATAATGTAGTTATTTGCATATCCAATTATGTCTTCATTTTCTTCTTAGACTTTGAAGAAAGCTTATTAAGGGACCAGCAGTTAGCATAATGGCTATGTCGCTGGACTCCCATGTAGTCGACTACGGTTCGCGTCCCAGACCTGGTGGCTTAAAACTCACGCCAGACACGTGTGCGTGCGTGCCCAAGATCCCGAGAGGAGAATGGAGGAGAAGGGATTGCGGCGTGGCCATCCTCCCTGGGGGGTGATTTCTCACTTTCTGTCTCTCTGTTTCTCTCTGTCTGGTGAGCGCACATGCCCTATAGCAAAAATCTCTCAAAAAAAAAAAAACAAAACCTATTAAGAAAGAAACTGTTTTGCTCACCACTACTCACCTAGCTTGGTACCTGTAAGGGCTCAGTAGTGTATATTGAATGAATGACTATACACAAAGGTGTGTGTGTGTGTGTGTGTGTATGACATATATCATATATATATGATATGAGGGGGCACTTAGATTTTGACCCTGTATTCTCCATGCTCCACCATATTATGCTCTTTATCTAGGGCTGAAATAGAGATTATTCAGATCATGGAAGATTGACATGGATACTGTCCTTTTTTTTCTTTTCTTTTTTTCTTTATGTGCTCTTATTAAAGCTTTAGAAAGAAGATTTAACCACTTGGCAAAACATTAATACATTTAAAATTAGACAGTTGAAGAAAAAGTCATCAGTTATATTAGAGTTAACCAAGAGTTTATTTCTTAACCAGCGTTCAATTTGTCAAAAACAACCCCCCCAAATTACTGGCATTTAATGTCTTGCCAAGAAACCCAAAATTAAAAAACTATGATTCTCCTTTTTCCATTTTCCATAGCATTCCATATGGGTGAAATGCATCATGAGATTAATCAGGCACTTAATCATGGGTTTTTGCCTAGTTCTGGAATCTACATTGACTCTTGAGATCTTTATTTTTTGAAATACTGTTTTTGAATTCCAAGTAGAGCAGAATTGAAAACCAGGGGATTTCCAGCAGTCTCCTGGCTTGAGGCTTCTCTTTTAGTTTTCGCTTTGCCTAAGGATGGTAAGCCAGAGATTATCGAAAAGAAAACAGTGATTTGCCAGGTAGTGTGATATGGAAAGCCAGCGCTGGCTGTTGAGGGAGTTACGCCTCCCGCATTGTTGAAACAGCCTTACTTTATCATGTGTTGAAATCATGTTTGAGATTCTCAGTCATGCTTCCATGTCCCTGGTGACTGAGCCTGTCTCTGAAGTGAGTTCAACTGCACCTAGATTCAAAAACAATTCAGTTCAAAGAGCATTTGAACTTAATACTGACTAGACCTGGCCAGAGAACCAACCCCATAGAAATACTTTTCTATTTTTAATGTTTTAAAAAGTCACATTAGCCTGATAGTGATTGATACAATTTGTTCATTAAAATAGTCTAAGACAGGGAGCAGCAAGTGGCAAAGTGGTTAAGGTACCAAATTCCTGCAAAGCTAACCACAGTTCAAGTCTTGGAGCTGGCACCTTGAAAATCAAGCCAGACATGTACGTATGTGAGCCCAAAAATCCCAAGAGGAGAATAGAGGAGAAGAGATTGTGGCATGGCCATCATCCCTGGGGAGATGATTTCTTAATTTCCCTCTTTCTGTCTCTGTCTCTCTCTGGTGAGTGCACATATCCTATGGAAAGACCTAAGAAAAAGAAAGAAAAAAAGACATTTTATTCACAAAAATATAAGGAGCTAATATACAACATAATCTGTTCTAGGCACCATAGATATTATAGCTAACAAACAGAAAAGTTGAAGGGAGATTGAAAATAAGCAAATGAATGTATGGGAAATCCATGTACTTTTTTTTTTTTTTTTAGAGGTTTTCGCTATAGGGTGCGTGCGCTCTCCAGACCGACAGAGAGAGACAGAGAGACAGAAAGCGAGAAATCACCCCCCAGGGGGGATGGTCATGCCACAGTCCCTTCTCCTCCATTCTCCTCTCGGGATCTTGGGCGTGCACGCACACGCGCCCGGCGTGAGTTTAAGCCACCGGGTCCAGGACGTGAACCGTGGTCAACTACGTGGGAGTCCAGCGACATAGCCATTACGCTAACTGCTGGTTCCCCATGTACTTTTTGATAAAAGAAAAATACTGTGATGTGATAGAGAATGAACAGGTTAGAGTGGGTATAAATGTAGCTTCTTTAGATCAAGATGGTCGTGGAAGACCTCCCTGAGAAGGTACTTTCAATTTCCCATTTAGAGAATAATAAGGAGCTGGTCATTTGAAGACCCAGGTAACAGCATTCTGTGTAGGGAAAATAGAGCCAGTTCTAGGACATCAGGAAGCTTGGTGTGCAAAACTAAAAGACCAGTGTGACTTAGTGTAATGAGGAAGGTGGGATAGTGTTTGGCACTATTGTGGAAATGATAGGTGGCAATTAACTCAGGTAGGACAGTGGCTTGAAAAACTCTATTTAACGTCACCAAAACCTTTAAGAGATAGTACAAAGTTATAATAATTTTTTATGAGGTGGAACAGTCGCACAGTGGTAAAATGTGTTGTCCTGTGAAGCTAATCCATATGGGTTCCCGTCCGGAGACTTCCCTGAGGCCAGTCAGCACACATGTCCATGATCCCAACTTGCTGAGACTGCGAATGGATCATGGTGTCTAGACCCTGTTGGCGGCACTGTTTCTCTCTCTTTCTCTCTCTTGCTCATAAAAGAGAGAAATATTAGGCCGTTGGTAAAGTCATGTGTATTTTTCTGTTTTTCTGTACAAAAAGGCATCGTGACTTTTCCAATGACCTAACAAATAAACTTGAATAAATTTCATGACAATACTATTTTCCTTTTTCATATTCACTCTGTCATGAACATGCAATGGAATTTTCTGGAGGCTCTACACAACTTTTCTTGAATTTCTCAGATTGCTGATGTTTCAGGGCATCAAACTAATCTCAAATCTAAGAAAAGTAAGTGCCTGCAAGGGGAAGATAGTACATGAGACATACAGTCCAATAAGAAAAAAATTTAGCCCAAATATTGATTAAATGAACTGAAGGCTAAGGGCACGTAACATGAGAGCATAGAACCCTTGGGAACCATGGGCACATGGGAATTTGACACCTGCTCTCAATTAATTTTTTTTAGGTTTTTGCGATAGGGCATGTGTGCTCACTGGAGAGAGACAGTGAGAGGGAAAGAGAAATCTGCCCACTAGGAGGATGGCCACGTCCCAATTCCTTCACCTCCATTCTCTTCCTGGGATTTTGGCATGCATGCACATGCACCCAGTGTGAGTTCAAGCCACCGCATTTGGGACTTGAATAGTGGTGGACCATGTGGGAGTCCAGTGCCTTAACCAGCCCACCACCTGCTGGCCTTCAGTTTATTTTTGATGGGTACTCATGAGGAAGTTTGGAGGCAGGTGAGAAAACTTCCCTTGTGGTACAAACATAGAGGAGGGAAACAGCAATGTCTATGGGAAAGGCATCAAATTCCACCAGGTCCTTCAGATGGAATGATCAGAAAAGAGGTTTAAAATAAATATGATTAATATTATGTTCATTAATTACATAAATTCATAGTGTAACATAATGTTCTACTAATAAAGTGGACAATATTAATATTGGATGATTAACTTAGGTAAGAGTTTGAAATTATAAGAACCAAATACAAATGCTAGCAATTAAAAAAAAAAAAAAAAACAGAGATAAAAATGTCTGTGGTGGTCCAGAAGTGCTGTGGAGGTTAAGGTGCTGGATTTCCACGTGGCCTGCTGAGGTTTGAGTCTTGGACCCAGCACCTTGAAAATCATACTGGGTGCAAATGTGTGCATGCCCCAAATCCCAGGAGGATAATGGAAGAGAAGGGATTGTAGCATGGCTATCTCCCCACCCCCCCCACCCCCCGCCGAGGGGGCGGGGTGCAATTTCTCACTTTCCTTCTCTCTGTCTCCCTCTGGAGAATGCACACACTCTGTGGCAAATATCTGAAGAAGAAAAAAGCCTTTGGCAAGCTCTTCATAAAGTCAGTCCAGTTGAAGGAATCAGTGAAATTGAAGATGGGCCAATAGGAATTATTCAATCTGAAACACAAATGTAGAAAAGAATGAAAAAGAAAAAAAGACTTGAGCATCCAAAAGTTGTGTGGTATTGTTATCAAGGTCTAACATAATTAGAATTCTAGAAACAGAAGAGATAATGAACATGACAGAAACAATGTTTAAAATACATGGCCGAGAATTTTTAAAAATTAACAATAGATGGCCAACTACAGATTTAAAAAGCTTAGAGAACACCAAAAAAGATTTTTAAAAACAAAATAAAACCCTAGAAACATCGTATGCAAACTTCTGAAAACCAAAAATAAAGAAAAAAAATTAAAGATATTAAAAGAAAAAATTATGCAAAAAGAACAAAGATAAAAATTACAAGAGACTGGGGACAGCAGGTGGCATAATGGTTAAGGCTCTGGACTCCCACATGGTCAACTCCGGTTTGAATCCTGGACCTGGCAGCTTGAAAAATCACACCAGGTATGTGTGCATGCTTGTCCAAAACCATGAGAGAAGGGAGCAGAAGAGATTGCAGTGTAGCTATCCCTCTGTTGGGTAATTTCTTACTTTCTCTCTCACTGTTTCTGTCTCCAGGGATACATGTATGTTATGGCAAAAACCTTAAAAAATATTACAAGAGACTTCTCATCAGAACTGTGCAAGACAATGAACTCACATCTTGATACTGCTGAAAGAAGTGCAAAACAACAACTGTCCATTCACAGTTCTATGCTCAGCAAAAATATCTTTAAAACATAAAAGAGAAGTAGGGCTAGGAGATGGCTCAGTGGTTACGTTGCTGGACTCCCACAAGGCTGACTGCAGTTCCAGTCCTTGACCCAGTACTCGAAAGTCAAGCCAAGCACGTATGTGTGTGTGCTCGAAACCCGGGAGGAGAACGGAGAAGGGATTGCAGCATGGCCATCCCGCTTGGGTAGTGGTTTTTCACTTTCTCTCTCTCTGTCTTTATAGAGAACACATGTGCTCTATAGCAAAAACCTCTATGAAAATAAATTAGTAAAATTAAAGAGAAGTAAAGGCTTTTTCAGACAAAGACCTTTATAATTTATTATAAATGGACATGTTCTGCAAAAAAAAAAAGAGAAAGCAGGTTAAAGGAAGTTCTTCAGGAAGGATTAAGCACCAACTAAAAAATTATACCTACATGAAGAAATGAAAAGCAATGGAAATGGCATCTATAAAAAAGTCTTTTTTCCTTATTTTAAATGGCTCTAAAAGATAACTTCCCGTGGATGGCATGTGGTAATGCAGTGTGTATTTATAGTGTATCAATGAGTAAAATGTATAAAATTATAATTTTTACTCTGTGAGGAAAGAAGAACTAGAAGAATATTACTGTAAGTCCCTTGCATGCCACATAAAACAGTGTGATATCATTCAAAAGCAGACTAAATAATAAAAGCTATTTATTGTAAACTCTAGAGTAACCACTAAGAATTATTTTTAAGACTTGCACTATGGCCTAGTGGTTAAGGGATCCAGATCACACGTGGCCAGCCATGTGGTTCAAATCCTGGCCCTATGGCTTGGGGTCAAGTGCGTGTATGACAAAATTCTGCACAGGATGGAGAAGGGATTGTGGTGTGACCATACCATATTGGGGAATCTTTCTCCCTCTTTCCATCTCTGTGTATTTCTTTAGCAACTGCAAATGCCCTCTAGCAAATTAAAAAAAAATGGATTATTTTTCAAAGTGGTATAGAAAATCTCGACTTTAATTTCTAAGCTGATAAATACCAACAGATAGAACCCAGCTCTTTGCATTCCTCATTTTAAGGGTGTAAGGGGGTCCTGAGATCAAAAAGTTTTAGAATTGTTGATATAGCATCATGATGGCTTTGGTAAGGAATGTGGGTTATATTCTGAGTGTGATGGGCACCTTTTTGAGGTTCAACTAGATTTATATTATAAATAGATGTAGAGAACGGATTTTAGAGAGAAGAATGGAAGTAGAATATGCGTCAGTAGGCTTCCATAGTGATCCAGATCACGTGATGGTGACTTGGACAGAGATGATGGAATTGGGGGTGAAGAGCAGTAAACAGATCAGGATGACTTAACTGTTGAATGGATTGCATATATGGATGACTTTGGGACAGAGGAAAAGGATTAATGAAGGATATTGCCTAGATTTTTAAGGACCTTTGCTGACCTTTTACTTTTTACTGATTCTTTTATTAAAGTGTGTAGTTAGATGAGCATAGAAATATATCTGTGAAACCATCACCGTAATACAGAAAGATAGAATATTTTACCAATCCTAAATAATTCCTTGTGCTCCTTTGCAAGACTCCTAGGTTCATTTACATTGACAACAGGAAGAGTAATGGTGGAAATTTCTAAGGTACATCTATATAAGAGAAGGATACGCTTAAAAGAGAGTGGGCACAAGAATGAAAACTTCTGCCTCTAGGTTGATGGAACTATTTCCAGTGGTTATGTTTTATATCCTCCAAGAAATCTTCCATATCCATTGCACCTTGCTTCTTCCCAGAAGAAGAGAACACATTTCTACCTGAGATAGCACACTGATTCCTTCTGTCATATTCTTCCCTTGCTGCCTCACTAGAATTGCCTTCATAGTCACCATACAGTGAGCTCCTCAGAACAATAAATGTGTATCCCTGCACAGTCTGGCACATAGTGGGTATGCAATCATTGTTTGATAAATAAGGGAGCATGAATGGTTCTGTTTGCTGGAGTTTCCCATTGTTAATAAGATGCCATTTTTCATACCTGATGGGAAATACAAAAGGTCTACCCTCACCCACCAGTGGCATGTGGGCTGAAAATTATTGTTCAATATCTTCCTTGATGTGACTCTGGCTTTTCTAGCTAACAGATAGGATCTGAAAGCTGGCTGGCTAGGGTGAAAAGGCATTCCGGGATTAGACTGATGATAAGTGATCAAAAGAGACTCCAGCCTGTTGAGCTCTGAATACTCAAGCAAGGCATCCAGATAGCCTTCAAAATATGTTCCATCCATGTTTTCTGTAATGTACTGAATGCTGTTATAGAAATGTCTCCTCCAAGCAAACATATTCAAGACTTAGACTCTGCATCATATTTAAAAAATCAAAGAATAATGTGCATACAGTAAAGTATCTAATGAGTTTTTACTTATGTACTCACTCGTGTCACTATCACTCAAACCAAGATAGAATTTCCAGTACCCAAGAATCGAAGAGTTAACTAAGAATAAGGAAGGGAAATTGAGTGGTCAGTCTGAATGAATGGAAGTAGACTAAAATACAGAGATTTATAGCTCAAGTTATACTTTCATTTCCGTCTCATATAAGGAAAGTAATTTAAATGCCATCTTACATGCCATGTGAAATAGCATGTTATTTGAAGTATTATAGATTGGTTAATTAAAGCTACATACTGTAAGCCCTAGGGAAGTCACTAATAATTTTTAAGAAGGTATAAAAATTTAGTTAATATATGATCACCTATATTTAATCATCACATTTGTAGCATTTGTATGGGTGTGTGTGTGTGTGTATATATATATATATATATATATATATATATATATATATATATGCAAAACTTTAGGAATATTAACTTTCTTCTCTGAATTCTTATTTATACTTTCATTTGCTTGACTACTAGTTTCTTCAGAGCAGAAAGAAAAAATTTAGCAGGCTCAGCTGGATAATTGTCATTTTAAATGGGGCCTCACTGCAGTGATATAGGCAAAAAGCAATGTTGCGTAATGCTGGAGCCACATGGAAGGCCCAGGTTCAAGTCTTGGACCAACATAGACCTGCTGGGCATTGCAGTGTGTTCCTGTAATTCTAGCCAACTAGTGTGCTGGGCCAGGAAGATTGAAACAGGATGAGACCTCATCAAAAATACCCTTCTATCTCTCCCTCTGTCTCTCAAAAAACATTTTAAAAATATTTAAATTAAAGGGATTTGAGCTGAAATAGCTGTGCAGGTAAACATAAAGAGCGAAATTCTACTTTTCTTGTTCTGCCTAATTGCATTACACATCTCTGCTCATGGTTTTCTGGGGTGAAATGACTGAGCACTTCTTTGAGCACCTTGTGGATTCACACACTGATTTGAAATATGTCAACATTTTAAGAATGGAAATGAGAGGAAAATAATGTCTGCCTGTGTTTCATCTAAAGTTAGTTTTACTGGAATCATTGTAAAGGCATAATCCATTTCTCCAGGAGAATAACCATAAGAGACTGAAGCCTTACATAACTAATATTCTTCCAGTAATAATAATACCTTATGTTTATAAGCCATGTTTAACTTTTCATTGGCTTTTACACATATTATCTCATTTAAAATAATTTTATATACTTCCTAAAACACATGTAATGCTGGATTTCAAACACAGGTGCCAATTGTAGCTGAGTTTGAAGTCATAAATTGCTATAGCTGTACCCCCCTGCCCCCAAGATCATGTCCTCTGTAACAAGAACAGCATGTGTCTTTAAACCTGCAGTGTTAAGAGGCTGACAGTTGACAGATTACTGTAAGAGGCAAGCTCTTTTCCAAGTCCCTCCCTGGAATCATTTGCACGTTTTTAAGATACTGAGTGTTAAGAATTGTTTTGAATTTGGAGCCAAGAACTTTGCTTTTCAGCTGATGCCTTTTCTTGTTTTTACCTGTATCCCCTTAAGCTCAGATTGTAAGGAGAGTGATTAAAATCAAGCAGATACCTTCTTTCTGTGGCCAGGGAGGAACATTCTGTAAGTCGGGGGGAATTACCAGTAGAAGGAAGAACAGATTTTGAATAAATGTTTCCCCAGCAAAATCAAACCAGGCATTATGGTGGGGAATGGGTATTATTTAAGGGCATTATGAACTTGGGGAAAAAGATGTGTGATTCCAGAAATACTGGTCAAGGAGGAAAATGGGTAAAACGGATGTAGGTCTATCCAGTATTGCTCAGAGTGACTAACCTGAAAATACCAAAGCTGCAACTAATGTACAGTTCAATTGCTTTGGCAGGACTTAGGAGCCTGAGTTTGGTTTGAGATGGACTTATGTTTGATTTGTAAGTCAGTGATCTAAGGTGACATACTAAACATTTTTAGGGCCTCGGTGCCTTCCCTAGAAAATAGGGATGTGCAGAAAAACTCAGCACAGAAAAGTTAAACAGCTCACCCAAGATCACGCCGTCAATAAGCAGCAAGGTCTGTGTTTGAGTCAGAGCAGGCGATTCCACAGCCCTAACTCAGTCTCCATGGTTGATCAGGGCCAATACTTAGCCAAAGCGTTATTTCGTTTTGATAGGGAACCTGTATGTCCCAAGTTCCCTTGGACAGTATAGTGTATACCTGGCATAATTATTGACAGAACCCCCTTTCATACTTGGAATGGCATAATTTACCATCCTTTTTGGTTTCCCTTTGTCTTTGGTTACTCTTTAGTCATAACTCTCTCTCAGTAGTTTTCATGCTTTGATTTATTGCCACTCCCAGACACCCAGTGCCTTCACATGCCCTGAGCTTTCTCTTTTCCTCTGTGTTGGTATCTTTTAAGGCCAGATTGCTATAAATGCCAGCAGAACTGTGTTAACTCTTGCGGATGCCCTACATTTCCTCTCTACTCACCGTGATCCCCATTATTCGTCTCTGAGTTTCTTTGCTCACTCTGATATTATGTCTTTTTTATTTTTTTTTTTGAGAGGTTTTTGCTATAGGGTGCGTGCACTCGCCAGACAGACAGAGAGAGACATAGAGACAGAAAGCGAGAAATCACCCCCCAGGGGGGATGGTCACGCCGCAATCCTTCTCCTCCATTCTCCTCTAGGGATCTTGGGCACGCACGCACACGCGCCCGGCGTGAGTTCTAAGCCACCGGGTCTGGGACGTGAACCACAGTCGACTACGTGGGAGTCCAGCGACATAGCCATTACTCTAACTGCTGGTTCCCTGATATTATGTCTTGATCTCCACTACTCACATGGCCATCGTAGCCTGGAGACGATCTCAGCCACCCAACTGGACACAGCTGCTGGCATTTGCTCCCCAGCTCCATACTCTCTTGACTCCAGAAATTTCTGTACGCTGCCTTTGAAGCATCCTGGATTGGCTTCATGGCTTTGTTTTCTTTCTTGAGGATGATTACAAATAATGACAAATATTGTCAAGCTGGTTGTCCTCCCTAGAAATAGGCTCTTAACCTGCTAAGAAGGAAGAGAACATTAAAGGCCTACATATTTTCTGTCGGAAGTCAATTTGTTTTTAAATTATTTTTTATGAGGTATTTCTTTTGTGTTAATGTGTATGTGTATATATAGGTTATGGAAGACTTGCCTCTGGTGGTACAAATAAAATAACACAATGTGAGATTGGAGCAATGAACCTGGAAGTTGTATCCTAGAAAAAAGGTGTAAAGCCTCCCTTTTTGCTTCCAGTCAGCTTTGTGTTGTATCTGCCAGAATCCAGCTGCAATTCAATAGCAGCTTCTTCATGTTCTCTCCTTTTGCTGAGTGAATCTGTTTTATATCTTCTCAAGGGCTTGAGGCCGAAGACTCTGAAACAGGGGGTGTTGGTAACCCCTTTTCTTGAAATCAACCCTAGATCTTGATGTCCTGTATTTCTCACTATTTTGTGTCTCAAAAGACCCAAAATTAAAATGTTGTTTTAGGATCATGGAAATCATTTCATGAGAAAGCATGTGCCAGATGCACAGTGAGCATTTGTCCCATCAATTAAGACGGAGTTCAGGTGGCTCCTTTTCAAAACAATTCCTAATAAATTCTGCAACTATTTCAAGACTCTGAAGATAGTCCTTTAAATCTCTGAATCACAATCCTAGAACTACCTTATTTACCCTGTGATGTAAATAACAGTTTTCAATGTCATCAGGCGAATGCCTGGCTCAAAGTCACATAAGCTAGCCAATGGCCTTTCTAGGCCCAAATCCAATATTCTGAAAAGTTTTTCTGTATTTCTCTTCACTTCTTTACAACATAAAACCAAAATAGCCAAAGAAAAGAGGTGGAAAATCCAGGGTGTGGAAAGAAATATTTCTTTAGACAGCTTGTTGAAAAAGTAGACACAGGATTGCATTTAAATGAACGCTCTGGCCTTCATTTATATTCAGGCCGTTCAACGTGCAGAAGTGAAGCAGAGAGCAGAGAGTATGACCACTGTCATGCTGTGTTCATCTAACACATCTGGACAGCTTTAAAGACACACACGCAAAGAATTTGGCAAATATAAATGTCCACTGACATCGCCTCGGTAGTAAACATAAGCATTTACTTCCTTAGTTTTATTTGCTTCATTATTGAAAATGCACTTTTCTCTCTGTCTTCTCTTACCTAGTTTAAAAATTATATTAAATTTTTTCGTATCTTTCTGAAAGTCTCAGAACTATAGAAAACTGAGGTTAACAAGCAGTGTATTTTATACTGGTCAACTTGTCTAATGTAAAAATTTCAAACAAAGAAGAGTGAAGTGGGAAAACAAGATTAAAAACTGAATCCCAGCACTAAAGGTAATGGAGTTTTAACCTACAGAATTACCCCTATGTGGCAACCTCAGTACTCAGTTCAGATGCCCTCCTTGCTACAATCTTAAACTTTTTCATTTCTTCCTTAATTGAGGATGACTGATTTTTATAAAAAGAAACCCTCAAGCTTGTTCAAGTAATGAGGAAGGTAATTTAAGAATACAACAAGAAAAGTTGGAGATAAAATTGTAAACTTTGGAAAGAGACATACATGAGTTTGAATCTTATTGCTACTAGTCACTAGCCATGAGACTTGTGTAGACAAATTGCTTAAGCTGTCCAAGCCTCAGTTTTGTCTGTAAAACCAATAATAACTGTCCTTACTTAATATGGTTGCGTGATAATGAGATGAAACAATGTATGCACAATGCCTTGGATACGTGATCAGTAATATTGGCCATTGTTTGCTTGTTAATGAGATACCAAGTCTTTATGGAGACAAGCTGAAAAGTTGATAGGACTGTAAGATACTCCCATCTTTCTGGGACCACACTTTCAACCCTTTTGTCTCTTCTATTGGCTTTCTTAACAAGGTTCCTCAATTTTCTCTTTCTGTGTTTTGGCTGATGTGACTCAATGGTCTACTTGTCCTAAATCTATTTGACTTTATTTCTTGGTGTCCTTCAACCACTTACTGGATATTCTGGGTATTTTAGTTCAAACTCTCAATAAAGATAGTCTGATCCGTTGGTGGCCAGCTTTTGAGCTGATACCCCGAGCCAGTTTTTCACTCATAATATAATCAGGCTACTATCTGAGTTGTTGATTTCCAACATCAAATAAGTGCTACCATTCACTCTAACTTTGAGACTCAGAGTACTTTCTTCCATCCTCTCAGGTTCTCTGCATTTTAGATTCAAGGCCTTGAGTGAAATGTTTTTCTTGTGTAAAATCCAAAAGATCTGTCACTTAATATGTTTAGACTTCTTGTAAGGTCTGCAAACCTTTCAAAAGGACATTTCGAAAGCTTCTGGATAAAGATAATTGTGTCAAAAGGAAAACAGCTGTTTCTGTATTTGTAGAAGAGAATAAAATTAAATAGCAGAGATGAGACTCGTTTATAAAGAGAAATGGATTATTGCAATGTTTGACTCACAACTTGGGAGCTTGAAAGAAGACTCAAGTCATCTGCTACATTATCTGACTTCTTATTATTACTTTATTTGATCTTAAACCATGTTCCTACCTTTCATTCAGCATGTTCTTTTTCATTTTTCACTGGAATACTGTTTTTTCTGATTCACAATGTACTTCTCCATCTTTATATATTGTCACCACTTCTTTCTTTTAAGATGCCTTTTTTTTTCTTTCTGTTTGCTTTGTGTGTTTTTTTTTTGTTGTTGGCTATGAGAAGGATAAATGAAGAATATGATAAATCCTTATATTACTTTTGTTTATTTCTGGGAACAATCATTTCGGTGTTTTGTGTGGTGAAATCTTAACAGAACTTATTAAAGTCAGTTCAAAAGCATAGTATTAATTAATCTCTTGCTGTTTACATGTAAGCTATTTCAGTCAGTTTTCCAAATGTTTAAATATGTAGTCAGAGCTGTGGTTTACCTCCCGACTTTGTTTAGGAAAACCAAACTAAAAGAACAGGGCTTTTTCTCTTTAGACTTGGCTTGTGACCACAGAGTTTCTTCCTTGAATCAGATTTGCATTGTTCTGTTGTCTTGAATGCTGTGAAGTTCCAAAATAATTCACTCTGAAAAAATCTCTAAATTCGTCTCAATCAGAAAAGATTTATGTATGGTTATGCCAGTATTTTTTTTTTTTTTAGGTTTTTGCCATAGGATGCATAGGTGCTCACCAGAGAGAAGCAGAGAGAGACATAGAGAGGGATAGCAAAAAATCACCCCCCAGAAGGAATGGCTACATTGCAGTCCCTACTTCAGTCTTCTCTCAGGATTTTAAGCATGCACTCACATGCATCTACTGTGATTTTCAAGCTTCCAGTTGGGACTCGAACCATGATTGGCCATGGGGGAGTCTAGCACCTTAACCACTATACCACCTGCTGGCCCCTATGCTAGCAACATTTTTCATTGATTTTTTCCACAAATATTTACTGAATTCCTACTAAGAACTAAACAAGAAAGGGAAAAAGTACAAGATAGATACATTCTGGCAGGCCCAGCAGATGGCATAGAGGCTAAGGTGGCCTAATGATTCATGACTGACTGTGCAATTCAATTCCCAGACCTGAAGCCTTGGAAAACACGCTAGGCACATGTACATGTGTGCCCAAAATCACAAAAGGAGAATGGAGGAGAAGGGATTGGAGTGTGGCCATGCTCCCTAGGGGGCTTGGGGGGATGGAGAGGTGAATTCTCGTTTTCTGTCTCTCTGTCTCTGTGGCGAGTGCATGAGCCCTATAGCAAAAAACAAACAAACAAACAAACAAACAAACAAAAAAACAACAAAAAAAAACAACTCTCAAAAAATGAAACAAACAAAAATGTTTAGTTATTAGGAAAGTAGTGATATACTTGTTAGGAAAGTAATCACATACTGATAAATATTTTAATGTAATTGGAGACATGAAAGTATCAAAGAGCACCTAATTTGGTCTATGGTGTAGTGATCTAGAGCAGAGTAATTGTTTGGAGAACCAGACTAAGGCCTCAGTGGCAATTTACTACTTACTAGCTTTATGACCTTGGGA
The DNA here is from genome assembly GCA_026018925.1 of Tupaia tana. Taxonomy (NCBI): domain Eukaryota; kingdom Metazoa; phylum Chordata; class Mammalia; order Scandentia; family Tupaiidae; genus Tupaia; species Tupaia tana. The sequence continues at coordinate 26,939,521 of JAKSZU010000022.1, forward strand.
AAATGACTTTAATTTCTTAAGCCCTCATCTGTGAAATGGTCACATGGGTAAATACTTTCTATTTCAATAGCTTATTGCAAGGACCAAACTATCACTCACACACAGAATATGTTTTTAAAAGCTTCTGCACAGCAAAGAAAACAATCAACAGAGTGAAGAGATGACTTACAGAATGGGGAAACATTTGCCAGTTCGATATCTGACAAGGGATCAATAACCAGAATACACAAGGAACTCAAACAGCTCAGCAGCAAACAATAACAACAAAGCTAACAAATAGGTCAGCAATAGTGGTGCAGCAGTAACATACATATTGCTATACTCAAACCTCACAGGAGGTCCTGGATTTGCAGCTCAAGGCTTCCTCTGCTTGCTGTGTACATGCATATGCATGTCCATAGTCTTGGCTCACTAAGGTTCAGGGTTGATTGTGTGTGGTTACCCTGCTGAGTTAGTCCCTCCCTTCTTCCCTTCTCCACCTCTTGGAAGAAATTAATAAATAAATTAAAATTTTTTTCATTAAAAAATGGACAATCAATCTGAACAGACAGTTCTTAAGAGAAGGCATACTAATACCCAACAAGTGAATGAAAAAAATATTCAGCCTTAGTAATCACCAGGGAAAAGCAAATCAAAACCACAAGCTGTATCACCTTACCCCAATTAGAATGACTACTATCAGATAAATAGAGAATGTTGGCGAGGTAGTAGAGAAAGGGGAACTCATAGACTGTTGGTGGGAATTAGTACAGCCATTATGGAAACAGCTTGGAGGTTCCTCCAAAAACTAAAAATAGAATTATTTTATGCTCCAGTCATTCCACTACTGGCAAGGGAAATCAGTTTGCCAAAGAGATATCTGCACTTCCATATTTATCACAGCACTATTCACGGCAGCTATGATATGGCATCACCTAAGTGCACTACAAGTGATGAAGGGATAAAGAAAAGATGGTATATATACAGGATAGAATAGTATTCATCCTGTCATTTGAGGTAACATGAACAAACTGAAGGAAATAATGCTAAGTGAAATAAGCCAGGAACTAGAAGACAAATACTGTATGTTCTTATTCATTAGTGAAAGTGAAAAGGTTTGATTGCATGAATGTGGAGAATAGAATGTGGATATCACAGGCTGAGAAGGGGAGGGGTCTGAAGGAACAGGGAAAGAGATTATGGTTAACAGATACAAGAGAATAAGTAGATCAACAGAATGAATTCCAGAACACTATCACACAGCAGAGTAACTATAGTTGTTGATAATTCAACATGGACTTCAAAATAGCTAGAAGGGAAGATTTTGAATGTTTTTAGCACAAAGTAATGATAGACATTTGAGATGATCGATACCTTTATTGCTACAATTCAATCATTACACACAGTGTGTATGTTTTGAAAAGCCACATAGTACTTTATAAATTTGTACATCTATTACATGTCAAGTAAAAATCTTTTAAAAGAAAAAGTATCCTTTACTGTTAGTCCCAACAAAGCAAGCAAAACTAAGAAACACAGAACAAGAAGTAGGAAAATAGACATTACTGGAAAACCTCTATGCCCTGTGTAGTAGCACAATACTAGAACATCACTATTGGAAGTATTTGCAGAGAATATTGGGTGCCATCAAGCCTTACTTTATTCTGAAACTCTGTCCCTATTTTTGACTTTTATGGCTCTTTTTCCTCTTGATTCTGAAGTGGGGAAGGCTCTGTGTAGGCCTGGTCATACATTTACCTGAGGTTATGTTTTGCATCCACTTCCACTGTTATCTGTATGTCCTCCATCCTAGTCCCTCACATGCCTTAGAATACAATCTTTGCTTTAAGTAGGCCTCTCTTTATGTTCTCTTCACCAAAGCTAGAAGCAAAATAATTGCTTCTATAATTTAATAATTTAACATGGATTTTTGGTTTCAGGAAGGGGAGAAAGTGGACAGTCTGAGACCCGATCATCCTATTGATTTACTGTGCATACGAGTCAGAGGCAGTCAGGCCGGCTGGCACATAAGCTTCAATAGGAGATGTTGAAATAGGTTTGGATGTGAATAATGTTTTTCCATCCAAAATAGGTTTGAAAATATATATCATGGTAAAACAGCTGCCAGATGACCTTTCTGACCCCCCTATGTGGAGCTGTGTCTAGGAGGCCCTCTCTGCTCCCCAACTCCAAGAAGGAATTTTGCAAAAAATGAATGAGAGTTAGGTAGCTGCTTTAACAATTGATATCTTGCTAGTCCTATGTCAGAGCTCTTAAATAAAAGATGGGTAAGAAATAGGTGCAGAATTTTGCTATATTTGTTAAAGCATTTTTTCTGTATTACTTTGGGAAAAAGACAACAATAATATGAGGAATCTTCAAAGTTCATTGAATGTGTATATTGTGAAAAATATGTATGAATTTCAAAAAATTTTTATACTAGAATGAGCTTGTACTTTTTAAGTTTTTAACACAAAGTTTTTTTAAAAGTGTCTTCATAATGGCCACCATTTCTGAAACACCTACAGTGTGCCAAGTACAATGTCAAAGGGTGTCCTGGAATCTCCTTTTCTGTCATTATAGCAGCCTTATGAGGAAGGAACTATCACTGCCTGCTTTTCAGAGATGAGGAAGCTGAGATTCAGAGAGACCGTCCTTTGCCCCAGGTCATCCAAGTTTTAGGTGGCAAAACTGAGGGTCAAGCCCAGGTCTTCCTGATGCTGAGTCTATTGGAAAGCAGCTAGTGAGATTATAGTCATTTAATATCAACATCTGTAATATCATAGATGTTTATGTTCAGTCATTCACCATTTCATTCAACAATGACTTATTGAGTACTATCTGCAAGCCAAAGTTCTTGGCACTGGAGAAACAGCAGGTAATAGGCAAAATTCCTACACTCCTGAAGCTTATATTGTAGTGGAAGAAGATAGAAAATAGATAAAGTAAGTAAATGTTATATTACAGTAGGGGGATACGTGCTATTGCTGATAAGTACTAAAGAGAGAAAAGAAGGGAACCAGCAGTTAGCGTAATGGCTATGTCGCTGGACTCCCACGTAGTCGACCGCGGTTCGCGTCTCGGACCCGGTGGCTTAAACTCACGCCGGGCGCGTGTGCGTGCGTGCCCAGGATCCCGAGAGGAGAATGGAGGAGAAGGGATTGCGGCGTGACCATCCCCCCTGGGGGGTGATTTCTTGCTTTCTGTCTCTCTGTCTCTCTCTGTCTGTCTGGCGAGCGCACGCGCCCTATAGCAAAAACCTCTCCAAAAAAAAAAAAAAAAAAAAAGAGAGAGAGAAAAGAAGAGAAGGTGTGATATAATTTTAAATTCGGATGGTCATCAGAGGCTCTCTGACTAGGTCACTTTTCATATATTCCAAACACAAAGCTCGTTATTCTGGGCCTCGTATACAGAGAACATACTTGATGCAAATTCTTTTTCTTCTTTGGAGAATCCCAAACATCTTCTTTTCCAGGATCTCTGAATGGGCCATTTGTACATTGACCCCAAATGCATGAAAACATTTGCAAATGCATTGGTATTAGTGTTTGTTGTTGTTGTTGTTGTTTGTTTGTAGACACCTCATTCTTGAAAATCACTGGGCATGGGAATTCTGTTAGGACTCCTTTGGGTTAAGAGTTGCTGTTGAAATTGATTTGGACATAAATAATATTTTTTCCATCCAAAATAGGTTTGAAAATATATTTCATGGTATAACAGAGCTGCCAGATCTCCTTTCTGTTAGCTCAAAAGTCATCACCAAATTTGCCAATGAAGAAAGGCACTGGTTGTGGTGGCCATAGCTTCCCAGTACAACCAAGAGAAAAAACATAAAATGACCTGTTTGAGGCTAGAATTCAATCAGAAAACAGAGTGACACAGACGATGATAAGATTCGTTTTACAAATACATACACCTGCGTGGGTACATACATACGTATGTTTGAATTTTCAGTCTTCCTTCAGCTGAAACAGTAAGAATTTCCATGATCAAGTTCAGTATGTCAGATGCTACTAATGAGAAATTTGTTACTCTGAAAAGAGCTTGGGCTAAAGTAAACTTTTCTACCATCTTTGAAGAAAATGGTCAAATGAGTAGCATAGGTAAGTAATAGGAGATAAATAAGGAAGTAGCTTTTAAAATCAATGTGTGTGTGTGTGTGTGTGTGTGTGTGTGTGTGTGTTAGAGGGTGTGCACTTGCCAGAAAGAGAGAGAGAGAGACAGAGAGAGCGAAAGGAGAAAGCACTTCCTGTGGGGAATGGTCACGCTACAGTCATTCCTCCATTTATCCTCTTTTGGGATTTTGATCACGTAGACATATACCCCTGGCAAATGTTGTTCCTGGTGTGTTTCTCAAACCACCAAGTTCAAGATTGGAAACACAAGGTCAGCCAAGTGGGACCCACTGCTTTAACCACCAGGCCACAGATCTAGCCCTAAAATAGTTTTAAAAATATATATATATGGATAGAACCTGAGCACTGTCCCCTGTCATGTAAAGAATACGTTAACAAATGATTTTTATCTCTTAGTTCCAGTGGCCTTTGTTGTACTTGGAAAGTCTGCTGCTGTTAGACTTGCCCTTGAAAGCAAAATTGTTGCATCTCCTCACCTGGGTGGGGGGTGATGTCTCAATTTCCCTCTCAGTATCTCTCTCTGTCGTCTCCTAAGAGCCTACATGTCCTATGTCAAAAACATTAAAAAACAAAAAAGTGTCCACACTTGAGTTTTTCCAGTGATTCGCAGAGGCCATTAGCCCTTATTCCTAATTAGCGAGATTTGCAGTTTGTGGGCTTTGCTGCTGTATCTGTGTGCAAATGTTCCACAAATACTGGTCACAGATTCTTAATGTCAACATTCTACTTTCCTTCAGGTGCTGGCTTTCAACCTGTATTGCCCTTTCACCAGTTTTAAGAGTTAGGTAAGTAGGATTAATTTCTGTTTCAATATCACCAGCTGTTTTTGAATCATTAATTCTGCTTTTATTGCAGTAGATTTCCTATTCATTACAGAATAAAAATGAACATGCCTTGGGGCATTTCACATTCTCCCAGCCTTCTTAATGTTAAAAAAAAAAAAGACCCTTTTGTACCTCCTAAAACTTAATGTATTTGTGAGCTAACTCATGTCTGGTGGTAATAGCCTGTATTGCTAAAATGAAGACATTTTCTGTTTTCACCAATTTTGTTTACTCAACTCAAAAATTTCAGTCCTATCAAAACAGGTCAACATTGTTGACTGTATTATAAATCAGTTCTGCACTTTCACTGAGAAACTTATTTCCTTCTTCCTAAGTTTCATATAGTGTTATATCACTCACCCTGGAACAATTAAAATTCTTATGGAAAAACCTGGCCATTCACTAGTGAAATAAGAGAAAAAAAAATATGAGACCATTAGAATTAATGGGTAAGTAATACTGGTGTCAAAGGCGAAAATCTTAAACCATCAATATATAGTAGGGGTCAAAACATTCAAGTCTTTCTTGGGGATGGGCTGGTAACTTAAATGTGTAACAGTCTAGGCAAAAGTAACTAGAGATTGATGCACAAAGTTACACACAGGAGATCAGATGCATCATTTAAGTCATTCAAGTTTGATCAAATACACCATTTAAGTCATTCAAGTTCAACTTTCCAAAGCACATAAACAAGCAACAAAATAAGCAAATCAAACAAATCACTTCTATAGGTCAGATTTGGCTGATGGCCCTCAGTTTAGAAACATAGTTACAAAGCTAGCTAGCTCTTGATTATTTGGGCCAGGACAAGGAATAAGTAATCCAGAGAGCTGCTAAGAAACACAACTCCAAATCGATTTTCCAAATCACTTGCATTTGTCTCTAGGGTTAGACATTTAATTATCCAATTTATTATACTCTTTCTCAACTTTAACATGAGGCTGTCTGCACAACACAACAAAATGGTATCCTACTGTTAGAAATTCATTCTAGTTGGTGTGGAAGAAAGACCAGCCAAATGCCAACACTTATATTGTTCTTTTCTGCTTTAGACAGTTTTATAATTCAGCCTCATGGGTTCAATTATCCTGTAGCATCTAGTCTGTCAACTTACTTTTGAAAAAATATTCATGTGTATGTTTGTGTATGTGTATGTGTATATCATTTTTTTCCATTTTTTTAATTTACATTCATTCATTGTACATCATTATAACATATAAAATGAGATTTTTCCATTCAGAATACACTGTATATTGGCTCAAACGAGCACATCAACATATGTGTTATTGTCAATAAATAATTTTCCATTTCTTGTTTCCTGTATATTTTGCCTTTTTTCCCATCCTTGATTCCCTATCTCACCCTCTGCCATCTCCCACCCTCCTCCCACACTGTGTCTGGTATCTATTGTTGCTTTCTATGCCTCCCCCATTTTATTGTTTCACTAAATATCTTAATAAATCTAAATATTTTCAATAGCAAGCACAGCTGATATATACATAATCCATGAACACAAGTCTGACTTTAGGCATAAACCTCAGTGAATAGAATGAACATACTATAAAGTAGCACCTAGCTAGGGCTATATAGCTTACTGCAGTCATCAAATAGGTATTTTTAATGCTTTTTTTCTTCTGAAATTTTTTTTATTAATTTACTTTTATTCCCTGAGCATCATCACAACATACTAAATGTGATTTTCCATCTAGAATAAACTGCATAGTGGCTTAATCATGCATGTTATCATCCATAATATTCCATTTCTACTTTCATATATATATGTTTTTTACCCCATGTCTGACCCTCTGCCCTTTTCCACTGTCTTATTACACTATCTCTGCTGTCTACAGTTGTCTTCAATTCCTTTTCCCCCAACATTTCGTTGATCACACAATATCATAAGTAATCTAACAACTTTCAGTAGCAAGTTCAGCTGATGGTTTCAAGGAAAGCAGTTGTGAACTGGTAAGGCTATTTCCTTGAAACTTAAAGCCTAGAAAGAGGTTAGTATTTTGTTCAAATAGTAGGTACATGAATCTACTGACAGCTGAAGACAGGAAAAAAATCCTTAAAACCGGACAACAAAGCTTAGAAGAAAAGCAACAATATTTTAGTCAAGTCACAGAATGCTGTTTCATCAGTTCAGTCTCGTGTACTTAATCTTTCTTCTGTTTCTGTTGAGGTTCGATCTTCCAGATTGAACTCTGAGATATAAAACTCAACTCCAGACTTTGTCCTTACAATTAAGTCGCCCATTTTCTTAGTTTCTGAACTCTTATTTCTGTCTGTCTGCATTTAATTTTACTGACATAGCATTCCCTTAAGAACTTCTTGGATACCTGGTCTGGTGCTGGTAAATTCTTTCAGGTTTTGTTTATCTAGGAATGTTCATGTCTTTTCTTCCCAAATGAAAGATAATCTTGCTGGGTACAGAATTCTTGGTTGAAATTGCTTTTCCCTTAATACTTTGAATTATTTTCCCATTCTCTCCTCGCTCGCGTTGTTTCTGATGAGAGGTCTGCCGTTAGTCTGATGGGATACCCTTTGTAGGTAACTTGCCTTTTTTTCTCTTGCCAGTCTTAGTATCTTGTCTTTGTCTGTGGTTTTGGTCAATCTGGCTATAATGTGTCTTGGAGAAGATCTTCTTGGGCTGATTCTATTTGGGGTCCTCTGTACTTTTTGGGACTGAATCTTTGAGTGCCTCTTCAGGTTTGGAAAGTTTTCTTGCAGGATTTCATGGAATAGATTATCAATGCCCTTATGAGTTTCTTCGCCTTCTGGGATGCCTATTATCTGGATGTTCGGACGTTTAATTGTATCTAGTATTTCTCGTATATTATTCTCAAGTTTCTGGGCCATTTTCTCAGTCTTTGTGGTGGATTTTTCTAGGCCAGCCATTTTCTCTTCTACATTAGAGATTCTATTTTCTGTATGATCTAGTCTGCTTTTAATACTTTCAAGGGAAATTTTGACTTCTTGTATTATAGCCTTCATCTCTAACAGTTCCCTCTGATTCTTTTGTAAAGTGTGAAATTCCTCTTTTAGACCTTGCATGGATTTCCTCATCTCCTGGAACTCTTCAACTCCTCTCTCCTTCCTCTTCAGTAGTTCCTTGTCTCTCTTCTCTTCCATCTCTGAAAGCTTGGCTATTATGAATGTTCTGAATTCTTTGTCAGACATTTCCATGATTTCCATTGAACTCTGTGTGGATGAAGAGGAGCTATCCGTTTCCCTTGTGGGAGAAGTATTTTCCTGCTTCCCCATATTTCTTGTGGTCCTGCAGCGATTTCTAGTCATCTGGTGGATGGTCGGTTTCTTCCCAAACTTGGAAGTTCAATCTGAGGGTTGGGGAGTGTGTAGAAAAGGAAACAGAGAGAGGGAAACAATAGAAACAACAGCAAATAAACAGACAAGAAACAACGAAAAAGAGAAAAAAAATGAAGAGAAAAACTTTTAAATAAAACTGAAAAAAATTAATGTTCAAAAAATTTCAATAAAACCCAAAAATTAGAAAACCACGCGGCGCACTAGCACGCCACACGAAATGGCTAGATCGCAGGCGCCATGGAGCTGTCTCTTGCAGAAGGCCTGTTCTGTTCCCTTCCGTCTCTCCACGCGAGTTTTGTATGCTGGAGGCCAAATTATCAGTGGGACCTCTTCATTTCTCCGTTTCCCCCAAAATGGCTAGATCACAGGCGCCATGGAGCTGTCTCTTGCAGAAGCTATGTGTGTATCATTATTTTCACAGATTGTTTTCAGATTTCAAAGATTGTTTATCTTTTTAAAAAATAATTACTTATTTTATTTATTATTATCATTAGTTTTTCACATAAGCTCACCAGAGAGAGAGAAAGCAAGCTTCCAATTCTAGGACTCAAACTAAGGTCATCCATGTGAGCAGTCCGGTGCCTCAATAACCATGCTCCCCACTGGCCCCAGTGCCTCTCTTTTTATCCATAAATTGATTTCACAGAAATTGAGTCTTTCCTACACATCTTTCACTCTTTCCATGTGTATTTCCCATAGACAAAAGTCTAGAAAATTTTCCTTTTATGTGCAAGAAATACTCAGGCTTTTTTCTTTTCTTTTCTCTCTCTTTTTTTTTTTCTCTCTCTCTCTCTCTTTTTTAAAGCATGTGTTAGAAGCAGACCCAGGAAATTGGAAGAAGTTTTAAGATGATAGGGTGTTACTGTCTGTAAGCATGAGATGTGTCTCTTGGGTTGATGAGTAAAAAGTCCCCCTGCAATGGTTCCTTCTTCCCCTTAACACCCCCTTCCCTTAGGGGAATCAAGACCTGGAATGTTGCCTTTTGATTCCTCAATAATATACTCAAGATATCACACTCTGGCCTCATATATCACTTTTCTCTTTGAAATCGATGCTATTGAAACTTTGCTGTCCTATGTCTCATTCATCAGATCCCACGTGAGGCCTGTTCACATGGCTATTGGTGGCTGAATCTGCTACCCATCCTAAGATGCATATTGCTCTTCTAAGGCAGGGTGAAAGCGATTACACACATGCATCAGTGACCTCCAAGAGCTCCCTAGTACAACATTAATATTTCTCTCCTAATCTATATGTAGTCTGGCTTTTTTCAATAACCTTCATAGCTAGACTGTAAATCCCAAAAGAGCAGGAAGCTTATTTGCTTGTTTAGCATGAAACCCACCATCTCTGGCATTAATGCCTGGTACATAGTAGGTGCTCAGTAAGAATTTGTTGGATGCATGAACAAAGATGTGAGCGACTGGCTAGACGCATACTTCTGTGAAAACACATGGTATACACGTGCTGCAGATTACGCTGGCAGGATAGTGTGGGTTGAATAGGGATTCACATGCGATGTGCTGCTTGGGTTTAAATCTTTGCTTCACCATCAACTGCACATACCAGCTTTGGCAAGTTGCTTAAAATCTCTCTTTGGGCCTTGATGTTTTCATTTGTAACATAGAGATGCTAATACTATATCACCTCATAAGATTCTTTTTAAAGATGAGATAAGTCGTGGTGGTGCTGTGTGCTATTATTTTACTACTACGGCTCTCTCCTTCCCAAGGGTGGCCATGCTACTTGCCACCAAAACCTGTAGACTCTAACAAAGATCTAGCTAGAGTTCACCCTATTCCTTCTTTAGCATAATATTATGAGAACTAGAGTCCTGCATACCTCAGTCCAGTCCTAGTTTTGTTATCATTCTTCTCAGGCTTTGCTTCATCATTTATTACTACTAGTAATATTTGCATTGCAAATAATGTGTTGTGGCAAAATATAAGTGGACTCTTAATCTGGTTGCATAAACAATATCAGTGATCTGACATGACTTCCCTGGTACAGACTCCCTCCAATCTTTCCTCACTTCTTGACACAGGCGTGTATTCCTATTACCTTTACTAGCCGTCGTCATGGTTAAACCATTAAAATACAAACAAGTTGTTTTTTCTTTTCCCTTCTACCACATGCAATAATGTGCTATTTATTATCTCTTTCTGACTAATCCTCATTTTGTTTTTAATGCTCAGCATTTTCCTTTCTGTGGAGAGCCATAGGTTTGGCAGGAGTTCAAGGAAAGGCTGAAAATACTTCTTAGAAACTATTTTAATCCCAAACAGTTAACGTTTGGAGAACAGGTTGAAACATATGTAATTTAGGCACCAAAGTGTAGGCAATTATCTCCAAAGGGCAAGGGGGGACAGAGAATCAAGGCCACGCTGCACTGAGGTCGACAGTAAAGAATGAAAGAAATGCTGTCTTTGCTTTTTCCTGGGTCACAATATCAATTGAAGAATGAAATGATAAGCCAAATGGAACAACTTGCTAACACCCAAACAGGTATATTTATTCTCACAGTTCAAGCCTGGCTGTTTGAGCTCTTTTCCCATCCACCGACAGCCATTCTGAGCATTATAACGAGATGCAGAATACGGTGTCTAGAAATCCTAATGATTCCCTGTACAAAGTAGATGAAAGTTGACAAGGCAGAGGGGAACGTGTGCAGAGGCATTGGCTCAGAACTTGCGTGTTTCAGAGATTCCTTGTGTTGGCTCGAACCTTTGAAAAGCACAGAGACAATAACTCCTGCCCAGTGTTTCTGAAGGTAGAAATGGATGTCCCAGAGTTAGAATGGCCTTCTAATGACATAATGCCATTGTGCTGTCCTTGCAGTAATGCAGGGAACCGGAGCTGCCTATGGTCTTCCTTTCCATAGCTTCATCCTGCCATTGTTGGCACACACACACACACACACACACACACACACACTTGTCAGTAAAGTATTATACGTATGGTTTTTCTGTAAGGCAGTCTTAATGATTATTCAATGTCTACAGTGCAGCTGCGAAACAAGGTGACTTTCAGGAAGGAAACACACTACCGTAAACAGCACCACCTTACAGGATCAGTTAGGGGAAAAATAAGAGCTAAGGAGATGGAAGTCCTTGCTTGGTATTACAGAGAAATTATGCCAAGTTGTGAGAAGTTCCATAAGTTTTTGTAGCACTAAAATCTTTCCTTTAGGACCAACTTCTATGAAAATACACGACTCCTGGAATTTGCCCTGTCAAAGCCAGACATATTTTTTTAATTGAATCTTGCTTTGAGAGTAGTGAATTCTTTTTCTTTTCGTTTTCTTCTTCTGTGTGTGTGTGTGTGTGTGTGTGTGTGTGTGTGTGTGTATTTTATCTGTAATTTTCTTTTTATGTGAAGGGAAAGACGTTCTGTTTCTCTTCTTTGGGGGGGTTGTCATATTCCTGTAAAAACAATCAATGTTGGGTCATTTATCTCCTGCTCCATCATACTGTGATGTGGGATATAAGTATGTGTATGTTCACAATATAGATTTTTCATTGCTGTACTTTACAGTCATATTATTGGCTAGTGGCCCTCATTTATTTTCCAGAACATTTCTAACCCGATGACAACTCTTTAGTCTTTGTTTGTTAACTGTGTCCTGCCTGTCTACCTTTTCATGTAATAATTGCTTTCAGGGAATAAAACAGAAATGGAGTATTGCTTTGTTGAATATTTTTCAAATCAAATACACCATAGCACAACCATCTGTGAAAATACATTTTAGCTTTCATCAAATTCTGCCATGGCTTTTTTGAGGATTAATAATCCCTTCACGTGGGTGTGTTTCTATGGCTAATGCAATATTGTTGGGCGAAGAGTAGGTTATATTTATGTTCTGACTCAGGTATAAAACAAAAAGGCTTGTCAAGGGGAGAAATAATTGAATATTTTCATTCCTAAATTTCTGTTACTTGCAGAACAAGTGCTTTTGAAATGGAAAATAGAGTTGGAAAGTTTTTCTTGGTGGAAAATATAGCAAGAAAAGCTGGATTTGGTTTTCTTACACACGGAGTCCAGTTCTCTACCATTGGAACATACCTCCTCTCGTATTCTTACACAGCGTGAACTGCCTGGTTCCCTTTCCTTCATGGATCCTGGAGAAAGGGATCTGTGTCTCAATTGTTAGTTGTCAGCACTGTGATCCCTGTCCTAGCTGTTCGTTTCTGTGTCCCAACTCCACACTTCTCTCCGTTATGTCCCCAAAACCTCACTAACACACAGCTATTCCAGGGCCTGGGCTGTGGGTGGGGCTGCAAAATGGTACAGGAAATGAAGAAACTAGAATTGTACTAAGAGATGTCATTATCTTTCCAAGCTTTTGATTGCTTTGTTTGAGTTTGGGCTGCTGCAACAAAGGATCATAGATTGCTTGTGACAACAGAATTTCATTTTTCACTGTTCTACAGGTTGAAAAATCCAAGCTCATGTTGCCATCATGGTTGAATTCTGGTGAGGGCATCTTCTGAGTTGCAGATAGTTGGCTTTTCATTGTAGTCTTACTGATGGAAGGGACAAGTAGTTTTCCAGGGCCTCTTTTATGAGGTCACCTATGTCACTTATGAAGGTTCCTTCCTCATGATCTGCTTACCTCCAAAAGACCCCACTTCCTAATGCTGGGACATCGTTAGGATTCAACATATGAATTTCATGGTGGGGGAGGTGAGCACAAGCATTCAGTACACTGCCACCTCTGGACCCCAAAAAGTCATACCTTTCTCAATGCAAAATACATTTTTGCTATTCCAACAGCCCCAAGAGTCTTGTCCCAGCATCAGTTCTAAAGTCTAAAATCGAAAGTCTCATCTAAAGTCCTAAATTGGGTGTGGGTGAAAGTTGAAGCACATTGCTCTCCAGCTGGGAACCTGTGAGATCCATCAAGTTATGTGTTCCAAAAACACAATGATGAGATAGACGCAGCGTAGACATTCTTATTTCAAAAGGAAGAACTGGAGAGAAGGAAGGGATACTGGCACCACGCAAGTCCAAACCCTAACAAGGCAAGCCCTATGAGACCTTAAGGCTTAAAAATAATCTCTGTCTTCTAAATTCGCTGGTTGGTATTGTCACCCTCTCAGTTTGGAGGGGCATTGCCTTTGCTATGGCCATCCAGGTAGCCCTGCCCATGACATGCATCTTTTGATTCATACTTTTAATAGGAATGTCTTACAGGATAGTTAAAGTTTCAGATTTTTAATTCCCACTCTAACGCTTAAGATTTTTGTCTTCAGACTCCCCCTATTTCTCTAAGTGTTTTAACAGAAAACAGGACACACTCCAGTGTGATCATTCAGAAGGATTTGATGAAGGTCAAATTCTTCATCAAAGGATTTGTAGGTTGGGTATAGGGGAACAATCTGTCACTTCTGTTTGAACACTTGTTTTGGAAACACAAACTTGTTACATTGCTGTTGATGTATTTGAGAACAATTTGAGCATAATTTTGCATTTGCTTGTGTGTGATTTCATGCACGAAAATCATAGATGAACACAGAAAACTACACATTTAGCCAAGCAATGTAGGAATACACAAAATACACACTATAGAAAATCATAACCCATCTCACTACCAGGAACCACATTCTTCACATGGGGTGCTACAGCTTTCCCTCAGATTTCAGGTAACCCCCTCCCACCAGCTACTTAAAAGATGCACCTCATTCCATGGCCATTTCTACAAGCAAATACTAGATCTTTTTCAAGGAAAGCTGCCATATTTATTCTAGTACTTACTCATTTAACAAGTACAATACTGTCTAGCATTTTTATTGGTTTTCTACCTTCTAAAAATGTATCTCAATGTAATTTTTGTGTTTATGACTGATATGGTTTGATTGTGTCCCCCAAAAGTTAATGTGATGAAATTTGGTTATAATAGGATGAAGGTGAAAACTTGACTCTACTTTGTGATTAAGGGGTGTGGCTAGTTTACCCTGGTAGTGCAGTCAATAGCATATTGAAGTGCAGTGCTGGAAGCCATATGGCCAACCATGAGTTCAGATTCTGGGTTTGGCATAAAAACATGCCAGGCAAATTACATGCATGCCCAAGATCCTGATGAGCTAGAGGGCTAGGGAAGGGGGATTGCAGCATGACCAGATCTGGTCTTCTCTCTCTCTTTCTCATGCATGTGCATACCCTCTATCATGAATAAAATAGATAAACGTATAGAAAAAGGCAGGGCCTTTTGGAAGAGATGAGGATTAAGGGCATCATTTTGGGGCCCCCATGATTGATCCTGGAAGGCTTATAAGGAATAGGAATGAGACAGAGACACATAGACATGGGCACATGCAAACTCACCTTCATCACTATGTGATGCCCTGCACTGCCTCAGGAATCTGCAGTCCTTCTCCAACCCCCAGAAAAGAATCTCTCACCAGATATGACTGTTGGGGCTTGGACTTCCAAACCATGAGCTGAATAAACCATTATTCTTATAAATCATCCAGTTGCAAGTTTTTTAGTTATTAAGCAACAGATAATGGGCTAATACAGTCCTCCTAGAACCATTTTCCCCAAGTCCTATGGTTTTTATTATATGATTTTACACAACATCATGATTTTCAGGAATACATATGTCACATAGGAGAATGGACTGTATGTTGACACAGCCACAGCGGGCAGCTACTGGGAGCTGTTTCCACTCTTAGGCCTGAAGGACAAGGACAGAGAAGTTGTCACTGGACTCCTGAAGGAGAGAAAATCCATGTAGGAAAAGGGTGTCTTGCTTTCACGAATGTGAGGGCCGCTAGTCCATGGCCCCCCCAGAGCCTGGGAAATGGAACAGACCCTCTGACCTCACTTTCTAGTCTTTTTTTTTTTTTTTTTTGGAGAGGTTTTTTCGCTATAGGGTACGTGCGCTCGCCAGACAGACAGAGAGAAACATAGAAAAAAGCGAGAAATCACCCCCCAGGGGGATGGTCATGCTGCAATCCCTTCTCCTCCATTCTCCTCTTGGGATCTTGGGCACACACGCACACGCGCCCGGCGTGAGTTTTAAGCCACCGGGTCCAGGACGCGAACCGCGGTCGACTACGTGGGAGTCCAGCGACATAGCCATTATTCCAACTGCTGGTTCCCCCTCACTTTCTAGTCTTTAGCAGTAACTTCCTGATGACAAAAACCAACCAGAAGCTGGAGGGTTCAGGAGTCTGCTTAATAGAGAACATAGTGTTCAGATTAAATGCAGGCAGAGTAGGGGAATGGAACTGGAGAGATCTTCCTGCCCAATACCATGGGGAAATTATTTTTTATGAAATTATTTTTACTCTATTGTGTAGATCAACTTTATTCCTTTTCTAGATCTCTCATTTTATGTAATGTTCAGTCAAGTATGGTCACAAAAGGAGACACAGGAAAAAATCAGGAAAATAAAGTTAACTGTACTCACTGGTCCAAGAGACAGAAGGCCCAGCATGTAGGGCCTAGTGGGAAGGATACCAGGGTGATCAGGAGGCAGAACACAGGAGCAGGTGAGGGAACAGGAGCTCTTAGGCTATGGCCTTTATCTGGAAAGGCAAAGCAGGGCAGGGTGAACAGTGTAGGTTGGGCTAGTTTGAGTAATTCCAGTGGGCTCTAAAGTTATAGGGCTAGTCCTTACCTGTACCTAGTCCTGATGCTGAAGGCAGAGAAGTATGGCCTCTCGGGGTGAGCAGGCCAGGGAGAGGGGGTGGGGCGCTGGATGCGTTAATTTGGAATGAGAGGCATGTTCCTAGCTGGGCCTTTGCTCTTTCTAGGAATTGTCTAGCCCTGGGAAAGGCGAACTCTCCCAAGCTAGAAAATTGTTTTGTTTTGTTTTGTTTGTTTGTTTGTTTTGTTTTTAGATGTCATAACACCATACTCTATAGCAAAGAAAAAATATATACAACACAGGAAGACTCATTAAAATTCTAAATAAAGGGCCATTTTCTGCCAAAGAAGAAAAGCTACACTCTTGCCAGTTCAACCAATTCAGACTTTAGCCAACTTAAATAGTAGCATGTTTTTTCCACCTCTCATTATATATTCACACACATCTGTATTTGCGGTCACTTCCAAAAGAACCCTGATCTAAGGGCAAAGATGTTTTCACCTTTAATGCTTAAATAGTGATGAAAATATCAGATTTTTTTTTCTCAAATTGGTTGGTTACTGTTAAATAATTCATTATATTTTGTGCTTGGTCAACACAGGGATAATATTTGTGGAATTTCAATGTGTTAAAGCTAGGAAAATAATGTTTTTTATTTCTTTTTTTTTTTTTTTTTCAGTCATGGTAAAGTCTAAGAGCAATACTGAGGAGATGGTATAATTACCTGTTGAGATACCTCCTTTGGATAAGGAAATTAATTTTTTAATAGTCACATTATAAGACAACTGGTGATTTCCAGTTAATTTTCAAGTACCAATGTTGGAGGAAAGTGGCTTAAAATGAACCTCTAAAGGTACTTTCAGTTTTCCAGATGCCCAAGCTTGATCTGAAATTCAGTCCATAAGCTTATAGTCTTAGGGGCATACAAAAGGATGTTAAAACTCAATTTTCCAGATGCCCAAACTTGATCTGAAATTCAGTACATAAACTCATAGTCTTAAGGGCATACAAAAGGATGTTAAAACTCAAAGGAATCAATTTATCTTTGATTAGAATTTATCTTTCTTGTCCAGAAACATCCTGCAAACAAGAGGAGAGAGATTTCATGTTGTTATGTAGAATTGAGATGTTTAGATGAGAAAAAAAAAAAAAAGAAGAAAACAGAAAACTTTAACCTTTATAAGATGAATAAAGGAAACAATGATACTGCAGTAATACATAATGCTCTATGAGACAATCCTACTGGGAAAGTTCTCGGTTCAAGTCCAGAGACTTTCCTGAGTACACTGTGCACACACGTACCCCTTATCTGGGTGTGGAGTAGTCTGTTGAGAGCGCTATCTGTTCCACGCTCTCTTTCTCTTTCTCTCTCTTTGGCTTGTGGGAAAATTTTTTTTTTTTTTTTTTTTTTAAAGAGGAATAAGGTATTTTGGGACCAGCAGATGACATAATGCTTACGTTGCTGCACTCCCACGTAGTTGACATGGTTCAACTCCTGGACTCAGTGGCTTAAAACTCACACTGGACATACATGTGTGCATGCCCAAAATCCCAAGAGAAGAAGAGGGATTGCGGCATGGTCATCCTCCCCCCCCCCCCCTTGGGGTATGGTTTCTTGCTTTCTGTCTTTCTGTCTCTCTAGTAAGTGCACATGCTCTATAGCAAGAATCTCTCTCTAAAAATAAGTATGTTTTAAATAAGTTTGCCCTAAATTTTCCTTAAAGAAGAGGCTCATCTTTTTCTTACATAAGTAAAATTTATCCCAACATTAACCAGAATTTACTATGATTTGTACTAACATGAAGTTTCTTAAAGGTATTTTATACTTTGAAGCATCGAGTGAAAACATTTACATCATTACTTCCAAATTCTGCATTTTATTGAGTACATTGAGCTACAAGAGAAGTTGGAGTGAAAGTCTATTGCTTTTTCCTGCCCCTAATTTATCATCCATTTCCTACTTTTTCTGGTAAAGTACCGTTTTTTTTCTTCATACAAATACCCTCTCCCAAATTTCAGCCCATGTACTATGTAGTACATGTGGCTTAGACCTGGTCAGTTTGTATTTTCCATTGGCTCAGCATTGGGTCTGAGATCTGAATGGGTTCTCCATGTCTTTTATGGGTAATAGGGAGAGGGGATTCTCTCTTTCCACAGGAATACTTGGACTGATAGGCATAAATTCAAAGTGCTTCAAAGTATCTTTCCACAGGATATAAAAGGCTTGTCTGAGAGTAGAACCCACCTACAGGAGAAAAGGAGCTTAGAGGTGGGGAGAAACATGGTTTTCATGGCTTCATTTAAGCACCTGGATCCATCTGCACCTGAACTTAACATAACTAGACATTTTACGTGCCCCACCTCTACTTTTGCTTCTTTTCCAGTTGGATTGCATTCTGACAATTGTAACTAAGAGGCCCATCTACTGAGGGAAATAACATCAGTTATAGTCACAGGCAAGGCAGAAATTAGTCTCCTTCCTTTAAGCTGCTCTGATATGCTGTCTTTTCTTCATTTCATATAATGGCTGTTAACCAATTTCTTTTGATTCCACTGTAAAGTCACTTTGGCCAGTCTTCATTTTTAAAGATGGCTTGAGTTTTTAATGTATTTCCTCTCATCTGTCCTACAAGTTTCAACAGCTTATCATTGACAAATAAAATTTGTGACAACATTGAATTCCCTGGTTTTGTTGGAGGAAAAAAGGCAAAGAGAATAATTTTAAAAAGCCAACAAGAAGCAAGGAAGAGATTGACGACCTTTTTTGTGTTGTTTCCAGCAGATTTATAATGCAATAAAAAATTTGTTCTGCAATCATTTAGCCCATGTGGTCGATATTAGACTTTTCAGTCAAAACTGTTCATATCTCCAAGAGGCTCTGAAGCTTTTTATTCAAGTGAAGGATGCTGCTAAAATGTTGAACTCAACATTCCCCCTGAAGTTCTTTCAAGACTGTTATTATGAATAGTTCAGTTTTAAGAAATCCAGATGCATTGTGCAAAGCAAGATGAAAGATGAAATGTACAAGCAGCTGTGCACAAAAATTATGCAGAAGTATGCAAATTTTAACCCCACTGATGATGGGAATGCTAACCTTATGTATCAGTAATAATAATAACCACTCCCATCTAATACTGAGCCAAGAGGTACAAAGGACTCTTAGAGTCAAGAATTAATAAGTAAAGGGACCAGCAGTTAGCGTAATGGCTATGTCGCTGTACTCCTATGTAGTCGACCGCGGTTCGCGTCCCGGACCCAGTGGCTTAAAACTCCCGCTGGGCATGTGTGTGTGCGCGAGCCCAAGATCCCGAGAGGAGAATGGAGGAGAAGGGATTGCGGCGTGGCCATACCCCCTGGGGGGTGATTTCTCGCTTTCTGTCTCTCTGTCTCTCTCTGTCTGTCTGGCGAGTGCACACGCCCTATAGCAAAAACCTCTCCAAAAAAAAAAAAAAAAAAAAAAAAAACAAAGAAAAGAAAGAAAAGAAAAGAAAAAGAATTAATAAGTAAAGAAGGATTTTGTTTTTCCTTCATGACATCGGGTCATTTATCTGAACACCTTACTGTTCGGTACAGTTTGCCATAGAAACAAATATTAACAATGACGTGTTCATGGCACAGATACTTGTCACTGAACATAAACCTGTTTTATAGAATTTTGAGCCTTAAGCATCTATAAAACAGGGTACTGATTTATATTTATGGAAGCTGAATCCTTGAACTTAAGACACCTCTGACAATGTGAAAATTCAGTGGTAAGAGTCCATCCTTTCTATGTTGAGAGGAAGTATTTCTAAAAAAATAAGAAAGGAAAGAAAAGAAAAAGAAGTTAAGAAAAAGAAGGAGCTAGAGAAAACGGAAGAGAGAAGGTTCTAGAGCTGAGCAAGTGCTCTAAAGTCTTGGATAAAATGACTGTCCGTAATTGAGTACTTACTATGTGCTAGGTTCAATAAAGCACTTCACAGTTACAACATCATTGAAACTCAGAATTTCCTACGGGCTAGGGAAAAATAGAGACAACCCTAAGTTTTTGAGGCTGGAAAGAGGCAGGGCAGGACCTATTCAGTTGTATGAGTTCTTAAACACTCTGATGCAGTGTAGTGTCTCAGACCTCCTCCTGGATCCCTCATTATGCCACAATCCAGGTTGCTGTGTTTCTCACTGTTTCTCACTGTGTGATCAGTTGGTCAGGCAGGCTTTGGAGTAGTGGCTTTCAAATCTTTCATTTTTTAAAATGTCTTTTAGGTTTCTAAAATCAACATGTCTTTAGAAGCAGTACAAAAGTATACTCTCTTATTAAAATAAATTTAAAAATCATTGCAAATAGAGCTAGAATTCGCTTTGTCTACCACCACTAGTTTGTGCCCCCATTCCCTTTCTGCTGTAACTCCACAAAGACTAGTCCTTGAGAATCACCTTGGCTGTGCTAGGCAGTGTCTGTGGCTGCCACCCTGAGTTGGTTTAATGCATTCCTGCTTGAAAATTGGACCTACTCCAAAAAAAGGGAGTAAACACCATGGTGGCTCTGGAAGGAAGAAGATCAGGATGGAAATTAGAAGAGAGGTTAGCCCTGTAGTCTACTAGTGAAGAAAGCAGGACCCTACATGGCTGACCATGATTCAAGTCCTGTCCTGGTAGCTTGAAAAACACACTGGGCAGAAGAGTGTGCATGCCCCTGATCCTGACACAAAAGAGAAATGGTAGAGAAAGGAATTGTGACCCTGCCCCATTAGTGAGCGCTTTCTGTCTCCTCTCTGCCTCTGGCAAATTAAAAGGGGCAAATTGGAGGGCAGCTTATAATCTCTGTCACATCAAAACACGTGGTGATGCAGCCAGATCAGCTCTCAGAAGTAAACTGTAGACCCTGAAATGCGTATAGTCAAAACAAACAAACAAACAAACAAAAACAATAGGAAAGTAGTGAGCCCCAAATGTAACTTGACATTGAGAAAGGGCAAACTATACCCAATGAAAGTATAAAGAAGAAACTAATAAAGATAATAATTAGAGAAATGGCAAATAATAAAGATGGTCAATAAAGACCAAGGCCAGTTCTTTGAAAAGACAGATTAAGTGAATGAGGAGGATAAACATCTGGTAAGTCCTAGAGACAAGGTGTAGAAAAGGGAAATTAAAAAAAAAAAAAAAAAAAAAAAAAAAACTGGTTGCAAAAATGTGGACATGGTTAAATACAGAATAATGACTTAAAATTTTGGAAGAATTAGTATGCTTAATTTGATACTAACAAATTTAAAATGATATAAATTTATCTTTTTTCTGGAAAAAAAGTATTACTAACATGACACAAGAGGGGAAAAAGGACTTGAACAGCTGTCAGAGTATTTAAGAGTCAAGCATCTACCCATCCTGACTTTCCTTAGCCCTGGGCTCCTACAGCCTATGGCGCAGATTGGATTTTACATGGACTTCAACCACACTGTCTAAAGAATAAATAACTTCTAGCTTCCCTGAGTTGTTTAGGACTCAACAGAAGGAAAAGATCCCCGGTTCCTGATTTGAGACAGTGGTCTTCATTACTGTAGGGGATGCTGTGGCGTACTGCCCAGATCTGCCCTTTAGCACCAAGGCGTGCTTTCCCCTCCTGCGGGAATGGTGGCCATTGTCTACTCACGGCCACATCCCTTTTTAGGAATTGCCTTCAGCTGGAGGGACTTGCCTTGCCCAAGGATATATAATCTTGGGGCCAGCCAGTGACACAGTGGTAACACAGTGCTCTGCAAGCGTTGATTCACAAGAATGTCCTGGTTTCACATCCCCAGAAATCTCTGGACATGTTATGTGTGTATACCAATGATTCAAGCAGGCCAGGTATGGATCAACATGTGAAGACCTGGTGGGGATCCTTCTCTCTCTCTCATGGGAAAAAAAAATGAAAAAAATGACATTAAAAAGAAAAAGATTATGCTCTCTTTCCATGGAGAGCCCACCTCCAGTGACTGTAGGTGCACCGGTACAGGGCCTGGTACATTTGAATTAATTTGAGATAATGTCAGAGGACCATCGTAGTTCCATTGTTGAGGCCTCCACTGTGGCTACAAAGTTGTTTTTGCCCTCATCTCTGACAGGAATTGATCCTAAAAGACTCCTCAATAAACGTCCTGCACATAAATCTGCCTCAAAGTTTGCTTCCCAGGAAACATGATTGAAGAGAATAATAAAACTGAACAAGTAGGAGACCTGTAGGTGGTGAAATAGTTATGTCGCAGGACTCAAACATGGCCTACTTTGGTTCGAGTCCTGGACCTGGAGGCTTGAAACTCATACCGGGTGTGTGTGTGTGCGTGCATGCATGCCCAAAATCCCAAGAGGAGAATGGAGAAGGGATTGCAATGTGGCCATCCTCCCTGCAGGGTGAATTTTTGCTTTCTCTCTTTCTGGTGAGTGCACATGCCCCACAACAAAAATTTCTCTTAAAGAGACAAAAACTGAACAAGGGTAGTAGGAAAACGGGAAATTATAGATCCAGTTTAAAAAGTACATTGTGCCCTCACCAGAACCTGACTATGCCAGAACCTTACCTCGGACTTCTAGCCTCCAGATGGCGAGAAATAAACTTGTTTTTCAGGCTACCAAAAAATCAAAGCAAAGCAAAACAAAAAATATGGTAGTGAAGATCTATTTCTGTACTCTAGACAGTGTAACATTTGAAATCTAATGTTCTTCACTACAAATAGAGATTCAAAAAGAAAACTGTATGTCTCACTAATGCAGGAATCCTATAATTTAACCCCAATTAATGATCATTAAAAATAAAAATTCCTACCCCAGTCTTACTGTGAGAAAAATCACAGAAAACTCTGATTGAGAGTCATCCTGCACTATAGCTGGCCAATACTCTAAACTCAAGGTCTTTAAAAACAAGAAAAGTCTGAGAAACTATCATAGCTATGAGGATTCTAAGGAGACGTAATGACTAAATATAAGGTTGCCCAGGTTAAGATCCTGGGATAGAGAAAGGACTACAGGTGAAAACTAAGTCGGTCTAAAAAAGCTGTGTATCTTAGTTACAATAATGTATCAATTAATTGTAACAAATATTTTATGTTAATACATTAACAATAGGGGAATCTGGCTGTAGGGCATTGGGAACTTCTCCATTTTTCTGTAAGTATAGAACTGTCATAACAAAGTCTATTTTAAGAAAAGATTGGAGAAAAGAGCAGCAATATAAATAGCTGTATTTTCTGGCTTGTTGTGAAGCTTGGATAAGGCACTATTTAATAACATGCTTAGCATAGAACCTGGCATCTAGTAAGTGTTCAATGAACCTATTAATGTTACCTATTATTGATCTGTATATCTTCTTTATATTCTTCTGTCTTAAAATTTTTATCACGGGGACCAGCAGATGATGTAATGTTTATGTCACCGGACTCCCACATAGTTGACAGAGGTTCGAGCCTTAGACCCAGTGGCTTAAAACTCATGACAGACATGTGTGCATGCATGCCCAAAATCCTGAGAGGAAAATGGAGGAGAAGGGATTGTATCATGGCCATTTCTTCAGGGGGTGATTTTTCACTTTCTGTCTCTCCAGTGAGTGCATGTGCCCTATAGCAAAAATCTCTCTTAAAAAAATTATCACAAGCACATATTGTTTCTATCATTAGAAATGTGGGGCTAGCAGGTGGTGTGGTAGTTAAAGGTGCTAGATTCCCACCTGGCCAACCATGGTTCAAGTCCTGGACCTGGCAGCTTGCTTTCTTACTGTCCCTTTCCCTCTCACTGCCTCTCTTTAATCAAATTTAAAAAATAATAATAACCAATGGAATTAAATACATTAATAAATAATTCTTTTTTTAAAAAAAAAAAGTCTTTATACTAAGAAAGAGTAACTTTGTAGAACCCTATGCGAAGTGTTGTGACCTTAGAGTTAATCAGTTCCATGGTAAAGAGTAGAATAGCTCAGCCAGAAAAATCTCACTTGACTCCTCAATCCCAGAGCCGAAGTCTTGGCAAGTGACAGTGGGAGGATTCCCTTTCATGTTAAGTGGTCTAACAGGATCTAGCCTTTCTTAATGGAGTAATTTTCCATCTCAGGGGTTTAAGTAATTCATTCTCTCCCAGGGCCAGCATGGAGGTTTATTTCACCCTGAAACTTAACACCCAGGGAAAGGAACACCTCTCTTCCTACAAGAATGGATAAAGGTGACTTGTGGACAAGCTTGCCTGTGATGGTTTTCATGAAATCAGTTGCTAGGTCCTCTGAGGCTCAAGAGTGCTGGAGCTTGAGATGAGAAGAATGCCTGGATTTGTAACAGGGAATATTTGCAAGAAAATCATGAAGTGATAAGTAAAGGAACATGCAGGTAGCCCTGAGGGTCCACATGAGACTGTGTACGAGAAAACGGAACTGAAGTTAGAACATGCAAGTCAGGCCACAGCACTCTGGGGCTGGTAGAAGTGGTGGAAGCAGATGGGGCGTGGCCCGTACTTGGAGACATGGCACTTGGGGCCAAAGAGGGGAAGAAGCTATGGGGAATCACTAAAGGTTGTGATTAGTGATTGTAATGACTAAATATTATCTGTCTCTCTTTTTTTTTTTTTTAGCTTTTAATTTTTTAAATTTTGCTTTATTCATGACAGAGCACACGCATGCACTTGTGAGAGTGGGAGTGGGAGAGTGAAATATCCCCCCAACCAAGGATCTAGTCATGCTACAGTTACCTTCCTCCAGTCCTCCAGCCCGTTGGCTCTTGGGGACGCCTACATATGCCTGGCGTATTTCAGATGGACAGGGTTGGGGAGTTGAACCATGGTTGCCATGTGAAATCCAGTTTTTCTTGAGGAGTACATTACTGCTGTCCCACAGAGCCAGCACTCCTTCTTTTAATTTGCAGCTTTTGATAAGCATAATTATTTATTGATATTTAATGATAATGCCATGTTTCTAAAAGAAAAAGGAAAGACAGGGAAGCAGCCTATCTGACCAGAATTCTCTTGTATGTAGCCACATTTTATGACACATTGCAGTTTTGCACACTGAAAGGAGCTAAATAGTGGAGCCCAGGCCCATCTCCAACATCCAGCACTCTGTCAGCCTCTGCTCACCTTGGAATGACTGAGAAGGAGTTAGATAGACCACGCTAGCCTTTTATAAACTAAATATTCTTTTGTCAGTTAAGGTAACCATTTCTCTCTTTTTCCTCTTTTATCATTTTCTCCTTTTTTTTCCTACTAATAAACTAAAATTTTGTTCATTTCTTACCAGCTTGTTGAACATGTTCTCAGAAATCTGTGCTTTATTATTTCTGAAATAATAAAGGTGGCAACAAAGAGTGTGATGGAGCTCACTTATACTAGAAGACGGAAACATTTCTTAGCAAATGAAAAACCTGTAGCAAACATCGTAGTGATTAAATACTAGTGATATTCCTTTTAAAATTGGGAAAAGAATAAATATTTCCCCTAGGCATTATTTGCATTTAATATTAACTAGACATTCTACTCAACCCAACAAGACAAGAAAATCAAAATATGTGAGAAGTAAAATGAGAAGACACAAAACTATTTATTTGCAACTGGTCAGCTTTGCAGATTCAAGAGCATTTGCAAACTAGCATTAGAGTCCAGGAAGTTTTCAGGCTACAAGAATGATACACAAAAGCAATAGCATTTCTGTTTTAACTAATTAGAAAACTTAATAAAAATAATATCCCGCTGGTGTAGTTGTTATGGCTGACCATGGTTCGAGTCCCAAACTCAGTAGCTTGAAAGTCATGCTGTGTACATGTGCTTGTGTGCCTAAGATCCTGGAAGGAGAATGGAGAAGAAGGGATTGTGGCATGGCCATCCTCCCTGGGGGGTGATTTCTCACATTCTCTCTTACTGTGTCTGTGTCTCTCTCGCTGGCAAGTACACATGCCTTAGACAAAAAAAAAAAAAAAAAAAAAAAAAAAAAAAAGATGAAACTCATGCCATGTGTGTGTATGCCCAAGATCCTGGGAGGAGAATGGATTGGTCATCCCCACCCCACTCCCGGAGGGGGGGGCACGATTTCTTGCTTTCTATCTCTCCAGCAAGTGCACACACCTTGTAGTAAAAACAAATCTCTCTCTCAAAAAAAAATTAGGGACCAGCAGTTGGCATAATGGCTATGTTGCTGGACTCCCATGTAGTCGACCACGGTTCAAGTCCCGGACCTGATGGCTTAAACTCATGCTGGGTATGTGTATGTGCGTGCACAAGATCTTGAGAGGAGAATGGAGGAAAAGGAATTGCAGCGTGGCTATCCCCCCAGGGGGTGATTTCTCACTTTCTGTCTCTTTGTCTCTCTCTGGCTTTCTGGTGAGCGCACGTGCCCTATAGCAAAAACCTCTCAAAAAAATTAAATTAAAATTGGTTCCCACTCATAAATCTATAAAAATTATAAATTCATAAAAACTATACAGTTCTTAGAAACAAACCTAATGAAAGATATCTAAGACCTTTAAGGAGAAAAATAATTCTACAATTATTGAAAGATAGTAAATGTTCTAAGTAAATGAGAAAGTCTTGAATGGCAGGATTTAGTATCTTATCTGTATGAATCCTCAAAGTGGTCTATAAATGCAATATAAGTTCATGACTTAAAAAGGATTATTAAGTTCTTGTGCTTGGTAAGATTATATCACTTTACCCTACCTCTTCTTAAAAATTAGCATGTATCTGGGGATCAATAGATGGCGTAATGGTTACATCGCTAGACTCCCATGTGGTGGACCACGTTTTGAATCCCAGACTTGGCTGCTTAAAACTCACACCAGGTGCATGTTTGTGCATGCCCAAGATCTCAAGAGGAAAATAGAGGAGAAGGATTACAGTGTGGTCATCCTCTCTGAGGGGTGATTTCTTGCTTTCTGTCTATCTCTCTGTCTCTCCAGCATGTATCCTATAGCAAAAATCTCTCTAAAAAAATACATATATGTAGCATATATTTGTCATGGGTTGCTTTTTATATATTTATTAATTTTTTTAGGTTTTTGCTATAGAGCGTATACACTCGCCAGAGGGAGACAGACACAGGGAAAAGAGACAGAGACAGGGAAAATGAGAAATCACCCCCTCCCCCATGGAGGATGACAAAGCCACAGTCTCTTCTCCATTCTCTTCTCAGGATATTGGGCTCGTATGCACACATGCTCAGCTTGATTTTCATACTACCAGGTCTGGGACGCAAACTATGTTTTGCCATATGGAAATCCAGCACCTTGTCACCAGTTTGGTGACACTATCTGCTGGTCCTACTGTTTTTTAAAATAAGGGTGCCAATAAATTGTTACTAAGAAAATGGCCTGTCATTGTCACATTGTTATTGTTTCCAAATAACAAAAAAATCTAGAAAACATTGTTTTTCAGATCCAAAAATTCAGTGTAATTCTCAAGCTAAAGAGTTGAAAAGAATGACTTAGAAGAAAACTAACAGTTAAAAATGTGTGACTTTCATTTCTTAAAATGAACAAAAAATCTTTTTGGATTGATGGAGAAAAATTGTTATAAAAATAAATAACTAGAATTTGTAAAGCACTTTCTATATGTCAAGCAGTGTGCTACACTCCTTGTGTATATTTTCTCATCTAGACCTCAAAATAATATGCATTATTAATCACTCTCAATTTATTTATGAGAAAATTGAAACTCAGAAAAATTAGGAAGCTAGCAAGGTAACCTGTGACGTAACCAAGAGGAGCAAATGGTTTTAAAAGCAGACTTGGGGTCCAGCAGATAGTGTGGTGGTTAAGGTGCTGGACTCCCACATGGCTGACTCTGGTTCGAGTCCCTGAAATGGTAGCTTGAAAATCACACTGGGCGAATATGCATGCACGCCCCAAATCCTGAAAGGATGGAAGAGAAAATGGATTGTGGCATGGCCATCTCTCCTGGGGGGTGGTTTCTCATTTTTCCCTCTCTCTGTCTTTCTCTCTCTCTGACAAGCACACGTGCCCTATGGCAAAATATACTGGAGAAAAAAAAAAAAAAAAGACCTGGGCCCTTAAATACAGTCTCTGTCATAATTCCTTCTGTATTGCTAGCATTAGTAAATGAAATAAGTTGGAAATCCAGAGATATATCCTGGCATGAGTTTTATAGTAGTGGATTCAGAGGGCTGGTTCTGAGTTAGTTTATGAACAAGTAATCCATGGAGTGACTAGTATGTGCAGAACACTATGGAAAGTGCTGAAAGAATACACACTTGGGCTCCTCTGGAAATCTAAAGTCTTTCAATGGGTAAGGAGAATGGAGTAGTGACTATTCTAAGCTCTGGGGAAAAAAATCTCTTTAAGTCTGTATTATTTCTTTATGCAGAAATTCAGAAATTCAAAATTCTAGCGCGACTCTTACTCTGAATGGCTAATACTTCTTTCTCTTGGCAGTGACAGAAATGAAAATTCCCAAGACACTTTCTATTGAATATATTCAGGTTTCAAGACAAATGCATTGGTAATTCTGCTGAAGGTACATAATTACCACAGGAATTATTTTCTGAAGTGCGGATGTCAGCAGATATATTTTTGAGTTAGAATTGAATATGAGAATCTTCAGCATAAAACTCAATGTTGTATTATTTAGTGCCTTCCATTTATAGAGTTTGGTGAAAATGTAGTTATTTAGACTTTTGACAGTGTGGATGTTTCTAAAATGACTGTGACAATGAATTTTATTTTAGAATTATGCTTTGATACCAAAAAAAGAAACATGCATTTGGGTTACTTAGTTATCTGTAGATACGGCAAGTTGTATGATTTCTTCACCCCAGTTAAGTCAACCCCAGCCATGTACCCATCATACATCTGGAGGGTGATTTCTCTCAAGTATCTATTACAGGGTTAGCTCATCCTCTTAGGCAAAATTGTTTACTGAGCCTCCTTTGAAAAAAGTTATTTTCCCACGTCAGTCGTAGCCCACTGCTGGTTAAGTCTCAGGACAGGAAGCCGTGCTTACCTTTCTGAACAGACCCAAGACCATGTTCACATATACAGATGCCACATATTCTATTTTGCATCAATAGATCTCACCTGTGGGTGATTTTTTTCCCTCTAGCAGCTATTGGGCAATATATCTGGAGATGTTTTTAGCTGTCTAATGGGGAATGAGACTGGGGATGCTATACTGCTTTCCAGTGGGAAGAGGGACGCTCTAAACCTCCTGCAGCATACAGGACAGCCCACATGGCCAAAAATTAATCCAGTCCAAAATGTCAATAGTGCTGTATCAAGAGACCTTGTTCTAGAAGGAAAAGTTAAATTTTTGTCTGTAAACACACATATGGAGTACTTAAGAATATTTAATGCATTTGAATTTAAGGTTCTAATTATATACATACAAGCGAGGGAAGTGGAGGAGGTGGGACAAGCTGTAGGCTGTATGCAAGTCTCTGAGAAGGTCAGGAGGAAGAATATAGACTGCAGTGCTTTTCTGTAAGGTCAGAAGAAAATTCCCCAGCTGAAGTTTCCTGTCAGAGACCTCTTGTCTCCTAAGAATGAATCTGCCTTGGTTCCATGCTGTGCCATCATTGTCTAGGATCCAGTAAGAGAAACAGACTCAGAACAAATGTGAGGACAGGTAGCTCAGAGGCTGTGGCCTATGAGCAGCTGTGCTCCCTGAAGGACTGAGAGGCACGTTCTCATGGCCAGCACATCTTATTTATATAGCAACTCTCCCAGGCTTGGCGAAAACTGACAGAGTTCATTATGCTATGAGCTATATCCAAGCAGTGTCCCATGACCGACCGAGAAAAAATACGTGTTCATTCAGAGAAACAATATCAATATTCTGAAATCCATTTCTGATTCCTTGCATTTTGTCTATAGTCCATAGGCGTTTGTGTATTCTTTTGAAGGATGTATGTTTCCTTGTGTTTTTTGTTTTGTTTTGTTTTATTTGGTGTTTTTATATTTCTTATGTCCCTGCATTGATATTTAGGCATCTGGTATAGTACTCACTTCCTAATTTATTGAGTATATTTTATAGTGACCGCATGATTTTTAAAAATTTATTCATATTTCCTTTGGCTGTGCTCTTTAGTATCATTTGAATGATAGTTTTGGCTTTGTTTCTGATTAGGTTTGGTATAGAAGACTCTGTATATTTTTAGAAACATCAGTGGAAGCCTTGGGTGACTCAGAACTTGCGTTTTCAGGATCTAGGTGAGTTTAGCATTGAGTAGTAAAGGTGGTGGATTCTCTTGTACTGATTATAACAGCTACCCCATGGGGTGGTTGCCTGACTTTTCAGTTTCTATGTAGTATGTTAGGATCATCCTCCCAGCGAGGTAGCTGAGTGGAGATAGCAGCTGAAAGTACGTAATATCCTTTGCCTTGAATGAGTTGTATACAAGAGAGATGTGGGTGTTAGTTGAGGAGTTGTGTCACAGGGAGTAGTTATTGTTTAGTTTTCATTTGTGAGCACTCTCTGGAGGTGGAGGAAGCTGTTTGCCCAATACTTGACTCTTTTCACAGGTGTAGCCCCCCTTCCACAGGCAGTTTGTTGTAGGTAGCATGGGTGGGGGCTGCCATCAGCGTGGGGTGGGAGAAGGAGGTGGAGGTCTCAGGCAGGGCCCTGTCCCATGCTTGGAGGTCCCAAGAAGCTGAACCACAGACAACAAAAAAAGAGGCAGGAAGGTGTTCCTGGGGAAAGGGAAGTTTAATTTTAGACCTACCAGTCAGTTGGGGGAATATTCAGTTTCTTGGTCTAGTTTAGAGGAGAATTGTGCTCACTCACCATATTCTCAGGGGTGTGGAGGATTTAAGTCACCTGATCTTGATTTTGTTCCTCCTGTGTGTCAGTTCTCAAGATAGCACCATACACTTGGGATTGGTCGGGGGCAGTCCAGTATTCTCTTAGAGATACAAAGAGATGTAACTCCCCAAGATGTGTTGGAGATCTGTTTCCGTCTCATTGTTCTCTGGAAGCTGGGGAGTAATGGCTTCTGAGATGGAAGCAGGGAATTCGGAGGTTCAGAGAAAAGTCTCTCACCTTCTTCCCGTTTTATGGTGGGCTCTGGTCTATTTCAGAGCCTTTCTGAGCTCAGACAACTGATTTCTTCCTCTTTATGTCTCCAACTTGAGATTTGGTGCCCCAGAAGCTTTCTGATGACTTTCTCCTATATTCCGCTAGTCTCACTTGACTCCTCTGCTTGAAGAATAGCCATCTATCTTATTTTTTGTCACCTCTTCCCAGAGGGGTGTCATGATACATGTGTCTAGTTGGCATTCTGGTCCTAAATCAAGGATCTTTAGTTTAAGGACAATGTCAACCTCAAGCATCCCATATTTATCACCAGAGGAGAGAGCTCATCTCAGAAATAACATAAACACTTGAGGAAAATTAAAGCTAAGGATGAAACAGTGGTGACTAGTGCCTGATAATAGCATTTAGGGATTTTATTTTTCTTATTCATGGTGGAGCACAGACATGTGCATTAGAGAGAGAGAAAGAGATGGACACTCTCCATAGGACCTGGTCACACTATATCTCTTTCCTTCATTTCTCTAGCCCATTGGATCTTGGGTAGTTGTATGCATTCCCAGCATGTCTCGGTCTTCAGGCTGGCTACACTGGGGATCCTAACCAAGATTGCCATATGCAATATGGCTCCTCCTGAGCAGAACATTACTATCATGCCATACAGGTGGCCTCTAGGAATATTTCATTTTATCTTAACTTAGTACCATAAATATCTGCAAACATACATACAGATAGATAAATATGTTGCACCTCTACTCTGCCTTGTGTTCAGGAAGCTTAGCACTTACCAACATTTTACTAGTATATTATTTCCAAAGTTTCTTCCCTCTTTTTTTCTCATGGGAGTATTTTCAAGCAAAACTAGACATTATCTCTTTTCTCCATAAATATTATAGATTGTTTCTCCAAAGTAGATGGCAATGCGCTATTAACACACGTAGCAAAATTAGTAGCAATTGTGTCATCCTAATGATATTTTCTTGACCACTGAATCAGGCCCTACCACAATTCTCCTCATTTTTTTTAAAAGACAGTTTAAAATGAAGTTTCTGTTACAACCAAATAGTGTGCCAAATAAAACACGGTAGGAAGGGTTTGAATTATTTAGATGTATACATACATTTTTCAGATCAACTTTGACAGCACATTAATATGTAAGTAATGAATGTCCCATCTAAGAAGCATTAAACAAGTAAATAAATAACCTTTCATAGCTCCGTATCTCTTCATAGTTCCAAAACACTTTTGCATACAGTCCAATCACTGTAGCTAAATGGAATGGGTGATTATTGACCTCATCATAAGACACAAATTTATTAAGAGGCTTCTACAAAGTCAGTGAAAGTGATGTGAAAGATCACAATCAGAACTTGGGCCATCTTCTTCCTAACACCACATTGGCTACTTCTCTTTCCTATGATCCTCCATGAGTCAATGGTCCTAGGCTGGTACACACACCTAACAAAAGATATAAGCAAGTAGATAAGGTATATTAAGACTAACTCAAGGTGTGTGTTTCATGGCGGGTGAACAATACAAGAGAATTAATCTGATCATCTAGATAACATTAATGTGCAGGTTCTATTAAAAAGAAAAAACTGGAAAAACTTCCAAAGGAAAATATTATTAGTCCTTTTAAAGAGGTTCTTAAGTAGCAGCATTTATCTTTGATCTTGTGACCCATTGTAAACTCAACAAACAACTTTTAAGAAAGAATCAACCTTCTAGGACTTTTAAATTAGGCCTTTGGTTTTCGAAGTCTTAGCCAAGAAGCCTGACATGGTAAACTGTCTGTCTTCTGCTCCATTTATTTGGATAGATGAAGGCTCAAGCTGACCTGGCATGATTTGAACTCATGGTTCCAGGAAGTCTAAATGAGCCAGATAGTATGCTTGGCTATGGATCATTACCCCTGGCAGGGAAAACACACAGCTTCAAGCCTGTTTACACTGACAAAGCTTTTTAAGATAAGAGTTTAAAATGCTCCCTGAAAGCAGAAATTCTTGGTGTCTTCCTCAATGCAACAGGTAGAGCTTTCCAAAATACTTCTGAAAAAGGCTTTTGTTTGGGATACTCTCCATGGAAAGGAACAAGGAACTTACTTATCCATGACCAAAAAAGAAAAAAAAAAAAAAAAAAAAAAAAAAAAAAAACGCAAGTAAGTCGTTCTTCCCTTCTTTAATATGAGAAAGGCCCAAAGAAAGAGAGAGAGAATCTCATACTACTCTAAGAAACAGTTAAAAGGAGATAATTTTCTCCTCCCTCAGGCTCTGTGGTAAGGGGGTTAGAGTCATAACTAAAGAGAAAGACTAGCAGCTTCTGTTCACAGCTTAGATAATCATTTCCTCTTTGTCCTTAGGCAGATTGCCTCATCACTTTGAGGAGCCTTGATTAAGAGTGTCTCAATTTACCCATCTAAAATAATAGCTGTTTCATCAGGGGTATTGTGGGGTTTAATTAAAGCCTGTGAAGGGTAATGAGATGCTCAGATAAGTCCCTGTATAAACACTAAGTAATGCATGTCTGAATACATGTACACCCTTATAGATATAAGGTAGACCCACAAAACTGAATTGTCTGACAGAATTGTTTTTTTCATCCCTTCAACATGTCTCATGCTGGTTTTGTTGCCCACTTAGAGCATAAATTCCTTCAGGCCAGTATTTTCCAAGGATTGCCAAATGATTAGGTAAGGCACCTTGGTTAAGAGTAAAATGCCACAGCCAACTTCAGGTCACCTGTCTTTCCACTAACCTCAGGCATTCATTTCCAAACCTCACAGATGTTACTACTTCTAGGCTCACCACCTATACCATTGTTTACTTACTAATTCTGAATGGGACACTTATTTGCTTTAAAAAGTTTATTTAGTGCAAAAACATGCGATTATTGTTCATAGAAAACCAGTGTTTTCTTGTATTCATTAATCTAAATATATGTCTATTAATTTTTTAAAATGTTTTATTCATGTTGTTTTTAAATTACCTTGCCTACAACTGGTTGATGCATATTATGTTTGGATAAAGTTAAAAGTAAAGATAATTCAAAATTGTGTATGATCCCCAGACTACTTGTATTTTATATCTACAGGCATATAGATATATAGATAAACTGATAGATAGAAGAAAGAGTGAGATTTTTCCTATATGAAAGTAAGAAATCATCCCCCAGGGGAGATGACCATGCCGCAATCCCTTCTCCTCCATTCTCCTCTCAGGATTTTGGGCACACATGCACATATACCTGGTGTGAGTTTCAAGCTGCAGGGTCCATCACTTTCACCATGGTCAGCCGTGTGGGAGTCCAGCCCTTAACCACTACACCACCTGCTAGCCCCTGTATTTTTTATTTCAATACATTTTGTCGAAACTATTTTTGGCAGCTTTATCAATGAGCTACTGCAGTTAAACTATTCCAAATTCAGAGGTTTGGAACAATGGCCATAGTAGTCATTTACTATTATTTAAGGGTCTGTGGATTAGTTTGTCAGTTTTGCTATTCTGAGCCAGGCTTTGCTGATTGTGGTGAGACTTGATCATGTGACTATGGTCAGCTGGAGGTTGACTAGACCTGGCTGATCCTGGATGGTCTCAT
Source organism: Tupaia tana (assembly GCA_026018925.1). Classification (NCBI taxonomy): domain Eukaryota; kingdom Metazoa; phylum Chordata; class Mammalia; order Scandentia; family Tupaiidae; genus Tupaia; species Tupaia tana. The sequence continues at coordinate 26,973,939 of JAKSZU010000022.1, forward strand.
TCACATATCTGCTAGTTGTCCGGCTTTTGCCTTGGGGTAATGTGGTGAGTGGATCACATGCCTTTTATCTTTCAATAGGCTATGCTAGACTTCTTCCCATCAGTGTCAATATTCTTTTTTTTTTTTAACTTTTTTTTTTTTTTTTTTACTTTATTTATTTTTAATTTGACCAGAGGCAGAGAGAGAGAAACAGACAGACAGACAGACAAAGCAAGCTGCCAAGTCTGGGACTCAAACCATGGTTGGCCATGTGGGAGTCCAGTGCCTTTAACCACCACACCACTTGCTGGCCCCAGTAACTTTATGTTTAACCTTCTGAGGAGTGATAGTCTGTTTTCCAAACTGGCTGTTCCATTTTATATTTCCACTAGCAGGATTCCAATGTCTCTCTATCTTCACCACATTTGTTATTATTTCCCTTTTTAATGATAGCCATTCCAGTGGATTTGAAGTAATGTCTCATTGTGCTTTTGATTTTTATTTTCCTGATAATTGTGTTGAGGGTTATTTCACATGCTAACTGGGCATTTTTTATAGTGGCTTTTGCATCTTATAAAAATTGCTGACACATCCAGCAACATTTTTAAAGCACAGAGTAAGTTTTTCAGTGCTAAGGCAATTGTTCTGATGTGCTTTCTTTTTCTCTCTCAGACCTACCATGCTCCATTTTCTGCTATTTTTTCCAAATGCTGTATATACATGTAAACAGTTTCACTTGACTTTGGGTTGCCCACTGTTAAACCTAATTTCAGCAAAACACGTGGAGGCTTTGAAAATCCTTCAGAATAATCCAGTACTTAAGATTTTGCTAAAGCAAGTATTTTTTCTAACTCCTTGAGTTGCATATTTCCATGAGTAATCACCATCCATTGTATCCTCTTCTGTGGCACTTTTGTTTTTTTTGAATTCTTCCCTTGCCCAGTCCTTCAGGTATTTGCGATCAGAATCACTTGGAACTTGCCGAATGGCTTGCAAAATCCTTCTGTACAGGAGGAGAACTTGTTGCCTTCTCATGAACTGCTTCAGCGTTAACATCGCGGGGGGTAAGTGGGCAGCGACCATGATCGCCAGGCGGGCAGAGTGTCCTCCTGGAGCCTTAATGCGCAGGAGCGGAAGTCCAGTGTCACTATTCTAACAGGATCAAGTTGCAGAGTCCTTAAGGTCTAGCTTTGGTACTGAAACAGCCTAACTTTTGCCGCATTTTACTGGCCAAACAAAATTTCAGTGCCATCCCAGAGTGGTTGTGGAGGTACCAAAAACTCACAGGGGTGCCATATTCCTCCTAGTTTTCTGTTAAACTATTGCTAGGCTACAGCTCTCATCCTTGTTTCCAGATACTGATAGAGTTCTAGCCATTACAAGCTGAGTCCGGCCGGTCCCTCAATACATCCATGTTCTATTTTTATAACCTTTGTATGTTTCCTTATATGGCAAAAGGGACTTTGCAGATGTACTTAATGGATGCTAAAATAGGGAGATTATCCTCAAATATACAAGTAAGCATAATTTAACCATTTAATGTCCTTGTAAGAAGGAGGCAGAGAGTGATGTGACTAAAGCAGAAACAGAAAGTGATGTGACGACTGAAGTGAGATACTACACTGCTTGCTTTGAAAATGGAGAAAGAGGCCAACAAATGCAGTTTTAGAAACTGGAAAATGCAAGGAGACAGATTTTCCCTAAAGTCTCTAGATGGAATGTGGCCCTCCTGAAATTTTTATTTCAGCTCAATATTGGCCTTCTGAACTAACTCTACAACTATAAGAAAAGAAATGAGTTGCTTTAAACCACCAAGTTTGTTGCAATTTGTTATAGCAGCCATAGGAAACTAACATAGAGATGCATTAAGTACTTAGATATTCTATACACTACTTCCATTTTAGCTCATTGGTCAAAATTTGGTCACATGGCCAAATATAGCTGCAAGGGTGCCTGGAAAATACATTGTTTTGCCAGGTGCCATTAACAACTCCTCCAGAAGATGAAAATGATATCAGGAAACACCTAATCATATTTGCCACAGAAGGAGAGATAGTAATCAAAATACAGGTGTGCGCATGTACAAGTGCACACACACACATATATTATTTTTTTAAGTTAATGTATTTCTTTCATGAGAGAGAGAAACAAGGAGACAGGCAACCCCGACGGGATCTTCATGCTCCATCCACTCCCAGTCTTAGGCAGCTTGGATTATGGTTGTGTGAGTATCCCCGGCTTGCTTGGGGAGGTACCAGGACATGAACCCAGGATCTTCCCCAGGTGGGTCCAGTTGCATTACTGCTATGCTACTGCCTGATCCCACAACATGTACTTCCCAAACATGTAGCAACTTTCAGGCACTTTTCTGGATTCTGGCTATACACTGGTGCAAGATACAGACAAAATTCCTGTTGTTATATAGCTTACATTTTAAAGGGAGAAGACAGAAAACAAACTATAAATATATAATATCATTTAAACTAATGATGTGTGCAATGGAGGGAATGAAACAGGGTCTGAGTATAGAGTTGGGAGGTACTTGGCTATTTTAGAAAGTATTTTTAAAAAGAATATGAGAAGCAGCTTGTTGTAAGCTAATAAGAAGTAGTAGGACAGGTGGTCAACTGTTTAGTGCATGCTGTGCTTAAAGGCATTTGAAATCAAACCTAAAATAGAATATGCTAGAAATGACTTCAGAATAACAATGTGAGGAGCTCTGTGGAGCAATAACTGATAAAAATTGTTTGAAAAAAAAAATCAGTCTCTGGAAACTGCCCTAAATGGCATTCAGCAGATAAGGAACTATTTATTCAAACAGATTTACTAAATCTTGGTAAGATCAGTGAATCTGGAGCATTTGGGTCACAACCCACTCTCTTCTTCCTCCCTATTCCCAGTTTAATGTGACAGAAACTTCACTCCAAACAGATGTGTCCAAGAAGATGGGGCATAGTTTTCTCTAAGTTCTCAGTCAAGGTTTATGCTATCTCCCCAGGAGGAGCAGGGCAGATCTCCTGCATTTCTGATTCTGCTAAGCTTCATGTTGCAGAAACCAAATTCCAGGCAAGTATAATCAAGAGACAGACAGAGAAGAGGCTCCCTTTTTCCTACTTAGAACCCACTCATGGGGCAAAGGCTTGTTCCATTTATAGCAGGCTGTGAATACTGAGGCCCAGCTCACAGTTGTCATAGCAGAGGCAAGTCAAGAACAACAGAAGCTACTCTCCCCACCCAGTGTTCCAGCGCCATGGTATGGACATTTTGCCAAAAGTGATAGGTCTTAAGAAGAGAGAATTTTCTGAAGTTCTCTCCATGGGGAAAAAAAAAAAATTCAGCATAAGGATGCTCTCAAAAACATGAAAATTTTTGTGATGAGGTGGCGGGTAGCAACATGAGAGCCACAAGCTAAACCACAGGCCAATTACTTTATCAGAGAGAACCAGAAGAAAAGATAGATAGGAAGAGCCTTACTTTGGATCATAACAAACCTCAAAGTCTGGATTTGGACTTGATACTTACCCCTCCAAAGGGGTCTGAATTTGTTTATATCAGAAGTTGATGCTCTCTAGGACATTACCAGAAACAATGGAGCAATAAGCCACCTATTAGTGGACCCTAACAGTCTGTATTAATGACAGAGGCAGACAGCTTAACAGAAAGTTCAGGGAAAGAGACAAAGAGCCCTACAAAACCACAAAACAACATTATCCCAGGAGGATTCTATAAATGCCCAAACTTGCTAGTTAAAAATAATAAAAATTGACATGCCTTTAGCAAGTCTAACCAAGAAAAGAGAGAGGGAAGAGAGAAAAGAGGACACACAAATTACAAAATTAAAGAATGAGAGGAGATATTAATACTAACTTTAATAAAAATGATCACAAAATATGTTATGAACAACTATGTGCCAACAATTTAGATAACTCAAATGACATGGACACATTTCCATAAAGACACAAACTACCAAAACTGATTCAAGAAGAAATAGGAAATCTGATTAGATCTGTAACAAGTAAAGAGGTAGAATTTGTTAATAAAAGTGTTCCTACCGTAAAAGCCCAGGGCTAGATAGCTTCACGGTAAATTTTACTAAAGTTTAAAGTAGTAATGTCAATTCTTCACCTTATTTCCCAAAAAGTAGAAGGAAACATTTCCTTGCTTAGTCCATGAGGCCAGTATTACCTTGATACTAATATCTGACAAAGACATCACAGAATAAGAAAACTACAGACCAATATCTCTTATAAATATTGACATAAAATCCCCCAATGAAATACTAACAAACAGAATGCCACAATATATAAAAAGGAATGTATGCTATAACAATGTGAGATTTATACCAAGAATGTAAGTTTGGTTTAATATTAAAAAATCAATTGATGTAATTAATCATGAGAGCACATCAAAAAGCTTGTGGGAAAAAGTGGAATTAAAGTACAAATTAATTTTGATGCAAAAAGATTGAAATCCATGTATAATATTTTTCATAATATACCTTTCCCATAAACCTTCTGAAGACCTATCTTATAGCAATTAAAACAAGGGAAAAATATACAATCATCTTAATAGATGCAGTAAAAGTATTTGACAAAGTCCAAAATAGGTTTATGAAAAGAATAATAAACTAGGAATAAAATGGAAGTTTTCTCAATCTGACTGCAAAATCCACAGCTAACTTCACATTTAAAGGTGAAAGATTGAAAGTTTTCCCCCTAAAATCAGGAAAAAAAAAAGAATATACATTCCTATTACTTTAACTCAAAATTATACTTGAGTTTTTAGTCAGAAAAATTGGGCAAGAAAAAGAAAGAAAATATTCACATTTAAGAAGGAAAAAAATTATCTATATTTGCAAATAACATTACTCTGTATATATAACTCTAAAGAATGAAGAAAAAAATATTAAATTTAGTAAGTATCCTACCCATGGTGGTAGAGTGTAGCACAATACTCTGAAATGCAGGAAGTGATATAGAAGATCAGCATTTGGTTCCCATATCAACTTGTGCATACTAAACATGTGCTTATGTGCCTATGATCCTGGCTGGCTGAAAGCATAGAATGGGAAAAGAAAGATTGCAGCCTGAGACCATGTTGAGGGTGCTTGTCTGTCTGTCTTATGGAAGAAAGAAACAAAAATAGGGAGTTCAACAAGTTTGCAGAACACAGATCTATGTATGGAAGTCAATTATATTTCTATATAGTAGCAGTGAACCAAACTGAAAATGACATTAACAAATGAATCTCATTTCAGTAGCACAAAAAGAATGAAATACTAAGGAATAAATTTAATAAAACACTATAAAACTTATGCCTTGAAAACAACAAAACATAAAATTAAAGACAACCTAAATACATAGAAAGTCATCCCATGTTCATCGAATGGATGACTTCATATTGTTAAGTTGTCAATACTCCCCAAATTGATTCACAGATTCATTGTAATCCTTCTTAAAGTCCTCATCTGCAATGCTTTTTTTTTTTTTAAACAGACATTGACAAGATGATCTTAATATTTATGTAGAAATTCAGTGGACACAGTAAAGCCAAAATAACCTTGAAAAGGAAGAAAAATGTTGGATGACTCACACTTTCCAATTTTAAGACTTACTGAAAAGCCAGTAATAAACACAATGTGGTACTAAAACAAGGATAAGTTCATAGATCAATGTAATTGAAATGAGAATCTAGAAATAATCCTGTGCACTTACAGTCAATTGATTTTCTACAAGGGCTCCAGGAGAATTAAATAGTAGCAAGAGTAGTTTTTCAACTAATGATGCTGGGAAACATGGCCATTCATATTCAAAAGAATTAAGCTGGATCCTTTCTCACATCCTACACAATAAAATTAAGTCAAAATGGATCACAGATATAAACATAAAGAACTAAAACTATAAAACCTTTAGAATAAAATATAGCAGTAGGCCCAGCTGTGGTGGCACATGCAACTAAGTTGGAAGCCCATAGGAGGCCTGGATTCAATTCTTGGTTGAACCTAAAAAAACATGCATGGTGGTATATGTGTATAGTTTCAGCAACTTGAGAGAACAGGCAGGAGGATTATGAAATAGGCAGACTCTGCCTTTAAAAAAAAGTTTAGATTTACTATATGATCTAATCTAGATACATGTTTAAGAGGAATGAAAATATAAGTCCTCAAAAATCTTATGTACAAATGTTCATAGCACCATTATTCATAATGGAAAAAATCCAAATGTCTAGCAGCTGATCAACAGGTAAATAAAATCTAGTGTATCTATTCAATGGAATATTACTGAGTCATTAAAAATAAATTATATTATGCTACAACATAGATAATTCTTGGAAACATGTTGAGTGAAATAGTTGATCCCATTTACATGAATTGTCCAGAATAGACAGAAATATACAGACAAAAATTTGATTACTCACTTTCTAGAGGTGGGAAATTTGGTTGATGGAAATGAAGAGTGACTGTTCATTGGAATGGTGTTTCTTTTGGGAGTGATTGAAACGTTCTAAACTTGACCATGGTGATGGTTATACAAATTTATGACTGTACTAAAAGCCATTGAATTTTACATTGTAAATAGGTGAATTGTGTCATATGTGAATTATATAGCAATAATTTTATATACATAAAAGAATATGTCGGCTAAAAAAATCAATTGAACAACTGTAATAAAAAACTTGTAAGACTTACATTCAGCTCAGATATTACCAATTTATGATGCGTAAAGTAGATTCTCTAAGATTTCTTCAGCTTCAGGATTTTAATTTTATGACAGAGAAGCCTGACCCAGAAAAAAGGAATTAATATTCAATATGCAGGATCAAGAGGTGACAAGGAGGTGATTATATGTATATTAAGCAACCAGCATTATGAGGAAATGAATAATAAAATTTGTGCCTAATTGACTAAGCAGAGATGAAGAAAGAGCTGCCAACCCCAAACTTAAAACATGATCTGATGGCTAAAATTTCATCCTTGATAAGGACATCTGATCTATCAGCTGTGGGTCAGAAGGGGTCTTAGAAAGAGCAAGGGGCCTTATTTAGTAATAAGAAAGTCCTGGGTTCAAATTCAGACACTGTCCAACATTCACTACAACCTTTAACTTATTCCTATGCCTTGATGGAATAATAACTATCCTGAATTTTGGGGGGAGGATTAAATGAATGTAGTTATATAATGTCTGGCATGTACTCAACAAATTAATATTTGTAATATTAATGTATTCAACAAATACTATTTTCTGATATTAATATCATTCCTTTTGTGTGGCAGAAAAATAAACCATAGAGTAGAAGATGCTATAAAGAGACTATTTCTTTGCTACCACAGATCCAAATCTACCATCCTATCCCATATTATCATTTCCTTCTCTTTTTTTAAAAAAGAATTATTTAATTTTATTTATTCATCCGTTTATTTTAATTTAACCAGAGAGAGAGAGAGAGAGAGAGAGAGAGAGAGGAAAAGTGTGAAAGCAAGCCACCAGGTCCAGGACTCGAACCATGATTGGCCATGAGGGAGTGTCCAGCACCTTAATCACCGTGCCACCTGCTGGTCCATTTCTTCCTTTTAAAAATTTGTCATGGAGGGCCAAGATGGTAGTGCAGTGGTAACTCAATGATCTGCAGGGCCGAATCACCTGGGAAGGTTTTGTGTTAGTGTCTAGAGATCTCCCTGAACACGCCAGGTGCATAGGTGCCCATGATCCAGGCCTGGATGAAGCTGGGGATGGATTTTGGAGTGAAGACCCTGTTGGAGGTGTCTGTCTCTTTGGCTCTCTCTGTCCCTCTAACTCATGGAAGAAAGAGCTAAAGTTAAAGAAAGTGGACATGTATGGTTTCCCTATAATTTTAGTGGAAGCCTAATTTTCTTGGCCGCACAATATATGTGATTTTAAAAATTATGTTATTTCATATAAAGAGAAAAGGAAAATTCCCTACTACGACCACTACCAAATATTATTATTTATTATTATTATTTTTTTTGGAGAGGTTTTTGCTATAGGACGTGTGCGCTCGCCAGACAGACAGAGAGACAGAGAGACAGAAAGTGAGAAATCACCCCCTGGGGGGATGGCCACGCCGCAGTCCCTTCTCCTCCATTCTCCTCTTGGGATCTTGGGCACGCACGCACATGTGCCCGGCGTGAGTTTTAAGCCACCGGGTCCGGGACGCTAACCGCGGTTGACTATGTGGGAGTCCAGCGACATAGCCATTACGCTAACTGCTGGTCCCTACCAAATATTATTAACATCAACCTTTTGCTCATAGATTTCGAAATTTATTGGGCAAGAGAAAATAAGGACAGAAACTGCTTTGCCAAAATTGAACCTGAAAGGGGGCTACAGCAGAATTTGGTATAGAAGCCTGTGAGTATAGCCACATGCTGCAAAGGAAACAAGTGTTACAGGAGAATACAGAGTAAGAAGGCCATGGCCCAGTCCCCACGTCACACTTGGTAACATACAGGAACATGGAACCGGAAGCTACATGCCACTGCTATTGGAATCCCCAGTCCAGCTGGCCTGAAAACATCTCGGGCATCCTCAAGCTTCTGAAAGGCTAAAGGGCTGGAGGAAGAGGATCGTGGAGTGACCAAGCCCTATGGAGGCTGCTTCTCTCTCTCTCTCTCTCTCTCTCTCTCTCTCTCTCACACACACACACACACACACACACACACACACACACACACACGGTGTGTGTGCATTCTCTCAAAAACAAAAAAGAAAAAGAGGGCCAAACTTTGCCTAGAGCTATATCACTGTTTCTGCTTCACCCACTGTTCCCCGCCAAGTGGTTTGAAACTGGTCTTTTTGAAGTTGGTCTTTTGAACAATCATTTGCTGTCTTTAAAAAGTTTTAAATGGCTGTCTCTATACAAGTGAAATCAATATTCTTTCAGCTTAGGCTTTTAGCAGATAATGTCTCCCCATAAATCATGGGCATAATGACACCGGAATAATTCATCATCTCATTACATTTACATATGATGTGCCACATTGTTCTGAAGCGAAGGTTATCTTTCCTGCCTGGGACTCTATCCAGAAACAAATAAAAGACCAAGGAACCTGATTATTTCATGGTCCGTTTATAGAAGCTGTTGTGGATCAGTTTTCCATCTGTCAGCTACTTTTTCTTTATAGCCCTTCTGTGCACACACTTCAGGGATATATCCTTCCAGCTCAAGAATTTCAATAACTTTAAAACTTTATTTGTTGGAGAGGCGTCTGTCTAGGTTGAAGATGTTCTCTGTACTCTGGGCTTCTCTTTATATGAATGACAGGTGCAATAGTCAAGTATTTATTGAGTGCCTACTGGATGCCAATGTCTGTTACCATCATATGGGGGCAGATGACAGAAGAAGTCTTTGCAAATAATCATGACATCATTGCTAGTGGTAAATTCTGGGGAGGAGAAATAAAGGGTACAGTTAATCAGGGAACCTCCTACCTAGGTCTGGTGGGATACAGATTATAGAAGACAACTCTGGGATTGATGTTTAAAGTGGGAACAATTGTTAGGAATAACATACCCATTAACTAATATTTGAAGAGAGAACGTATGAAAGAAAAAGACAATAACAACAAAGTCTTGGAATAAATAAATTGTTCAGATAGAGGCTCCATGTTATGACAATCTATTCTTCACCTAGTCATGAAAAGCTGAATGGGTGAAGTATTGATGAAGACTTGAGTAGACTTGTGGCATTACCCACTTATCACACACTCTTATCTTTTATACAGACTGCTGGAACCCTGGCTTGGGTAAGTGCTTCAGAGAAAAATAGACTTAGTCTGAATTTCACAGTTACCAATTACGGTTAACTTCACCCAAGCTTTCTTTGGGCATGTTAGTTTCTGAATCTCAATTTCTTCAAGTATTGGGTTGTCGGAAAAGTCATGATGCATTTTTTCTATGCAAACATGTGTCATGACTTTTCCAACAACCCAATATAAAGTTGGAATACTAAGACCTTGGGGTTGCTGTGAAGATTAAAAGAGATCATACAAGTATAAGTGAAAGCAGAAAAATATAGGAATTAAACTAGGCTGGGGTGCTTGGCAGATTGTGTTTGAATCCCTGCTGGGCCGTTACCTGGCCATGTGACCTTGGGCAAGTTACAAATAGTTATGCATTAACACACCATATGTGTTCCTAAAAAAATCACTTGGCTATGCAAAATTGGGCAATGAAAACTTTATGAGGAGAATGGGGCTGGGGTGTTACACACAAAACAATCAGTGATACATTCTTTAAAATAGATTAGGAACTTAACAAACAGTACAGAATTTGGCACTTACTAAATAGCTAATGCTAAATACATAAATAGGACAATAAATACGGCAGTCTGCCTTGAAAAGGATTTGGCATTTGCTTGGGAAAGTGGGTGTAGGAAGGGTTTGAGTTTGTGGGCTATTGCAAAGTGATGGAAAGAGGCTATCTGAGATCAGAGGGAAAGGCGTGGTGCTGGCTGTGGAGTGTGTAGAGGGAGACCGTGGATGTCTGAGGAGTATGCATTTTGTGAACTCCCGCATGGTCCAGTTCACTGGGTGTAGTTTGTAAATTCACCTCCTGTTTCTTGCAGTGAGAATTGAGCATAAATAAACAGGAACATCACAAAATACAGATTAGGCTCAAATTGTTCCCTAATGTGTCAGTCATGTTGGAACACGCACGCACTATAGCAGAAGCATATGTACTTATCCTTGTTCACATGTAAATGGAGATGATGGTGGTGCCTGCCTCATAGGGTTGGTGTGATCATAATTACACGTTTCCATGTAAAATGCTTAGTTCTAGGCCTGACGTAAAGTGTTTGTTCCTGGGACCAGCAGATGGCGAAATGGTTACATCACTGGACTCCCATGTAGCTGACTGTGGTTTAAGTCCAGGACCTGGTGACCTAAAACTGATGCCAGGCGTGTGTATGTACATGCACAAAATCCCAAGTGGAGAATGGATAAGAAGGGATTGTACCCCTTGGGGGAGCGATTTTGTGTGTTCTGTCTCTCTGTCTCTCCAGTGAGTATATGCGCCTTATAGTAAATAAATCTCTCTCTCTCACATACAAAAAGTGTTCATGCCTCTTCTTTGGACATTGAACATTTCATGTTATGTTCAACTTGGTTTGCAGTTTCTAGTAAAGGATGATGTCACTTCTTGGTGAACAAGGGATTCAGCTTTTTATAGAGTCTGACAGAGACTCACGCCCCTACACAGTCATGATGCTTGTGTGGGGTCAGGTCTGAGTGGGAAAATGATGGCCATTTCTTCCTAGTGAGGAGGCAAGGAAGGAATGGCATCTATGGCTCAGGGAAGGGATGAGGACCCCAGTTCACACTCGTGGTAGTCCTCTGTTAGCCAGGGCTGCAGATCCAGCTGTTCTTGCCCAGAGAGCTGGAGCTACATAAGCTCTCTTTAGCTTGAATGTACTTCTTGGTGATACTGTAAACTGAGCCTGTGTTCCAGAGGTTTCCCTGTAATGATGATAGTTGACCCAGCCTGCCATGAAAACCAGATAGGTAATTTCATCTTTTATCTGCCCTCCTTGAGTGTCTGCAGACAACTGGCTAAGAACAGATGTGGGAGGTGGGGGTGGCCAGAGCATGACTCAGAGCTTGGCTGACTGAGCTAGAGAACAAAGGAGACAGGCTTGCATGAGATACATGAGAGTTATTTGCAGGATGCTCGTGAGGCAGTGTGGGCTTCCCCGGTGGTGTTTTCTTCCTACTGAATCTTTTACAAACTCCTAGTCATACACTTTGTAGCCTCCTTATGTGTTTCTCCCCAAACTTTGTGCTTGGTACAGTGGTGTCTCTTCCTCGGTCTCCAGCTACAAAGTACCTCCTCTCACTGAATGTATCCCACTCTCCTTTCAAGAGTGATCTGCGCTCCAACCTCCATTGCCACCGTTTGTCATCACTCATGGCTCTGAACTCATCCTGTATACAGTTGTCATTAGCCCCCTGACACTTCATCTTGCATTCCCAAGGTTCACCAGCTCTCTAAGCATTGTCTGTTACTGTATTCACATTTCCCGTCACCCCACGTACAAACAGAAAGGCGGTGTGCTTAAGAGTATAGATTTTGGAGGCAGATAGCTCTGGATTAGAACTCTGCCTTTTCTGCTTATAACTTTCATAGCTCTAGTTTTCTTATCTGCAAAATGGGAATAGCAGTGCCTGCCTCCTTGGGGTTTCTGTGAGTATTAAATGAGATAATGTCTGTGAAACCCACAGCTCAGCATCTGATAGCATCTGCATTCATGTAGGTCTTGTAATTATAGGCGGTTTATCTTCTTGTGACCTTCTGTGGCCTCACAGTACTAAATCCACTCAATAAAAAATGTACAAATATTTATCAAACAAATGAATTATCACTCATTGTTAATATTGAGTATTCTAGCCCATATATTTTTATATGCAAATTTCATTTATTTGATCCATGCCTATAAATTGTCCAACATGTCCCAAGCCCAAGAAGGGAATGGGGGGTTAAGAGTAAACAGGATAGTCATTGTCCTTCTGGAATTTCAAATCCAACAAAAGAAATGCAATTCAGGGAATTTCTATTCTTTCTCCCCATCATAAAATTGTCTCTCAATGGACTTTAGGCATGAAATCACTTTTTTCAAATGTATATTTGAGTATATCAGAGAAAAAAATACAAAACCTTGACTGGCAAAATTATGCATGACATAGGCAAAATATTGATGGACTAATAGACAATGCCGACTTGGAAGCCCTTGGAAATAAATTTGGCAGCATCACTAAATGCCAATTGCCAAAATGGTTTTACTCATTGTGACCTGGTTTTCATGAAATTTGTGGTCTGTAGGACTGAAAGGTTGGACCTAGACGCAGTTCTGCCATTTTGACTCAATTCCCTCTTTAATGTGAAAGGCCTAGTTATTTACAATCATAGAACAGATGAGTGGGCTCATGATGAAGGAATTAGGTTAATTGAATAGACATATGTCATAAAAAGCAGAGCTTCTCCAAGTGTGGATTCTAGGACATGACACTCAGTATTGGTTTATTGTTTCTTCTTCTTTTTTTTTTTTGGAGCGGTTTTTGCCATAGGGCGCGTGCACTCACCAGACAGAGTGACAGAGAGACAGAAAGCAAGAAATCACCCCCCAGGGGGGATGGCCATGCCACAATCCCTTCTCTTCCATTTTCCTCTCGGGATCTTGGGCACGCATGCACACATGCCCAGCGTGAGTTTTAAGCCACTGGGTCTAGGACGCAAACCATGGTCGACTACATGGGAGTCCAGCGACATAGCCGTTACGCTAACTGCTGGTCCCGGTTTATTGTTTATTCATAGCAAATGCCTTCAGTTTATTGATTTAGGTAGCACTTACAGATCATGGTTTGAGAAATTCTGCTTTAGGAAAGTTGGATAGATTAATCTCTGAGTCCTAGAAATCTGGTCAAAATGGGTGTGAGCAAGGGGATCGTTTCTAGTGACTGGGAACAGCACGAATTTTACTATGAGAATAATATTCAAATAGACTAATAACTTGGAAGTTTGACTTACAGCCTAGATTGCTCCAAATTTGGATTTTCACAAATCCAAAAATTATAAAATCCATATCCCAAACTTTTAGCTTTATTAACTCAACCTTGATTTATAAGTGTCTCTCTAGAATTGAATGAATAGAAATACTGAAAAGCCTGCTTTTAAGGAGTTTACAGTTGACTTGGGGAAATAAGTCATGTTCACCTGAAACTTTCAAATATCAGTGTGGGTTAGGGAAAGTGATCTCTAGAAATAATCAGTGTTTTGGGAATTAAAAGTAGGAGAGATATGGCCCAACTGGTAGATTATTGGCAGGTTGGGTCAAAGGTGAGGGACCAGTTTGCCTGAGCTCCAAAGAGGAGGAAGGATGTATCTAGAACTGAATATAGGGAATTCCTTATAGGGACCACCACATAAAATACGCTATGAGGGTTGGCTTGGTGTTTCCACTAGACTTTGGTTCTCAAAGGAAGCACAATTTTCAGGAGGTTGTGAAAATTTGTGGGTATGATTTAGGTTGCCACAGTAGGGAGGAAAACTACTGACACTTAGTGTGGGTACAGTCTGGAGGTGGTAGACATCCTGCTTTATGTATGATGAATCCACAAAGGAGAAAACTTTCCTGAGACCTGGAGGCCTTTCACATGTCCTGTGGACATTCATTTGGTTAAAAACCTGCCTATGATTATCTTATGTAGATCCTGGACTACATGGGGGGTAAGTAGATAGATTATACTTCAATATCATTATACTTTCTTTTTTTTAAGTTATTTGTTGTTTTTTAATTTTTTAAATTTACTTTTAATTTGACAGGAGAGGGGGACAGAGAGAGAGAGAGTGAGCGAGTGAGAGAGAACAAGTGAAAAAGCAAGCTGCCAGATTTGGGACTTGAACTGCAGTCAGCCACATGGGAGTCCAGCACCCTTAACCACCATGCCACCTACTGGCCCAATATCATTGTATTTACTAGAAATATGAGTACAGGGAGTAGGTTATAATGGATACCTTCAGAGGTTTACCAGGCATTGTTTTCTATTTCAGAAAAACCATCATCACTAGTGACAATCCCACTCATAAGAATTGGTGTTGAGTATCAGTTTACATCTGTATCTGTCATTCAGGGTAATTCTATGTACATAAGTATGAATGAATTTTTTAGATTTTTGAAAAACTCATGACATACTTTTCTATGCAAAAATGCATCATGACTTTTCCATCAACCCAGTAATTCTCATTTCAAAATGTCAAGTGGAAAGTGGAGAAATAGATAACATCCTGTGAGTACTCTAACTTTTCTTGAATACACAATGATTTGATAGAAGCAGATGCTAGCATCAGTTTATTTTGTTATTGTAATCATGCCTGAGAGCTATTTTTTAAAAATATTTTATTTGACTTCATTTATTTACTTATTTATTTTAATTGGACCAGAGAGGGACAGAATGAGAGAGAGGGAGAGAGTAGGAAAGAGAAAAAGCAAACTACCAGGTCTGGGACTCAAACCACGGTCAGCCATGTGGGAGTCTAGCACCCTTAACTGCCATGCCACATGCTGGCCCTCTGAGTGCTATTTTTAAATGTTATTTAAATGATTATTAATAATTTTCTTTATTTCACCTTTTTTTTTTTTTTTAAAGAGAGAGAATTTTGCTGTAAGGCACATGGGGCTCACTGGAAAGACAGAGACAGAAAGACAGAAAGCAAGAAATTATCCCCCCCCCCCCCACCCAGGGGGGATGGCCACGCCTCAGTCCCTTCTCCTCCATTCTCCTCTCGGGATTTTGGGCACAGATGCACATGTACCCAGCGTGAGTGTTAAGCCTCCAGGTCTGATACTTGAACTATAGTCGACTACGTGGGAGTCCAGAGATGTGAGCATTATGCCAGCTGCTAGTCCCTTTATTTCAGTTCTTATAGTGAGCCATCTTGTTTTTGTTTCTTAAATTGTACATGTGGGTTGGTTGTGTTATCAAATATTTGTAATGAAAAAAGGGGGTGTTGGGACCAGCAGTTAGCGTAATGGCTATGTCGCTGGACTCCCACGTAGTCGACCACGGTTCGAGTCCCGGACCCGGCGGCTTAAACTCACGCCGGGCGCGTGTGCGTGCGTGCCCAAGATCCCGAGAGGAGAATGGAGGAGAAGGGATTGCGGCGTGGCCATCCCCCCTGGGGGGTGATTTCCTGCTTTCTATCTCTCTGTCTCTCTCTGTCTGTCTGGCGAGCGCACGCGCCCTATAGCAAAAACCTCTCCAAAAAAAGAAAAAAAAAAAAAAAAAAAAAAAAAAAGGGGGTGTGGTATTTGGTAAGCATTAAAAACTCTTGGGTTAAAACATCAAACCCAAGAATTGCAAGGACATGTTACGTAAATTTACTGGTAGTGGGGGTTGGGATGGGTATGACGTGGGAGACAGTTAGCCTCTGTCTAACTTTAGATCTTTCCTTCCTAATATCAAGATAACCCGTTTGCTTAAATACATCAACTTTTAGTCATTTATTTTAAGGAGAGGTAGGTAGGCTTTTTTATTTTATAATTTTTTTACAGTATTTAAATTACTTTTCTCTGATAGGAACGTTTATGAAATAACAGACTTTGTCCAGAAAATGGCTTTGTGTGACTTTTTATCGGCATCCTCAATGGATCAAAACGTTTTCCTCATGTTCAGAAACCATAGTATCAGAAGGTCTCCACTGAAGATTATCTGAATAAGCCATTTTTATGATAAGTAAAGAATGCAACCCAACAGCTTACCCCCATCCCAGTTCATGTTCTTAAGCCCTACAGAGAAATTCCTTTTTTTTCTTTTTACAAACTAAGCAGTCCTTCCTTCCAAACCCCACTTGACAGATGGCTGATGCCTCCCAGAACTCTCTGCCTTTCCAGATACTATCCCTCAGGCAAGTCTGAAGTCCACTGAAACTAAACTTTGGCAAGAGGGAGAACGCTCATGTTTCTTCAAGAATATGGTAAAATTGCAGGGCATGGGGATAAAGTCTCAGTTGTTGGGTCTAGAAGTTGTTCATAATTGTTGTCAGAGAATTGGTGTCAGGGTCGATCTGAGATCTGGTTTCCCAGTATCTAAGGATGGTAACATGTGTTACAGGGATTTGTAGGATCCTACCAAGAGAAAATAAATATACTACTTTCATTTGGAAAACAAATGCATTTTTTATATGTCACTTTAATAAATTTAAGATTGATACCATAAATCAATAATGACTGGTTACAGAAACATGCCCTATGCATTGCTGTTAGATGTTTAATAAAGGGTCATGTAGACCCAATATGAGGGATGGGTTTCTATCCTGAAGGACAAATAACTGGAAAACAGCAAATGCAGGGCTCATTTTATTCTGGGATTATAGCCAGATGCCATGTTTGCTGTTCGTGGGCCTACAGTGCCCATCAAGAGGAGTTGTTTATACCACAAATGTATGCAGTGTACAATAAATAAATAAGTACAGTATTTCTGATGAGGATGGAGGTTTGATTGGTCTGGAAAAACAACAAACCAGCCATTTTAACCAAGAAAATGGTTTTTGTAATGTTATACACTCAGGAATTCCAGTCCAAGAGTCATTTTGGGATGGTTGCTGCAGCTGAGCACATTAAATGGACTGATTTGTTTTGATTTGGGTTTGGTTTTTCTGTTTTTAAGAGAGATTTTTGCTATAGGGTGCACATGCTTCCCAGAGAGACAGAAAGCCAGAAATTACCTCCGAGTGGAGATGGCCATGCTGCAATCCTTTCTCCTCCATTATTCTCCCGAGATTTTGGCCATGCACACACATGCACCCAACATGAGTTTCAGGCCTCCAGGTCCAGGCCTTGAACCACTGTCGGCCATGTGGGAGTCCAGCAACGTTACCATTACGCCATCTGCTGGTCCTCAGTTTAGTTTTTCTATAATGTTGTTTTGGCGTCCAGTAGATATTGGCTAAGATGGCCCACTGGGCAATATGCAGCAGTGTGTTCATGTTTAAGAGTTTGGGCTTTGCAGGCTAATAGAAACCAGAGGCTCAACTCAGAAGCAGGGTGTCTTCAGGGAATTTATTAGCAAAGCAGCAACATTTATGAAAACATTAATCTAAATAAAATGAGAGGAAAATAGTATAATCAACTCCCATGTTTCCATCACCCAGCTTCAAAACTTGTCAACATTTTGATCAAGTTACTTAACCATGTTCTCATTCATAAAATGGAAGTAATAATACTTCTCATGTCCAAGAGTTCTTGTGAGGATTGTAAAAAGCAATAATATATATATATATATATATATATATATATATATATATATCCTTTTAGCACAGAGGCTGGCAACTAGTAAATGCTCCAAAAAGTTTATTCTGTTTTAAACCAAGACTATCCTTGATTTAAAGATAGGGAAACCAACGCGGAATAAAAAGTAAGATGTTTGTGGTTTTACTGGCCTTTAGAACTTCACAAAGCATAAAGGCCCTTAGCATGGGATGATTAGATGTTACATTTAAAAAGTAAACCCCTAGGAGTACAAAAATCTGATGCTTAGCTAACCAAGGTTACCAAGATTTTTACAAAATTCCACTTGACCCACAAAAGCCAAAAAGTTCTTTAGGAAACCAATACTGTCCCTGAAAAGAACAATGGGCACAATAAAACAAAAATTTTATGGCTAGAAAATCTTACCCCAAGGAAAAGAATGTCCTTGTTCCTCAGGTCACCAGTGTTAGATGACCTCACAGTTAATTACAGTCCTGCATTTCTTTTTGGCTATTCTCAGAGGCCTTGTGGCAATGAGGGAAAACATTCTTTTGGAGCTGGAAATAGTTGTTGCTCTTAGGTTAGACAGAGAAAGTTTTTGCTAACTTCAGGATTCCCAGTGGTTAATTTGCAAAAAACTTTTAAGGACCAATTAGATGTTAGGGTGCTTCTGCTTGGAGAAGTGGAGAAGACAAGTTTTAGAAGATAAAAATTGAGCTGGGTAACCATGCTGCCTTGCCAAGCAGCTAAAAAAGATGAAGATGGAGAAAAAAAAAACAAAACAAAAACAAAAACAAAAACAAAACAATAAAAAACTGGAGTCAGAATGGGAGTGCTAGAGAGAGAAATGCAGTTTCATCCTTGATTTGTAGTGTTCGTCATGACTGACTTTCAAAGAAAGGGTAGGGTAAATAAGGGTTTAGAATGTTTAAAATCAGGAACTTGTTTTTTTATTTGTTTGTTTTTGTTTTTGTTTTTAATTTTGGAACCAAAAACAAGTTAAGTTTGTAAGGAGAGTTAGACCTTAAAGCACATGCTAGATACCGTTTCCTTGTCTGTACAATGGAGGTATTCGTTTCCCTGTCATAAGATTCCCCCCCCCCCAACCCGGGGTCAAGGGAATAACACAGATAAATGCATACACATTGCTACTAAGTATGTACTAGGTAAATGCTCTGTTATCATCATCATCATCATTACTACTATTAGTATTATTTTTGTGAGTTTAGTGATGCTACTGAATGGAGACATTTTTCTGAATGACATTTTTGGGGCTGTTAACTTGGTAACAGGTAGATAATAAAACTCAATGCAGTAATGAGATGGTTTTCTTGTACCATATTGCAGAAATCCATGCATAAAGCACACTTCTTGGCATCAACTCTGTGGACTCTTCATCTACTTTAAACAGTGAGAGGACCAGCAGTTGGCGTAATGGCTAAGTCACTGGACTTCCATGTAGTCGACCATGGTTCGAGTCCCAGACCTGGTGGCTTAAACTCACGCCCGGCGTGTGTGCATGTGTGCCCAAGATCCCGAGAGGAGAATGGAGGAGAAGGGATTGCAGCATGGCTATCTCCCCTGGGGGGTGATTTCTTGCTTTCTGTCTCTGTCTCTCTCTGTGTCTTTCTGGCGAGTGCATGCACCCTATAGCAAAAACCTCTAAAAAAAAAAGAAAAAGAAAAACAAAAACAAAACAAACAGTGAGTCAAAGTTATGCCTGGCAGGATAGGAGTTTGAGAATAACAACAAAATCTCTTTCTTTGGTTTTGATTCTCACTCAGAGCTAGCCAGTATTCAGAACTGATACAATGCATGAAAGAATGAGTAGTATACATTATCACTGTTCTACTCTGCTTTTCCCTAGGGAACTGTGTTAGGCCCATGCTTTCTCTGATTTTCTTTTTCTTATTTTCCTTATGTTTATCTACATAAAACTAATTGGTTCAATTCATGTATTTCCCCCTTGTTTCATAATTGACCTCATTGCTTACTTTTATTTATTTTATTTTTAGTTTTTGCTATAGGGAGCATGGACTTACCAGAGGAGGGGCGGCGAGAGAGAGAAAGTGAGAAATTATTACTGGGGGATGGCTACATTGCAATCCCTTCTCTTCCAGTTTTCTGTCAGGATTTTGGGCATGCACACACATGTGTACACCTGCTGTGATGTTTTAAGACACTGGGTCTAGGACTCAAACTGTGTACTTGGCCATGTAGGATCCAGCCACCTTAACCTCCACACTACCTGCTGCCCAGCCCCCCTCCTTTTTAAAATTTAAACAGAAGCTAAACAGTAAAATCCTGGGATTATTTAATGTTAATAAGCAATTGCAACAAGCTGCTTTTTGGAAGAAACAATATTGGCTGAAGAAGGAACAATCGGTAGTGAATGAATTTAAAAGTCTAATGGCTTCAAAAGTTCTTCAAAGGGGCTCATATAGAAAAGCCCAAATAAATACTGAGGCCTTAGGGATAACTGAGAAAACGGTACTTTTTTCGTATGGGTGTTTTTCATGTTTCCCCTTTGTGGTTGCTTAGCCATCACTATAGTGACTATTATAATGCATTAATTGCTTAACACAAGTAGGCACTGCGCTGAAGAGTCTTTTCGGCCATATTTTAAGCTATTTATCTTTCTGCTTTTATTCTTATTCTTATTCTTCTTATTGCCAAAGGGTGTGCATGCTCACCAGGGAGAGAGAGAGAGAGAGATAAAACACCCCCCAATGGGACGTGGTCATGCCACAATTCCTGCCCCTCCTTTTCTCTATCCTGTCTGGATTTTGGGCATGCACACACACACACACCCCGCATGATTTTCAAATTGTAGAAGCCGGAATTCAGACCGTAGTCAGCTGTGTGGGATCTGACTCCCGTAACCACTGGGCTATAGAGCTGGCCTTCTTCATGCTTATTTTAACCATAAATAGAAAGTCTCAGAGAAGTTGACTGCCTTGTCCAAGGTCACACAACTAGAAAGTGACAAAACCAAGGTCTATGTCTTAATGTAACTGGTTCTGGGTCCCAATTTCTAAGTTTGCTATTAAGCAAAGCGTGATTTGGGCCATGATATAAAAAATGCCTGGATAGACATCAGACCGCCTTCACACTTACCTAAGGACTTGTGAGATCTTTAACTTTATACTGCCTTTACCTTGCTCTGGCCTAGGCAGCAACTATTTTCATGACTATCCATTCTCTCAGGGTATTTGGCCAGTGAGAGAAATAAGAATAAGATTTAGGGTACTATCTTCTTGAGATCTCTTTTAATGAAAAGTAAGAAATGAAACTTTTCTTGTTGGGAGCAAGTACATTTTTGCAACTATTCTGTGGGTCAATACAGCAAATAAAAAACATATGGTATTTACTAAAAAGGAAATGGGGCCAGAATTCAAATTAGAGTGATAGGAGGAGTGAATGGGAGGCAAAGCATAAACCCCTGATTCATTTGGCAATGAATAGGAGGCAAATATGTGTTTTGGTTAACTGAAGAGGGAGAAAGATGAAAAATAATACTAAATGAAGGCTGGAGATGAAGCACTCCCAACTGTAGGTATGGCCTACTCACTCCTCTCTCCTTCAAATCACTTTAGATAGTCATCTCCACAGTCCTAAATCTGTTAGGTCATCAGGAAAGTCATGATTATTTTTCTGTTTTTCCATGAAAAAATGTATCATAACTTTTCCAGCAACCCAATAGTAGATATTTCCTAAGCTTCACCCTAGGTGACTTTTGAGCAGCACTTATGTTTATTGCCTACTGCTTTCTCCCCTCCCTGGGCTTCTGGGTCTAATTTGCTCTGATTTTTGTCTTAGCACCCCTTTGTTTCTTCTTTGGAAGCTCATCTTCACTGACCCAGCCATTAAATGTTGGCAGTCCTATGTCCTCTCTTCTTAATATTCATGTCTCCATAGTGATCTCATCCACCCCATGGTAGCATATCTAGGTAAATTCAGGTGACTCACAATTTTATCTTCAGCCTTGATCTTGCCACTTACCTCTAGACCCATATATTAACTGCCTACTTTCACCTTTTGGATGCCTCAAAGATACTTCCCGCCCAGCAGGTCCAAGACATGATCTTCTCCCACAGGTTGGTCCTCTTCCAGGGTCTCTCTCAGAGAGTAACACACTGTCTGGTTGCTTGAGCAGAAGCCAGTGGCTGTTCTCTCACTTTACCTCCTTATTCATCACCAGGCACTACTGATTTCACCCTCTAAATTTCTCTTTACTCTATTTACTTCTGTCTTTGTGGCCATGAGCCTAATCCAAGCTACAGTCATCTCTTTTCTGACCACTGCAGTATACCTTCCAGCTAGTCTACTGGTCTTCCTTTTGTCCACGCTGGCCCTCTATACAGTTTTTTCTCCACCCTGCAGCTAGAACCAGGGTGATTTCCCTGAATATAACTTATTTTATGTCACTTGTATGCTTAGCATCCTTCAGTTATTTTTCACCCTTCTTAGGACAGAGTCAGAAGTCCATCCCATGGTCCACCAGGCACTACACCAGGGCAGTGGTCTTCAAAACCTAGTCTCAGATGTATTAGCACCACATAGTATCATGATTTGAAGTGCAAGAGCTTGGCTCTCACCCCAAATCTACTAATCAGAAACTCTGGCTCTAGGGTCCAGCAGATTGTGTTTTAAGAAGCTCTCCAGGATGTATATACTCAAGTTTAAAAACTGCTGCTTTGGGCCAGCTCTGTAGCAGAATGGTTAAGTGCTGTGCATTGACAGCTGGATCCTACATGGCTTACTGCAGATTGAGTCTGGCCACAGTGACTTGAAAAACACAGTGGATGTATGTGCATGCATGTCCAGAATCCTGACGAGATGGAAAGTTGGAGAAAAAAGGATTACAGCAACTGGGGGGGTTCTTTGTTTCTTTCTTTCTCTCTCTGGTGAGTTGCATGCACTCTTGGTAAGTAAAACAAAACAAAACCAATCCTCTGCACTAGAGCCCATCTACCATTTTGGCTATGTACAGACTTGCTCTCACTAACCCAGGCCCTTAGCGCTTTCCTTCACTCTTTTCATATTGCATAAGTTTCCTCCTAGCACAGCACATTTGCATAGCTCTTCCCTTTTCCTTGAATGCTTCTCTATCTTCCCCTTCACTAGTTAATACGTACTATTCCTCAAGAAAGGCACCTAGTGGGACCAGCAGTTAGCGTAATGGCTATGTCGCTGGACTCCCATGTAGTCGACCGCGGTTCGCGTCCGAGACCTGGTGGCTTAAAACTCATGCCGGGCGCGTGTGCGTGCGTGCCCAAGATCCCGAGAGGAGAATGGAGGAGAATGGATTGTGGCGTGACCATCCACCCTGGGGGGTGATTTCTCACTTTCTGTCTCTCTGTCTCTGTCTGTCTGGTGAGTGCACGTGCCCTATAGCGAAAACCTCTCCCAAAAAAAAAAAAAGAACGAAAGGCACCTAGGACTAATTTCTCCTAATACCATATATTAACACTTCTCTTTGGAGCACAAAAAAAAAAAGCTGTGTTGTTGTTTAGTTTGTTTTGTATGATTAAAACATTTAAAATATGTCTCTACCACTAGGCTGTAAGTTCCAAAAGAACTAGAATAGTATCTGTTCTTGCCTGTCATTGCTGGTAATGTCAAGAAAGAGCACATACTCAGATATTGGTTGAAAACATGAATTCATAATTAAATAAACTTTCCCTCACAGTATGTGCACACTCTTTGAGTTCACAGACATACTGGGGTCCTCGTGGTCAGTTCCCAGTACCTTCATTTTAAAAGATGGTAATACCTACCTCATAGACTTAATGAGATAATTATTTAAGACAATGCATAGATAAAACCTAGCACAACCAGGCACACAAACCCTTCCATAAATCCTAGTTCTGATCATCATTATTATGATTCCATTATTATCTTTTAGTCTCCAAAATCTTACTCAATCATAATGGTTGTGTAGTTGAAACCAAACAGTATAATTCTTAGTCAGATTGTACATTGGACCAGTCGGCATCATGGTGCTTTAGGTGTATGGATCCTACATGGCCAACCTCACAATTTAAGTCCTGGACTTGGTGGCTTGTAAAACTCACTGGGCATGTGTGTCCAAAATCCTGGGAGAGGAACGGTGGAAAAAAGATTATGGTGTGGCCATCCCCTCTTGGGGGTGAGGGAGTGCTTTCTTACCTTCCCACTCCCTCTGGTTAATACATGTGTCCTATAGCAAAACTTAAAGAAAAATATAGTAAATGCCTGCGTGATTTATTTTTTTCCAAAGTTACTCATCACCCAGTATATTTGTTCTAGAAAATTCTTATTAGCCTTGTCCTTTCTTTCTAATACCATTCATTTATATAGTCATCAATGAATTAGAGAACACCTAGATGTATTGTGCTAGGTTCTGGGATGCAGTGATGACCAAGATGAGCACAGAGCCTCATAGAGTTGACAGAGAAAAGACACTAACAGCCAACAGGGAAATATTTCACTCAATGCCAATAAGTGAAATCAAAAAGTACAGTTCTGTTTTTAAAACTGGGAGACCAATCCTAAGCAAGGAGAGGTTTTTCCACCATGAAGATCACCTTTGATTCTCAGGTAGAAGCCACCCAAGCTCACCCCAAACTAATGCATGCACCAATATAATCGTGGCATGTGTTGGCAATCAAATAGGTGAAGTCCATGTGTTCCTTCCAACCTGAATCAAACTGTTCTCTGTATGTGTTAATTCTGTGTTGTTCCTACAAACATGGTTTCCATGAAAACCAGCCAAAGGGGGAACAAAAGAGAGAGGCCAGCTGGGCAGCCTGCATTGTTAGCAGGTCTCCCAGGTGCCTTCTGTGCACACTTAAAGTTTGAGAATGATTCCTTTTTAGGCCCTCTGCCTGATTTTCCCTTGGCTGTCTCTGATTTCTTTACCATCCTGAACACCTGGGGGCCAAGGCTCTTTTTCATTAGTAGTTTGAAAGCAATCTCTTTTTCTTTACTCAGTTTGATCCAGGTTTTAATCTTTGAACAGCATCAAATATTCATGGCCATTTGATAAAGCCAGGGTTGGAGGGATCCAGTTTTCAAAAGCAGGACTCGCCTTCCTGTTGGTGATCCAGTGAGTCTTTCAGCAAGACTGACTCTAAATCATCCAAGCTCAATTAGTTTATTTCAAAGAAATACCCAGGTGTTGTTTGACCTTCAAACATATGGACTGCTGAAGTAAATGAAAATCTCGCCTGTTCCCATAATGCCGAGGGAACTGGATGCGGTAATTCTTTTTCATATTCTCTGAGTTTTGTGGAGGGATTATTAAGTTTGGGCTAAATGAGTTATTTACTTTTTGTAATATGCCCAGCAGTGGGTTGCAGTTGCCTTTGCAGAGGGAACAGCCAGGTGTGTGGGCTGTCACTAAGCTCCACTAAAAGAGTAAAAGATAGGTAGAGGAACTGGGCCTTGTAGGAGGGGCTTGTGCTCTGAGACTTGGGGGAAACAGCCTGGAGTACAGTGAGGACGCCCTGAGGTGAGTGTATGACCTTGATCTGTGTCCAGGTTCTGTAAGTCCTGACAGCAGGAGAGCGTCATCTCTGCAGACACAAGTACCTGAGGTGGCCCTTTTTGCCTTTTCTCCACACTCGGAGTAACTGCCATCCTAAAAGGCCTAGACTTCTGACTTGACATAATAAGATTTTTCTCTGATTTTTGTTCAGGAGGCTGTTAAACCCACACTGTCAGCTTTGGCCTAGACGCTTATGTTTCTGGAGCCTAAACATTTTCTAAGATTGGACTATGTTGAAAACAATTGTCCTGAGGACAGGAGTGTGGTTTCTGAAGTTAGAAAGACCTAGCTTTTTCTCCTGCTTGATAGTTGTGTGACATCAAACACATTACTTAATTTCTCTGAGCTCTGGTTCTCTCACATATAAAATGAAGCCAGTGATTCTTATTTTAGCATCTCACAAAGTATGTTTAAATGAGATTTTAATATGCATCCAACCAAAAAGGAATTTAATGGTCAAATATGTTTGGAAAGCCTTTTAGACTGTTTTCCTCTGTATTGGATTTGATAGTGCATTTTTTCAGATTAAAGTCTTACATTCTGCAGGAAACAAACTTGTTTAACTTTAACTCAAAATGTCCATATATATTGAAGGTTGAAGATCTTTCTTTTTTGTAGAAAATGGGAGTGGTGTTTCATAAAACACAAGTGACCTTAGAAGAATTGTTGTAAGGGTAATGTAAGAATTTAAGATAAGTGTTTCCCTCAATGTCTGTCCAATTTTAAGTACTTAATAGTATTGTAGCCAAGATTATCATTTTATAATTAATATTGGTGAAGATTTTTAGTCTTCAGAAGAGCAACTCTAAATTTGATATACCTGGATATGTCCATGGGCACTAAATCAGTGTTTACTAATTGGAAATTTACTGATTTCAGCTGTCAGTGATGCTAACCACCATGATTTATTGAGTACCTACCATAGTTCAGGGCATCCATCAGGTGCTTTAATAGTGATTTACCAATACATGTAATGTTCCAACCAGTAGGTATTGTCTTCTGTGCATAGATGTGGAAATTGAGGCTCAAAGATAATATAAGCACTGCCCAGGTCTGTGTAGATACTCAACTGTGATGTTAAGAATTTAACTTAAATTTGTTTGACTCAAAGCCCTTTGCTATTCTCAACTGGAATTCTCCAAATCCTTAAAAATCTGTGGGGCAGCAGAGATCTGGAAGATATTTGCACAAAACCAAATTAAAATGAAATGCTTGACCAACACGAGGCATTGCAGTACTAGATGTGTTGAAAAGGTCACACTGCAACCATACCAAAAACCATTGCTTTTATGGAATTCTTCTTCTTTCATCTCAATGCCCTGCACATGCAGTTCCCTTTGCCCAAAGCCTTTCTCCCAGGCCTCCTTCCTTGGCTATCTCTCACTTATCCTTCTGGTCCTGGCACTGATGTACTTCCTCCAGAAAACCATTTGTAACTCTCCAAGTCAAATCGAATGCCTCTCTGTAACATTTCCTCTTGTCTTTTCACTGACCTGTCACTGTATTGTCACACCTTGCGCTTGTCTTTCTTCCCTATCAAACTGTGAAAAGAGACCAAGACTGGGTCAGGAGGATATCAACAGCACATACCAGTGTATCCTATAGATGCTTACTGATGAATGAATGATGTCACTTCAGAATCTCTTGAAAGTTATTTATACCTTAGGTAAATAAAGAGTGAGAAAATTTATTTAATGAATATCACTTATTTGATATACAAGAGCCTCATAACTTGGTTTTGTGGAATTTCTGGCAGTAATAACATTGAAAATCTCTACGTAAAATACCCACTACTAAGTTGTAAGAAAGCCTTCGTGCTACCATGGAGATCGGTACAAGAGGCAATGTATGTGTGGCTGTTTTGGCGGTACTTATAGAATTGTGCACAGCTTTGCAGGTCCAGAAGCTCACTTTTTGTCAGGTCTCTGAGTTAGGAGTAGTGGTGTTTATGATTCTGCTCAAGGAAGCCAGTTGTCCCCAGTGCCACTCAATAACTATGATTACTGTCTGTGGAAAGCCTTCTCTATACTAAACTGTGTCCTTGGCATATTATTCACGTTCTTTCTCATTCTTATGGTACATCTTCAAAGTTTTGGTTATTATTCCCATTATAGATGATAAAGCACAAACTATGAGAAATTTTGCAACTTGAAAAAGACACATAGCTGTGAAGTGGTGAAATGAAGACTGAAATCCAGGTCTGTCTGCCTCTCAAGTCCATTTTGCCTTACCTAGGCACCTTGTCATCCAAGGTGTGAGGTTTGGACTTATTCAGGGGAGTTAAACTGTCTAAGTAATTGGTACAGGATATTGGTAAATAAGCTCTAGAAACCAACATTTACAGCAAAAGAGTACATAGTGAACTTCAACAAAAAATCAAGGCAAATGTTGCTTAAGAGCTGTCTATATCCAGTTTGTTCAGGATACTGTGACATCTTCCTCAATGCCAGGAACATTTTTAAATTTTATTTATTTATTTAATTCCATTTGTTGGTATCCATTTTTAATTTGACTAGAGAGAGAAAGAGAAAGGGAAAGTGAGAAAGCAAGCACCAGGCCCAGGACTCGAACTGCGGTTGGCTGTGTGGGAATCCAGCGCCTTTAACCACCACACCACCTGCCGGCCCCTGCTGGAACATTTTTGATGGTGACAAAGGAATAGTTCTTAATATCAGAACGTCTATTTCTCTAGCCTTTGAAACTGAATTCTCCTTATGTTCCGTTTCTTTCAGTGTTTGAAAGTACCTGGTATTAGGCTTGTTCTAGTTTGACATTAGTTTGTGTGCAGGAAGTCACCTTGGTTTTAAGAGCCTGCCTATCTCAAAGATTGATGGATTATTTTCTGCAAAGATTTCCATAGATTAATTCTCAGATGCATTTTATTTTGATCTTACCTATGTCACGGCATATCTGAGAGGCAGGGAGGTGGTGGGATATTGATTCCCTGAGTGTATTCTCAGAGTGGCACAACTTCAGTCATACACGATGGTAGCATAATGACAACATAGTTGTTCTGATTAAAACGAAACATGTTGTGGAAGCAATATGAAAGCAAAGGGCAGGTTGGCAGGTGGCGTGGTGGTTAAGGGCACTGGACTCCCACATGGCCGACTGTGGTTTGAGTCTAGGACCTGGCGGCTTGCTTTCTCACTCACTCTCACTCTGTCCCTCTCTGGTCAAATTTAAATAAATAAATAAATACATACATAAATAAATAAATACACAATAAATAAATTTAAAGAAAATAATTCTTAAAAAATATTGTTAAAAAAGCAAAGGGGGGACCAGCAGTTAGCGTAATGGCTATGTCGTTGAACTCCCATGTATTTGACCGCAGTTCGAGTCCCGGACTCGGTGGCTTAAAACTCACGCTGGGCGCCTGTGCGTGTGTGCCCAAGATGCCAAGAGGAGAATGGAGGAGAAGGGATTGCGGCGTGGCCATCCCCCCTGGGGGGTGATTTCCCGCTTTCTGTCTCTCTGTCTCTCTTTGTCTTTCTGGCGAGCGCACGCGCCCTATAGCAAAAACCTCTCAAAAAAAAAAAAAAAAAAAAAAAAAAAGCAAAGGGCAAATCTGTCTAATATGTGATTCAAACAGCAATGAACAGCTGATGGGAAGATAGAAAAGATAAAGTCTGTCATCATTAGTGAAGCATGCTTCTCACCACAATCACTATGGGTGTCCTTCCTCTGCTGCGCTCCTAATGTTGGAACCTGGTGAAGCCTTGTGCAGGTGGAGCTCCTGTGCATCTGGCACCTGGCACCTGGCACAGAGCAGGCACCAGCTCTAAAGCAATAAGGGGTAATTTGGAGAGGTTTTTGCTATAGGGCACGTGCGCTTGCCAGACAGAAAGCAAGAAATCACCCCCAGAGGGGATGGCCACACCACAATCCCTTCTCCTCCATTCTCCTCTTAGGATCTTGGGTACACATGCATATGCGCCCAGCATGAGTTTAAGTCACCGAATCCAGGACTCAAACCACGGTCGACTACATAGGAGTCCAGCGACATAGCCGTTACACTAACTGCTGGTCCCATGGGGTAATATTTTATTCTGTCCATTTAAATTCCATGAGATCTGTTCTAATTTGGTTTCTAGATCCTAAAGATTTAATTGGGTTCTTGGAGGCTTCCTTTTGATTTTTTAAAAATGCATTTCACATGTTATATAAAGTCTCCATCATATATATTTTTTCTCAATAGAGAACTTTACATTTTCCCATCTGTCAAGTGTTTCCTCCCCTCATACCCGCTCTCCACCCACTCTCTACCATCCACTTCCCTCCCACCCCCCGCTCCTCTTATAGTCTCTAGCATCCACACCCATTCTCTCTACCATCACATCTTCAGAGCTCTCAATCTGTATCATAGAGTGCAGCCACTTGTTACAAATTGAGTGGAGATAAACAATGTATATCTTTTGATGTCTGGCTGACTCCACTCATTATTAAGTCTTTCTTTTGATTAATTGTACAGAGGCCAATTCCTGAAGGAGTGGGCCTTCCCATATCTCATTTCTATCCAAACGAAGGAACTCATTCCTCTGTCACAGAGCATCACCAAAGTGTATACAGAGCCAGGCAAGACCTGAGCGTAGACTCTTCAGGTCTTTTCCAGACGACTCCTTGAAAAATCATCTTACAGTTGATTGAAGTACAAGAAATGGTAGTGCACACATGTAGCCCTACTACGTCAAAGGTTGAGAGAAGGATTGCAACTTCAAGGCCAGCCTGGGCATCAGCAAGACTATGTCTCAAAATAAAGAAAGAAATAATCTTGCTACACTGTATTTGACATTCCCTTTTTCTGCCCTAGAGCTAGAGTATGGATTTGTTTTATAAGCCTTTATTTTATAAGAAGAAAATGGCAACTTCTTTTATTTCAGTATCCCTTTTGATTTCAAATAGTAGTATTTCCATTAATCTATTTAAAACCCTTTTGTGATTGCCCATTGTCTTCAAAGTAGGGTTGAAACAGGGTATGGCCCTATCTGTGATTGCCTATCACCTCTCCAAAGCATCTGCCACTCCTTCCCTTTGCTCCACCTCCTTTGCAATACAGCTTTTCAGATATTCTCAATTGATCCCAGTTCTCCAAATAAGCTATACTCATGGCTCTCAAGGGCAACTATGTGTATTCTCTTTTTCTCACAAACTTCTCTTCATTTTCCAGGTTATAGTTGTCAGATTATATCCTTCTTCTGTGAAGCTTTTTCTCTGACTTTCCCAGTGTAGATAACAAATAATTACCAGTGCGTACCTGACACCTTGTATAATGTTTTTGAAATGATTAATACTGTTTTGCAATAATTTTATTAGGGCTTTTTCTTCACAACTGTATTTTCTGCTCTTAAGCGTAGGAACTGTGTTCAGTGTTGAAGGGTATATACTACACAGTACTTGGTACCTAGAAGGCACTTAATAATCTGTACACTAAATAAGTGTAACTTGACGTTCACTCACCTAAATGTTCAAGCAGAAAGATTTGTAAGTGATAGAAGGTGGTAACATTTGTAAGTGGTAGAAGGTAAGGTGGCTAGGGCAAGCTGAGGTTGATCATGAAAGCCTTTGGTTCCAAGTTGTAGATACTGGCCTGGACCCAGGCAATGATTGTAATCCATCTGAGGCTTGTTGATGGGGATATGTGAGAAAGATTTTCATCGCAGCAGTGAAGAGCATGAGCAAAAGTGAGAAGGGGCCAGAAACCACTTGCAAGTTATGATAAAGCTTTGGAATTCCAGACTCAAAAGAGTAAGCATGAGGAATAGGCTGATGATGCATTAATCTTAGAAATGAGGCCTTGAAAAAAAATTAAGAGCACTTGATGGGGAGTCAAAGATTATTTCTTACAGGTTCTAACTTTCTTTTACTATTACTTTTACAATCAGGACTGAGGTATGAGGTATTGGGGAAGGCTACAATAGTGAATGAAATAAGACATGTTTCTTGCTCTTCTGTGAGGAAGACGGATGGTAGATAAATAAGTAATTCAGAGGAGGAGAGCCTAATAAAAGGGTATTCAAGAAGTTCATAGAAAAAGGGCAGAATAAAAAAGTTATGCATGGATTTTCAAAATGTTTACACCAAAATAAACGTGTATGTGAATTCCCTTTAACCTCACACTTCCTGAAGTACCCTCACATAACAAGCAGGGAATAAAGTGTGGGTAAAGTGTTTGGCACAATGCTTGGCAGAAAGTAAAAGCTCAGTAAATATTAGCAATTCCCTCTCTCCCATTTGCTTCCTCACAAAAATAAAAATGTCCTTTTGTTTCTTATAACTATTAAATGATTTATAATTATAGCTACCATACATCAAGTGCCTGTTACATACCAAGTTCTGTCTCAGTCATTGAACATAATAATTTTGCCTTACAATCACCTGAGAAGATAGTTATGATTTTATTTATTTATAGTTAGCACACTGCTAGCATGCTCGGGGAGGTCCTGAGACACAAATCCAGGACCTTCCTCATGTGGGTCCAGTTGTGTTACTATTGGCCACCACCTGGATCTCTGATGATTCACTTTCTGGTGAAGAATCAGAAGCTAAAGGAAGTTAATCAATTCCCAAAGTAGGCCAAAAACCCTAGGAGAGCCTACCCCACATTCAGTTCCCTTCCCATGGTTACAGTGTGGTTGCTGCCAACCAGTGTTAAAGAAATTTGCCTTATAGTTTATCTAGCAGGCTTTTTATACCTAGGTATTCATTCAGGTAACTGAACTACCTAGCAAATCTTAAGAAGCAAATGGAAGGAATTATATTAGGTCATTGGGAATGCCATGATATAGTTTTCTGTGTTTTTCTAAGCCAAAATATGTCATGACTTTCCTGACGACCCAAAATATGGTCCAATTACCTACATCCAGATATGGCCAACTGTGCAGTCCTTTTCTGCTTTTTGGTGACCATCTTTCAATGGGGGAGAAATTTAAATACAGGTGCTCCTCCACTTACAATCAGGTTATATCTCAATCAGTGCATTGCAAGTTAAAAATATCATACGTTAACAATCCATTTAATATACCTAACCTACCAATCACCGTAGTTGAGTCTACCTTAACTGCACTCAGTCTACAAATGGGCAAAATCTTCTAAAGCAAATTCTATTTTGTAATGAAGTATGGACTATCCCATAATTTATCAAATACTGTAGCAAAAGTGAAGAACAGAATGGTTCTATGAGATTACTTGAAGTATAATTTCAACTAAATGTGTGTCTTTCATACCATCATGAAGTCCAAAAACCACAAGGTCAAACTATTGTAAGGCAGAGACCTGTAAGAGAGTCATTTTGTGCCAGTTTGAAGAAAGCGTTGTTTTTTCTGTGCCAGCTGGTGGCACAGAAAGCGGCTTATCGCACATGGCTAACTGCTCAATTTGAGTCCCAACTGGATGGCTTGGGGAAAAAAAAACAAAGTGGGTGCATGTGTGTGCACTCCCAAAATCCAAAAATGAGAAATGGAGAAGGGATTGCACCATGACCATTCCCCTTGGGAGGTGCTTTCTTACTTTGCCTCTCTCACTCAGGCACATTCATGCATGGTCTAGCAAATTTTTTAAAAAATAAAATAATTTATTTCCATGTTTTTAGAACATAGGCTGTAGAGAAAGTACCTACAGTATTATTAAGTCAAATGTTGGGTGTTCATGGTGTTTGGATAAAGAGTGTAGGCTTTGCAGACCTAGGTGAGGCCCTGCCTTTGCCACTTTACTAGACAACAAAATTAATCCGGTCACTGAGTGCACTCTAAGCCACATTCTCATTATTTATAAACTAGGAAGGTCATAATTGCACGTACCTCATAGTCTTGTGTTTGGGATTAAATGAGTGAACGTAGTGTGGTATTAACTGCTGACCATTTTGCATTTAGCAGTGTCTGGAGACATTTATGGTTGTCACAACTAGTGGAGTGCTGCTGGTGTCTAGGGAGCAGAGACTCAATGTGGCTCAACACCTTACAATGCATAAGACAGCCCTTCAGCAAAGAATTAGCCGGCACAAAGCAACAATAGTGCTAAGGTTGAGAAGCCCTGATCGATGTCCTAGGAACACATGGAAAATGCCCTTGGAAACACTGAGGTGTATGACGCCCAGAAGAAAACACATCTGGGAACTGGCTAAATATTTCACTTCTCATCTAAATATTTTGAAGTCACAAAAAAGATACTTCATCCATTTAGGGTGTGGCATAGTGTGGTGAGGTTCTTTGTCAATTGTTTAAAAGTTTCACAAAGCTGAGTTTGCATCTGACTCAATTCTGTTTCTTTCATTTTGGTACTGGCTTCCCCATGCAGCCTTACTCTGGGAAAAGAAGGTTTATTTGTTTTTATGTTTTGGATTTTTTTTTTTTTCACTTGAAAGCATCTTGAATTATTAAACCAGTTATTTTCCAGGCCTGCAAATGTTTTCAGCATGTTGCCCTGAGTTTCCCTGAGTCAGCACATACTACTGCATCTTGGAGGACCTCAGCCAGTTAGAACCATTTTCTTAAGATGTTGGTGTTTTTCTTTTGGATCATGATATTTGGGGTGCTCATTCTGAGCAAAGAAATCTATTTCCTGCACAATCCCCACAGTCAAGGATCTCGTGGGAATTCTCCTCAGGGCATAGGCACTATAATTTCAGAATAAAATAAAGAAAAACTCCAATGGTCTTTTAATATTTTCCCCTGATGTGCTCAATCAGGAGCCAAACCTTAAGGTAAATTCTCCAACTAACATTTTATGAGGGACAATAAGAGAATACTTTGAATTACAACAAAAAATTCTTTTTGTACTTCGAAGCCAAATGCTTTTAGAAGAGGCAGGGGGGAAATAAGGAAAAACCACCCGAGTCAAATTGATGAAAACCAGTCAAAATATGGCCTTGTTGTGGCTGATAGAACTCTCCTGGCTAGTCCCAAAACACAGAAGGCATCTTTAGGCGTAGCTCTCTGCTCTGATTAAACTCGATTTCTGTGTCAACTGCTTGAAAGCTGCAGTCCTGCCCCACACATTTCCTGAGAATATTATTGAAAATTATCAGACCTGTTTTGTTCATTACCAGGAAGCTGAAAAGTGACTTGAAAAAGGGCTGAAAGGCTTTCTACAGCCAGTACAGGCTGACTTTTAAACAAATGTCCTCTAAGCTCTTGAATACATCAAGTAGGGGCTCAAACCTCAGGGAAAGTATCCTTCATAACAACTCCATGGAAACATCTACCGCAATCCGCTGGCCCCCAGAGGATGGATTGCCTCCCATCAAAGTCTGTTCACTTAGTAAGTGCTCAGCAGATGGTTTGCTCTTATAGGGTAAATGTGTTCATTCTCAATTTTTTAAAAATAATATTTACTGATGCAGAGACAAGTGGAATCTTTTTTTAAAAACTCCTTTGTGGAAGATACCTGAATTCTACATAATGAAATCATTAAATTATGTCCTATAAGAATGGAAAAGGACGTAGCTCATTATCCCACTCAGTTTTACAGGCCCAGAGAGGCTCCTAAGACACCCAAACTAATTATGCCTAAGTGTAGAATAACAGTTTTTTATTTGTTTGTTTGTTTTTTGCTATAAATACACATGGCAGGTCCAGCCCTGACGGCCTAGTGTTTAAGGGAGCCAGATCCCACACAGCCGACTGCGCAGTTCAAAACTCCAGCTTGAGGGACCAGCAGTTAGCGTAATGGCTATG
This sequence comes from Tupaia tana, assembly GCA_026018925.1. Lineage (NCBI taxonomy): Eukaryota > Metazoa > Chordata > Mammalia > Scandentia > Tupaiidae > Tupaia > Tupaia tana. The sequence goes on from JAKSZU010000022.1 coordinate 27,008,883, forward strand.
TCGCTGGACTCACACGTAGTCGACCGTGGTTCAAGTCCTGGACCCGGCGGCTTAAACTCACGCCGGGCGCGTGTGCGTGCGTGCCCAAGATCCCAGAGGAGAATGGAGGAGAAGGGATTGCGGCGTGGCCATCCCCCCTGGGGGGTGATTTCTCGCTTTCTGTCTCTCTGTCTCTCTCTGTCTGTCTGGCGAGCGCACGCGCCCTATAGCAAAAACCTCTCAAAAAAAAAAAAAACAAAACAAAACAAAAAACAAAACAAAAAAAAAACACTCCAGCTTGAGAAACATGCCAGCAGGTGTGTGTTCTGTGCCCAAGTGCCGACAGAATGGAGAAATGCAGGGAAAAGTATTGCGCCATGACCGTTCCCTATCGGAGAGTGCTTTCTCCCACTTCTGTCTCTCTGGCGAGTGCATGTGCCCTCTGGCTAATTAAAAGAAAATTTAAAAGAAGCTACACATGGCGGCTGAGGTCTTCCTGATGTTAACTGTTCTCTTTGTTGTTTCCATCTAAGCTTAGACTGCCCAGCTCTTATTTCTCCTGATATTCCTAACAGTTCATTTATAACCCCTGCCCCCTTGTCTCTTCGTCGGACTTTGAAGAACCTGAATTCATTTAGGCTTTGATTAGTGGTAATTATTTACCTGTCAGACCCCAGCTGGACTGCATCGCCAAAGCTGAGTCACATAGCTCTGCTTCCAGAGACTGCTTCCAAACAATTAGATCAGAGAAGCACCTGTGTAAATATGTAATAGCTGGCGATAAGAAAATGATTAGGCAACAGAACCTGAACTGAACTGGGGGAAAATAGAGAATATTTCTCCCTGGGGGCTTTTTCCACATGCCTTTAAGCATCTCCATCTGAAGAACAAGGTCAGGTTATTTTCCCACCCCTCCTATACCTTGTTTGTTCGGAAAATATGGCTAATCTGATATCACTGGATTTGATTTGTTTGGAAACATTAAAATTTTAAGGAAACCATCTCTTGTGTAAGCTGAAAGAAAAGTTGGTTTAAAGTAAAGCACTAATCAGTAATTTTCCACCCAAAGCCAAAGTCTTTAATAAACTGGCAGTTGAAGCTCATCTTAGATAATGATATCTGTCCTTATTTGTGTCAGGATTTCTGTAATGGGGGTTCAGAGAACAAGAGCATGGAGGGAGCAGGACTTGGTAATTGGGTAACCAAGAGTTCGAACTTCACCACTAACTAACTCTGTGACCTTTAACACTTTTTTTTTTTTTTTGTAAAGGTTTTTGCCTTAGGGTGTGTGTGCTCACTATGTGGAGAGAGAGAGAGAGAGAGAGAGAGAGAGAACAGTGAGAAGGAAAAGTGAGAAATCAGGGAGGATGGTCATATCACTACCCCTTCTGCTCCATTCTCCTCCTGGGATCTTGGGCATGCACACACATGTACCCAGTGTGAGTTTTGTAAGTCACCCAGCTGGGGACTTGAACCACAGTCAGCCATGTGGCAGTCCAGTGACGTAACTGCTACACCATCTGCTAGTCCCAACCTTTAACACTTTTGCGCTTCACATTCCATATATGTGAGGAGGACATCGTTCCCAACCTTGCCTCACCCTGTGTAAAGTCAGACTCATGCCTGCTGAGCAGATACTCACTATGCCCTCCCTATTCCATAACAACAAACCAGAAAAATCCATTGTCTCTGGCCAGCTCATCATTCAGTAAGCCAGGCTTTTTTACTTAAAAAAAATTTTAATTTTATTTATTATGCTTTTTCACTGTCCTTCACTGTCAGTGGTGAATTAAAGCCACACTCTCAGAGTGCTTGCAGTTTTTAAGGTGTTTCCTAGTGGAGAACACTATTTAAAAATATAAGGTACCATTAAGAAAGTAATCATGTGCACTAACCAGACAGACAGAAAGTGAGAAATCACTCCCTGGGGGATGGCCACACCACAGTCCCTTCTCCTATGTTCTCCTCCTGGGATCTTGGGCTCACACGCACATGCACCTAGCATCAGGTCTGGGACTTGAACTGCAGTTGGCCATGTGGGAGTCCAGCAACATAACCACTTTGCTATCTGCTGGTCCCCTCCTGACCATCATTGAATTAGATTTTTACTGTTTCAACCTGGCTGGTATTTTTAGCTGAAGGACATCCACAGATCCTGTTTTATGGACCTACTCCTGTTGTGTTCCTTTTGCATAACTGACATCATTTTTTGCAAATCACAAACACCTGTTTCATCCTTTCCTCCGTTCTGTATCCTTGGTCAGGTTAATTAGTCTTTATGCTTCAGTTTCTTCAACTGTAAAATGGAAATAATGACAACTAATGTATACGATTACCCAGAGACTTCAGTGAATTCTATGTCAAAGACTTAGAACAGCAAATTTGAAACAGAAAACAACCAATAAATGTTACTTGTAGTGTGGTTGCCACTTTTACTGGAACAAATGCAGGCACTCCCAGTAGAGTTGGTCTCATGGAAAGAGCTACTGTGCATAGTACAACATTCAAATCCTCAATCATAGCTTCCCAAGTCAAAAAAGTCACTGAAAAATTTTGATCAGCTTTAATAAAAGTCATTCTCTTTTTTTGGAGAGATTTTTTTGCTATAGGGTGCATGCGCTCGCCAGACAGACAGAGACAGAGAGATAGAAAGCGAGAAATCACCCCCCAGGGGGGATGGCCATGCCGCAGTCCCTTCTCCTCCATTCTCCTCTCGGGATCTTGGGCACACACGCACACGCGCCCGACATGAGTTTAAGCCACCGGGTCCAGGACTCAAACCGTGATCTACTACATGGGAGTCCAGCAACATAGCCATTACGCTAACTGCTGGTCCCAATAAAAGTCATTCTTAATTTCATTAGGTTAAATGCAATGTTTTATTTGTGGTTTCTTGAATAAGACAGTGAAAGACAAGAAAGGCTTCTATAAACTGTTCTATAGTTAATCCTCCTACAGGCAAGGTTCAGTTACATTTGGACTTTCAGTCCAAAATCAAGTATTCTACAATCAACTATTGAATAGTTTGTGAGTTCTGCAGGAGTCTCTCTCTGGCTTCAAGTTGATAAACCTGCAAGGGTAGGCAAGGAGTTAATAAGTTGTAAAAAGTCAAGATTTATTTACTAACGCTTTTTTTTTTTTGAGAGGTTTTTGCTGTAGGGTGCGTGTGCTTGCCAGAAAGACAGAGAGAGAGAGACAGAGAGACAAAAAGCAAGAAATCACCCCCGGGGGGATGGTCACACCACAATCCCTTCTCCTACATTTTCCTTTTGGGATCTTGGGCACGCATGCACACGCGCCCAGCGTGAGTTTAAGCCACCAGGTTCGGGACTCGAACCACGGTCAACTACATGGGAGTCCAGCGACATAGCCATAACGCCAATTACCGGTCCCTTTACTAACACTTTTTAAGGAAATATTTTGAAGCAATAGTATGGAATGTTTGGGGATACCTCATTCTGCTGAAGTAAGCATCTAAGTTACTCCAAAATTACCTGATCATTTTGTCACTTTGATAGTATCTTGTATTTTTGTTGAGACTTTTGCTTGTTTTTTAAATATTATTACTGTAATACATGAACATCCTAAACACCTCCAAATTTTCTGAAAGCAAAAGATATACTAAGTCTTAACAGCAGAGCTAATGCAGATTTGTAGGAGACTGTGAAGTTTTAGATGCAAAATTTAAAGATAAGAAGGATCACTTTACTCCAGTGCATCCTTTCACTGTCTAATCTTTTAAGCAAACTGATCAGTATTAAATGAAAAGATGTGAGATGATTTGCTTTGGAATAGAAAAAGCACTTTGAATGATTAAGCTTCCTACACATCTTAAAAATAAATTTACTCTGAAATTCCCACTAGATTCCATTGAATTCACTGAGCAAAGTGGTCTCTTTGTTTTGTTTAACAGCTATACATTCTCAAGGGTGTTAACGACTCACTGTGCTTGAGTTGAGCTCTAATGTGCTTCTTTCCTGAGGTCTTATCACTTATCTAGTCTGTTGATTAACTCTGTATATCGATATACCAGGGTCCAATTGAGTAGGCTGTATGATAAGCATCTCAAGAGTAACACCATAAAATCTAAAAAGAAAAATAGATGGTGCATCGATAAATAGAAGTACATGCATTGAATTTTTAAAATGCATTTTCTTGTTGTGTACTTTCAAAGCCACAGTTAAAACATGCAAATGTCCTTATTAGGAATTCATCAATGTATAATTTCTTTAAATTTGTGATAGTTTCAATAAACATAGGCCCAATTTCTTTAGGAAACTGAAAAAAAAATTTTTTTCATTCCACATTTTGGATACTTTGTAATTAACCTTAAATTTTTTCATCTGTTTTAAATATTCTGCCAGTGCCCCTTGTACTTGACTTGTTGGTCAATTCCCACTTAAATTTCTGCAACTGCAGACTCTTAGGCAGCTAGTGATTGATTCTCTGTCTCCTTGGTAAAGAGTACTAACTTCATCAACAGTAATTCTATAAATTACAACTGTTAAGATTCTCTTATTCCTTTTTGCTTGCTTACAATATACTTTTGGGTTTGGCTGTTTAATGTTAACATTCATTATCCCCATCACTGTACAGGGACACTAGGACTGAAATATTCCTGTCTACTGTTACCAAGTTGACATACTTTCAGCTTCTGGATCATGAGCTGAAACTGTCTTTGGCAACAGAACACACAATATGTATTATCTTCGCACCAGAGAAGCTTTTAGGTCATGAAAAGCATGGCTAGAACTGTAAAGTTTTACTACTAGCTTCTTTCTGCCTCCCTTCATCAAGGCAAGGCATTCAGAAGCATAGATTCACAACAATATTCTTAGTTATTCTTCAGAAGAAGAAGAAAAGCAGATTTGTTACAGCTCTGTATAAGAAACAATGAACTTAAGCATATGATATTGATATAAGCTAGAAGATTGTAGATTCATAGGTCTCAGTTGGTATGTCACACACCTTAAACGAGCGTGTCACCTATTTGAGAAAAGTCCTGTAAAGTTTTCTTATTGTACAGCTGAACAGATTTGTAGTCATGACAACAGCTGTCTCTCTTATGTTGATCTGTGTTGGTCACGCAGCCCAGTGGAGGTGGAACTGAAGTTACCAGGAGTAGGAAAGCAGAGATGTAGCTTAACATCTGAAACAAAAGAAAGATTAAAAAGATGCATGACACAAAAGATACGTAAGTGTAGTCTTAAATTACTTTTCTTGAATACTGTGTAATATACATATATTATCAATTGCATTGAAATATCATTTACCATGAAATGAATGCATCTATTTTAAATGAACAGCTCTGTGTATTTTTAATATATGTATAGGCATGTGGAACCATCACCCAGATTACAAAGACAGTTTTATTTGCCAGAGGGAATGTGTGCTCACCAGAGAGAGACAGAGAGAGGAAAAGGGAAAAAATATCCCTGATGGGGTACGACCATGCTGCAGTTTTTCTCCATTTCTCTCTACTTTTTCTCTATTTCTCTCTATTTCTGGTATTTGAGGCATGCACACACATGCACCTGGCATGTTTTATAAACTACTGAGTCCAGAACTCAAACCATGTGGTCAGCCTTGTGGATCTAGCTACCTTCACTACAGACCACAGATTGGCCCGACACAGACAATTTTCAATACACAAAAATATTATTTTCTGTTTCTGCCTGAGAAACTTCCATCCCAAGCCTAGTTGCCATTATACTTTCTATAAATATAGACTAGATGTATCTCTTTCATTCAGCAAATGTTACTGAGGTTCATTCATATTTTTTATTTTAATAAACATAAGTTTTCTGTGTAGACAGGTTATTTTGTTGTTCACATTTAGAAAAATAATTGATGGGTTATATGTAAGTATATTTTAAACTTTATAAAACAACTCAATTGTGTTCTAATATGTATATACCATTTTACAGCCCCACCACTAATGTGTGATATTTTCAGTTCTATATCCTCTTTAAAACTTGTTAATGTCTACTTTTTTCATCTTAGCCATTGTAGTGTGTGTATAGTGGTATCTCACTGTGGCTTAAAACTACATATCTATGGTGATCATGTTACATGTCTTTTATTGTTTATTAGCTACTCATGTTTTCTTTTATAAAGTATATGTTCATATATCTTATTTAAAAATTGGATTGGCTTTTATTATTGAGTTATGAGTTCTTTCTATATTCTGTGTAATTCTATAATACGCATAGTGACTTTTTTTTTCAATCTTCAACTTCGCATTCTTTTTTTTTTTTTTTTTGGAGAGGTTTTTCGCTATAGGGCGTGTGCGCTCGCCAGACAGACAGAGAGAGACATAGAGACAGAAAGCGAGAAATCACTCCCCAGGGGGGATGGTCATGCCGCAATCCCTTCTCCTCCATTCTCCTCTAGGGATCTTGGGCACGCACGCACACGCGCCCGGCGTGTTGTAAGCCACCGGGTCCGAGACGCGAACCGCGGTCGACTAGGTGGGAGTCCAGCGACATAGCCATTACGCTAACTGCTGGTTCCCGCATTTTTTTTAATGTTTTTGTCATAGGATATATGTGCTTACCAGAAAGAGACAGAAAGAGAAGGGGGAGGCGGGTGAGAACTGAGAATTCACCCTTAAAGGAGAATGGCCATGCCACGATACCTTTTATTCCATTTTCCTTTTGGGATTTTGGGCACACTCTCCTTGCTTGATGTTTAAACTGCCAAGTCTGGGACTTGAACCACAGTCAGTCATATGGGAGTCTAGTATCTAGTGTCTTAACTACCACCTGCTGGCTCGACTTTACATCTTTTTAGTAGTATCTTTCAGTTGCAAAAGTTTTGTTGTTATTGTTTTGTGTCTGGTAAGAGATATGGAGTCAAAATTTATATTTATCAGTGTAGACATCTGATTGTTACCACACCAGAGTTTGAAAAAAATCATATCTTTTCCTCTTTGTTCTATTCAAACTCACTGACTTTTTTTTTTTTAGAGTTTTTTATTATTTATTTATTTATTTATTTATTTATTTTTTAGAGGTCAAACTCACTGACTTTTTCTTTGGCAGTGTCAAATTTTATTGCGATCATCTAGTAATTTTTTCACTTTAGATATTTCATTTGTCTATTTTAGAAGTTTTGCTACTTTTGTGTAGGTTTTTTTATTCATACTTTCTTATAAATGACTAAAGTACTTACGATAGCTGTTTTAATGTTCTTGTGTGCTAATACCATCATCTCTGTCATTTCTGGAAGTATTTCTGTTTGCTGTATTGTTTTCTCCTAGTTGTGTAAAAAAATTTCCTCTTAATTATTTGCGTTTATGGTAATTTCTGATTGAATGTTGTGCATTGTTAATGCCACATTATTGAATGTATGGATTTTGTTATATTCCTTTAAAGAATTTTGTGCATTGTTCTACCAAACTTTTAAATTTTCATTTGGTTAGTTCAATCTTTTTTGAGGCTTGTTTTTAAAACTTCTTAGAGCTGAAGTCATTTTTATTTTAGGGATACTTTTGCATTCATACTGAGTCATGTGTATTTTGAGATCTCTTCTGAATAATTCATAATTCATGGATTCATTGGTGTTTTCCTACTGTTGCTGACTGGAACTTGAATATATACCAGCCCAATATAAGATCTGATAATTTTTTAGTATATAGTTCTTCAGGAATTGTTCTTTCTCCAGTAGCTGCTCCTTGCTTTGTGGAGGCTGGTTCTATAGCTTAAAAAATGAGTCAAAGACTCAAAGTCACACTTGTGTATATTTCTAGAGCTCTTTCTTTAAATAGCGGCTTTCTTTCCAGCACTCTCTCCTACACATGCCAGTCATTTTAGCTTCCTTAATTTTTGATCTCTGTCTCTTCTTTCAGTGAGGCCTCATGTTCCACTGGGGTTTTCCTTCTGTGAGTGGCCTCTGCAAAGTATTTATAGGCAAAAAGTCAAGGATCACAGTCTTATACTGACTGTTATCTATTATCTGAAAGTAATGCTTTCATTTATTTTATCCAGTTTTATAAATATATATGACAAATGGACTCTTCCACAGCAGAATAGGTGTATGTTTTAAAAAGTGCAATGAAGGCAGTTATTTTACCGTAAACAGAGACAAAGTACTAAGAGACTCCCAGCTAATGGGATTATCACTTAAGATATAATTTAATCCTCCTGATGCACTATCAAAATCACATTTTTAAGATATATGCTATAAGTAGTGCTCGCATTGTTAATTTCCCAAATGGTATTGCTTATGCCCACCTTTGTGATTTTTTTTGTTATATCAGTGAATCACTTATATTACAATTAACTTAAAATATTTTTAAGTTGGTTTGTTTGTAACTTAAACTTATTTAAACATTAACATCATAACATTATAAGTGGAATTGATAAACTAATTGCATTTTTCTAATGTACATTAAAATAAGCAAATAATTCTCCATAAATAAATCAATCATATCTTTGGACTATTGAAGTCATCTTGTATCTCTCAGGAGTATCTTTCTATATCTACCAATAATGGAATGGCTCACACAAGCACTGAATTAAGTGAGATGGATGATGGAGATGAAAGATGAAATGACCGTGTGTCACCTGTGGTTTCTGTCTTTCTTTTCGTTTTAGAGAGGTTTTTGCTATAGGGAGTATGCGCTCACCAGAGAGAGAGAGAAACAAAAAGTAAGAAATCACTCCACAGGGAGAATGGCCATGCTACAATCCCTTCTCCTTCATTCTTCTCCTGGGATTTTGGACATGCACTTACGCTGGCATGAGTTTCAAGCCACTTGTTCCAGGACTTGAACTTTGGTTGATTCTGTTGAAGTCCAGGGACATAACTATTATGCCATCTGCTGGTCCCGTATCACCTGTGGGTTTTGGGTTTGGTTTTTTTTTTAATGTGTTTTTTAATTTCAAGTAAAATAGTTTTAATAGACCAATATTTTAAAATATTAAGAGAAATTTACTTAAAAATTAAAGACAGGAAAAAGGTTATGATTCAGTTCATATAATAGGTAGATGAACCTATCAACATTTCAAGAGAAGACAAAAATCCTTAAATATGTAAATCAAAACATCAAAGAAAATCAGTAATATTTTAGTCTTAAGTCAAAAAATTCTACTTCACCAGCTCAGTCTCATGTAATTAATCTCTCTTCTATTGAATTTGCAGTGTTCCTATGTTTTGATATTTCCGTTTGAACTCTGAAAGTTAACATTCTACCATTAGGCTGGCCATTCTCTTGGTTGTTTTTTGTACTCTTTTGTGTGTGTGTGTGTGTCTAACTTTAGTTTTCTTGGTATAGCACTCCCTTCAGCACTTCTTGGAGAGCTGGTCTGGTGTTGGTAAATTCTTTCAGGTTTTGTTTATCTGAGAATTTTTTTTGTCTTGTTTCCCCATATGAAAGATAATCTTGCTGGGTATAGAATTCTTGGTTGTTTTTCATTTAACACTTTAAATATATTTTCCCATTCTTTCTTTGCTTGCATTGTTTTGATGAGAGGTCTGACATTAGCCTGATGGGATATCCTTTGAAAGTTACTTGACATTTCTCTCTTGCCAAATTTAATATCTTGTCTCTGTGGTTTTGGCTATGGTGTGCTTTGAGAAAGATCTTCTTGGATTGATTTTTTTCTTCTTTTTTGGAGAGTTTTTTTTTTTGCCATAGGGCACATGTGCTCGCCAGACAGACAGAGACAGAGAGACAGAAAGCGAGAAATCGCCCCCCAGGGGGGATGGCCATACTGCAGCCCCTTCTCCTCCATTCTCCTCTTGGGATCTTGGGCACGCACACACACGCGCCCGGCGTGAGTTTTAAGCCAACGGGTCTGGAACACGAACCGCGGTTGACTACATGGGAGTCCAGCGACACAGCCATTATGCTAACTGCTGGTCCCCTTCTTGGATTGATTTTATTTGATGTCCTTTGTATTTCTTGCATCTGGATATTTGAGTGCCTCTCTAGGTTTGGAAAATTTTCTTCCAGGATTTCACAGAATAGATTATCAATGCCCTTATTAGTTTCTTCACCTTCTGGATACTGATGATCCAGATGTATGAGCATTTAATGATATCTAGTGTTACTTGTATGTTATTCTCATTTTTCTAGGTTATTTTCTGAGTCTTTTTGGTGATTTTTTTGTAGGTCAGAGGTTCTATATTCTACATCTGAGATTTGATCTTCTGCATGATCTAATCTGCTTTTGATATTTTCAAGGGAGGTTTTGGTTTCCTGTATTATAGCCTTCATCTCTAACAATTCTAGAAAATCAGTATGTGGAGGCTGAGCAGAAAAGTGAGAAAGGTAAAAAGAGAAGGAAAAGAAAAAACAAAAACAAAAAAAAAGAGAAAAAAAAGACAGGAACAATAAAAACAAGAAAGAATTCTGAGCAAAAATGAAAACCACATGGTGCACTAGCACACTGTGTGAATGGGGCCGTTCAGAACTCAGATACAGATGGCTAATGGCTGCTGATTGGCTTGTCCAAGACAAAAGAATGGCAAAGAGCTAAGAAGTTTACATTTTTTTAAATTAAAAATAAGAGAGAGCAAGACAAAGAGAGACTGAGAATATAAATAGGGTGTTCTAACCTGGCTCCTGTCTAGATCTGGGCGGCAGGAGGGTGAAGTCTGGGCAGAAGGTCTTCGGTGGTCCTAATCCCTGAATGGGGCCCCTCAGAACTCAGATACAGATGACTGCTGATTGGCTTGTCCTTGTTCCTGGCTAGATGGGGGGGGGGGGGGGGGGGACAGGAGGGTGAAGTCTGGGCAGAAAGTCTTTGGTAGTTCTAATCCTCATCTGTGGTTTCTGATAGAACCATAAAATTATAAAACTAGGGACTTAGAAAACATTTAACTCAACCCCCTAATTTCATAGATGAGGAAACAGCCTTACAGATAAACTATATCTTTTGCAAAGTCTCCATAATGATTAACTCATCAGATACGTATCAGAGGCTTAATAGTGCTGGGCACTGCTGTAGAAACTAGGAATACAACAGTGAATAAGAACAGACAAAAATTCTTGCTTTCCTAGAATTTACTTCTAGTGAGGATAGAACTCCTTTTCTTGGCCTTGTGTCTAGCTGTGTATTACTTAATGGCCCACTGATAACAAAAGACAGCACCTGAACATTGTGACACCTGTCCCCATCTTGTCCCTCAACATCTTTAGGAATAACGTTTTTCTCTATGTAAAATCAACCAATATTTACACTTATCTCAGTCTCACCCACTTAAAATATGCCAGTTCACTTCATACTGCCTAATGGGGCTACTTCAAACTCTTTGGAGCTTTGAACCTAAAGGGGGAAAAGAATTCCCATTTTTATAAGTGCCCATGACCCATTCAAATTACCTAATTTAGAACTTTGTAAGATGTATCAATAATTAGTTGCAATATGTTAGTCTTATAGACATGGTCTTTTGACTTCTTATCTCATATAGCTTTCTGATCTTGTTCCTGCCATATTTTGGTTTATTTTGGTAATTCGTATATACAAGGTGTTCATGGTTTTCATCTGTATTAATTCCTATGTCCCAGATCTGTCTTCTTTCATACCTGGAAACTCTCACTCAACCAAACCCTTTCTGGTCTGAGGAAAAAGACTGTACTCTGACATTCCAATCTTGAAAACTGACTCTGTTCCTGACAACTTCAATGTTTTTCACAGACACAACCACCCCCAGAGAAGCAAAGAGCAGGATGGAAGAAATCATCAGAAATGAGTTTGGGCATGCAGTTGACTCCCTCCTTTTTGTCTTTCGATCAGTGGAATTAGTGAAAACTGCTATGAACTCATGGAATTTTTAGCCTTTGGAATTCCCAGGTGTCTTCAAGTTGTCTTTGAAGAGTTCTTATTTTACAATGTGTGTTTTCCTTTAGAAAAGGAGAAAAACAGATTGGGTCTTATGAGAGGGATAGCTGAGATTTGAGGAAAACTCTCTTTTCTAATGGCCTTGCTATGTCCCAGGCATTATGTTATGCACTTTACATGCTTTACCACTTTTGACTTTCACAACAATCCAGTGATAAATGAGCTGAATGTAACCTCATGTTAGCAATGAGGAAGTAGAATCTTGGAGAAAGTACTTAGGTTCCCTAACATCAAACAGCTAGCATGTGGCTGAATCAAGATCTAATTCCATTTGATACCACGGGAACCCATCTATAAGATAGCTCATTTGTATCTGTGTTGGAATAAAAATCATGACTACAAAAATATGTATAAATACTGAGGATTTTCCTTGTATTAATATATTCTATTTGTAGTTGAATAAACAGGCAGAGTGTGAGATCTGGCTTTAAATTAGTAAATAAAGGGGTGATCTGAAATAAAACCCCAGCATTTTGAATTTATTCCAATTTTCTGTCCAACATAGCATTTTAATTCCAAAAGAAGACTGTTCATCTTTGGATTGGTTAGAATTGGTTAAAACACAGTGTATCAGCATCTGTAAACACACAGGATTGTTTTTTAAAGAATAATTTTATTTATTATTACTATTTTAAATTTGAGCAGAGAGAGACAGCAAGAGAGAAGAAAGCAAGCTGCCATGTCCGGGACTCAAACATGGATGACCTTGTGGGAGTCCAGTGCCTTAAACACCATACCACCTGCTGGCTCCAACACATAGAGTTTGGTTTTGTTGTTGTTGTTTTGATTTGTTTTTTAAGAAAGATTTTTGCTACAGGCTGTGTGCGCTCACCGGAGAGCCAGAGCAAGATAGAAAGTGAGAAATCAATCCCCAGGAAAATGGCCACACCACAAGCCCTTTCTTCCATTCTCCTCTCAGAATTTTGGGCAGGCATGCCCACATGCCTGGCATGAGTTTTCAGCTGCCAAGTCCAGGATTCGAACTGTGGTCATTGACATGGGAGTCCAGAAATGTAACCATTATACCATCTGCTGGTTCCCACATAGGATTTTAAAGATGGAGTTATACACTGGCATTATTTAAAACAAACAAACAAACAAACTCATTACATTCACCAAATATTTATTCAAATGTTTGCTGAGTGTTTCTTACTGATTTTTGTATACCTTTTTGCCACATGGACATCCAAAATAAAATAGTCTATTGCCAACCCAAAATAAAATATGAGATGCCCTTTACAGATTCGAGGGTATTATCATGGTCTAGCTAGATAAACTATTTCAACCTGAAAGAATATATACATGTAACAGGTGAGAATACAATAGAAAGTGTCTCTTTCTTCAAAGTGCCCATTAGGATGTGCCATTTGAAAAAAAATGAAATTATAGTTTAATTGGAGCCACATTGAAAACAATCTTGTTTCATTCACCATTGCTGCAAATGCAATTATGGCCAATTCTCATGAGTCTATGCAAATGGAAGTAGAGGGTAACATGCATGGTTGACAGGTAATCCAAGTAACTGCTTTTCAACATTTCCCCCTCCTAAACCTATTTACCAGAATTGCTAGCAAGTAATGGAAATTGCTGAATCTAGTTTCCTTCCTCTTCTCCCCACACCCGGCGCCCTCAACCCCCATCACCCTTTTATGGAGATCTTAGCAATGTCATAGCCAAAAGGCTGTGGGAGGAAGGAGAAGGAAAGTCGATCAATCTTTGAATAAATAAGAGTTATTTTTATGTAATGAATCTGAAATGGGAGGTTCTTCTGCATGTGGAATATTGTTTTAGTTAATATTCTTATTGTATATACTTTTATAGTGAGCACATGTGAAATACAATTTAATAAGTTTCTATTATGTATGTAAAACAATTCATTTCTTCATTTAAAAATATTAACAAGTGTGGCTGAAGTTTTCTATGACTTTTATACTCAATCTGAAACCTGTCTCCTTTTCTTAAAAGTAACCCTACCACTCTGACACCTATGTATAGTTATCCAAAATGTTCAGTTTTGTTGTCCAGGTTTTTCCTGGACATAGAGATTTAAAGAAAGTAAGCATTGTTCTTGTGGATTTTTTTTCCAGTAAGAGTGATAGCCAGTCAGTATTGTTTAGCTTTGTGGTGGATGCTGTGATGTGCTGCCCAAATATTCCTTCAGAAAAGGACTTACTGCCTTGTCCGGGAGTGCTGGCAGCAGGCAGTTCCTCTGTTAGCTCCTTCTGGGACTAGCTTGTCTGCACGGAGCTTTGCCCCTTGCAGAGGCAGGCAACATCCACTGATTGATTCAGTTCCATTTGATATCAGTGTTATAGCTCTCATGCAAGTTCATAGCAAGATTATAAAAATCTTGCCAGGTTGGCCACCATTGGGACAGCTCAAAATGACCTTCCTAGCTTCTGAGCTCCCCATGCAGTAACTACGGCTGCTGTTGGGCCTGAATCACAGCTCAGGTTTGCCATCTGCACAATCCTGCTTCCTCAGATGTCATTCCCAAAGAGCATTCCTTAATAAGCATCCTCAGCAGTAAACTCTTTATCTCATAGTCTGCTTATCGGCAAACCCAACCTGGGACATGCCACTTGCTTTTTTTTTTTTTTTTTTTTTTTTTTTTTTTTTTTTTTTTTTTTCCACTCAGTGGTTTGTCTTAAAGGCTCATTTGCTAATAAACATATATCTCTCTCATTCTGTAAATATTGCTATAGTGTTTGTGTCAGAATTGGGTAGTTACTCATAATAGTCCTGGTTCCCTTTCTTCTTGATCTGTAGCTAGACCACATTGTGATTCCCTGTGGCGAGGTGTGGATGGATGACTGTGTTCTGTCCAGTGGGCTCTGAAGAGACATGATGTATGGCACTCCTGGGTCGGATCTGATAAAACCTCATGAAGTATTCCATGCCAAATTGCAAAGGATCTAGCAAAAGGATCTAAGGTCCTAGGGGGTAACAGAACCAGAAGATAAAAGAAGGCTAGATCACCAAACCCCCACGCAGAAGACAGCCCATGAACCGCCACATCAAATTGTTAATCTGTTAAAGTATTTAGGGTTATTTCTGGTAGGAATTAGCCTCTCCTACTTAAGAGCAAAAATATTTTTCAGTTGTTTCCAGTTTCTCGCTGTTATAAACCAACTATTCTGAATATTTTGTATGTGTCTCCTTGAGTACAAGTGTTTCTCTAGTGTAAACAGAGAGAAGTGGAATTGCTAGAGCTTGAGTTGCACAAGTGTTACCGTTCCATGTATTTTTGAACCATTTACTGAAGTGGGTTATACCCATTTATATTCCCACTGAGAGTACATGGGAATACCTCTTTCTCAAGTCTCTCTATTGTGGGACTATGCCAGGTACTGTGCTAAGAAGTTTACCTGTGTTAACTTATTTGAGCCTCACGGTAATCTTCAAATGTCTATGTCTCTGTTCTTTAGCTCTGCTCTTCAGATGAGAAAATTGAAGTCGGGATAATACAATTTATAGATGAAAGAGCTAAGATACGTATTTAAGACAGTATGACTATAGGGTTAGATCTTTTCTCTCTTGTATTATATTGCTTACATACAACTCTCAAAGCAAGAAGGTGTCAGGTAAACCATTTAATTAAATTTTACTGTACCTCACTGGAGAAAATTAATACTACATTTTGTGTATGCAGATTAACCAAGTCTTGAGGAAGTATCTTTTAAGTTTTAAGAGTTGATTTTCATGGGTAGAACAGAAGGCAGGGACTTTAGCCTTCTCTGTCAACTTTAGAGAGAAAAAAAGCATAAAAGTACACAGATCCCTAAGTTGTAAATAAGTAAAACAAAAACGACAATAAAATCTGCATTCTGGATGGTTGCTTACAAAGCAGCTGTGATCACTTGGCCAAATCAGACCTTGCTCAGTGTTCTTCCCTGAACTTCCCTTTGTCCTCAAACTGAATATAATGCAGAGGAGGTCTGTGTGGGTCTTGGACAAGATGGAATTTGGACCAGCTGTTTTCAAAAGTTTCATTAGTAATTCAAAAGGCCGAAAGAGATTGCTGTGAAAACAGCAGTCACTCCATTGTATCACGTGTCTGTACCAAGAACTATGTCAGGGGTGAAACTGGTGACACACAGATATTCACAGATGAACAAAATGTTAGGTCCTATGGATGAGGCACAAGGACATATTTAACCTCCCAAATTGCTTCCATTTTTGTGGTTTCTGAGGTTGCAGCAGAATTTAAACTTCTCTGGGTACAAGTTCATCTAGTCTTGACAAAATACGACTTCCTGTGTCAGTGAAAGAAGGTTTTGATTTTTAAAAAAATTGAAGGCAGTTAGATGAAGTAGTTTTCACTGACTATAAATGAATCGAGTTGAGATTTCTCTTAAAATACACAGGGGTCAAAAATCTGGGACTGAAACGTAAAGCAGTAAACTCATTTGGAGTTTCCTCTGGTCTTACCACATTGGAAAACCCTGAGTAAATCCTAGACTTGGAAAGGGGGCAAGAGCAGCAAAAACAGAGGTCTAAATAGGTTTATATAAATACTGGGTAGAAACCTTATTATTTGGTCTCTACATAGGCAAATGTATCCCTTCACACCTGTCATCTTTCTGTAATGATATATGTTTATTCACTAACCAAGTTCTGCTGTGCTTACTACATGTTAGGCACAGTTAGACACTTGTTCTACCGTGGAGTGCAAAACAGATACTCTCTTACAGTCTCATGAAAGACAAGGGGACTTCAAAAAGTCTTATGTATAAATGGAATTAAAGTACAAGTTTATTTTGGTGCAAGAAAAAATGAAATCCATGTATAATTTTTTCATATTATACATGTTATGAACTTTTAGAAGATCTCTCAAAAGTACACTCAGCTATTCCTAAGCAGGTATTTGCTAATTGAAACAGTTGCTGTGAGTAAAGTAACTGGAGTACACTGATGAAGAATGAGGCCTCGAGGGAGATGTGTTTGAAGCAGCTTGAATGAAGACAGATGCAGAATGAGTCAGGGGCGAAGCTTCTCAGGCTTGAGGGACTGCTCATGAAGATGCCAGCACAGGGTAGAGCTTGGGCTTCTGGAAGCTTTGGGTAGCCTACTGAGACAGTGGAGCCAGAGAGGGAGTTGGGACTGGGTGATCCCAGACAATGGAATGTCTCTGGAGAGCTTTAAGCAGGGGATGACATGGTCTAATTTACATCGTAGAAATAACACTCCATATGCAGTGTTCAGGCTCTGATTGTGGGAGGAGATGGAGAAAGGAGTGTGGTAGAAGCAGAGAACTGAAACAGCAGATGCCTGCAATTGCTGAAGTATAGCAAGGAAGAGGAACAAAGTGAGATGCTTTTTTTTAACATTTTGTATTTTTTACTTTCTTCATGATAGAGTTTATATGTGCATACATGAGAGAGAGAGCATGCACAGAGAAAGAGGAACACTCTCCACAGGATCTGGTCATGCCATGATCCCCTTCCTCCAGACAATGAGATAGTGGGCACTTAAGTATACCCTGCATGTTTGAGGCTGACTGGGCAGAGGATTGGAACCACTGCCACCATGTGGGATCCAATTTGTCTTGAGTAGAGCATTGCTACTGTACCACAGAGCTAATCTGAGGCGTATTTATTTACCTATTCCTTGCCATTGACTTTTCATTTGGACCTCTGTCAAAGCTGACATAAATGTTAAATGTATATATGAATCTGATTGTTTAGCATGAATTCCATGAACCCTTCTTGGGAAAGAACAATTAGACAAGCCCAACGTCTATTCCTGAGGGACTAGCAGGTGGCATGGGGGTGAAGGCACTGGATTCCCACATGGCTGATCACAGTTTTAGTCCCAGATTTAGTGGCTTGGAAATCACACCAGGGCGATGGCTGGTGGTATGAAGGTTAAGGTGACTGTGTCCCACATGGCAAATGACCGAGGTTCAAGTCTTGGAATATGTTAAAGAACAAAAAAAAAAAAAAAAGAGAGAGAAAAAAATCATGCCAGGTACGTGTGTGTGCATGCCCAAAATCCTAAGAGAAGGAATTGTGGCATGACTCTACCCCATCAAGAGGAATTTCTCATTTTCTCTCTCACTCTCTCTCTCTTGTCTCTCTCTGGCAAGTGCATGTACCATATGGCAAAATAGCTAAAGAAAAAAAAAAAAAAGTCCATTACTGCAACTGTAAGTTTTTGTCAGTTGTCCCAGACCAAGAGCATTCAAAGTGTCTGTCTTTCTGTGACTATAATAATGTGCAAAACAGTCAGATTTCTAAGGTTTTGCAAATGTTTGCATGTGATGTGTGGTACATGAGTTTGCCATGGTTGTGAGCTCCTGGGACAAGGATATTAGGCGGTGCACTTACCCTTGGTCTCTCTTTCATTTCCCTCATGTGATGTTGAATGGAGAAGGCAGAGAATAGCATGTATAATGAGACTCTGATTTTCTGTGCTCGTAGTCACGGAATATCTAAAAAGAAAGAATGGCGTGACATCTATTTTCAAATAGCAGTGTGTGAGGGCTTCCAAGTTGTTCATTTTAAAGTTCCAGTGGAGATTTTTTGACTGACTTTGACATACTCCACTATTTGTGCATAGATTCCATGACAAGCAGACATATTTAAAGCTTGCGTACCAACCTCTTTTTATTTTCATATTTGTTGACCAAAGATGTGTGTGGGATTTCTAAGGTTTATTCATGAACCAATTGTTTCAGAGAAAGAAGGGAATCAGATGTCCTGTGGAACTCGTATTCTGGATTCTCAGGCACCAGTGAACATGTATTTAAGATGCATTTGAGAACATGTGCTTGTAACCATGAATTTAAGTGATGCCAGTGAGTGCTTATACTTTTAAATTGCCATGATGCCTTATTCTTCTAAGACAAATTACATCTTCAATGACAAGTTGCTTTAATTTATTTCCCTTTATTTTATTTTAATCTTTATTTCATTGAGTGATAGATACTTATTGAGCATTATCATTATTAGCCAAACACTATGTTGACAAATCCTTGGTTAAAAGGTAAGGGAAACAGAATGAAGGGGGAAAAGACATAAAATGTAATTTTGGAAAGAGGGATAAAAAATAATTTTGGAAAGAGAACTTTAAAATCCTTATAGTGTTCATTTCTTAGTCTGTCATTTTCTATCTATGTAACCTTGTGTCAATCACTTAATCTACATATTTGCTGTCCTCTCTACATCTGAAGGCCAAATTAAACTTCCCCAGGTGGCCTTGCAGGGGAAGGTGTAATCGATGTGCCAAGCATCACATGTATTTTATATCTCACATATCTATGAAACTGATAAACCCCAAAGGTTTTATATTTTATGTAGCTTGTAGCAGCAGTAAAAAACAAACAAAAACTTTGGTAAAATTCTTCTCAGAGGTTGAGAATTTGAAGTTTTCTGTTTCTCCCAAAAAGAAAAAGAAATTGCTGCTCAGCAGGCCTGTTTGTTCTGAATTTCTGCTTTTTTCATCAAGAAAACAATAATACAGGAATTTAGGCGTGTTAGAGATTGTGTATGTATGTGTACTTGTGTGTGATATTGAGTTGCATGGGGGCAATATTGGCCATTTGTCTTTTTAAAAAATTATAAAACATTTAGGAGAGAAACTATCCTCATTTACTGTTACTTTTGCTCATTTCTGGATCCCCATGCTGATATAACCCCAAATGTTAATTTAGTCAAGTATGACTAATCACCTAGAGCCCTCCGTATTCAGCCACGTAATTTGGTGCTACTCTACTGAACCCTTCAATTTCTCACAATTGTCAAAGAGAAGGATTAAACCATGTTTAAAAAAAAATGAAGGGTCTGAAATAATATAGAACTTTCTATCTTCCCTGCTGACACACCAGCCTTCCAAATACTATCATCCAGAGCAGTGCCTCTCAGTCTGGGACAGTTTTACCTCCTGTGGGTACTTGCCTTCCATGGGGTACATGCAATGGCCAAACACTTTTTAATCGTCAAGATTAAAGGATGGAGGCTGTAGAGGCCAGAATGTTGCTAAACATCCCAAAATGCATAGGAGAGTCTCCCACAGCAAAGAATTGTCTTTGTCAAAACATCGGTGGTGATAGTGCTGAAGTGGAAAAACTCAGGATTATCTCACCCCTTTAATTCCATAATCAAATATGTCAGTTTCTTGATTTGCTAAACATGCTAAAAGAAAAAGTCAAAAATTTGATTCAATTTATATTTTTTTGAACTTATGCTGCCTTTTATATATTGTATTTACCTGTGTAATTACTTTCGGTGGATATGTATGTATGTAGATATATATATATATCTATATATATATATGTAGATATATATATATATCTCAATTGTGATTTCTAGTTTGCATCTATTTAATGTATATTTTATAAGACATAGTATATTTTTTAAAGTATGCATATAATAAAGCAAGATGTATACAAATTTTCTTCTAACACATTGAACAGTCTATTATGTTGTGCACGTTCAATAATAATTCTACTAGGTTTTGTTTGGAAATTGTCCGTATTTTTTAATTGTCTATTTTTAACTCTGTGGTGGAGCACTGTCCCATAGCTTCTTCCCCTTACTTACATTCACTCTCATGTCCATTAAAAATTTCCTCACAAACTCTGCACCCAGGACCCACTCCCACTCAAGCAACTTGGGTAAGTTTCAAGTCCTTCAGTTGCCACCATAAACTGCAGACATTGTGTATATGGTAGCAGGGACATATAGTACTTGTCTTTCATATTTTGGCTTATTTTACTTAGCATTATATCTTCTAGGTTCATCTGCTTTGGGTCAAATGACAGTTTTATTCTTTATAGCAGAGTAATATTCCATTGTATATCCATACCATATTTTCCTAATCCCTTTATCAGTGATTGGACACTCAGGTTGAGCTCATGACTTAGCTTTTGGGAATAATGATGCATTAAACATGGATGGGTTGGGGACCAGCACTTAGCGTAATGGCTATGTCGCTGGACTCCCATGTAGTTGACCATGGTTCGCGTCCCAGACTAGGTAGCTTAAAACTCTCACTGGGCGCGTGTGCGTGTGTGCCTAAGATCCCAAGAGGACAATGGAGACGGGATTGTGGCATGGCCATCCCCCCAGGGGTGATTTCTCGCTTTCTGTCTCTCTGTCTCTCTCTGTCTGTCTGGCGAGCACACATGCCCTATAGCAAAATCCTCTCAAAAACAAACAAACAAACAACAACAAAAAAAAACATGGATGGGTCAATGCCTCTCCAACTGGGTGATTTCCTGTCCTTTGGGTATATACCCAAGTAGTGACATTGCGGAATCATATAGTAGCTTCAGCTCCAGTTTTAGATTTCTGAGGAAACTCAGAAGTCATACCATTTTCCACAGTGGCTGTACTAATTTATATTCCCACCAACAACACTCCAGGGTTCTCTTTTCTCCACAAGCTCACCAGCACTTTTATTTATTTATTTATTTATGTGTGTGTGTGTGTATGTGTATGTGTGTATATATATACACATACACATATACACACACACGTAGCACATTCTGATTGAAGTTAGGTGATATGTATATGTATGTGTGTGTATATATATATATAATGATAGGTGATATCTCATTGTGGTTTAGATTTGCATTTTTTTATGATAAGAGATGTTGAACATTCTTTAATAAGGTTTTTAGCCATTTAAGTCTTCCTTTGAGAGTTGTACAGATCAATTGCCCGTTTTTAAATTGGATTATTGGTTTAGTTATATTGAGTGAGCTTTTTGAGTTCCTTATATATTCTGGTTGTCAGTCCCATACCTAAAGTATAGTTTGCAAATGTATTCTCACATTGGTGGGTGCCTTTTTATTTATCATTTCCTTTGTTGTGCAGAACCATTTTAGTTCAACATAACCCCATTTATCTATTTTTGGTATTATTGCCCTTGCTTTAGAGGACTTATTCAAGAAATAGTTGCCTACTCCAATATCTTGAAATGTTTCTCCATTGTTTTTCTCCAGTAATTTTATGATTTGGTGTATTACACTTAAGTTCAAATTCCATTTGAGTTAATATTGTAAAGGATGAGAGAAAGGAGTCTAGTTTTATTTTTCTGCAGGTGGATAGCTAGTTTCCCCAGCATCGTTTGTTGAATAGACTATCTTTTCTCTCCTGGATTATCTTGTGCCCTTTTATCAAAAATCAGTTGGCTTTATGTTTTTGAATTTATTTCTAGATTCTTTGTCCTATTCCATTGACTTATGTGTCTGTGTTTGTGCCATTACCATACTGTTGTGATTATTATGGTTTGTACTATATATATATATATATTTTTATATATATATATATATTTTTTTTTTTTTTTTTTTTTTTTTTTTTTTTTTTTGGAGAGGTTTTCGCTATAGGGTGTGTGCGCTCACCAGACAGTCAGAGAGAGACATAGAGACAGAAAGTGAGAAATCACTTCCCAGGGGGGATGGTCACGCCGCAATCCCTTCTCCTCCATTCTCCTCTTGGGATCTTGGGCACGCACACACACGCACACACACACACACACATGCGCCCGGCCACCAGGTCAGGGACGCGAACCGTGGTCGACTACGTGGGAGTTCAGCAACATAGCCATTATGCTAACTGCTGGTTCCCTGGTTTGTACTATATTTTGAAGTCAAATAATATAATGCCTTTAGCTGTACTCTTTTTGTATAGTATTGCTTTGGTGATAAGTGTTTTGTGATTCTAGAAAAATTTCATAATTTTATAATTTTCTGTTTCTGTGAAGAATGTCACTGGAATTTTTGTAAGAATTTTGTAAGAATTGAATTTGCAGATTATTTTGAGTAACACCAACATTTTAACTAAGTTGTTTTTAATTTCTTCAGTCTTTGTAAAAAATAATCTTCATTGTAGAAATCGTTTACTACTTTGGTTAGACTTGTTTCTAGAGGGTTTTTTTTGTGGCTATTGTAAATGGAATTGATTTCTTTTTTGCTTCAGTTTTCTCATTGCTCAGACAAAAATGCTATTGGTTTTTGTGTGTTGAT
This sequence comes from Tupaia tana, assembly GCA_026018925.1. Lineage (NCBI taxonomy): Eukaryota > Metazoa > Chordata > Mammalia > Scandentia > Tupaiidae > Tupaia > Tupaia tana. Next base: position 27,031,683 of record JAKSZU010000022.1, read on the forward strand.
TTTGTATCCTGCAACTTTGCTTAATTTTTTTTATCAGTTCTCAGAGATTTTGATGTATTTTTAAGTTTTTTTTTTTTATGTCATCCACAAATAGTAATAATTTTGTTTCTTTTTCAATTTGGATGCTTTTTATTTCACTCTCTTGTCTAATTGCATTGGCTACAATTTCCTGTAGTACTTTGAATAGGAGTGGAGAGAGTGGACATGCTTCTTATTCCAGTTTTTGAAAGTAAAACCTTTAAACTATTCCCTGTTGAGTATGATGTTGGGGCCAGCAGGTGGTGTGGTGGTTAAGGGCCAACCACGGTTCAAGTCCCAGACCTGGTGCCTTGCTTTCTCATTTTCTCTCTCTCTCCCTCCCTAGTCAAATTAAAATAAAGAAAGGAAAAAAGCTAGCAAGCAAGCTAAATAAAAATAATTTTTCAAAAAGGGAGGAGTATGATGTTACTTGTGAGTTTGTCACATACAGCCTTTATTGTGTTAAGCAATGCTCCCTTGTATACCTATTTTATTGAGTCTTAATCATGAAGGGATGTTGTAGTTGATCAAATGCTTTTCCTTCATTTTTTCATTTTTTTTAATTGTTGGAGAAAATATGTGCTTGCGAGAGAGAGAGAGAGGAGAAGTACCTCTTCCCCCCCCCCCCCCCAGTTTATGTGTCACATCACAAACCCATCTCCATTTCTCTATCCTGTTGAGATTGAAGCATGCACTATCACATGCCCAGGGTGTTTTATTCAAGCCAGCAGGGCTGGGATTCAAATCACCACTGATCATATAGGACCCTACTCTTTTAACCACCGGGCTACAGGGCCAACACATCAATTTTTTTTTTCCCACATCAATTGATATGTTCATATGAATTTTGTCTTTTTTTATGTTGTGATGTATTACATTTATTGTTTTGTGCATATTGAACCACCCTTGCATTCCTAGATAACTCCTAGTCAGTGATGGTGTATAATCTTTTTAATGTATTATCGAATTCTGTTTGCTAATATTTGTTGAGAATATTTGCATCTATAGTCAGGGATATTGGGCTGTAGTTTTCTCTTTTTGTTGTGTCTTTGTTTGCTTTTGGTATCAAGATAATGGTGGCTTCACAAAATGAGTTTGAGAGGATTCCTTCCATTTGGATATTTTGGGATATTTTAAGGAGAATTAGTGTTAGTTAATTCTTTATGAAAGGATTTGTAGAATTCAGTAGTGAAGCCATCTGGACTTGGAATTCCCTTTGTATGAGTACTATTTATTATTGATTCAATGTCATTACTTGTTATTAGACTATTCAGACTTCCTGAATCTTTCCAGTTCAATAGAGGTAAACCATATGTGTCTAGAAATTTTTCCATCTGTTCTAGGTTTTCTAGCTTTTTAACATACTGCCTTTGTTGTATCCCTGAGGTTCTTAAGTGTTGTATTTTTGATTATTTGCTTTTAGAAATTTTAAATTTTAATTTCTTCAATACATTCGGAAGAATTAATATTATTTAGATATCTTTGTATATTTTCAAATGTTCATTATGTTGTTGATTTCAAGTTTAATTGCATATGGTCAGACAAGATGCTAGAGATGATTCGTATTCCTGTACATTTCTAGAAACTTGTCTTGTGTCCTATTATATGGTCAGTTATGTAAAATGTTCCCAGTGCCACTGAAAAACATCTGTGTTCTGTTTGTTGGGTGAATGTTCTATTGATATCTGTCAGATCCACTTGGTTTATGGCATTATTTGACTCCAGTGTTGCTTTTGTTTTGTTTGTTTGTTTGTAGGTAATCTATCCAGTGATGAGAGTTGGGTGTTGAAATCCCCAACAATTAATGTGTTAAAAGTCTAACCATCATTGTTTTTGCATTTGGTAGCACCAGTGTTGGGTGGGTAAATATATCTGTTAAATCTTCTTAATGAGTTAATCCCTTTTACATGTTCCAATGACATTCTCTGTCTCTTCACTATAGATTTATCTTGAAGTGTATTTTGTCTCATAATCAGGGTGGCAGCACTAGCTTTTTATATTTTCCACTTGCATGGAATGATGTTTTCCAACCTTTTACTCCCAGTGTCTTTACCAGCGAGTTGTATTTCTTGCAAGGAGCATATGGAAGACTCCAACCCTCTCCCCTTTATTAGGCTGATCTACATATTTTGATTGGGGAATTTAGTCCATTTACATTCAGTGATATTACTGAAATGTACACATTTACAACTGCCTTTTTTTTGTTTGGTTCCTGGTTTTTTTGTGTGTGCTTTGTTATATCCTTTATTCTTCTGTTATTGTTTAATTTTTGTTACTTGGTAGATTTCCATAGTGGAGAGAATTGAATCATTACTTTTTCTTATTTGTGTGGTTCTACTGGTGAGTTTTATAGCCTCATGTACTCTTTACCTTCCTTTTATTTCCACATGTAGTAGTCCCTGTTAAGTATTTCTTAAAGCAGTTTAGGATTGATTAATTCCTTCAGTTTTTGTTTGTCTGAGAATTGCTTCATCTTCCCTTAAAATTTTAAAGTTTTGCTGGGTATAGTATGCATGATTAAAACTTTTTTTTGTAATTATTTTAATATATCATCCCATTCCCTCCAGGCCTGTAAAGTTTTTCTAAGAGATCTGAAGTTAGTGTGATGGGTATACTTGATAGATAACTTGACTCTTACCTCTAGCCATTTTTAGGATTTTTTTTTAATCTTTGACCTTTCATATTTTGACTGTAATGTGTCTTGGAGAAGATCTCATGTTGAATCTATTTGATATGCTTTGAATTTCATGGATCTGGATATGTCTATCTCCCTGTAGATTTGGGAAATTTTCAGTTAACATTTCATGAAAAAGATTTTCTATGCCTTTTCCTATGGGACATATCCCTTCAGGATACCCAGTAAGTAGTTATTTGACCATCAAATTGTATACCATAATTCAATATATTCTCTTCATCTTTAATGTTTTTCTTTTCTTTTTGACAGCTTGTGCTTTTTTTTTTTTTTTTTTTTCTTTTGAGAGGTTTTTGCTATAGGGTGTGTGCACTCTCCAGAAAGACAGAGAGAGACAGAGCGATAGAAAGCGAGAGAGAAGCGAGAGAGAAATCACCTCCCAGGGGGGATGGCCACACTGCAATCCCTTCTCCTCCATTCTCCTCCTGGGCATGCATGTGTGAGTTTAAGCCACCGGGTCTGGGACTCAAACCATGATCAACTACATGGGAGTTCAATGACATAGCCAATACCAGCTAACTGCTGGTCCCTCAGCTTGTACTATTTTTTGAAGTAGTATCTTTAAGTTCAGAGATTCTTTTCTCTGCATGGTCAAACCTGTTGTCAATGTTATCCATATAATTTTTTATTTTCTGTACTATATTTTTTTATCTCCAGTATTTCTGTTTCTTTTTTAAGATGACTGCATCTCTATTGAATCATTCTTTCATGTCATATGTTGTTTTCTCATCTCCTGAAATTGTATTCTCTTGTAGTTCATTGTGTTTCGTTACCCTAAGTATTCTAAAATCTATTTCCAACATTGCTAAAATGTCCTGCATTTTATCTTTTGTTTGTGTGGAATTAGTCTGATCCTTATCAAGAAGAGATATTTACTTGTTTATTCATGTCTGTTTTGTTCTCTGCACTGATTTTTCAGTATCTGATGGAATTCATATTTCTTCCTAATTTCTGATTTGAGTTATATAGTTGAGTTATATATTTGAGTTATATAGTTGCATTGTTTTTTTTTTTGTGTGTGTGTGTGTGTGTGTGTGTGTTCATGTGTGTGTATGTGTTTGGTACTTTATTTATTGAAGACCTTGTGTATTTTCAGAGATACCAGTGAGGGCATCCAGACCAGTGTCTTTGGGTTCCAAATAAGATTAGTGTTGTAGATTGGTATTTCACGTATAGGATAAGTGAGTTCCCTCAAACTGATGGTGACTGCTTCCCTGTAGGGTGGTTGCCTGAGTTCTCTCAGACACTTTATGGAAAGCATATATTCTTCTAGGTGAAGTAGCAAAGTGAAAATATTGGCTGAAAAAAAGTAATGACTTCTGCCTTTGATGGGCTTAACACAGGAAGGATAAAGGCACTGGCTGAGAATTTGTGACTCAAATTCTCAGGTGGTGGCTAGTTTAGTTTGCCACTTGTGTGCAATTACTAGAGATAGGGGAAAATGCCCACTCCAGTACTTGAATCTCATCAAAGATACAGCACCCTTTTGCAGGTAGTTTTATACAGGACTTGTACTGAGCATGTTGGTTTTGAATCCAGGCTTTAGCCTGAGCTAGACTTGGGGTGAAATACTGGTTTGACCACTCACTTGCTATGGGAACTTATAGAAGTTACAAAACGTTGCTCGGTTTCCTCGACTAGAGATGGTAATTCTTTGAAGTGGCCATATGATATGACAGGTTTAACACACTGTGCATTATAAGCATCTGAAGACAGCACTCCTCTTCAGAGGGACTGTGAAGTTCTGATTATGGCCTTACTTGCTGTTAGGATCCCTGGTGATAAAGGCTGAGCACCCCTAACTTGAAAATCAGAAACCCAAAATGCACCAACATCCAAAACTTTTTGAGAACCAACATGATGTCACAAGTGGAAAATTCCCCTCTGACATTAAGTGAGGGGTTGAAGTGAAAACACCATAACAGAAATAATGTATAAAATTACCTTAAGCTATCCATATGAAATATATAAGAAACAAATAAATACCATGCTTAGACCTGAGTCTCATTTACAAGATATCACATCATCTGCAAATATTTCAAATTCTGAAAAATTTGAAATTTGAAATACTTCTGATTGCAAGCATTTCAGATATTCAACTTGTGCTTCCTTAATGTGCACGTAGGTTTATTCTTCCCCGCACGCAATGTCACTATCCTAAATCAGATCCTTGACATATGTTGCAAATGTCCTAGAAATAAGATCAAACCTTCTCTCTACTTAAAAGTCTTCAGAGAACCTAAATCTGCCTCTTCCTTTGCCTTCTCTTTAAATGTTGGGGCTCTCTAGGGCTATCCACATCTCACTGACTCATGCTTTTTGGTGCTGTGGATACAATGAGAGTTAGTACAATGGATACAGACTTTCAGTTTGGGATAATGAAAAAGTTCTGGAGATGAGTAGTGGTAACGATGACACAATGCCAATATATTTACATTACTGATTTGCACTTAAAAAGGATTAAATGGTAAAACTTTTATATCTTTTACCATACTTTTTTTTTTTTTTTTTGAGAGATTTTCGCTATAGGGCGCGTGCGCTCGCCAGACAGACAGAGAGAGACATAGAGACAGAAAGCGAGAAATCACCCCCCAGGGAGGATGGTCACACCGCAATCCCTTCTCCTCCATTCTCCTCTCAGGATCTTGGGCACGCACGCACACATGCCTGGTGTGAGTTTTAAGCCACCGGGTCCAGGACGCGAACCGCGGTCAACTACGTGGGAGTCCAGCGACATAGCCATTACACTAACTGCTGGTTCCCTCTTTTACCATACGTTTAAGTAAGCTCAATTTTACAAAAATGTTGAAAATTGTGTTTTTACTGGGCCAGCATATGGCATAATGGTTAAAGTGCTGGATCCCCACATGGCCAACCATGGTTCAAGTCCCAGTCCTAGTTGCTTGAAAATCATGCCAAGCATGTATGTGAGGGTACCCAAGGTTCAAGGAGGAGAGTGGAGGAGAAGGGATTGGGGAATGGCCAGAGCTGATTTCTCACTTTCCCTCTCTCTCTCTCTCTCAAGCACATATGCCCTATGGCAAAAACCTGGAAAAAATTATGTTTATTTTTAAGATATAAACAGTCTTCCAAAATTTTATGGAAAATGTGTATTATTTAAAAATATGTGTGGGTTTCAAAACCTTTTTGTACCAAGATAAATTTGTACTTAATTTCAATTTTTCCTTAAACTTTCTGAACTACCTTCAGATACCAAGACAGGCTAATTGTCTTATATAGCTTAATTGACTTCATCTCTACATTAATTAATTAATTTAGTGCATAGATTACAAAACTTTTGGAAATCAGTGTTGTTGTGATTCCCATTTATCAACAAGGAAATTGAGGCCCTGAGAGTGCATAAGCCCCAGGTCACACAGTTGGGAAGAAGCAGAGCTGAGACTGAAACCAAGGTGTCAGGGTCTCAGTTCTCAGTCACTGTTTATTCCTTCACCTAACCCCTGGATGTTGACTGTTGAAACTGTCACATTTCAAATCTCTAGCTTAGAAGAATAGTGATACAGATGCTTTTCTAACATTTTTTTTCAGTCTGTCAAAAGAAATTGTAAAAGACTTCTCTCTATCTAAAGATGAGAAATCTGAAGTATTGGGAGATTAAATAGCTTGTTCAAGTTTATTCATCCATGCCGGATCCAGGATTTAAACTGAAGGCAATCTAATTTAAAGTCAATCTTACTACAACTGCCTTCTTGAATATCCCACAAGCACCCTATTCTAAGATAAACTTTACATATTTTTAAATTTCTGAACTGTAGATACATTTTCCTGTGTCAGTAACAGTGTTCTCCCTACACTCCAATATTAGTTTGATGGCCAGCACTGGTAAAGTTTAGGAAATAGGCAATGTATCACTGTAGCTACAAGGCTTAAAACATAGTAGATGCTCAGTATAAAAAACATAATCTTTTCCAAGATTTCTAAAAGCTAGCCTTTAGGTAGAGATCTAAATGAAGGAATCTGGAACTTTGGTGGGTAGACTAACACTTATCAGTAAGATGTTTCTGAGGCCAGAAGACTGTAACTCTCTTAGGACATACTTAAAGAATATGCCTGTGTAATTTTATGAAGTCGATACTGTTCCATGTACATTTGTCCACCCCTATGATGGCCACCTTTCTCTATGGCTTGTGTTTCTTTCTCTTCTCAGGGGCATCTCTGCCCCATTGCTCAGAAATGAGACCTTCTGTGGTCCCTGGTATTTTCACTCTTGCCTCACCTCAGATTGTTGCCTCTTTATCCACTGTACAATACCTCAGTGGTTGCAGAAAATGGGACTGGACAACTTTGAGCCCAAAGGCAATTTCTAAGACCTGAATCCCTGACTCCCTTTAGAGATCCTAAGAGATGCCATGGAATGTGGACTCTTATCAATGAATCAAATCCCATTTGTTCTGTGAAAGAGTTCTCTAACAACTGTGAATCATTAGATATCATAATGAAGGAGGCAACTCTGTAAAACCATATTTTTATAAAAACAAATTCCTTATATTATAGGTAGAATTACAGAACCTGATTCCAGCGTTTTAACTAAGAAAATATAATGGCTAAAAATTGTTGCTTTGTTCTTGTTACTATTTTTGCTGGAGAATGTCTTGCATGTACCCAGATTTAGATCTGAAAACAATTTACTCATTAATAATTAGGCATTTCCATGATGATTACAATATTTAAAATTAGTGGTGGCAAAAGAAATCACTTCCCAAGAAAAAAAATTTTGCTGATTTTATGTAATTTTTTAAGCATAATAAAAATTTAAATGATTGCCTTAAATTATCCTAAGATTTTCCTACTTGTTAATAATCATGTAAATCCAAAACGTAGTTGAAATTTCATTGGGATGAAGTCACAACAAATTTAAAGGTTGACTTGACTTGATTTTATCTTATAAAGAAGAGGGATAAGCTTCTGTTTGCCCAGGGCCCTGAATTACTCTAATCATCAAATATTCATGCTATAAGAACTCTACAAAATGCTGTTTCCTAAATAAATGTCAAGAGTTTAGATGGCATTCAGTGAATGATTCCAAGAGGAGAGCAAACAGTGTTTCTTTAATTAAAAGCAAGCAAAAATGATAACTAATTAAATGTCATGATGCGACAAGGAAAGTGTAGGGAAGAAAAGGCTCATGACATGGGAAGCCATGGGAGAGAATTGGACTCTGATTTCGAGGAGTGGCAATTGTGTGGACAGCTATGGGACATCGTCCTCATCGTGCAGGTTCAGATAGTGCCATGTAGTAAAATTCTAGCAAAAAAAGCATCCACAAAAGGGAGAGCTTTAGCATCCCTCTAAAGGAAAGAAGGCAGCAATAAAAGTAATTGAAAACGTAGGTGGCTATTATTAAAAAATGATAAGACCTGGCCCCGGGTGAATGCCACCTCTGCGCCAGGGAGTTCGCTGAGCACTTCGCTGAACACTGCTTCACCCGATTAAACTCGTACAGAGGGCACCAGTGAAGCACACCATATTTTTTTTCTTGTTGTTGTTTTGCCAGAAGTTGGTATTTTGCATTTCTGAGAAAGTATTGAATTAGTCTCAGAAGAAAACTTGAACATTGCTGAACTGTCTTTGTCCATATTTCGAATCAGTATTGTTTTTATTTTACATCACATCATGGAAGGAGTGGGCAGACCACAATCTTCTCATTATTCAAAAATTCCTAAGTTTTTGCCCTAGTCACTGTGTCTCTGCCATTCTTGTTAAAGAGCTGCCATCAGGTAATTCCATGACAAAGAGTAAATGAAGTTAGACAACTTTAAGTGGGACTGGACACAGGTTTCCTTCCTACCCTGAACTTGGTCTGAACCACTTGCCTGAAATGCCTCCTGTCCATTCTGGGTACAATGCCTGTTGTAAATCCCCCTTGTTGTTTTTATCTGAACTTTGTGTCTGATTTCATATCATCACTCCCCAGGATATTTTTGCCCGGGCTGAAAACACACATCCCACTTCCAGGCATCTGCTTCACGTTTGCTGCATGGCCCAGTAATGTGTTTATTTAGCTCACTTCAAGTTAGACTATAGATTTTGCCAGTGGCCTTTTGAACACTGGCCTCGGGATGTTTGTTTTTTTAAGTTTTTGTCTTATCTCACTTCCTCTGAAAAAGCCTCACTTTTCATAGCTTAGCTGAGGCCTGAGTAAGCAGCCTTCCCGGCCCTGCTTCTCTGGCCTGTGAAAGTGTGAGACTGAATTATTTGCACTGTGAAAATTGTAACTGTTTGGCATTGTATAATTGCACCAAAAGATCAGAAAAATGTAGATAAGAGTACAGTAAACTGCATGAGCAGTTGTCAGTCTGTGTCCCTCCTCCTGTCTTACAAGGGCTCAGAAGTGGGATGAAGTTCAGTAAGTCTCAAATGCATGAGAAACACCTGAGAAACTGATTGAAATGCAAGTTCCTAGACCACATCTTCAGAGGTGCACATTCAGACAGGTGGGGAGCTGACAATCTGTCTTTTCAAGAAACCCTCCCTCGTCCCCATCATTTTTATAAAATGGTTTGTAGATGTGAACATGAAGAAACCCCAGTAAACTGGTTCAGAATCTGGCAAGTGAAGATTTCAGCTCTGGCTTCGAATGCCAGCTCAGTCATTGCCTGATCAGGTGACTTTCTAAATCCCAGTTTCTCTCCGATCTTGATAAAAGAGAAGGTTTTGTGAGAATTCAGTGGGCTTGGCACAATGTGAATGTTAAAAACAAAATAGTTTTTATTTTTAAATTGCTTTCAAAAGGAACACACACACATACAAACTAAAAATTAGAATAAAAAAAAAGAAAAGAAAAAAAAACCTGCCAGAGAGCATGTGTGCTCCCCCAGAGCGATGTGGTCACGCTTCAATCTCTTCTTCATTTCTACATCCTGTTAAGATTTTGAGCACATGTGCACCTATGCCCAGTGTGTTTTTCAAGCCTCTGCAGTCAGGATTCGAACCACCTGGTTGGCCATGTGGGATCTGGCTCCCTTAGGCACTAAAATGCAGGGCTAGTCCCTAAATGGAACAGAAGAGACCACTTAGACATGTTCTTAGTCTACACAAAACTAAAGGCAAAACTTGGATCAAAGTATGAAACAGAAAGCAAGTGCCTAGCCCCATGACTGCTGACGATCTTCAGTGCATACCTCTCCCTGAGCTGCACATCCTTTTAAGCCCGTTCTCCACTCAGCATCCATTGGGCACTGTCTCTAACTCATTTCTTCAGGGAGAGCGGTTTTCCTGACCCCCAGGTTAAATCCACAGCACCGGTTACTTCCTCTTGATGCATTCATCACGTATTATTGTTAATGATTAGTTTGATGTCTGCCTTCCTGCTAGACCATGAACTCTGCTGAGCGATTCAATCTTGTCACCTAAACAGCCTTATTTCCAAGGTTCCTAGTACAAGTTGGATGCATACCTTTTGTGAGAATAAATAAATATAAGGTTTTAGAATTCATTAATGCTATTCAGCTGAATGGAAAGTCTTGGCTTATTAACTTGTATGCCAAAGCAGTCCATTGAAATGGACCACTTAGATACCATGCTGCGAGGGAACCAGCCGTTAGCATAATGGCTATGTTGCTGGACTCCCACGTAGTCGACCGCGGTTCGCGTCCCGGACCCAGTGGCTTAAAACTCACGCCGGGCGCGTGTGCGTGCATGCCCAAGATCCCGAGAGGAGAATGGAAGAGAAGGGATTGCGGCGTGACCATCCTCCCTGGGGGGTGATTTTTCGCTTTCTGTCTCTATCTGTCTGGCGAGCGCATGCGCCCTATAGCAAAAAAAAAAAACTCTTAAAAAAAAAAAAAAAAGATACCATGCTGAGAAAATCTCCGTGGTAAACCTGGTGACCTGTTTTCTTTCATTCAGCCAAATAGTATCCCAGAGCATCTTAGGTCAGTTTGGGGCAGTTTCTTGAAGGAAAAAAAAGTAATAAAAGAACTCCTTTTTGTCATTTGCAAGGAATTGGACAAATCACACAAGGAAATGCCAGATGCCACCATCAATTTTAATTAGGTCTCAGTGAAACCCCTAAAGGTCCTATTTAAATGATGCACAGCTACAGCTCATAGGACCTCCAAACAGAGAAAGGGAGAATTGATGGGGTAGAAACAGCCAGATTGTATTTAGCAACCTATTCCTAGTTCAGCTTTATTTAAATATTTTTTATCTTCCCCATATGGAGAACTTGTAGCTTGGTACTAATATTCACACAAAGGAAAGGTGATTCACTGGCTGAATGAATTAAGTATTCTACCAGATCTGGTCTCAAAAGTTGGAGAAGTAGCAAAAATCACACATTATTTCAAGTCTGGAAAAGCTGAGTTAATATTTTTTTCTTCATTGTCTTTCGTTCTGGTTCTGGCCCAAAATAGAAAGCCACTTTTATATCCTTTTAAATGTGTTTCTTGAGGGAAAAGATACTTTCCAAAGTAGAAGTAGAAACAGAAAACAAATGCAGAGTTCTATTTCTCTTGGCATGTAGACTTCATTTGAATTGCGCTCATATGACTGGAGTTTCTATACTGGGGAAAAAAAAAAAGCTACCAGGAAGCTTAGAAAAAGTGCAGGAAGAAGGCTACCTGGTTCTTAGCCCTATGTACTTAATCAGCATAGTCCCTATTACACCCTAACTAAACTACATATTCTCAGTATTCTGACTGAATATTTATATTCTATTATTTTCAAAGGAAGTCAGTGGAGTACCACAAAGACTCATAGTTAGGACCAGCAGATGGTGTGGTGGTGAAGGTGTTGGACTCCCACATGGCTAACTGCAGTTCAAGTCCTGGACCTGACAGCTTGCTTTCTTACTTTCCCTCTCTCTGGGTGTGTCTGGTGAGTGTGTGTCTGGTGAGTGCACGTGCCCTATAACAGGTTTAAAAAATAATAATAACAACTAATTAAACTGAATTACTCTTTTTTAAAAAAAATTTAAAGAAGCGTAGTTATGGGTAATGAGTAAGTAAGTGTACATATAAAAATTATAGTTTCATTCTGCATCTATGTGGCAGTCTCATAAGGATGTTATTTCAAAGGTATTTCTACACATTAATTTCTGTGAGTCCATTTGGTTTCTTTCTTCCATGAAAGAAAATACACTGAAAACTAAGATGAAGTGTGTTCTCTGGCAAAGTGATAACAGCTATAGCCTCAGACTACCTCTGAGTTCCAAGAGGTCATTCTGCAAAGACTTTGGACTGAGGTAGTTGATAGCCCCAATACTCATTAGTGGTTCAGATTTTTCAGGCTTATCACAGGCTTATAAAAGAGAAAGTCTAGGAATAACCTCATCATCATATGAGAAAAGATATAAATGTTGTGTGGGGACAGACTCATTCTGTATCACTATTCAGTAGCCATAGCAGCAGGACTTATTTCATTATGTCCATTTACAAAGCATATTCCTTGATTATATTCTGTGATCAAAAAGGTTTTGCTCAACTCCACACTACTCTTACTTTTGGAGAGCCATAATGTATTTTAGTCAATTAAAGGCTCTAGGAATTTCTGTAATGATCTGTAACCTTATTTAACTTACCTTTCCTCAAATCCATTTGACCCCTATTTCTTAGCACATCTAATTATCAGTAACTAGCCTTCTATTAAAAAGTTGTAGCAAGACCAGCAGTTGGTATAATGGCTATGTTGCTGGACTCCCATCTAGTTGACCACGGTTCAAGTCCTGGGCCCGGTGGCTTAAACTCACGCTGGGTGCATGTGCGTGTGTGCCCAAGATCCCGAAGGGAGAATGGAAGAGAAGGGATTGTGGTGTGGCCATCCCCTGTGTGTGTGGGGGGGTGATTTCTCACTTTCTGTCTCTCTGACTCTCTCTGTCTTTCTGGCAAGTGCACGTGCCCTATGGCAAAAATCTCTCCCCCCCCCCCCAAAAAAAAAAAAATAGTTGTAGCTCGGCGGCTGGCAGGTGGTAAGTTGGTTAAAGGCACTGGATTTCCACGTGGCCAGCCGAAGTTTGAGTCCTGGACCTGGTGGCTTGCTTTTCTGCTTTCCCTTTCTCTCTGTCTCTGTCTGTTCAAATTAAAAAAAAAAAAATAGTAATAACAAATATAATTAAATAATTTATTTTTTTTAAAGAGCTGTAGCTCAACTTGATGAGCCCCTTTCCCACTCCTGCCCCCATCCCTTCTTTTCTTTGGACTTCATTTAATGGGAGGATAACCTGTAGTAGCCTTAATACTTTTCAACCTTTCATGTGTCATGATAAACATAGAAAAGTACAACACAACCATTGTAGTTAAATAATACTCATATTCATAATGGGTTAGTAATATCTCTTTTTTACCTAACATTTTTGTGCTTTTCTTAACTGGCATAAAACATCCTATGAACTGTTCTATGACTTTCAAAATGTTTGTTGCTAGAGGTGCTGGCCCAGAAATGAAGCTGCTGGTCTGAAGTTGAGGGGATAACAGCATGGGGAAAACTAGTGTAGCACAGCTTGCTCACCCAGCTGGAAATTCCACCCTGATGAGCTAACAGGTATGAGATGAACCACCTCACGGCTGGGAATGCTTGTGCACTGACCATGGCATCCTCTCTATGCTCCCATGGTTCAGTGTCTTCAGGTACTTGCTTACCACTGTGAGGTCACATCCGTGACAGTCCACTGCTCACCCCACCCGAAACATTCTGTGAGGTTCTGATGCTGTATTACCCAATGAATACCCTTATTTCCTGTGTTAGATGTATTTCTTTTTTTCTGTCTTGTTTCCTCTAAGAGTTGAAAGACCAAATGGAGGAGAACTGAGGAATGATCTGTCAACTCTCCTTGCAACATTTGAAAGATTTTCACTTCCTTTCCAGGAGAAACAGGCTGTTCTGAGGATCCCCTTCTCCTCCTTCCACTCCTCTATCTGTTTGCTTCCAAAGAAATAGCTCTGCTTCCCAGACCTATGCACCCTGGGAAGAAGTAACCAAGTGGGTGGCCAGTGGCTGGGATAAGTTATATTCAAATGAGCTCCTAGGAGCTGGTAGGATTCCAGGTGTTTTACAAATACACATATTAACTAATACCATGTTTTTTATTGCCATTCTGAGATTTCTGCAGTTTAAAAAAATGATTGTTTCACAATGGAATACATTGTCTCCTTCTAATGTCTTTCAAAAGTAATCTATATTCATTGTTCAAATTAGCACTGTGTAAATGAGCAAAACAAAGAAAATAAAAATCACTCATAAAATTGTCACCCAGATAGAATTATAGCTAACATTAAAATGTATTTCTCTTAGTCTTTTTCCATGCATAAGTGTTCATAGTTTATTTTAAAACATCAAAATACCTGAGCATAATCCATTATAAAATCTCCCACCTAACAGTATAGCTTGATTGCCTTTAGAAGTCATGAAATACTCTTCTATATTGTTTCCAGAGGCTATGGCTTTATGTGTCGTGATGTATTGGATCCATCCCTTTGTGTAATGGAAAATGGTGATTCAAGATTTGGGCTTTTTTCTTTCCTATTGTTATTATTTTTAAAGTTATTCATTTGTTCCTTTTATGTGTGAGAAGGGGAGAGGCATTCCAAATGGGTCTTCACACCACTGTCCACGGACCCCAGCTTCAGCCAGCTCTGGATCATGGGCACATGGTTGCCCATTCAGGGAAGTCTCTGGACGCAAACCTAGAACTTTCCCACAGAACAATGTGAAGATTGCAAATAACCCTGTGGCATGTGTGCATATATTTCTCTAAAATATACACCCAAGCTAGAACTCATTGAGTCAAAGGATAATATATCTTTAACTTGAGTAATGATGCAAAATAAAGTACCATTTACACTTACTTTGTATAAGGATTCCCAATAATTTACCTTCTCTCAACATCTGATATTTTCAATTTAAAAATTTTTGTCAATCTAGCAGACGATTGAGAGTATTTAATTTTGTGTTTTTATTTGCATATGCCAGATTAATAATGAGGTTGAGCACCTTTTCATATATTTATTCATCTTTTGGATTTCTTCTTTTATAAAGGAAAAGACTTGAATCTTTTGCAGTCTTTTTTTTTTTCTACTGCATTGTCCTTTTTTTTCCTTGTTGACTGGGAGAATTCTTTATATCTTCTGGAAACAAGTCCTTTGTTGGTTATACATGTTTGAAATACCTTCTCCCAACTGATGGCCTGTCTTTTCAAAGTCTTAATGATACATTTTTGATAAGCAGTTTTATTTTAAAAAGTGAAATATATCTTCTTTTTCTTCAAGGTAATACATTTTGTATTTTAAACCTTTTCCTCATAAAAATAATTTTCACTTTTTTTCACTTATGTAATATTTTTCTGTTGTCTTCTAAGTTTTATAGTTTAACCTCTTACTTGAATCATGAACTCATTGGGATTATTTTGCATGTAGTGGGAGGTAGAGTTATAAGTTTTTTTTTTAATTAAAAAAATAGATAGATCCATTGTCTAGATACATTTACTAAAGCCTGTTCTTTCACTACCATACTGCTTGCCACCTCTGTCTTACAGCAAATGTACATATTACATACACTCTGTTTTGAACTTACTCTGTTTCACCGGTCTGTTGGTCTATCCTGACCCACAGTTAATTTAATAGTAGGTCTTGGTACCACAGTAGGGCATGTTTTCTCATGTTATTGTTTTTTTCTCTTATTTATCTTTTTAATTCCATATGTATATTTTAGAATCATTTGGTGGATTCTAACAAAATTAAGAGAATTTTATAGAGATTGCATTGAAAGAAAACTTATTAATAATATTGAGGCTTCCAATTTCTGAGCATTTATGGCAATTTTCTTTAATGCTCATTTATAACATTTTATAATTTACTTAGAATTATTGCAGCTTTTTTGTTAGACTTATTCTTACATATTTTTGAGACAATTAAGAATGCTATCTTTTTTGTTTCCTGGTTTCTGTTATTTCATAGTATAACTGATTATATGCATTCTATATATATCAAATTCATTTTTCTCAATCAAAATATCTGGAGTTTCTTTTGGATTTTATTCATTAAAATAACGTCATTTTTAAATGATAGTTCTGTTTCTCTCTCATCTTCTGGTTTGTTTTCCTTGACTTACTGCATGGACTGGAACCTTGAGTATAATTCTGATAAGAATTAATAGTGAACAGCTTCATCTTTTTCCTGACTTCAAATTGGGTATTTACTACCAAATAAGATGATTGTTATAGATTTTTTGAAGGGTTTTTCTTTTTCTTTTCTTTTCTTTTTTTTTTTTTTTTTTTTTTTTTTTTTTTGGAGAGGGGTGGGAAAAAAATGAGAAAGCACTCCTGATAGGGCATGGTCATGTCACAATCCCTTTTCCTGTATTTCTTTCTCTTTTCAGGATTTTGGGCTTACATGTACACATACCTGGAATGTTTTTAAGCCACTGGGTCCAGGGTTCCATGCGTTGGCAATGTGGGATCCAGATGTTTCAATCACAATACCACCAGCTATCCCTGAAGGTTCATTTTGTCATTCATTTTATCTTGAGTCTCCTCAAGAATTTTTTCCTTTTTATAGTGAGTGAATGTAGAATTTTTTCCACATGGCTTTACCGCAGTTCTGTATCCATTAAGATAAGCTTATAAAAAAAATGTCTCCTATTGTTACAGTTAACTGATGTTTTATAGCAAACCATGACAACAATTATTGGATTGAAATAACAGCATTTAAGCGGGAGGAGAGGCAATGGCAGAGGATGAGAAGTAGGGAATCAATGGGGAAAAAATGTATAAGACACAGGAAATGGCAAATTATTTGTTGACATTAACATATATGATAATATCCTTGATTAAGCCACTATACAGTGTATTCTGGGTGGAACATAGAATTTTGCATGCTGCGATGATATACAGTGAATGGGTGTAAAATAAAAAAAAATAATAACAACTACCATTTTATTATCTTCCACAAATCTGTGAGTGTGCAGGCTCAGGAGGGTAGTTCTTCTGTTCCTGTTTAGGTGCTCTCATGCAAGCACAGTGAGATGATATCTGGGGCTGAAGAACACTCAGTGTAGACACTGAAGTGTCCCAGACAGCTCATTACATGTCTGATGCCATGAGGTAGAAAGGCTGGGTGTGAAGTCTCAGTGTAGTTGGTATGATGGGATAGCCACACATGCTTCTCTTTATTTATGTATCCTCAGGGCCTCTGTCTCTCTCTCTCTGTCTCTGTGATCTGTACAAGATCTCTGTAACAGAATAATTGAGTCTCTTTCATGGTGGCTGAGGAATCTCAAAGTGCAAAAGTAGGAGTTTCCAGGACTTCTAAAGACATGGCTCTGGTATTTGCACACTGTCTCTTCCACCATGTGCGGTTGGTTAAAGTAAGTCACAGACCAGCCCAGGTTCAGCGAGGTAGGGGGCCATATAAGGACATGATGCCAGGAGGTCATCTTTAGACAATAACTACCCCAGTTATGTTTTCTAGTGTGAACAGCTACCACTATCCATTAGTGTGACTAATTATATTTTCCGTTAGATTTTCTAATGTCTACTAGCCTTACATATTGGGGACAAATCCTACTTGCTCATAATAAATTATCTTTAAATACATTTTGTATTACCAGCTTACCTTGGCTCATTTTAATTTTTTTTCTGCATAGTACATTTTAAGAAAAATTACAGGTCAACTTTGCCTTTAAAAGGGTCCAATTGGACCAGCAGATGGTGTAATGGCTACATCGCTGGACTCCCATGTAGTCAACTGTGGTTTGAACCCCAGACTCAGTGGCTTAAACTCATGCTGGGCGCATGTGCGTGCATGCACAAAATTCCAAGAGGAGAATGAAGGAGAAGGGATTGCAGCATGGCCATCCCCCCTGGGGGGGGGGGTGATTTCTCACGATCTGTCTCTCTTTCTCTCTGTGTCTTTCTGGGAAGCGCACGTGCCCTATAGCAAAAACCTCTCCTAAAAAAAGGGTTTAGTAATGTTCTTACCTAAAAGTAGTTGAAACTCCAAGTTCCCTTCTCTCCTTATGTATACTCTGAAACTAAACGTCTTTGATCTATCTTTGGAGGGGATAGGATGCTGAACCAGTCTCATTGCTCTCAGCCTGGCAGGCAATGGAACTTCAGAAGTCATGATTTCATTTGGTGACTCATTGACACATTGGCACATCCTGTTCCCTGATGATGGTGCCACCTTTTACATAAAAGCACTTAGAACATTCTGCATTTCCAATGAGATGAGTCTCCCTAGCTGCCCCCTCTTCTATACAACCTCACAATGACTGCTTTGGAAGAATTATGACAGCAACTTCCTGCAGTCCCACAGTGCCCAACAAATGGAGGGTGATTCAGTGCCTCTGAGAACCAAGTATATGTTCTCTTCCATTATTACATTGGTCACTCTTTCCTATTTCTCCTCCGTATTTGCTGAGTAATCTTGCATTAAGTTTATGAAAAGATTGGGAGACATCACTATGAGGTGATTAGAACAGCATTAGTTACTACTATAATAGATTATATTTTTAATAGTACAATTTAACATGTACCAAACACTACCATAAGCTTTTTCTACAGGGTGTCTTCAAACAGTTCATGGAAAATGAAATATTATGAAAAACTATACATGGGTTTCAAATATTTTTGCACCAGAATAAACCCATACTTTATTTTTCCATGGAACATTTTGATGTACCTTGTATCATGCTAGAGAAAACAAAGCCAAAAATTTAACAGCATTCTTCTTGTTGAGAGATGAGTCTCTGACCCCTCTCTTTGAATGAAGGTGAGCAATCTAACTGCTTTG
Organism: Tupaia tana; assembly: GCA_026018925.1. Lineage (NCBI taxonomy): Eukaryota > Metazoa > Chordata > Mammalia > Scandentia > Tupaiidae > Tupaia > Tupaia tana. The sequence continues at coordinate 27,050,139 of JAKSZU010000022.1, forward strand.
AGCAGGAGGATATGGAGAAGTTATGTTGTGACTATTTCTAAGTCAGGACTTAATAGACTAGCGGCTCCTACTTTCTGTCTCAGGGAACATTCATTCAGGGAGAAACCAGCTGCCATGGGCTATAAAGATATACACTGATTAAATAAATAAAAGAATTGCAGCAACACTGAGCCCACTATGCTGGAAGGAAGCCCAAGTTAGGCACACTGGAATAGAGATATCTGACCAGCCCCAACCCAGCTATTTTAGCTGTTGCAGCCCAGGCATCATATATGCTAGTGAAGAAATCATCAGATGATCCAGCCTCAACTACCTCTGAATGCACACATGTAAAGGACTCCGAGAGGTAGTTGAGACTCTTAACTTCCAGAACAGTTGCAGATAAGTTGTTGTTTTAAGTTGCTGTTGGGGTGACTCTCATACTTCAACAGAATGTAAGAACATGTATTTTCTTTCTTCCTTTTCATGAAATCTCAGTGAGAGACTCCCATTATGATTACTTAGATATGCAGAGACTATATGATTTTCTCAAATTCATTCTGCCAAGTTATTTAGGGTGATTCCAAGAACTGAAAATGGTGCAGTTATTTTGTTCCTTTCTTCAACAGATAAAAAAAGTAGTACTGATTCGTGTTTATAGGACACTGTCAGACTAATGAGGTAAAAGTGACAAAAATGAGTATTTGGTGAGTTTATTGGATTGATCTAACAAAAGTGAACTGTGTTCCTAATCTGAGACAGACCAGTAAGGGAGGCTCCTGTGGCAACCTATAAGCGGTGAGAGAGAGCTCATCGCATCCTAGTTGGTGCCCTAAATTCCATGTTCCTTCCCTTATAAACCAAAATGTTCACACCAGTCAGTAGGATTTTGGTATTTAAGGTACACATCAACAACTGAATCTTTCTTTAGACCAATTATTTTTTGGGATGCCTTTAAGTGATTAGCATTTCCTGATGGATCTAGAGTTAGTGTCTCAGAATTCACAAGAAAGAAGCTCTAAGAGGCCCAGGAAGAAATAACTTCAGTTTTAGTGATAGCCAACAAGTGATCCTTGATTGGGGCACACGTAAAACTCACCTGGAAAGCTTTGAAAACTCTCAATCCCTGTGCTGCACCCCGACAAATTACATTGGCATCTCTGGACCTGGAGCTCAGTAATCAGGACTTTGTTTCAGGATCCCTAGGTGATTCCAGTGTGCAGCTGACTTTGAGAGGCACTGCCCTGCAGACTGGATCTGGAAGGACTAGAGATGGGGTCTTACAAATGCTGGCTGCACTGAAGTTCTATTTTGCTGTGCTTCTTGCAGCTTCTTGTTTGTTAATTTCTGAACATTTATTATGAATCTCCTAAGCAATGCTAATCACTAAGGATGGCCCCCAACATACTCTGTCTAAAGGAAGGTTCAGAATGCTGTGTTAACCTTAAGCATCCCATTCCCACTGACTGGTGGGAACTTTTTGGTCTGTAAGGAAAGGTACAGAGCCCTTTTGACAGGAGACCAACTAGGAATGGTATATGAGCTGAACTCAGAATTTTCCACATTAATTTCTTTCTTGGTCATTGCACATTAAAATAGGAAAGTAACTTTAACAGTCCTCCTGGGAAAAGGAGCTGGTTTTGACATTTTGAAAGTCACATCTTTCCCCACAAGGGAAGCATGTAGGAAGGGGAACCCGGTTCATTCCCTAAACCCATCTCTTGGATAACACAAGGAAGGTACTAATGGAATTGGTAAGCTCTTTCCAAACCAGGTTGATTGGGAAAAAGTAAAGCAGCAAAATTCTCTTTTTGAAGAAAAACTGTAATCCCATTTTCTAAAACTGATCAAAGCAGAGTAGCTCTGTTTGAAGTAGAGTTTGCAGCCTCGAGGCCAGCTCAGTCCAGGCCGCCTCACACAATCCTTATCCCCAGGTGGCCCTGGAGGACTAAAGCCTAGGGCTCTGCCCAAATGTAATTTAAAAAACACTGTTCCAAAAAATCAAAAAAAAAAAAAACCATTGTTGCAGATGATGCTTTACGAATAGCTATTTCAGATCTCTCTCTCCTGGTTAAAAAAACGTTACCACTACAAAATTAAACTAATGACAAATGGATAAAGGCATAATGTGGTTTCTTTGGTATCAGCATTGAACGTGGTAGTGAGATTAACCAGGTCAGAACTTTTAAAAAGACATTTTGGTGTGCACTCCGATCACCTAGGACCTTGATAAAATACAGTTGCTGACTCTGTAAGCTGGGAAGGCCCCAGTTCTGCATTCTAATAAGCAGTGTCGGTGTTCTGGATACCAGGGTTCTAAATCACAATTCATATACCAGAGTGCCCTGCAGAAGGTATTATTGATGATTTGAAGACCCCCTTCTCAGAGTTTCTGAAGCCAGCTCTCTGTGGATACTCTAATCTTTTGGTCTAACTAGTTTCCCCAGGTTTTTCTGATGTTCATTACATCTGAGAACTACTCTCGAGCACATGTTCGCTGACATAGCTTATCCTGCAAGAACCCAGAATAAGAACCTGATGCTCAGTCAATGCCAGAGCCAGAGGAGGTTCGGACATCGTCTAGCCCAACTTTACTCTTATCAACTAGAAAACTGAGGTCCCAGAGGGCAAACAACTCCACTGAGTGCCCATCATCAACTGAGCTGAAAGCAGGCAGACACCAGAACAAAAGTATCTGACTTCTCGATCCTTAGTGTCCCCCAGAACACCATGGGCCTTCCTTTGTCAACGCTTCTTTATGTGTGCTGCTTTCTGTGGCCAGAGACTTTGCCCCCAACTCCCCGTCTTCAATATTCCTAAAGCCTAGCACAGTACTTGGCACAGCAGGAGGGTGCTAAGTCAATATTACTGTCATATATTCCAACTATGCGTGTGCCTAGTCAGTTATTTTCAGGTGTTTTTTTTTTTATTGAAAGAATCTATGAAAGTTATATAAAAATGAAAATTAATGTTCCAAAATAAAATACCAAAATTTTCATAAAAGGTGGAGTAGAGGAGACATTGGGAACATGATCTATGGGGACTAGAAGAGATGGCCCAAGAGTTTAGTTTTGGCTTCAGCGTTTATTGGGTATGCACTTGCAGGACTCGTGTTTAACTATTCTGAGCCTCCATCTCCTCACATGTAAACTGGACACATCAGTAGGTCTTATGTTATGGGATTTTGTGAAGGACTGGTAAATGTACAATGTGTAACACAGTACCTGATACACAGTATGTGCTAAATCCAGCAACAGCCCTGTGGATTACAGAAGCAAGGTAATGATTCCGTCAGTTACACCAGAAGTTACTGCAATAGGAACCCCTCTCCAGCTGCCAATTCATAAGACCTAAAGATGGGTCATCTTCAAAATGATCATGTACAGTGTGTAAAACTTGGGACTAGAGTGAACAAACCTGTGTTTGCTCAGTTTTCCGGGAGAACATTTCTAAGGCATAGGGTGTCACCCTGGGAAGAGGGGGGAGGGTCAACTGATTACTGAGTTACTGAGGTATCTTAACTCCCACGCGGTCAGGATGACAGCAGGGGTGTGCAGGCAGAATTATCCCCTGGGATTCTCTCTGCAGGGTCCAGAAATTGAGAGTGTTCAGATAGGTGATGTGAGGACTACTGAGCAGTGTGTTCCAATGTTTAGCCAAAGAGTGAGGCAAGATATTTTTAGCCTAATTACAAAATCAAGGAATGTGAGTTTGAAATGCATGCCTTGAGTTCACCCAGCAACAAGTCTGTGTGATCATTATTATCAGAAAGTGTATTTTCATCACATGTCCCAGGTTTGGAGAATAGTTCTGACTTTCAGACATTCTACTCTGCTATTGTATGAGTAAAATTCTTTTCAAGCAGATATCTTGATTTGGTGGGGAAGTGGTTGGGACCCTTATAAAGATCCCATTAAAGAGGGGACCAGCAGTTGGAATAATGGCTATGTGGCTGGACTACCATGTAGTCAACCATGGCTTGAGTCTCGGACCCATGACTTTAACTCATGCCAGGTGCGTGTGCGTGCATGCCCAAGATCCCAAGAGGAGAATATGTGGGAGGTTGCGCACCAGCGAGTCTGCCGAGGTTTCTCAGAGAGCAAACAATTGCCATGATTGGCTCCCCTTCAAAAACCTCACCTTCGAAACCTTGTTCTGATTGGCCACTAGAATCCCTCAGATTTGCATATCTGGCACCTCATGATTGGTCCAAAAGCAACCAATCATAACCCACCTTTTACAACCAATCATAACCCACCTTTTACAACCAATCACGGCCCACCAGCATGTATATAACCACGATGCCTGGCCCACAATCGCCAGACGACCCTGAAGACCCTGAAGAGCTGACACCGCATCGTCTCCAGATGACCCGGAAGACCCTGAAGAGTTGTAACACCGCATTGTCTCTGGAAGACCCTGAAGAGTTATGACACCGCATCGTCTCCGTGCTGCTCACAATAGACGACACAACCCTGAAGAATTGTAACACTGCGTCGTCTCTGTGTTGTACCATGCTGCCCACAATAAACAGACGACCCTGAAGACACTGTGTTGTCTCGTCTCCGTGTTGTAACACTGTGCCGCTTGTCCCGGCTCTCACTCCTTCCCTCAGGAAACCTGTTCGACTGTCCCCAGGGCCAGTACAGAGAATGAAGGAGAAGGGATTGCAGTATGGCCATCCTCCTCGGGGGCTGATTTCTCACTTTCTGTCTTTCTGTCTCTCTTTTTCTAGTGAGCGCAAATGCCCTATAGCAAAAACACCTCTCAAAAAAAAAAAAAAAAAAAAAAAAAAAGGTCCCTTTAAAGATATTTGATAGTTGAGGGAAAAGTACTACATATTACAATAGTTATGACTACTGCTTTACCTCGATGAGTCAGGTGTTTTTTCAGTTACAAGTGACAGAAACTGAAACTACCTTAGACAAAAATGTAATTTACCAGCCATGTCACTGAGAAGTCCAAAGGATTCATGGCTGACTGGCTATGGATTCCAGTGACTGGGCTAAACTTCTCCTCATCTCCTTACTCTCTTTCTTCCTTGTTGGTTTTATCCTCAAGCACCCTTTGGGTGTGCCCAGCAACTTTGGGTTCATATCCCACCAACTTAGCATCCGTATATGAAAAGAGAACAATTTTTCTAAATTATTTCAGCAAAAGCTCTGGTAATTTTCTCTGCTAGACCCAGGTAATTTCTCCCCTCCCACATCTACCAGTTAAAGGGTTGGGGTCAGCCATATGGGGCCACATGGACTAGAAGACTCCCCAGAGAACACTGATTTGGGTATTTATATCAATATCATTTGTCTACTGCAATCAAACATAGTTTAATTAACTTTCATTGAGAAACCACCAATCTCTTGCGTGGATAATAGATGAAAGTATGGGCCGTAGGCAGGAAATACAGTAAGTGTTCTTACATCCCTTTCCTCTGAGTTAGGATCTGCTTACCACTATTTCTTAATGCCTGGTTTTCTAGGATACAATTTCTCCATACACCACTGTCTTCTACCTATAAGAGATCTATCTCTTTCCTCAAGTGGTATCCATTTGCTACCCTGTAATATCTGCATATGACTTTCACAAAGATTTTTTTTTATTGTTAAATACTTTAATCATAATGACTTTGGTTTAGGAAAAACTAGATCTCTTTACAGATGACCCATGTGTCATTTAGCTGACTAAATTTAATTAACCACCTTTTTAAAAAATTTATTAGCATCATAATCTTGTTTATATTACATTGAGTCACATATAACTTTACAGTGTATTACATTTCTTTTTCCAGAAGGAATACCATGCATATCAGTCAATACAGAGACATTGAAATCCCCATTTCCTCATCCAATATCTTTTCATTGTTTTTTCTGATCATTATTAATATTATTCCAATCATTTTTTAAACAATCACTATTTCTCATTTTGCTTGTAAAAAGACTTTACCCAACATGAAATACTTGTCAGACCAATACAGTTTAGAATACTATACACATCATCATCAACAGGTAAAAACCATATCTGTGTCCTACTAATGTCATGCCTCTCTCTGTGTCCTCTTGCTATCTTCTCTATACTCTTCTCTTCTCCCCTCCCCCATTCCACACTGTCTTATCCTCATTAACTATTTTCACTGCTGTTATGTCCTTCAGTATTTCGCTCTCTACCATAGAGTGCAGATAGTCGGTATATAGTAAGTGGATACATACAATATCTTTCTTTCATATCCTGACTTGCTTCACTCAGCAGTAGATCCTCCATATCTGACCACTTTCTATCAAATGCCAGGGTCTTGTTGTTTTTTATGGTTGAGTAGTATTCCATAGAGTATATATGCCACATTTTTCAATCCATTCATCTGTTTGTGGACATTTAGGTTGGTTCCATATCTTGGTGATCGTGAATAATGCTGCAAAAAACATTCATGTGCAAGCACTTTTCCGACTGAGCATTCACCTGTCCTTTGGGTAGATACCCAGAAGTGGGATTGCTGGATCAAATGATAGTTCTATTTGTAGAACTTTGAGGAACCTCCATATTGTTCTCCACAGTGGCTGAACCAGTTTACATTCCCACCAAAAGTGTAGGAGAGTTTCCTTTTCGCCACATCCCTGCCAACACTTACCACTTTTTATATTTTTAATCTTTGCCATTCTGACGGGATAGGTGGTATCTCATTGTGGTTTTTATCTGCCATCTCCCTTATGATGAGGGGTGTTGAGCATTTCTTCATATGTTTTTTGGCTGTTTGTATGTCTTCCTTAGATTTTTTTTTTTTTTTTTTTGGAGAGGTTTTCGCTATAGGGCGTGTGCGTGCGCTCGCCAGACAGAGAGAGACATAGAGACAGAAAGCGAGAAATCACCCCCCAGGGGGGATGGTCACGCCGCAATCCCTTCTCCTCCATTCTCCTCTCAGGATCTTGGGCACGCACGCACACGTGCCCGGCGTGAGTTTTAAGCCACCGGGTCTGGGACATGAACCGCGGTCGACTACGTGGGAGTCCAGCGACATAGCCATTACGCTAACTGCTGGTTCCCATTCCTTAGAGAGATTTTTGTTCAGCTCATTTTCCCATCTTTTAATTGGGTTTTTATTTTTATTTATTTATTTATTTTTGCGTAAAGCGCTTGAGTTCCCTATGTATTCTGGTTATCAGTCCCTTGTCTGAGGCATATCTAACAAAAATATTTTCCCATTCTGAGTGTTGTCAATTCACACTTGTTACTGTGTCCTTTGCTGTGCAGAAAATTCTTAGTCTGATATAGTCCCACTTGTCTATTTCATGGATTATTGCCTGTGCTTTGGGAGTCTTATTTAAGAAGTCTTTGCCTACTCCAATGTCTCCCAGAGTTTCCCCAGCATTTTCCACCAGTAGTTTTATTGTTTGAGGTCTTAGATTCAGATCTTTGATCCATTTTGAGTTGATTTTTGTTAATGGTGAAAAATGGGGGTTCAGTTTAATCTTTCTGCAGGTGGATACCCAGTTTTTCCAGCACAATTTACTAAAGAGGTTTTCTTTTTCCCAATGGATTGACTAATATCCTTTGTCAAAAATCAGTTGGCTGTCAGCTTTGAGGGTTATTTCTGGGGTCTCTTTTCTATTCCATTGGTCCACATGTCTGTTTTTGTGCCAATACCATGCTGTTTGATGATCACAGCTTTATAGGTATATCTTGGGATCAGGGAGTGATATGCCTCCCACTCTCACAAAGATCTTGAAACCCTCCATGGAACTGAATATCACCTGGAGGTTTTCTGGCTGTCACATTGGCTCCATTTTGCCTCCATTAATCCCCATGAAAGTTGGTCACTCAATTCCTGCAGTCTTTTTAAAATTGTGGAAGGAAGGAAGATGCCTACAACTGCAGGCAGCTAGGAAGAGCTGCTTCTGGAACATCCTGGGAACCTCATAGACACAGTTTAGTCACCATATACAACATCTCTAGCAAACTGCAGAAGAGGCCCATGGTTTATCTCAGCTCACCAAGTGCACCAGGAATGATTTTCCAGGATCCAATTTGCCCATTGCATTTAGAGAGCTAATTAGATATAAATTGGCAAATGAGAACTGCTACCCATGTGGGGAGCAATTTGCTTTATTAAAGAAGAAGTGATGTGATGTGTGTTCTATACGTAGGATGTTAAGCTTCATAGTAACACTGAAGAGTGCCAAGATTATCCAGTGCTTAACATACAGCTGAATGTCACAAAGTTCAAGAAGGGCCTCAGAGACAAAACAGGGACAGTTTTACATGTGTTTATTCAGCACAGTGCCTCACAATCTTCCTTAGGGAGCTAACTTTTATGATTGCTTACTAAGTGTCAGGCACCAGAGAGAATGCATTCACTCCATCAGACACTCTGTGGGAAAAGTACTATTATTTATTCCCATCTTACAGTTAAGGAAACTCAGGCACTGTGAAGTTGACTGAGAAAGCTGGACTGTGAGGGAGCTTCAGGTCATTAGGCTGCAGACCTAAGCTTTCACATATTATGTAGGTCTGACATGATGATCAGTTTGACTATTCAGAGATTATATGCGACTGCTTAATATTTTTAACATATGTTAAGTATTGAATACCTTCTTAGTTCTAGATATACAATGGGTATAATTTTCTTTCTTTTGTGGGAAAGAGCAAGAGAGTGAGAGAAAAAGATACCCTTTATAGGATTTCTTCATGCAGCATCCCCTGCCCACAGCCCTCCTCCTTCGTCAAGATCTTGAGCATATGCATGCACAGCGTGTTTCAGGTTGTCTTGAGGTTCACTCTCAGTTGGTCATGTGGCTTCTAGCAGTGCAGAGCTGTGGGCTCCCACCTGCTCTCCTGAGGCTGGGCTGCTCCAAAAATTTTTGAGAAACAGCTCCCAGATATCACCTGAGATGAAAAGCAATTAAGAACTAAAACCTGTGGAGTACTTCTTAAGTGTGACATCTTGTGTTAAGCACTTGACAGGTTTTCATTCTTTTATGTATTTTATTCTCATGTGACCTTCCTGAGTTCCCATTTTACATAAGGAACCCAAGATTCATAAGTTAGATCCAGGTATTTTAGCTCCCTAGACATTGCTTTTGACCTCTGCATCAAGCCACACCAACCAGGTCCTGTTGGTGACTGGCAACAGTGATGTCCTAGAACCCACATAGTTTTCTTAGTATTCCTCAGTCCTCACACAATTGTGTTCTTTCTTTTTGAAAGTTGACTGCCTATCAAACTTTCAATTATAGCTTTTTTTAAAAAAAGTTTTTACTATAGGGCATTTGTGCTCACCAGAGACAGACCAAAAAAAAGAGAGAAAGTAAGAAATCTCTTTCTCTCTCTCTCTCTCTCTCTCTCTCTCTCTCTCTCTCTCTCTCTCTCACACACACATACATACACACACACACACACACACACACACACACACGGGGCATGGATGCACCACAATCCTCTCTCTTCCTTTCCTCTCTCAGGATTTTGGACATGCATGTACATCCACCCAATGTAATTCTCAAGCCTCCAGGTCCATGACTTGAACTGTGAAGTTGGCCATGTGGGATCCAGTACCTTAACCTCCATGCCACCTGCTGGCCCTAGATATTTCATTTTTAAGTTCAGTTGCAAAAGGAAAACATTTTGAGAACTGAGTTTAGTTTTTATTTTGGTTTGTTCATCTGTTTGTTTTTAAGTTTTTGCCATAGGGTGTGTACACTTGCCAGAGAGAGAGAGAGAGAGAGAGAGAGAGATAGAGAAAGAAGGGGAAAGGAAAAGTGAGAAAACATACCCCCAGAGTGATGGCCACACCACAGTCATTTCTCCTCCTTGGGAATTTGGGTGTGCATGCACACATGCCCAGCATGATTTTCAAGTCACTGGGTCTGGGATTCAGACTGCAATTGGCCATGTAAGAGTCTAGCACCTTAACCACTATGCCACCTGCTGGCCCCAGGAGTAAGATTTTTGACACTGAGGAAAGTGGTGGAATGCTGGACCATTAGATCCTTCAACAAATTCCCCAAAGGCTACTGGTGCCAGGCTCTGTGCCAGGCATGGGATGGGTGATCACACACAAGTACTGTCACATGGATGCATGTTGCTTGACAAAAGATATATAAATACGTGCAGGGTAACATGTTGTTTTTGTTTTGTTTTAGTACTCACCAAAAATAGAAAGGGAGAAAGTACTTCCCCCAGTGGAGCATGGTGACACCACAATCCCTTCTCCATTTCTCCATCCTGTCAGGATCTTGGACACACATGCTTTTCAAGCCTCTGAGACTGGGATTCTAACCACCATCAGCCATGTGGGATTTGGCTCCCTTAACCACTAGACAATGAGAGCAGTCCCTGTTGAGTTTTAAAGTAAAAGAAAGGCTAAGGTGCTTTAGAGCTTTTTCTGAACTACTCATGACAGCCAATGAACTGGGTCTTCCAGAGCATGTAATGGGAAGCCATGTTTTCTAGTTAAAGTAATCTGATTTTATAAAATTATATACATAATTAAGAGTAACTTTGGTTTTAAATTTTAGAAAATGTAGCCCAAAGGAGATTTAGACAAATAATAAATTAACTAGGGGGTTGACAGCAGTGATTCACTTGCTCCATGATGACACCAACCCTTTCAGTCTGTCATTTAGCTATTGGCATTTTATTTCATGGGTTTTTACCTCATTATTACAAAATGGCTACTGTTGCTCCAAACAACATCAAAGTAGAAAGTGAGCCAAGAGCTGGTTTTGAAAAATATTTTCTATCAGTAACAAAGGGAAATATTTTTTGCAGAAATCTCCCAGAAGGCGGGACCAGCAGTTGGTGTAATGGCTGTATCACTGAATTCCCATGTAGCTGACCATGGTTCAAATCATGGACCTGATGGCTTGAACTCACACCAGAAATCTCCCAGAAGGCTTCCATTTCTATTTTATTGGCCAGAGTTAAATAACATCATTAACACTTACCTATAAAGAAAGATGGGAAAGAAGCAAGGGTCCAGCTCTTTTCTAGCCTCTTTTGGGCAAGGTGGATAAGAGAAATATGCCTCTGTTATCTAACCAATAGTTTTTGTCACAGCATGAGAGTGTGACATACTGGGAGCATCCTTAACTATATAAGAGTATGGTAGCCCCTCCTTATCAGTGGAGATACATCCCAGGACTCTCAGTGAATGCTGAAACCGTGGCTAGTACAAGACCCTATATATTCATATATGCTATGTTTCTTCCTATATATACATACCAGTGATCAAAGTTTCTGTTAAAAATAGACACAGGAACAGATTAACAACAACCAATAACAAAACAGAGTAATTATAGCAATATATGATAATAAGAGTTATGAGCATGCTCTCTTTTCCCCCTCTCAAAATAGCTTCTTCCCCCTTTTTTTTAATTGCTAGAGGGTACAGATGCTTATGAGAGAGAGAGAGAGAGAGAGAAAAAAAAACCAATCCCTCTTCCCCAATGGAGAGTAGTCACACCTCAATCCCTTCTCTTGCATTTATCCCTCCTGTTAGGATTTGATATGCACACGTGCACTAGTATGTTTTGCAAGCTCTCAGGGCCCGTGGGTTCTGTCTCCCAATACTCAGAACCTACTGCTGTGCCACAGAGTTGGTCCTCAAATATCTTACTGCACCTTGCCTTTTTAATGCAGGAACCTAAAACCAAGGAACACGAAACTGTGACTAACAGGGGACTCCTCAACTGTGACTAACTATTTGTGACCATATAACATCATCATTAATGTTGGAGTTAATTGGGTAGATTTGGGTCACATGTTAGAAGTGGGAAAATTCCTTCCCTGTTGCTTATGACTTTTGAGAGCTCATCCTGGAAAAAATAGTAGACCAAAACGTGGGGGCTGATCTATGCCTACCAGAGTTGTTGTAAGGCAGAAATTTTTTCTTAAACTAGGACTAGACACCAGGTTCCAAAGTTAGCTCCCAGGACTTTCCTTTAGGCTAAATACTGAGCAGTTTTAAGAGCTTTCTGTCGATCATAGTGTACGTGCCATGGACAGCATGGCTGTGTGATTAGTGGTCAGTCCAAAATGAAAATGTAGGATTCCTTGTTTAAAAATTATTAAGAATTTCAAAACAACAGAAACACAATACTAAGCCAGGCACAGGATCTCGTGCTGTTGCACAACTCCTCATTTGCAAAGGTGACCTTGGCAGAGGGCAGCTGGTACATTGCCAAAGCGTAGAGTTGGGGGAGTGATGAGCTCAAGAGCGTGGGTACAGATGTGGAGTCAGTTCCTCAGAAGTACAGTACAGTGGTTAAGGCTCATGCTTTCAAATAGTCTCTCTCTGTATTCCAATTCCATCTCTGTTATTTAAATGTTCAGTGATTTTAGAAACTTGTTTAGCCTTTCAAAGATTCCATTTCTTTTCCCTTAGAGGAGTGGTAGTAATATCTCTGCCATTTATTGAGAGGAGTAAATTAAATGATAGATCCAATTTTCTTACAATGGCCCACTCCTTATAGGTTCTATGCTATGTCTTCAGTGAAGGGTTGCTATGACCTGTGAATTTTGCTGATCCCTAAATGCAGTTTTACCATGTTAGAGGATGTTAGACTCTAGGGGACAAATCTTTACACAGTAAACTCAGAAAGATTTATGAATTAGAATGTCCATTTATTCATGTGTAAAGAACTGGCTGGACTTGGCATAGCATCTAACATCAGTTCTTAATCAGAATCTACTTTCCAAACATTAGGTTGTCAGTCAAGTCGTCATGATGTGTTTCTCTACGCAAAATGCATCATGACTGTCCAGATTACCCAATCATTTGGTAGGTTGCCTTCTGAAAGCACAGTCATTACTTTCCTCAAATGCGTGTGTTACAAGATTTCCAAGACCAAATAAGTGGAAATCCTTCGGATTTAGCTAAGGTTTCCTTTTTGTGGAACTTGTCAGAGACTTTAGAATGTTTATAAGTTCTCTGAATTCCCAGGAGGATTTCCAAATTTATCTGGGCCTGTGTTACAGGATCACAGTGGTGATTCACTTTAGTTAGCCTTTAACATAAACAGGGGAGTGTTTTGTATATGGGTACATGGATGTGTAAACTACTGTTAGCCTACCCCACAGATAAATTTAGATACCATTGATAGCACCCTTAGCAAGACTCTAGCTGCAGGGATAGTTATTCAGACATTTTGAATGTCACTTTTATAATCTGTAACCATAGGTTTTGTTCATTTGCAAAAGAGAAATTAGAAACTCTCGTATTATTAAAATGAGTGGTGTTTAAATATATCATGGACCAGAACTGTTGTGTCCCCAGCCCTCTTCCAGTGTGAACTGGAAGAGGCAGTCACTCAATCTGTTTACTCAAGATCCTGCAACCCCAGTTCCTAGAGGGCTCTGTTACTTGATACACTCCTACAGCTAGCTGATCCAGCCTGCCATAGGCAGAGGGAACATGGTACACTAGCATTTTATGTAAAAACTTAAATAATTGTGGGACTTCCTTGAGCTCACAAGAACAATATGCAGTACTGTTTTTGTGCTATTAAATATGTGTATATGTGATAGAATTTTGGTGTAAGAATTTTGGTGTAAGACTTGCATTATTTTTTTTTTTTTAATCTGGCAGTAGGCTTGAGAGGGTATATCCAAAAGCTGAAAACACTTACAAAAATAACCCAAACATTTTCTACAGCTCAATGTGCATTCCATAGCCTGTGGAATGCTGTCTTTGTGTTACAATCCATGGAAGTGGTATTCTCAGTAACAGTTTTGGGGCAAGTGTGGAGTTAACTCATGAACAGGGAATTACTTACTTTTTTTCAAAGAATTATTTTTTTTTTTATCATTGTTCTTTTAACTTGCTATAGGGCATGTGTGGTCACCAGAGAGAGAGAGAGAGAGAGAATGTGAGGGAAAGTAAGAAAGCAAGCTGCCAGGTCCGGGACTCAACCCGCAGTCGGCCATGTGGAAATCCAGTACCTCAACCAAGAGTTAATTTTTTAGGACATGGTTCCATCAATGTAGAGTAGACTGGGGCTGTTGTCTGATTCTTGACTGTTCAGATTCCTCCCTCCCCCTCCCTGGTCTGTAATGTAATCTTGTTTGATTTTGCATGTTACAGACTACTTTTATGGGAAAGAATAAACTTGAGGTTTGGTAAATCTAATCCATGGTCACTCCTCCTGTGTACTGATAACAGATAATTTGGATGGAAAATGAAGCACTGGAACCAGCAGTTAGCATAATGGCTATGTCACTGGACTCCCATGAAGTCGACCACGGTTTGTGTCCCGGACCCGGTGGCTTAAACTCATGCCGGGCGCGTGTGCGTGTGTGCCCAAGATCCCGAGAGGAGAATGGAGGAGAAGGGATTGCGGCGTGGCCATCACCCCTGGAGGGTGATTTCTCGCTTTCTGTCTCTCTGCCTCTGTCTATCTGGCGAACGCATGCACCCTATAGCAAAAACCTCTCCAAAAAAAAGAAGCACTTAGTCATCAGCTGGATGTTCCTATGTGTTTAAATGCTACCTATTTATAGAGTGACATTTAGATAACGAAGTAAAAATTTTACTTTCAGAGGCATGATGCTGTAAGACCTATCTGAAGATAGAAAGTCCTTTGTGATTAAAAAATCCACTGCTTTTCTGTGGCATCTACAACCAGCACTTAGCTAGTAATCAAATGGAAAACTGCATGGAAGAAATACAGTAGTTGACTTCTACCCAAGTCTTTTTGAAAAGAGGAAGTAAAGCCTTTCTGCTCTTTAACACACAAAAGCACAATGCTTTATAATGGATTCCACAGCAAAAGCAAAATCTACACAAAGCAGCATCTTTTTGCTCTGTCCTACGTACAATGTAAGTGAGATTCCAAGTATGCAAATGGTAGGAGGAAAAATGCATTTTTCACTACCACAGTATTGAATGTTGTAGGGAATATGGGTAGTAATTGCCCACAAATTGGAGGATTAATGTGTACCACTATTTTCTTGTCCTCCTCCAACATTCAGGTTTCAGTCTGATTTTTATCTACTCTTTTTTGGATTATTTTTCTGTAAGAAGTAGGTGGCCTTGTGGATAAATATAAGTCCCCCATATCCAAGCCTGTTGTCCCTTTCCAGATGTCAATAAGGTTTTCTCATGTCCTTTGTGCGCTCAGTTTTGGAAGCAAGTGTGTCTCCTTTCATTTATTCTTCTGGTCCAGAAGTGAGTAGAATCCTTGCCATCGTATAGCAATTTCTGCAAAGTGGACAGTGCAGAATCCTAATTAGGAACCCTGGAGTTTAAACCTCAATACTCAGCCATTTCTCTACCTGTTGATTGGGGGTCAATCCTCATGTTGTCTTTGTGTCCCCCTCAGCCTCTTGCCAGCCCCTGAGCCAGTGTTCTTCCATCCTAAGTAGACACTCAGTGTTTATTGGCTATAGCCATACTGTTGGTGGGCTATTTAGGGAACTGCTGAAAGGGCAGAAAGAATAGCTTTGCTGGAACCATACAAGAGGGAGGAGGTCACCTCTACAGGCCGGAATGAAGCAGAGTGGAAAGATAAGGGATATTTGAAAAATAGGGAGCACGGGACTAGCAGTTAGCATAATGGCTATGTCGGTGGACTCCCACATAGTCGACTGCAGTTCAAGTCCTGGACCTGGCAGCTTAAACTCACACTGGGCGCGTGTGCGTACGTGCCCAAGATCCCAAGAGGAAAACGGAGGAGAAGGGATTGCGGCATGGTCATCCCCCCTGGGGGGTTTCTTGCTTTCTATCTCTCTGTCTCTCTCTGTCTTTCTGGCGAACGCACATGCCCTATAGCAAAAACCTCTCAAAAAAGATAAGTAAATAAGAAAAAGAAAAGAAAAATAGGGAACAGAAGGCACTGGGGAAAAGTCAGTTCAAAGGGGGATCAATCTTGTGTTCTGTTTTAGGAGTCTAGTTTATCAGACTGTGTATAAACCTCAAGGCATCAAAGATGATGTCATCTCAAAAGTTGTAGACTATACTGTCTACTGTGATAATCAGTAGCTAAATGTGGCTACTTGAATATAAACAGATTAAAATTAAATAAAATTTAAAATTTGGTTTTTGAGTCACACTAGCTAGCCACATCTTAAGTACTCAGTAGCCTCAGATGATGCGTGACTGCTGTGTAGCACAAATAGAGAACATTCCCATCATTTCTAAAAGCTCTTTTGGGTGGGGCTGACTTTAGAGCTCATCTGTTGAGTGCTATGCATAGGGAGTCAGGTCCCATATGACTAACCATGGTTCAAATCCCAGTGTCAGCAACTTGAAGAACACGTCAGGTGCTGTGCGTGTATGCATAAAATCCTGGTGGGATGGAGAAGTGGAGGAAAACAGCTTGCAGAGTGACTACTCCCTATTGGGGGGATGCCTTCTTTCTCTCTAGTGAGTCCATGTGTGTGCTTGTTCTCTCTCTCTCTCTCCTTGGTGAGTGCACATGCTCTCTGGCAGTTAAGAAAACAAACAAGCCAAAAGCTCTTTTTGGGGATGGCCTCAGTAGTAGCTAGGCTCTGTGCAGATGAAGCTGGATCCTACATGGCCAGCCAGGGTTTGAATCTTGCCAGGGTGAATGTAAGCATGCCGGGTTGCTGACAGGATGGAGAATGGAGAATTGCAGTAGAAAAGATTGTGTCATGACCAGGACCTGTAATAGGGTTCTTTCTTTCTCTTTCTCTTTCTCTTTCTCTTTCTCTTTCTCTTTCTCTTTCTCTTTCTCTTTCTCTTCTCTCTCTCGCTCTCGCTCTCTCTCTCGCTCTCTCGCTCTCTCTCTCTCTCTCTCTCTCTCTCTCTCTCTCTTTTCTTCTCCTCTCTCTCCACCTTCCCATTATGTGTATGACCTCTGGCAATTAAATTAAAAAGTGAAAAAAAGGAAGCTCTGTTGGACAGTACTGCTCTCAGGGATGATACCACCTTCTTTAATCTCACTCCTTGTTGTTCATTCCACAAAGTGTAACAGAACACCTCCTTTGTTTTCAGCCTTCACTGAGAAGAGGCTGACCTGTTGAAGACCAGGGATTTTAGAGTAGCCTGGTCCAACTGCTCACTCACTTTGTGACCTTTGGCAGGTCTTTTAATCTCCATGCATGTTTTTTAGTTCAGTCCACAGTAAAATGAGACTAATAAAATTATGTATCATGTAGGGATGTTGTGAGGATTAAAGAAGTGTGTGTTTGTATATGTATATATGTGCTTGATGATGTGTGTACAGGTGCTCCTCAGCTTATAATGGAGTTAGTTATGTCCCAATTAGCCCATTATAAGTTGAAAATAACATAAGTTAAAAATGTGTTTAATCGACCAACTGATGGTATGGTGGTTGAGGCAGCTAGGTCCCACATGGCTGCCTTGACCATTTCAGTCCTGGAACCAGTGGCTTGAAAAACACACTGTGTGTGTGTGTGTGTGTGTGTGTGTGTGTACTCAAAATTCCAAGAGGAGAATGAAGAAGAAGGGATTGCAGAGTACCCTTCCCCCCTAGGGGGGTGATTTCTCACTTTTCCTCCCTTTCTCTCTCTTTCTCCCTTCCTCCCTCTCTCTAGCAAGTACACATGCCCTATAGCAAAAACTAAAAACAAACAAACAAAAAAAAAATAAAATCAAAATAAAAAATAAATAAATAAACAAAACACAAATAAAAATTAATCTACCTAACCTATTGAATATCATATTGTAGTTTAACCCAGCCTATGTTAAATGTACTCAGAACATTTCTGTTAATCTATAGTGGACAAAACAATCTAACATAAAGCCTGTGTATAATAAAGTGTTGAATATACTATATCAAAAGTTAAAAGCAGAATGGTCACTCAACATTAATGTACACAGATGGAAACACCATTGTGAAGTCAACATGTCTTAAGCTGAACCATTGTAAGTCAGGGACTGATTGTGTGTGTGTGTGTGTGTGTGTGTGTGTGTGTGTGTGTGTATAGAGAGAATATATGTATGAGTATGCATGTGTACATTTAAGCATATGCATATGTATGTGTGTGTCTATATACACTTATATAGTGATCTATTTCAGAACAGTTTCTGGCATGTATTCAGTGCTTGATAAATAAGAATTTGTATTGGGACCAGCAAATGGCATAGTGGTTACATCACTGGATGGCCACATAGTCTACTGCAGTTCAAATTCTGGACCTGGCAGCTTAAAACTCAGGCTGGGTGCATGTAAAAGCATGCCCAAGATCCCAAGAGGAGAATGGAGGAGAAGGGATTGCAGCATGGCTGTCCCCCCTGGAGGGAGTGATTTCTGGCGTTCTGTCTCTCTGGCGAGCACATGTGCCCTATAGCAAAACTCTCTTAAAAAAAAAAAATTGTTATTATTGCTTTTAGGTAGGCATTACAGATGATAAACAAAATGTCTATGGTCTTGGAGTTACCAACTAGTAGGAGCAGCAAACAATGACTCATTAAATCAATGAATAATTACAGACTAGGTCAAGACCAGGAAAGAAAATGAATGGACTAAAACAACAGAGAATAACATAGGACAGATTACCTAGAAAGTTTTGTAGAGGTGATGTTTATGCTAAATAAAAAAAAGATAAATACTAGCCATACAAAGGGAGGAGGAGAGAGAAAACCAGGCAGAGGAAAGTGCACTGTAAAAGAGGACAAACTGACTACAATGCATAGAGTAAAGGAGAGACTTCAGATAAGCTTTGAAGAAATAGAAATAGCAGCTAGTTGATACAGAGCTGAAGCCAGTGGAAAAGATTGTATTGGAGAGATGTAAAGAGTCTTTAGAAAGTTCATGCAAAATTTGTATTATGAAAAAACGCTGCATGGATTTCAATTTTCTTTACAGCATACTTTAATTTTTTTAAAAACTCTCCTTGTATATTTTTACATGGAACAAATTGGAGGAGGAACAGGAATGAAAGCAGAATCCATTAGAAAGGTTGAGTAGACCAGGTCAGGGGGAACGATTCAGACTCAGAATCTGTGGCATTGGAGAGAAATGAACAGTGTCTTGATATATTTGGGAGATAACCAATGAGGCTTGTTGATGGGTTACATGTGGTTAATAAAAGAGAGGTATTTGGGTTGATGCTCACGTTCTGACTTGATTAACAGGGTCAGTGGTGGTTTCATTTGCTGAGATAAAAAAGACTTGCAGAGAACATTTTTGAAGAAGAAAAACCAAAACTACTTGATGACAGGTAGTCTGCTAGTTATGTAAATCTGGTGTCCAGATGAAAGACTGGGCAGCACATAGGCACATGGACATCATTAGTTTATAGATGATATTTTAGAGGTAGGGAGGAAAGAGACCATCTTCTGAAAATATGAAGGGACGAACACAGCAGCCCTTCTCTCCAATAAGGCAACAATTTAACTGAAGAAAATTATATATTCAAAAATCTTTGGAAGTCTCCGGTAGTTGTCTTAAGGTCATACACCAAATGGAGAAATAGTCATTCATATGCATTTACTAAATCCAGTAGCAGTGATAGTCCATGACATTTGAGTCATAACACCCTCCTCTCAGATCTCTTTCATGGAATTACTCTAGCAGGGGTGACTAGCTAGCATCTGTTACCCCTCCCCACAATCTGTAGGCTGCAGAAACTCTGTTCAGAGAAGACTGGAGCCCCCTTTCTCCACCTAGCTCCCACTTGGAGGACAGAAGTTATACACCATATGTGGGAATCCAAGGATTTTGAATTGTAATCAAAACTGACCAACTTACTGGTAGGACATGAGCCCATGTTAGTAGGGCCAAACTAAGAAGATCAATAGCCACCTTAATCCCAAGTGTCAACTCATCAAGCAGCATGGTCACTCTATGACAAGAAGACCTCTGTCCCAGTCTGAATTCTTGGGCAGTGTCACAGAGTTTTAGATCAGGAAGAAGGACAGCTTGCTGCAGTACATCTCTGCCTGAGTGGGTTAACTTTATCTGGAACCAGAGCAAGGAGAATTCCTTGCCTAAGATGTCAAAACCATTTGAGATCTTGGTAAAAAGTAATGAAGAGGGTGATTGTATCTTCCAGGCACAAGTAAAGCCTCAGAGCAACCAGAAGTTTAATGGAGTGAATGACAGAGTGGCAAAACAGCTCTGCTGGGAGCACAGTCAACCTTGGAGTTGGAAAGCACACAAGTGATAGGCTGTACCCAGCCAGGAGCATCTGAGCAGAACAGACTACAAATTTAGAAACATTTCCCATGCTGCACACAGATCTATCACAAAGGGTGAAAGGTGATACTGGGACTAGGGGATTGAGGTCAACCTTTTAGCCCTGGTTGAGCAATAATCTACTTCAACACAGGAGCAACTCCTAAGAAGCTAGGCATAAAAATAAAATCAGACTTATCCCTGAAAGTCTGGAAAGCTGTCCAAGTCCATACCTTTCAAGGGTGAATGGGGATGGGAAAATCAAAGTTATAATCCCTGGACAAACAGGTGGCAAAAATGTGAAGTGTTTTTATCTATGAGAGCAGCTTCCAAGCTCCTCAAACCCAGCAGTAAAGGGTAAAAAATTAATATCTAGGAGGTAAACTTTGATCAATAAGTGGCTAATGCCAATTCATGAGTGATTCCCGAAAAGCCAGATGGAAAAAAAAATAAGAAAAGAAAAACAAACAACAACAACAAAAAAAAAACCCAGAAGGACATGAGAAGCTACACACTAGAGGGAAATGGACTTCTAAGATACGTTCAGCTAAATCACTATACCAATATATCACTGACATGGCAAACAACAGTGAGAATATCAGCCCTTTGAGAGAGGAAGGGTGGAGGTAGACTCAGTACCACAGTTGCTACAATATATTATGTAAAGTGTCCAGTTTTCAACAGAAAATCTACAAAACACTCAAAGAGAAAAGTGTAACCCATGTGAAAGGAAGAAATGTAAACACTGGTAACTGTTTTGAAGGGATCCAGATGTTGGACTTAGCAGACAAAGACTTCAAAGTAGCCATGTTAAGTATGTTCAAAGAACAAAAAGAAAGCATGCTTAGGAAATTAAAGAAAGTTAAAAGGACAGTGTTTCATCCAATACAGAATATCAGTTAAGAGAAATTATTTTTAAAAAAATTAAATAGAAGTTCCAGAGAGAAAAATATAATAACCAAAATAAAAATTTCATTAAGTGGATTCACAAGTAAATTTTTTCGTGGCACAAGAAGCCTGTAAATTTGAAAATAATTCAGTAGCGTATATAATATGAAAAATAGAAAAATTAAAAATGAACAGAGACTGGGACCAGCAGATGGCATAATGGTTACATCACTGGCTCCCACATAGTTGACCACAGTTTGAGTCCTGGACCTGTGGCTTAAACTTATGCCAGGTGCATGTGCATACATGCCCAAGATCCCAAGAGGAGAATGGAGGGGAAGGGATTGCAGTGTGGCCATCCCCACCTGGGGCTTAATTTCTTGCTTTCTGTTTCCCTTTATCTCCAGTGAGCATGTGCACCCTGTAGCATAAATCTCTCTTTAAAAAAAAAAAAAAAAAGAAAAGAAAAGAAAAGAAAAGGAAAAGAAAAGAAAAGAAAGGGACCAGCAGTTAGCATAATGGCTATGTCGTTGGACTCCCACGTAGTCAACCACAGTTCGAGTCTTGGACCTGGTGGCTTAAAACTCACGCCGGGCGCGTGTACGTGCGTGCCCAAGATCCCGAGAGGAGAATGGAGGAGAAGGGATTGTGGCATGGCCATCCCCCCTGGGGGGTGATTTCCTGCTTTCTGTCTCTCTGTCTCTGTCTGGCAAGCGCACGCGCCCTATAGCAAAAACCTCTGAAAGAAAGAAAAAAGAAAGAAAGAAAGAAAGAAAGAAAGAAAGAAAGAAAGAAAGAAAGAAAAAGAAATGAATCGAGACCATCAGAGAAATGCGGAATACCATTAAACACATCAACACACTTGTATTGAAATCGCCAGAAGAAAGGAGAGAGATAAGGCAGAAAGAAGCATTCATAGAAGTAATAGTTGAAAACTTACAGATTTCAATTTTAAAAAGTGTATATGTATGAAGCTCATAAACAAACTCAATGTAGAATAAATGCAAGTAGATCATACTCAGATACTTGTAAAATATTTGAAAGTCAAAGATAAAAAGTCTTTTTTTTTTTTAAGAGAGATTTTTGCTATAGGGTGTGTGCCTCACTAGAGAGACAGAGACAGAAGGCAAGAAATCACTCCCCGCCCCCCGGCCCCCAGGAGTATTGACCATGCCACAATACCTTCTCTTCCATTCTCCTCTTGGGATTTGGGGCATGCACGCACATGCATCTGGTATAAGTTTTAAGCCACTGGGTCTGGGACTCAAACTGCGGCCAACTATGTGGGAGTCCAGCAGCATAACCATTATGCCATCTGCTGGTCTCAATAGAAATCTTAAAGGCAGTTTTAAAAAAAAAATTATTTGTTATAAACAAAGAAACCCCAATAAGATAGATGACTGACTTTTGATCAGAAACAATGGAGACCAGAGGCAATGGAATGAAAAATTTAACATGCTAAAAGAAAGAAATAACCAAGAATAAGAAAAATTACATTTTAAAAAGCAAAATAAATACTTTATCAGATAAACAAAATCTGAATTTGTTGCTACTTACCTGCCTTACAAAAACTGCAAAGAGAAGTTTTTTTTTATTTTTTATTTTTTTTCAAATTGTCTGAGGGCATGTGTACTTGACAGAGAGGGAGGGAGGGAGAGAGAAAGGGGGAGGGAGGGAGAGAAGTGGCGAAAAAGAGGGAGGGAGGGAGGAAGGAAGAAAGCACACTCCCAACAGGCTATGGTCATGCCACATTCCCTTCTCCATTTTTCCATCTTATTGAGAATTTGAGGCACATATGCATATGTATCTGGTGTTTTCCAATGCTGACAGAACCAGGATTGGAACTGTGATTGGCCATGTGGAATTCAACTTCCCAACCACTAGGGTGGAGAACTAGTTGGAGTCAGTTCACTAAGCATTTTTTTTAAGTTTATTTACTTCTTCAATGAGCAATAGAGGGAGGGATGGAGAGAGAGAGACAGAGATAGATAACACCATCAACACCATCTATCCCCACCACACACACTTTCAACCAGCCCTGGATCATTAGTGTGTGTGTCTAGGGTATTCAGGCAGGTCTCTGGATATGAATGTGGAACTTTTCCAAGTGAATCGGCCTTGCAGAACATCACATTTTAGCACTGTGCCACCATCCTGTCCCCCATCTATCACTGTTGTGAAAACTTCCAAGCTTAGACCTGTGGGAGTGCAGGTCAACTAGGAACCTGGTAGAAAGCTTTGAAGATTTCAAACCACTGGGATGGATTTGGGTTGACCACACATTAGCTATAACATCATGGATGACTGATTAACTTCCTTACATCTTAGTTTCCTTATCTGTGAAATGGGGAAAACCACACTTTTCAGAAGGTATAATTAATAAAGAATAAGGAGCATAGTTTCTTAGAATTTTGCATACATTTCAGGAGCCCTTAAGATTGGTTCAAAGGACCAGCAGATGGCATAATGGTTATGTCACTGGACTCTCACATAGGTGACTGTGGTTCAAGTCCCAGACCTGGTGGCTTGAGACTCACACCAGGTGTGTATCCTTGTGTGCCAAAAATACCAAGAGGAGAATGGAAGAGGAGGGGTTGCGGTGTAGCCATGCCCCCCAAGGGATGATTTCTCTCTTTCTGTCTCTCTGTTTCTCTGGTGAGTGCATGTACCCTATAGCAAAAAAATCTCTTCCAAAAAAAGATTGGTTCAGAAGCCAAGATAACTCTCTGGAGTCCCTGATGGGGAACAATAAGGCACCATTAAACTTTAAAGAGGTAACAGCATATCTGCAGTGAGAATTTATCCTCACAGATAGAAACAATTTTGGGGAGACCAGTAAAAATACTGTGCTGTGTTTCAGATGCCAAAGAATAGCCACCACAGAATTCCCAACATTTCAGGCAGTTATTCTAACCATAATATAGGATTAATTAACACCTATTTTATAACTAATGCATACTCACAGTCTTGCTATGAAGATGTCCATGTTGCTATGTCCAGAAAATTAAAGTGGTGTTGGCATTTTAAGCAAGTCATAACCTAAATGGCTAAAGGCATTTAATAAGTGTCTTTGTGTATGTTTTTATTTGAGTAAATGACCTATAGTCAGATTCTCTCATTCTTAGAAAGTCAATATGAATTCAGTAGCAATAACCCTAGTTTATATCCTTCATAACTGTCTCCATGTTTTCCCCTTGGTGTTCAGTATAAGAAGAATCTGACCCAGTTCTACTCCATATTCTACCCCAGAAGAATCAAGTCAGTTTGTTACAAAGAGGGAAAACACAGAGAAATAAATCTATTATATACAATAATTGTTTTTAGAATAATAAATATCAACAAAAATTGAACCACCTCTCTTCACAATATTAGCAATGATACAAGAAAAGATTCATTCGACAAGCCTCAGAACCCCCGTTGAGGATACACCATTTGTATCTGCAAGATACAAATGCAGGATGGTTGAAACTTAGGCCAACTTTTAGCTTAAGAAGTTTTTATTGGTTACTTCCTATTACCAGGTACCATGAGGGATTGAGCTAAACATTTCATAAATTAAAACAACACTTTATGCCATTGTATTAGACTCCAGTTAACCTGGAGATCTCATTGTCTTTTTCTATTCTAAGCAATTGGAAGCAGTTACTGTGTTCAGAAACATTTATTCTCAATGTAAGACAGATTGGGTAGTATGAAAGGACATTTTCTTACTATTATTATTGCCAATGGAAGAAAGATAAGTATAGAGTTAAAAAAATCTGTTTTCATGCTGAAGAAGCGGGAAATAGTAAGGTGTGAACAAGTCTAGAGTGGTGGGTGCTGAATAAAGTGATCTTGACTTATTATTTAATGGTACTTTCTGTAGGACTATATAAGTGAAGTAAGTTGGAGATCTTAATGCACTTTCTTGGGAAAAATTGCCTCCTCTCAGTTTAGGATAGCCAATGGGAAGTAGAGAGCATCATTAACACTTCAGAAGAAGTTGAAAGAGAGAAGGAAGAACAAAAAGGAAAGGTTCATCATAGACAATTTTATTGCCATTATGCATAACATTGCTATTTTAGGTGGATTTTTTAATTTCTGTGGTTTTTTTATTTCTCTTAATTAAATATGGCAAGTACAATCTAGAAAGAAAAAAATTACATTTGTAAGCAAATTTTCTCATCCAATAATATCAGTAAATAATATTACTGTATGTTTTTTTCTTATAAGTTGACATCTGCAGTTTATTATTATTAGGTTAAAATATGATATAAGTTCTTTTTCTGGATGATATGAATCAGCTTAGCACAATGTATTTCTTTTTGGTATAAATCATGAGAAACAGTTGAGTTTATGAAAATAATTATAAAACACAATTTATGTTGATTAAATTTGAATCTTCAGTTTTTCTTATGACATTGTAAGTCCTTTATTTTAAAAAAATTTCTGCTCCTTAATACATTAAGCCAAAAATCATTAGTATGAATCCTGCCTTATGAAATGCCAGGACTAGCTTCCCATACTGGAGTCTTATACTGACAATAGCTTCTGGAGAATAATAACATCTTCAACTGCTCATGTTAACTGACCAGTTAACAAGTCCCCAAATCAGAGTGATTACTGAATGAGTCCACTTCACAAAAATATTATTGCATATTGTTTGGAAGATTAGCTGTAAGAGCTTAAGTGTATCATTTTCTCAAATGCTTGTTCCCTATAATCTTCTATTTATTCTTTCCAATAACCTTATGACACAGGCCTCTGTGAACATGCCCATTTAAAAAAGGAAGCAGAATAAGGGGGGTGGGGGGCTAGGTACATAAAGGGCTATGTTAGAGGCTGCATGTTGCCAATGTCATGTTCTGATCAGAGCAAGTGCTTTTCAGTGATTTGTCTCTTTCAGTGGTCAATTACAACCCAGCATGGATGATCAGATCAATAATGCTCCTTAAATTGCTGAAATCTGAGGCCAGGTTGGCAGGAACAACATCTTTTCCTCCTCATTTCAGTCAAAGCAGTCAGCCCCAGGCCTCCTCCAAGGTGACAAAATTGGCACAGCTGTGGTGTCAAATATTTCATTGTCTTTCCAGCAAGGAAAATCATCCTTGGAACCTCAGAATCACAAACTTTTATAATAGTTTAAAAGGGATATAATTCAGAGGTTCTTAACCTTATCTTGGGTCATGGACTCCTCTAAGAAATCTGACACAAGCTATATATGTCATTTCTTTCCCAAAAAATATATACAGGAAACTTCTGGAATTGAAGCCCTCATGAAACTCTCTCTTGCATTTTTGTTGTCATTCAAATTTTTCTTTTACTACACAGTAATCGTGTATATTTGTGGTAAAGAAATACAGACCAAAGAAGGCAAACTTACATGCTGAAGTTTATATATCTCCCAGTCTGATCTTCTTTTATTTATTCATTGATGCCTCTTGAATGGCTAAAATAACCTAATATCTTCCTCATCTGTTCCAGGAAACATTATTCTGGTTCTATATAGTTCAGATTAATTCATCCTTTAAGCAATATGTGTTAAGTCTTTTTATGTGTCAGGTACTGTGCTAGTTCCTATGTTCCACTACAATGGCCTCCCAAACCACTGCAGAATCAAAATGGTGGGCAAATTGATTTTGCCTGTTAGTAAAATTCCAGAAAATATTGTTTTTCTGCTTCTCTTTGTGGAAGGTAACAGACCTTTAACAAGAGTTCTAACTCTAACTCAATTCAGAACCTTTAACGTTCCTTTTTAAGAACAAACTAAATTCTCTTCCAGGTATTAAAGGCTCATTCATACACGTTAAACTATGTCCAGTCTCATTTTTCCAGACTTCTGTACTCAAAATAACTTTGCTCAAAACAGACCATCATTAAAAAAAAAAAAAAAGGTACTATCATTCATTCAAGTAATTCCCACCCAGAAATTACTGTGGTTCTATCCTTGCTTCCATCCTTTGTTCCTGAATCCTATCCCAATTATTTAATTTCCCTTCCTCACTTTTCATTTGTAAGTCCTATAGCTCATATGGCTACGTCCGCTTGGGGACTAGTGGTTGATTGTCCTCTTATCTCTTCATGCGTATGTGACTTAGCACCACTAAGCATGTCTCTGGTTCATTATATTTTCTTTCCCTTTGCTGAATTAGATCATATCAGGACTAATAAAAATGACCTCCCTTTAAAGGAGTCCCAAATTATTTATATTTTCAGTAATCGACGGTTAACGAAAAGCCCAGTCTATCCATCCTGGGGTCTGTCTTGAATGTGAATCCCTTGGCCAAAAATACTTCTCTCATTTTAATTTTCTTCCAGAGTCCAGAAAATCTTGGAAGGCTGCCTTATGGGGTGAGGGAATGAAAAACCAGACCAAACTAACCAGACGCGGGATCCTCCTATAAATGAACATTCCATAAGCCCCAACACAGAGCATCTTCCATTTCACTGATCGGCCCCAAATGCCTCCTGGTTATAATTAAGTACTTCAAAGTCTTCCAAACACCCTTTTAGAAATGTCTGCCCCAAATACAAAATGATGTCCAATCAGATGTAAATCATCACCCAGCAGGGAGGGAGAGGAGGTCATCAGCTCTTGGACTAATCAGAAAGTCTAGTCCCTTGATGAGGATTTTTATTTTCTCATTTGTCATTCTAGCCACTGAATACTCAAGTGGCCAATTTGCTCCCTATTGGTAATCAGCTAGTTATTTTTATTCTTGTTCCTCTCCCTGGGACTGTCAGACTGTTTGCAGCAGTTCATCAGCCATTTGGGTCTAGCCCTTCTGTGGTGCAGTGTGGGGGAGGGAAGCTATTATCCTGGAAAACAGAAAGTAGGAGACTATTTCACCATTTATGTTCAGTTTTTAAACAATGATTTCCCCGATGAGGTCAATCGAGTAATGACACAACTGGGTAAGAGTGAAACAATGAGGCCTGCAGGGGTGCGTGCATTGCTCAATGGAAATTATTATATCTCCGGCTGTGAAGTCTGTTACTCTGAAATGACTTGTTCTTAGATTGTCTTTACAACCTCCCAAGGAGCATCATCTTACATTCATTCCTTAAGTTTGCAGGAAGTTGCCTTTATGAAAATTATAAATGCAGAAAGGAGAGTTTTAATATGTATAATACATTGGTGGTTATTCTAAGCAACTTTACCCTGCCAACAAGGAGGAAGGTGGTCTTTGAAGGTTGTTTTGTCTGAAACAGGAAAATTAAATGTTGTTCTTCCATTTGTTCTCGCCAGCCCTTCTCGATTACAGCATCTCCCTTTAGTTTGCCTTTTGTCCTCCCCTCCTCCTTGCAGCAGTTGCTGTCTCTGTCTCCAGAGAAGTCATTTCCAAACATGGTTTCAAGGATTCCATTTTTCTGCATGTACGTCAGGTGCCATGGGAAGGTTGACTCTGCCAGTCATTGCAAATGAGTCTTTGATATCAATGCATGTTCTAATTACTTAGTGTTTAAGTTGTTCTCCTCTCAGGTTTCCCTCAGTTCTAAAAAACCTCATTTCAAACCCTCAAGGCTTACTGTGCTCACTGTAACCAAAGGTTCACATTTCCGAAGTCTATGTGCAGCCTTAAAAAAGATGTTACTGTGACACAAATTGGCATTTTCTTGGCACTTCTTTTGCTCATAGCAAATTCTTTATTCTTTGGAGGGAAGCTGAGAGGTGAATAGCCCTTCCAGCTATTTCCTTAGAGACTCTGTGATTTCGGGCAGCAACACGATCTGAATCTTGAAATGTTTATCTTCTACCATTTTTCATGTCTTGAACCCTTTCTTGTATCCTTTATACTTGAAGTAAACATCCACGTATGTAACTTCACTTTTAGGTGTGTCTGTCTATAAAGAGAATAGAAAGAGACAGAGCAAGCACGCTTACACACCCCATATCAAGTGTTCTTGCTTTTCATCTGCTAATTCCCTCCACGCACGGCTGTTTTCACAGTGGATGATATCACCCAACAGCTGTCTTGGACTGGAGACTAAAATGCTTGTAGAATTTCAGCCTTTTGTCTTACTTCCTTAAATCTCTTCCAAAATACCAAAACAATAAAAGAATAGTTGGCCTGCTTCAGTGAGAAAATCTTCTTGTAACTTGAAATAAATTGTTTTACAAATTATTCTCCTAATGTTTTGTTCTAATTGTCTCTAATTCTAAATTTGCTTTCAAGAATCATTAAGTAGGATCATATGAACATGAGAATTTTTATTTGGTATTTGGTAGAACAGAAACATGTATTTAAAAACCTGTTTTTCATTTACGATTTGTGTGTGAGTAGAAAATGGATGGCAATAAGTGATATGTTTGTTACCTGCCTAGTATACTCAGGGTGACCTAAACAAGAACCTGAATATCTCGCATAGTACAATTTGTTGGTCAGTGTCTATGTTAGCTGAATAATATGAGAATGAATCTCTGTGCCTCATTCTATGTAATTAATTTGGTTATTTACTGAGGTTCCCTGATCTACTCTTACAAAACAACAGGATTGCCCACTGTCAACAAGAATTGCTTCATCACTAAAGTATTTTAAAAATTTTATTTATCATATTCTTTAATTTGACCAGAGACAGGCAGAGAGACGGGATGGGGGGAGGGGAAGATGAGGGAGAGTGAGAGGGAGAGCGGAAAAAGCAAGCCACCAACTCTGAGACTTGAACCATGGTCAGCCATTTGGGAGTCAGGCACCTTACCCACACTACTTGCCAGCCCCATCATCACTAAAATCTTGATTTCTGAGATTCTTCTATCTCTTGTTGAATCAAAATTTCAGGTTTACATCCATTTAATATGTACCTTTATAAAGTACAGAATGATCTTTGTAAAAGATGCATATAGATGCATCAAATCAAGAATATATACATACTTGTCTTTTTCCACATCAAATGTTACATTATGTTGTGCACATTTGATAATAATTCTAGTCATTTTTTTAAAAAGATGTATTAAATTGACTTTATATTTTACTCTGCAATAGAGTACTATTCCATATTCTCTTTCTCTTATTTACATGTATTCTTGTCTTTCTTAACTATTTTCTCAGGACCCCTTCCCAAAACAAAACAAAAACTTCTGATACCTATCATTATTCTCTATTTCTCCTTTTGAATCTTTGGTTCCCACCATAGAGTTGGATATATGTTAAGTGGGAACATGAAGTGTTTATCTTTCATATTCTGGCTTATTCGACTCACAGTAATATGTCTTCTAGATTCATCTATTTGTGTCAAGTGGCAGGATTTCGTTGTTCTTTGTGACTGAGTACTGTTCCATTGGGTGTATGCCCCATATTTTCTCTATTCATTTATCAGTTCTTAGGCACTTAGGTTAGTTCAGTGACTTAGCTTCTGTGACTAATGCTGCATCAAACATGGATGTGCAAATACCCTCTTTCCAGGTGTGTGATTGCCTTTCCTTTGGGTTTATACTCGGTAGTGGCATTGCTAAATCATATGGTGGTTCAAATTTTAGATTTCTGAGGAACCCCTATACTGTTTTCCATAGTGGCTGACTAATTTAAATTACTACCAGCAATGCATGAATTTTTTTTCTCCCCAACCTTGTCAGCAATTGTTATTCTTTTTCCCCCCTTTTAATCATAGCCATTCTGATGTGTTACATGATATCTCACTGTGGTTTTGAGTTGCATTTCCTTATGGTAAAAGTTGTTGAACATTTTTTTCATATGCTTTTTAGCCATTCAAGTCTTCCTTTGAGAGTTGTCTGTTCAGGTCTGTTGCCCATATTTTTAGTGGATTGTAAGGTTTTTGGCTTTGGTTTTGGTTTTTTTCCTTTTTTATTTTGTTCTTGGTTTTTTGGTTTTTTTTTTTTTTGGCAGGTGAGCTGTTTGAGTTTCTTATATGTTCTGGCTGTCAATTCCTTACATGAGTATTGTTTTCAAATATTTTCTCCTGTTCTATGGGTTGTCTATCATTTCCTTTGCTGTACAGAAGCTTTTAAAGCTGAATGTAGTTAATTTTTTCTATTTTTGATGTTATTGGCCTTGCTTTTATTAGAGAAATATTTGCCTACTCAAATATCCTAAAGTGTCTCTCCAGAGTTTTAGGTCTTTAATCCATTTGAGTTTATATTCATAAATGGTCAGAAAAGGGGAGCTAGTTGCCTTTTTTTTTTTTTTTCATTTTCAGTACTTATATACAAACTGTGTCATATAGAATGTATTCTTTTTGTCTGGCTTCTTCCATGCAGTATAATTATTTTCAGATTTATCTATTTTGTTGTATCTTTCAATTACTTATTTTTTATTATAAAGTTGTATTCCATTATATAAATATTAGATTTTATTTCTAAATTTTTAGCTGATTTTATTTATCAACTTTTCTTAAAAATTATTTGGGTTTTTGTTGTTTTGAGGCTAGAGAGTAGCACAGTGGTAGTAACACAACTGAATCCACTGATAAAACTCCAGGTACATATCTTGGAGCTTCTTTGTATAAGCCAGGTTTACATGACAGTGATCAGGGATGACTGAGACAGGGGTGGACTGTGGTGTGAATATCCTGTTGGGGTGCTTGTTTCTCCCATCCTTCCTGTCTCCTCTGATAATATTATCAGTGCTGAATATGGATGAAGGCATAATCTATCAAAATCTGCACCATCCTTGCCAGGTTTGGGAGTTTTGTAGAGAAGTTCTCACTACCAGGTCTGACTGCCATAGCTCAGGAAAATGGTGCAGTCATTCCTTTTAACATAGAATAAACTTGAGAAGATGTTTAAGGGACCAGTGGTGCCTCACTGACTCCCCAGGGGCAGTCCTTCAACAGTTGCCACAGTCAGAGCACCACCCTGTGGTGGGGTACATTGAGCTGGCTTGCAGACTCTTGGCTCTCTAGTTCCATCTTTCTTTCTTTCTTTCTTTCTTTCTTTCTTTCTTTCTTTCTTTCTTTCTTTCTTTCTTTCTTTCTTTTTTATTGTTGTCCCAAGTTTATTGAAAATATTACAGTACATTAGAAAGATTCACCATTGTATCCTTTTTTTTCCTTCTCACTGTTATGACCTTTTCACATTTCTGAATTCCAGCTTGATCTACTCTGAATACTCTAGAATGATGTAAAGCAGATAGGAATGTATGTGTACATATTTATTGCACACTTGCACGTCAAATCGATGTACATAGTTTAACGTGGTCCTTTCATGAAGCTAGAACTCAGAGGATTGCATTCCCCTCCCCCTTTGGCCTATCTTAGTAACTACAGTGCTTTCTTAGGGAAATGACAGGGCAAAGCTATTTTTCTGTTGGCTTTGGGCTGTATTTGTGCACTAAATCTTTATTCTAAAAAATAAATGAAAAATTTCTTTACAAAAAAAATTTTAAAAAGAAAAAGAAAGATTCAAACAGCTCTACATGGTGTTTTGAAATTCATTCCAACTGTAGACTGAGTGATCTGCAGCTTGAACAGACTGCTAAAATCCAAAAGCTTCAACATTTTCTTAGTGTCAGGATCCACTTAAATGGTCTCCTGATCCAGGGCTGAGACCTCAGGAACATAACTATCTCTCCTTTCTCTCTCCTCTTCCTGCAACTTGATCGAGATGCCTCTCACAGGGCCTCTCTGAATGCACTTCGACAGATGTGTGACACAGCCTGCTCTCAGTTCTATATCATTGTCGTAGTAGAAATATTTTACTTCTTTGGTTAGATTCATTCTTAAATATATCATTTTTGTGCAGCTATTGTAAATGGAACTGTTTCTGAATTTCTCTCTTGTTGCAAAGTTTCTTACTGGGAATGATGGTGATCTCCTTGCACATGTGTTTGTTCACGTGGAAGCCATTGCCCAGACATGTGTAATACTTCTCAATGATGATCCAGGCAACTTTCTTCATAGTTTTGGTGTGAACACAGCCCATGTCAGTGGGTCCTTGGTAATGAGCACATTTTTTTCTTTTTCTAAAAGAGAGGTTTTTGCTATAGGTTGTGTGTGCTCACCAGAGAGACAGAAGGCAAGAAATCACCCCCTAAGTGGGGTGGTTACAATCCTTTTTCCTCCATTCTCCTATTGACACACATGCACACATGCCCAGAGTGAGTTTCAAGCCACCGAGTTCAGGACTCAACCTGTAGTCAGCCATGTTGGAGTTGATTTTTGTGTGTTTTTGTGCCACTACCATGCTGTTTTGGTTATTATGGCTTTATAGTATATTTTAAAGTCAAATAGTCTTCAACTTTACTCTTTTAGTATAGTATTGCCTTGGTAATACAGAGCCTTTTGTGATGCCAGACAAATACTATGATTTTTTTTTTCTATTTCTATGAAGACTATCACTAGAATTGTGATAGAAATTGCGTTGAATTTGCACATCAGTTTGGGTAATACTGACATTTTTAACTATATTGAGTCTTCCAATTCTTGAACAAGGGATGTCTTTCTGCGTGTGTGTGGTGTGTATGTTTTTCAGTTTCTTATTCAGTTCTATATCATTGTCATAGTAGAAATATTTTACTTCTTTGGTTAGATTCATTCTTAAATATATTATTTTTGTGCAGCTATTGTAAATGGAACTGTTTCTGAATTTGTTCTTCATTTTGCTCATTGATGGGTGCCAAAATTCTATACATTTTCACATGTTGAATTTATATCCTGCAGTTTTGCTATATCTGTTTATCATTTCCAAGAGACTTTGGTGAATCCTTTAGGTTTGTCTATACCATGTCATCCACAAATAGAGACACTTCAATTTCTTCCTTTCCAATTTGGATACCTTTATTTAAATCTCTTGTCTAATTGTATTGGCTAGGACTTCTGGTACTGTATGGAATAGCAGCAGACAAGTGGACATCCATCCATTTTTGAGGAGAAAACATTTCAACTTTTCCTCATTTAGTATGTGAGCTGTGTGTTTGTTGTTTTGTTTTTGTTGTTGTGTTAAGAAATGTACCTTCCATACTGATTTTGTTGAGTCTTAATTATGAAGGGATGTTCAACTTTACCAAATGCTTTTTCTTCCTCAACTGATAGGATAACAAATTTTGTCTTTCCCTCCGTTAAGTGATATATTACATTTATTGTAGTGCGTATGTTGAACCATTCTTGCATCCCTAAGATAAATTCTACTTGGTCATGTTGTATAATCTTCTTTTATTATTATTATTATTATTATTATTATTATTATTATTTATACATTCATTTGCTATACATCATTTAGTCTGGAAAAAGATTTTACCCAACATGATATACACCACACAGCAGGTGAGTTGAGAATACTTACACAATATCACCAATAGGCAACAAATCATATCTGTGACCTGCAAATGTCTTCTTCATTGTTCCCAAATTTCCCTTCCTGCACTCTTCCCCTCTCCCAGTCAGTCTCCTTCCACTTTGTCTCCAGCATCCATAACACTTTTCAATATTTTTATGTCCTCCAGTCTTCCAGTCTCTACTGTATAATCTTCTTAATATGTAGTTGGATTCAGTTTGTTAGTATTTTGTTGAGGACTTTTGCATCTATATCCATAAGGGATATTGGTCTGTAGGATGTGTGTGTGTGGATTTTTGGTATCAAAATGATGGTGGCTTCATAGAATGAGTTTCAAATGATTCCTTCAATATGGACCTTTTGGAATAGTTTGAGAAGCATTGGTGTTAATTATTTTTAAAAGGATCTGTATAATTTAGCAATGAATCCTTCTAGGCCTGGGTTTTAATTTGTTTGGAGACTATTGCTGATTCAGTGCCATTATTCATTATTGGACTATTCAGACTCCATAGCTTTCTGATTCAACCCAGATATACTATCTGTGTTCATATCTTCTAGGTTTTCCAGTTTGTTAGCATATATTTGCTCATAATATTCCCTAATGATTTTTGTATTTCTATGCTGTTTGTTTTACTGTCCTCTTTCTCATTTTTTATTTTATTCATCTGGTCTTCCCGTTTATTTTCTTAAACTAGTTAATAGTTTTGTCAGTTTGTTTATCCTGTTGAAGAACAAAGTTTGGTTTTGTTGATTTTTTTTTATTACTGTTTTGCTCTCTATTTCACTTATTTCTGCCCTGATCTTTACTATTTCTTTCTTCAGTTAATTTCCTGGTTAGCGTATTCGTTTTTCCTGCTCCTTGAGATGCACTGTTATGTTGTGATCCTTCTATTTTTTCTTATGAGCACTATTGCTATAAACTCCTCTCTTAGTACTGACTTTACTGTAGGATCTGGAGTGTTGTATTTTTGTTATTGTTTCAAGAAATTTTTTAATTTCATTCTTAATTTCTTCAGTAAATTAAAAATATTTTAGA
This sequence comes from Tupaia tana, assembly GCA_026018925.1. Classification (NCBI taxonomy): domain Eukaryota; kingdom Metazoa; phylum Chordata; class Mammalia; order Scandentia; family Tupaiidae; genus Tupaia; species Tupaia tana. The sequence goes on from JAKSZU010000022.1 coordinate 27,085,339, forward strand.
AGAAAGTCATTTAGTTCTCTTTTGTTTGAGTATTTTCAAGAGTTTTACTGTTACTGATTTCAAGTTTAATTCCATTGTGGTTAGAGAAGATGCTAGAGATGAATTGTATTCTTTCACATTTTTTTATGTGGTCAATTTTAGAACTGTTTCATGTACCAGTAGGAAAAAAGTATGTGTGTGTGTGTGCATATTTGTGTGTGTGTGTATATATTATATATGCATATAGGGAGGTGCATGGGTGCGCTCACCAGAAAGAGAGAGACAGAGAGACAGAAAGCAAGAAATCACCCCCCAGGGGGATGGCCATGCTGCAATCCCTTCTCCTCCTTTCTCCTCTCGGGATCTTAGGCATGTATGCACACGCACCCAACATGCGTGAGTTTAAGCCACCAGGTCCAGGACTCAAATTGCATTGACTACATGGGAGTCCAGTGGCATAGACATTTCACCATCTGCTGGTCCCCAAAATATGTATATTCTTTGTTGGGTGAAATGTTCAATAAATATCAGATTTATTTGGCTTATGGTATCATTTAACTCCAGTTTCTATTTTTTGTTGAGATCTATCCAATGCTGTTGAGTGAGCTGTTTAGATGATGTTTAGAATCTATGTGTGCCTTAAGGTCTAACATTTTTTGCTTTATGTGTTTAAGTACTCTGATGTTGGGTGCATACACATTTATATTTGTTACATCTTCTGGGTGAGTTGATCCCTTAATACTTAATAACCTACATTGTCTCTTTCTACAGGTTTTATCTTGAAGTATAACTTGTTTGATATAAGAATGGCACACCTGTTTTTTGTTTTTGTTTTTGTTTTCCACTTGCATGGAGTGACATTTTTCAACCTTTCACTCTGAGTCTCTGTGTGTCTTTGCCAATGAATTGTGTTTCTTGTAAATAGCATATAGAGAGGGCTCTTAAGTTTTTAATCCACTTAGCCAACCTATATCTTTTTTTTTTTCTTTTTTTGTAAACTAGACAGACAGAGAGAGACAGAGAGATAGAAAGCAGGAAATCAGGGGGGATGGGCCGCAATCCCTTCTCCTCCATTCTCCTCTCAGGATCTTTGAGTTTAAGCCGCCGGGTCCGGGACTAACCACAGTCGACTACGTGGGAGTCCAGCGACATAGCCATTACGCTAACTGCTGGTTATATCTTTTGATTGGAGGGTTTAATACTTATACATTCACTGATATTACTAATATGTACAAAATTATACCTGCCATTTTTTTTTATTAGTTTCTTATTGTTGTCTTTTTCTTATTTATTTTTTCTTCTGTTATTGTTTCTTTACTATTTTGTATATTTCCATAATGGAAGAGCTAGATAAAATATGTATTTTTTTAAAGGTTTTTGCCTTAGGTCTTGTGTGCTTGCCAGAGAGAGAGAAGGGACAGAGACAGTGAAATAAAGAGAAAATGAGAAATCACCCCAAGGGGAGATGGCCATGCCACAGTCCCTTCTTTTCCATTTTTCTCCTAGGATCTTGTACATACATGCAGTGTGAGTGTGATTGGTGTGATTTTGAAGCCACCGTGTCTGGGACTCAAACCACAGTTGGCCATGTGAGAGTCCAGAGAAGTAACCACTAGACCATCTATTGGCTCATCTTTTTTGTGTAGTTGTTCTACTGGTGAATTTTATAGCTTCATGTGCTTCTATGATGCTATTTATCTTCCTTTCATTTCCAGATGTAGTAGTCCCTTAAGTATTTCTTAAAAAGTCAGTCTAATATTGGTGAATTCCTTTAGTTTTTGTTCATCTGAACATGATTTTATTTTTCCTTTAAATTCAAAAGGAAGTTTTGCTGGGTATAGTATTCTTGTTTGAAACTGTTTTCCTTTCATAATTTTGAACATGTTCTCTCATTCTCTCCTGGCCTGAAAGGTTGAGAAGTTTGAGGTTAGTCTGATGGAGTATCTTACAGGTAACTTTGTGCTTATCTCTAGTCATTTTTAGACTCTTTGTCTTTGACCTTTGAAGTTTTGATTATAATGTGCCTTAACGAAGATCTTATTTCGAATCTATTTAGAGTCATTTGGACTTTCCAGATTTGGATGTCTGTAACTCTCTTAGATTTGGGAAGTGTTTAGATAATATTTCATGAATACTTGTCTTACATGTTTTCTAATCTCTTCATCTTCTGGGATACTCATTATGCAGCTAAATTTGGTGTTCATCATTCAATTTTTTAATTTGACCAGAGAGAGATAGAGGGTGAGAGTGAGAGAGAGAGGAAGTGAGAAAGCAAGCACCAGATAGGACTTTGGTCTGTGGGAGTGTCCAGCACCTTAACCACCACACCACCTGCTGGTCATGTTTCTTCATTTTTAACGGCTACTTTTTTGTTCCTTTTTGACAGTTTGGACAATTTTAAAGGTAGTATATTCAAGTTCAGAGATTTTTTTTCCCCTGCATGGTCTAGTCTGTTGTTGTTACTTCCTACAGAATTTTCAAGTTCCTTTACTGTATTCTTCATCTCCAGGATTTCTGTTTGATTTTATTTTTAAATGTTTCTCTCTATATATTGAACCTTTCTTCCATGTCATGAATTGTTTTATTCAACTCTTGAAATTGTCTGTTTTCTTTTGCATTTCACTGAGTTTGTTACAATTAATATTTTGAAGTCCAGAACCAGCAGATAGCATAATGATTACTTTGCTGGACTCCCATATAGTTGACTGTAGTTTGAGTCCTGGACCTGGTAACTTAAAACTCATGCCAGCCACATGTGTGTGCATGCCAAAGATCCTAAGAGGAGAATGGAGAAGAAGGGATTGAAGTATCACCATCCCACCTGAAGGGTGATTTCTTACTTTCTGTCTCTCTCTGTCCCTCTCTGTCTCTCCAGTGAGCACACACATCACCCTATAGCAAAAATCTCTCAAAAGAAAAAAAATACTCTGAATTCCATTTCCAACATTTCTTCGATTTCTTGGCAAAGTCTGGCGGGCAGAATATGCAAGGCTGACCTGTAAAGCTCAGGGATGGATGGTGGCGTTAAGCGTACTTGTGCTGCAGTTGAGTAGCTGGGTTGTGAACTCCAGGATTAGAAACTAGTATGGGGCAATGCCTTGTCTTCTCCCCTCTAACCTGGGGGGGCGGGGGGAGCATCCCAGATCCCTCCCTATCAGGCTCCTCCCCTTTCCTTTACTTGTACTTATAAGTTTGAAGAAGAAACTTGAACTGCAAAGCTGTGCTGTAGGTGGCCTCAGAGAGGGCAGGTAGCCACTCCCCACAACTTGGATCTCATGGGAGGGAGAGTATAGTACCACCAGCTAGTCCTGGTAGAGTGTCCAAATTCCTCAGTCTTCATTAGGGGTAACACTCCCAAACATCTGGATGGTAGAGATACACAGAGTTCTTGGTCTCTGTTCTAATGCAGGAGCTGTGAGGCTTTAGTCATTGGAGGTGTTTACCCCATTTCTCCAGATCTATGCGTTTCCTTTACTCTGTATCCTTCCCTCCACTCCCACAGGACTGTGCAGTTGCTAAGTTGTCTGGCCTAATGGTTTTCTGTGCTCCATTTGCCAGTTGACTCTCTAGATGGTGTCATCTCTTGGGGCTTGGAGTAGAGAGGGGAGTGTGATGTTTTCTTTGATGTGGCCTATCTCTGTGCTTCCCTGCAATGAACGTTAGCTTCCTGCCAGTTCCTTTGCTTTCGTGCATTTGGGGAGTGCTGTATCTGAGGTGGGAGTGTAGAATTCAAAGTTTCAGAAGAGAGTTTCTCTCATTTTCTCCCCTACAGAGGAGACAACTTTGGATTCTCTCTGTGTTCAGAAGATTGACTCACTTTCTGTCTCCAAGCTCCAGAAGCTTCTACAGTCTTTTTCTTATATTTTTGTCAGTCTCACCTCATTCTGCCTAAAGCATAGGCATATATTCAATTTTTTGGCCTTTCTTCTAAGATAGATGTCATGATGGGCCATCTAGTCAGCAATCTTTTCTTTCTTTTTCTTTTTTTTGGAGAGGTTTTTGCTATAGGGCATGTACGCTTGCCAGAAAGACAGAGATAGAAAGCGAGAAATCACTCTCCAAGGTGGTGGCCATGCCACAATCCGTTCTCCTCCATTCTCCTCTCGGGATCTTGGGCACACATGCGCACCCAGCATGAGTTTAAGCTGCTGGGTCCGGGACTCGAACCGCAGTCTACTACATGGGAGTCCAGTGACATACCCATTATGCTAACTGCTGGTCCCTAGTCAGCAATCTTGATTCCTCCTGTCTCTACCAGTTTTCAATCCTTTTATATTGGGGGATAGATACCCCATTCTCTCTCTGTCCAGAGAATGGGGTATCTATCCCCTAATTCCCTATTTTGGGCATTGTGTTAACTCTCCTTATTTCCAAACAAGTATATTTAAGGAGAGTGAGAAAGTTTCTAATGAATAGTGCACCTAAAACCCAGGTCAATCACAATGGGTATGTACAAACGTTGTTATGGCTCAGCAAACTGCCTCAAACTAAACAAACCTGTTTAACGAGGAACCCAATCAAGAAGAAGCTTTTCTAAACTTTCACAGCCCCTTGATATAATATTATCTGTCGAAACTAATAATCAAGAGTTCAGGCTTATATTTTACTTATCTTCTTATTCCATTTTCAGTCAGACATTTTTATTAAGTTTTAAGCAACAGATTCACCTGTGAAAAATTAGAAATAAGTAACCAAACAAAATGAAACAAAACCACAAAACTGATCCTTCACCTCTGATTATTTGACAACTGAAGCTACCTATCAGATTTTGTCCTTGACTATTTTCTGCTGCTAATTTAAGCATTTTTGTGAGAACTGACCCTAAATGTAAGGCCTAGATCTCCTAAACAGTCAGGAAAACACCTCTACAATGAGCATACTCACCAAAGGCAGTCTTGCTATCCCTAGGGTCCATTTCTTTGGGTTTAAATAGAGTTTATACAATGTATCTGTTCAACACTTTTAAGTGTTGCCTTTCCTGGGGGGTCTTTGGTAGATCAGTGAGGCTTTGATATAACTAGGAATTTTCCCTGGCTGAAGGCCAGCCTTGAGTCTGATGATTACATCATTGTCTACACTATAGAAATCATTTTCCTGGTCCTTATATAGAAATTGACACATAGAACTTTTCCTCCACTTGTGCCAAGATTGTGGATGTCACACTTTCCTGTTGTGTGAAAAGGTACAAGCTGTGATATTGCCATTCAAAGACTTCCAGTAGTGGTAAGAGGAAAATTAGGAGCCAACTCCCCTTGGAGAGGAAGTGCCTATTCAAACAGCAGTCTTCCATTGTGAGCATGGTAGCTGCCTCCTTCCTACCAGGAACAGCCCTGCCTCCTAAATTGCTGACTCTCCCATCACAGTGTTTGAGTTGGCATGACAGGAGGTTGCTTGGCAGAATAGCATTTAGTGTATTCCCACTCATCTTCCAAGCACTCTGGGAAAGAATTAATTGCATGCTTTTGCCTGGAAGAGAAAATTTCCCTTGTTCACTGATTGTGCCTTTAACTTACAACAGTGCATTGAAAATGGGTCACATGTGACGTTAGAAGTCATCTACAAATTTTAATAGCAAATGACCAGGCTAATTCTGGTGGGTTTTTTTGTCCTTTTTTTTTTTTCTTTTCTCTTGCTTTAGAAATAGATCATTGTAGGGACCAGCAGATGGCGTAATGGTTTCATTGCTGGACTCCTACATAGTCCACTATAGTTCGAGTTCCAGACCTGATGACTTAAAACTCACACCATGTGTGTGAGTCCCCAAAATCTCAAGAGGAGAATGGAAGAGAAGGGATTGCAATTGTGGCCATCCCCTCTGGGGGATGATCTCTTGCTTTCTGTCTTTCTGTCTCTCCAGTGTATGCACATGCGCTATTGTAAAAACCTCTCTTAAGAAAAAAGAAAAAAAGAAATGGATCATTGCAGTGGAAGAGTTCATATGTAGAGCCATAAATCCGGAAGGACTCTTACTGATCAATGAATAAATCCATTTCTATTTTTACAGATGGTAAGGCCAGAGCCCAGAGTGTATGAGCCAAAGATGAGATTTTAAAAATACAAATTAGAGAGCCTGCCCTGTGCCCTAGTGGTCAAAGGAGACAGGTTCCACATGGCTGATAGCACAGTTGAAATCCTGGCTAGGGTGGCTTGACAAATATGCATGTGTACATGCATACCTCAAATCCCAACTGGCTGGCAAGATGGAAGAGAAAGAATTGCAGTATGGCCACGTTCCCTTAGGGAGTTCTTTCTCCCTCTCCCACTCTGTTTCTCTAGAGAATACATGTCCATTCTGGAAAAAGAAAATCAAATTGAATTTCAGGGTTTAATGTTTTATGTTTTACTTGTTTTGTAAATTTTTATTTTTAGAAGGAAATTTTTGCTATAGGGCACATGTGCTCACTGGAGAGACAGAAAGACAGAAGCAAGAAATCACTGCCCAGGGTGATGGCTACACTGCAGTCCCTTCTCCTCCATTCTCCTCTTGGAATCTTAGGCATACACGCACACATGCCTGGTGTGAGTTTTAAGCCACTGAGTCTGGGACTCAAACCACAGTTGACTACATGGGAGTCCAGCAATGTAACCGTTATGCCATCTAGTGGTCCTAGTTTTTGATAGAAGTAGACTCTACTTACTAAAAAGTCACAAATTGGAATTGTAGAACAAAAACTAATTTTCATAAACTAAACATACCCATGCAACCAGCACCCAGATCAAGAATAACTGTAGCACCCCAAAGCCTCTAGAATGTGCTCAAGTTACTACTCCCTTCCAAAAATAACCACTATTCCATCTTCAAGTATCAAGTATTATTTTGGCCCATTATTGAATTTCATATAAATGGAGTTGTGCAGTATATTACCCTTACACATGCCAGCCTTCCTTCATTCAACACTGTGTTGGCAAGATTCATCCATGTTGCTACATAGAGTTTTTTGTTTGTTTGTTTTTTTTTTTGAGAGTTTTTTTGCTATAGGGCGCGTGGGCTGACCAGACAGACAGAGAGAGACATAGAGACAGAAAGTGAGAAATCACCCCCCGGGGGGATGGTCACACTGCAATCCCTTCTCCTCCATTCTCCTCTCGGGATCTTGGGCACGCACGCACACGCGCCCGGCATGAGTTTTAAGCCACCAGGTCCGGAACACGAACTGCGGTCGACTACGTGGGAGCCCAGCAACATAGCCATTACGCTAACTGCTGGTTCCCGCTACATATAGTTTTGATGCATTGATTTTAATTTCCTTTTTATATTATTTTGTGTGAACATAGTATATTGTTTATCTTTTGAACATGTAGGCAATTTCCAGTTTGGGGCTCTTGAATGGTGCTACTGCAATCATTCACATATACTGTCTCTGGCAAATATGTAATTGGATTGGGTTTATTCATACTTTGTGTCTAATGTTTCTCCTAAAAGAATGTTAGTAGAAAGAATGGACACAATTCTGTGGAAATGTTTGAGTTCTGTGAGATTGTCCCCGCATCTATGTCTGCGCCGACCTTCCAAAGGGGGCCATTTCAGTAGCCATGTGGCAGTCACCAACACAACATTTACAGTTGGAACTATTTGCAAATACTTTCAAAATCCTTTGACATTTCATTTATGGAAAAATGTGGGGGTTGTTTTGCTTGCTTTTATTTCTACTTATTTTTAATTACGCAGTTATACACACACACACACACACACACACACACACTCACGCACACACACTTGCTCTATAAATATACCTAATAATACCAAGAATGCTGGAAGGTGTATGTCATGATCACAGTGACTTGTCTGTTTTCTTCATCACCAAGCAGCATCCGTGTCTTACATAGAAGATGCTGAACAGTATTTGGTGAATGCGTAAGTGATGAGTGGGCTCCTTGGCTGTTGCTCTCTGTCCCTGGAGTTTCCCCAGAAGTAGTTTCATCTCTTGAGTTTGGTGCGTATTTTTTCACTCCTTTTTTGCATGCATGGGTGTGTGTATGTGTGAGTAATTGGATGATACCATATTGTGTGGGTTTTTAAAATTAATGGTACGCCTTAAACATTTAAAAAAATTATTGTTACATAGAGACTTACCTTTTTATGAGGTGCATAACTTTCCATGGTATGGATATATTACTTTTTGGCTCAGACTTTTTGGTACACTAATGACACTGCAATGAACATTCTTGGGAGTCTGTATAAGTATTTCCTGGTGTTTGATAGCAAGAACTAGAATTGCTCGGTCACAGGTGGTACATATATTTGATACTTCCAGGTTGCCTTCTAAATGATTGTCCTAATTCACACCTTCATCAGCAGTCTATGAAATGACCTACTTTCCCTCACCTTTGTTGTGATCGATATTATGAGACTTAGAAATTTTTGCCAAAATGATATGTGAAAAATATTATTTAGTTGTCATTCCATTCCACACTACTGGAGTTGGGCATCTGTTCATACATTATGTGAGGAAGTTCAAATCTGATTTAAGTCTGTTGCAAAGGTCAAGTGTGTAGGAGTGAGTGAGGCATGCCAGTCCCCCATCAGGGCATCTCCTTTGCCTGTGTTGTTCATTATTCTGACCTTCACAGTGGGTGGTAGGAGTCCTAGACAACCTGTAGTTGTAACTCTACCCAAAAGCTAAGAGTATACAAAAATGATTTTAAGCATTTCTTCAAAATCCCAGAAACAGACAGGAGGGGGTGCTGACCCATCTAGTTCATTGGTGACATGCAAAAGCATCTGGAGACTGAATTTTCCAGTTACTTATTCTACTCTTTTCTCTTTGGATGAGCAACTAAAATGAAAAATGAAGTTGTACATGGCATCGTCAGGTGCTACTGCAGTGGAGTCCGGAGTTCTGAGGAACACTGGCACATTCCTATTCCTGCATGTCGGATTTGCTATCCAACCATGATTAAGAGGAGAGGTTCTATTAGACGTGAAATGCCCAGGTTTCAATCCTGGTCTTTGTTTGCTTGCAAGTTCGGGCACATTTCAGAATATCCATCCCTCTGTTTCAGTTTCTCTCAAATAGAGCAAATGATGTCACCTACGTTATAGACTCATTCAAAGGGCTCACTGGCCACTAAATGATGGATGCATGGCACAGCACCTGGCATGTACTAAATATCCAGTGATGGTTGTTCCTGTAATCAGTGGGATTAGTTTTGGTTGGATTGTTTGATATCAGAGTTTGCATTGGAGCTTAAGACCTGCTCAAGTTTTGTTTTTTTTTTTCCTCTGCATTTAGATTAGGGGAGAAGATCACTCTAGTATGCCTTTCACAGGTCGCCTATGGAATCATCTTCACTTTGAGTAGAAGAAGACACAGTGGCCTTTGATGTGGATTTTATTCATAGGACCTTGCAGATTTTTCATTCAGAACAAGCAAGTGAGGAGTATTTAATAAAGGAACCAGTCAGGCTACTAAATTCCATACCAATTTTTATCCAGTACGTAAATTACCACACGTTTGTTCAGGCTTTGGCCTTCTGAGCCTTTGGTTGACATTTTATTTGAGGCCTGACCCCTATCAGATAGTTCTGTCAATTTGAATAGAATGAAAAGAGGGACTTTATTCCAGTAACAGCAGACTGAGCAGGGCTAGCAGTAGGCTTAGATTTTATTGTCCCACAGGTACCTTGTCTTCAAGGCTGTGACTCAGGACTTCTAATCATCTGCCTCATGTTCAGGATGAGATGAACAGAAGTGCACTGAGAGAAGTCTGTGTGGAACTGAGTCAAACCCAGCTGCCTTCTTTCTCAGCTTCCTCAAAGTTCTTGGGTTCCACACACTCTTGGTTCTGGTGATAGGACTGACTTAATGTCAAGGGACCTGCTGAGTGACATTTGAGAAATGCTGGGAGATGCTTGCTTCTCCTCATCGCTCACTCCAGGATGGGCCATCCACGTGGAATTCCTCCCACGAGAAAATACTAATAAGGTTAATATGCATCCTTGATTAAATCTTCTTTGGAAATGCAAGTGTTCTTAAGAAGGATGCTATACTAAACTAGTGTTATTCCATTAAAACTTCATTTATCCCCGTATACAGTTATTCCCCATGCATTTGTGAGGGCTTATCTGCCACGTGACACTGCTGTGGACCAACGGGATAATGGCTAACCAGGCAGACATAGTTCCTGCTCTGTGCAGCTCCATGTTGAGGGGAAGACAGACTTTAGAAAGGCAAATAAAACAAAGTGTGATAAAAGTGAAGGAGACACCAGGAAGGGCCTTGAAGGACTCGGAGTTCAGACTTGATTCTGAGCCACTTAGATCATCTCTCCCTGGGGGAGCTACACTCTCATGGGATGCTGTCCCACATGCTGCTCTCGGTGAAGGTTTGACCTGTTGTGAGCCACCAGAGCATGCAGCCACCTCAGGGTTCCAGGCTAATTTACTAAGTCACATCACAATAGCCTTTGGGGAGTCTCTGCCACAGGATCATGTCGTAGGAGAGATTGCCTTATATCGAGGCTTGTCTGCTCATTTCACCCTGGAGTGAGCTTAGAGCTCAGTTGAGAGACAGAAAGAAAGAGGGAGAGAGAGGGGAGAGACGAGAGAGAAGAATAGAGACCCTGAGTAAATAGAGACCCAGAAACAAGAGAGAGGGACAGAGAGGTGGCCTGTGATCGTACTGTACAGCTGGATAGGTTGGATATCAGTCTTTCCTGGTCAGGGAGAAAGGCGTGGGTTCACTCAAGATACCGGGCTTGAGGCACACTCTCATTCAGCAGTTCTGACCTTGGTCAAGTCACTGAACTCCTGTGGCCTTTGTATCCTTATTTGCAAAATAAAGACTTAAAGCACTACATCCCATGAATTGAGTTGTTCTGACACTTGTTAGGTTAATGTTTATGAAGAGAGCTTTCAAAACATAAACATGCTTTGGGAACCAGCAGTTAGCGTAATGGCTATGTCGCTGGACTCCCACGTAGTCGACCGCGGTTTGAGTCCCGGACCTGGTGGCTTAAAACTCACGCAGGGCACGTGTGCGTGCGTGCCCAAGATCCCGAGAGGAGAATGGAGGAGAAGGGATTGCAGTATGGCCATACCCCCTGGGGGGGGGGTGATTTCTCGTTTTATGTCTCTCTGTCTCTCTCTGTCTGGCGAGCGCACGTGCCCTATAGCAAAAAAAACTCTCAAAAAAAAAAAAAAAACAGTATAAAAAGAAAAAACATAAACATGCTTTAACAAATACGACTTGTCCTTGTATGTAAATATCCAATGTGTATATGTACAGTGGGTGCAAAGGCACATGTAAACCTTTGGAGTTGGCTTAGGATGAAAAGGTAAACTAAGGCTATGAACCTCAGGGCAGCCCCAAAAGAGGACTTCTTTTCAACTCCCTCTTTTTCATATCTCTAATTGTATTTCTGTGATTCTCCTAACGTTTCAAAGCACTCCCACATCAGCCATTTCAAATCCCCACCTCACTGTCTTGGTAGGTTTGTTATGGAGTGGCCAAACTCACTCAAGCAACCTACTTCTTTTGCTTGCAGATTTCTACATGGATATCATTTTCTGTGAGTTTGTTACTGTCTTCCAGAGGCGGGGGGAGAGAGAATATGAGTGTAGGCTAGGAAGACCTGCATTTGACACCTAAAGTCTTGGAGCAGAAATGAGGCCAGACTTGGGGGACACCACTGATGAGGGCCTCACTTGCCAAGCTGACAGTAAGACACCATCAAGTTTATGAACGATTCCTTCAAAAGCACTCTGGAAAGATGCCTACCCTCTCGCCTCCAGTGCCCGAGGTGCCACAGTTCCTCTGTGAAGGAGCAGCACTCTTAGAAGCCGATGACAAGAAACTTTCAGAAGCCACCCATTTTCTGACACTTGTGAATGGTATAACTCTTAGGAATGATTTCTTCACATTTATCTGCTCTAACTATTAAAAAAAAAAAAGTGAAATTCGTGTTTAAAATAGAAATGAAGAGATAAGAAGGAGAGCCAATGCAAGAGAACTGCGCAGGTCTGTTTTGCTACCCATAGGTGTGAGCACGCAGGCTCAGGGGGGGTGAGCACCTGCCTCTCAGGGACTGATCCCTAACTCAGGGATCACTTCCTGTGTCCCTCCCTACTTTATCACCTCAGCCTCCTATACTCTTCAGGGTGCTTTGTAAGGAAGGAAAGAAGAGAAGCATCTGGGAGTAAAAAGAATAGAGACTGTAGAGTTGGAAGACCCAAGTTTGAATCCCAACCCCATCACTTAGTGACTGAATGATCTTAGACAATCCTTTTTTTTTTTTTCACTGAGTCTCAATTTCCTTATCTAAAAAGTGGAGATGATATTATTCATAGAAGACTGGGTGAGGTTCACTGAGAAATTGTGGATAAAGTGTTTGGCACAGCCTCTGACCCACAATAGATTTGATCAGTGGTAGTTTTATCCACTCATTCGTCTAAAGGAAGTCGTATGAACCCAGCATCATTTAGCTTTCTTACAAGCCTTTCCTTCTTTCCTCAAAGATGACTTGATCATGAGGCTGGTCCAGATCACCCTGTTTAAATGGCGAACCTGCATCACAGCCCCCGTACCTACCACTCTCACTCACTCCCCATCCTTTTTGCACTGCCTGTTGATTTCTAACAATTCACATATTTTACTCAGCATTTAAATTTATTTTGTATGGTCTGTCTCCTCCTGAGAGAACCTATGTCTCACAGGATATAGACCTTTATCTTTAATATATTTCTTGCAACTGGGAGGGGGTAGAACATGGTGTACAGGAAGTGCTGAATAGGTACTTGTTGAAGAAGAAGGAAGGAAGGAAGGAAGGATCTGGAATTACCCGGTTCCAGTGCTGGTTTTCCCTTGCTCTGGTGTTTGTGACCTTTCGTAGATGGCTCTCAGCCTCAGTGTTCTTCTCTGTAAAGCGCTGGTGACAATGATTTCAGCTGTCCAGAGCCTAGAGAATTGAATGAGACAATGTCTGCTCAGCACTCAGCATAGCATCTAGGGCATAGTAACTACTGACTAAATGAAAGCTATTGAAATAAAAATAATTAATTTACCAATTTTCATGCTAGTCTAGGCAGAGAGACAGGACTCATTTAAAGTCACTCCCAGAAATAACCACCCCTAGTCTCACTTTGAACTCCCTTGCTCAGTGTGTGCTTAAGCAGCTGATCTGTGGATTCCAGCTGCTCTCCATGTCCCTCTGGTCATCCACCTCCCCAGGATCACATACAGCAGGATGGCCAATGGGAAAATCCAGAATTCATAGGTATTTGGTATCAATGTGTGTGCAGTTTGGTGCTAAGATCAAGATGTTGCTGCCCACAAGCCTGTCAGCTGCAAATCATAGAGCTCCTCTGGGTTCTGTCTTGTAGTGGGAGCCAAAATCATGCTCACTGCCTTCAAGGAGCTTATGATCTAAAAAACATTCTCAAGAATAGAGCAGGGAGGGACCAGCAGGTGGTGTGGTGGTTAAGGAGGCTGGATCCCACATGGCTGACCATGCCATTTGAGTCTCAGACCTGACAGCTTGAAAAAGACGCTAGGTGTGTGTGTCCAGAATCCTAAGAGGAGAAGTAATTGTAGTGAGGCCATCACCCAAGTACAATTTTTAACCCCTCCCTACCCCCCCTCCCTGTCTCCAGTGAACACATGAGCCCTATAGCAAAACTAATTAAAAAAAAAAAAAAAAAAAAAAAAAAAAAAGGAAAAGAAGAGACCAGGGATGCCCACATGAGCAGCCATCATTGTCCTATGTACACACATGCCGTTTGAATCAGGGGAGGCTTGGAAGTGTAAAAGAGCCAGCTAGGTTTCCATCTCATTCTGGTGGGCAAAGATGGCCTGTCATTTTTTCCCCTAAATGCCTCCCCTCAGTACGAAAACCTTAAGGCAGGTTGATGTAATGGATTTAAAATGTGACTGGCAGACAAAGTTCGAATTTTAGTTCTGCTGTGTATATTTGAGCAAGATACTTGGCCTCTCTGAAGATAGTGATCATTCATTTCTGTTGCATGTTATTACGTGCCAGGTACTTTATATAGGTTAGTCATTTGTTCAGCCATTTATTCAGTCATTTGTTTGTTCAACCAGTTTATTGGGTGGTAGTCTCACACCAGACACTGGATTCAGCAGTGAACAAGACAGCCCAAGTTTCTATCACACTGACCTCTGATATTGGTAGTAGAGATGGAGTAATTAATTGCATATTTACTTAATGTTAGTTATTTGTTAATAACTCAAAATGCATATATTTAACCTCATGCTACTTGATCAGTGAGTTGTAATAAATGTCAAAAGGCAGATGTTCAAAGAGTTTTCCAAGGGACCAGCAGTTAGCGTAATGGCTATGTTGCTGGACTCCCACGTAGTCGACTGCTGTTCGCGTCCCGGACCCGGTGGCTTAAAACTTACGGTGGGCGCATGTGTGTGCGTGCCCAAGATCCCGAGAGGAGAATGGAGGAGAAGGGAGTGCAGCGTGGCCATCCCCCCTGAGGGGGGGGGGTGATTTCTCGCTTTCTGTCTCTCTATCTCTGTCTGTATGGCAAGCGCACGCGCCCTATAGCGAAAACCTCTCCAAAAAAAAAAATAAAAGAGTTTTCCAAAAGCATGGCCTATGAGGGTGGATGACTGGCCTATTTCAAAAGCTCAGCCAAGACTTTCAAAGAGAAATGACATTGGCATTACAAAACTGCTGCATGCAGGGGCCAGCAAATGGCGTGGCAGTTAGGGCATTGGACTCTTACATGGATGACAGTGGTTCAAGTCCCAGACCTGGTGGCTTGCTTTCTCACTTTCCCTCTCTCTTGCTGTCTCTCTTTGGTCAAATTAAAAAATAATAATAAATTAAAGACTTTTTTTTTTTAAAAAAATTGAAGCATGCATGAGACTAACGATATAGTCCCATTTAGTGGATGAAGAAACTGAAGCTCAGAGAGGTCATATAAATTGTTCAGAGAACTACAGTTAGGATTTGATAGACTCTGAATTTGGATTCCAGCTTTTTTAACTCCAAATCTGGTGTTCCTTCCATGTTGCTAGTGTTCTTAAACTGAAGTACACATCAAAATTGCTACCAAGAGCTCTTTTAAAGTCTTCAAGATCTGCATGCTGAAGTTCATCAAGAGATTCTGGGAAATCACATTTTGTATGCTGTGACGATGCTTAGGGAAAGAATGTAAATTAAGTTGAAAAAAAAGTTTCAGGGAAAAAAAAATACCTATTCGATGACTGCAGTAAGATATATAGCCCCAGCTAGGTGCTACTTTATAGGATGTTCATTCTACTCACTGAGGTTTATGCCTAAAGTTGGACTTGTGTTCATAGAAATGTATATATCAGCTGTGCTTGCTATGAAAATATTTAGATTAATTAAGATCTTTAGTGACACAATAAAATGTGGGGAAAAAACAGTATAGAAAGCAAACACAGATACCAGAGACAGTGTGGGAGGAGAGTGGGAGATGGCAGAGATAGGGACTCAAGGATGAGGAAATAAAAGCAAAACATACAGGAAACAAGAAATGGAAAATTATTTGCTGACGATAACATGTACGTTGATGTGCTTGATTGAGTCACTATACAGTGTACTCTGGAAAAAAAATGCATTTCTCAGAAAAAAATTTCTCTCATTAAACAATGTTCAACTAAAAAAAAAAAAGAGAGAGATTCTGATTTAGTAGGTCCAGATGGAGCAAGGGAAATGAATGGGGATTTGAAAGAGTTTTCTAAGTGATTCAAATGCAGAACTCCAATAATACCACTGTCTTGGTCTTTCTGCTGCTCTACCCCAAAACATAGTGACAGGGTAAGACCACAGAACAGAATGCAACGGGGAGGAGGTAAGACTTGGCCATCTGATGAGTCCCCTGAGTAGTCTAAGGGAAGCCTCATTGCTGTCCTCAGTCTCTTCATGAAGATCTGACTACATCAATACTTTGCAGGCCTGACTTCACATTATTTTCACCTGGAAAGCTTTAAGAAGTGTTCTCATGCCCCATTTGTAAATAACTGCACCAGAGTCTCGGGGAAAAAGGGCCTAGGCATTTGCAAGATGTTTCCATCTGATTTAGCACTAGTTGATCTCTAGATGATCTCAGAAGTCTCTCTAACTTGGAAATCCTCCATGTCTATGAAATCCTTCATTCCCCTCCCTTGTACAGAATGGAGGATAAGGGGCATTAGGAAGGCCGGGTTTAGGGGGCGGGTGCAGGGGATGATGCATTGCCAAGACCTGCTGCTGTACTCTGGCAGTGTCTTTGTGAAAATAGTAACTTTTTTTTCCTGACTGATTTATGTGACAGTTGGAAAGCAGCCCTTAGAACAGCCTGTTCCTCCCCTCTGCACTATTAACATAAATATGTGCACGGGGCCTGCAGCTCCTGCTTCTCTCTGTGTACTGGAGGCTTAAGGGGCCTGGAAAGCCGGAGGCCTAAGAGAAACCAAAGGAGAGGAAGTGTTGTTAGAGGCACAAGAATGAAAAGGGGAAAAGGACAGGATGTTGCTAAGAGACAGCGTCAAGCTGGGCCATGGGATTAACAGCCAGTATCAAAGCAAGTACTTAATGGTATGTTCCAGTAGGGTCTTTTCCAAGCATGAGCAGAGGGTGAGATTATCAAAGCAATTCCATTCCAAATCAGGCGTAAAAGGCTCCTTTCCTTCTTGGTAGGACCAAAATATTAAGTGAAAATTAAATGATTTTTTTTTTAATTATATCTTCTAGCTTGGGGTAAAGTGAAACTGGATTCTTTACTGTGGAACTTCTCAGAGTCTTTAATATGCTAATAAGCATTCAGAATAACTGAGAGATCCCCGACATAGCTTCCAGCACATTCTGAAATTATTGGCAACTTCTTTATCTAAAGGGGTTGTTTTCCAAGAATTGCTTGTGAATCTCTGATATTAAAATAAATAAATAAACAAACAAAACAAAAACCTCCCATAACATCTATTTAATATTGCTGGGCTAATTACTTAATATGCACAGCCACCTTGTGAGTGAGGTACTTTTGTTTCCTTCTTAGCATAGGTGAAGAAACTCAAGCATGGAAAGATTACATAACTGGCCGCAGATCATGTAGCCAGTGGAGAAAGGAAGAAAGTGGGGCTCTTGAGTTTAAAATGATCTGGATTCAAATCTTGGTTCTGCCATTTGCTGAGTGGACATGTTTGAGTAAATTAATTACCCTCTCTGAGCCTCACTTTCCTTATGTGCAAAATAGAATAAAATGTACTTTGCACAGTTGCTGAGATTAGAAATACCATACATAAAACATACAGTATATGGCCCATAAATGGCTACAGATAACATCATCATCATCATCTTATATTTAATGTTTGAAAAGGGACTGTTCAGTGGCATGCAGAGAAGAATGTCAATTTTGAATAAACCCAACAAAGTCAGCAGTAGGATTAGTCATGTGACAGGGTAGGTAAATGCTAAGTCCCTCTAAAGAAATAGAAAGTCCTTTTGCTGTTCTTCAGGCCAAACCTTATTCTCACTCATCAGTTGGCAATGGAGCATTCTCCTTTGGAATTTATGAAGGCAGAAGGGCCTTGGGGGTGGGGGACTACTTGATAGCAGAGACTTTGGGGGTAGAAACTGGTGGCTCTCATCTGGCTGGCCATCAGAATCCTCAAGGAATTTGTTCAAATAAATTTTTAAGCCCTGGCACTTCAAGTCCACAGGTCCGTGATGGCTCTCAGGAATATTCATCTTGTGGAAACTTCCAGCTGATTCTGATTATCAGCCTGCTTTTAAAACCACTGGACTTGATGAAGGCTTGGGAAACCTTCCCACTCAGTTACCCCATAAGGCCTCAGAGGAGTCTGTTATAATTATTTTTGGAGTCTAGAAACTCTGTGGCCTTTCCTTGCGCAAGTAACCAACAGCTTTCATACATCTTGGCATTTGAGAGACAAATTTCTCTCTACTTTGTGGTTAGTACAGTGACCCGGGTAGCTGAGACAAAGGATGGTGTGAGAGGTGTTTGCGTAATGATAATAGTGTAGGCTTGGACACCAGACCGGCCTGGGTTCAAATCCTAATGCTGGGTGAAGGAGGGAGATAGAACACTATTCAGTTAGGACAGTGAGAAAAGCACAGAGCATATCGGATGTATGACCACCCTGGAAAACCAGGATATTCTGAATAATTAATGTCTATGCCTTCACCTTCATGATACAAGTAAGAAGAAACCAGGCTGGAGAAATGGAATCTTGAATTACATTTTTGTAATTATTTTCAACACAACAGGAAATAAAAATATTTCCATGTCCTTATATCTTGACATATTTTCCTTTTCTCGAATAACATGTAGGCAAGTCTTCGTATTAATGGCTGACTTTAACTTAATCTTGATTAATCTATAAAATAAACTTCAAATTCACTGTAATAAATTTTATTTCTTTTCCAGTGTCGATGATTTCAAGTCTCCTAAATACTTATACCATACTTTTTTCCTTAGGAAATTTAAAAAAACAAAAACAAACAAACAAAAAAAAAACACTCACTTTGGCCACCATTGTCAGCTTATAGTCCTAGTATATTCCCTAAGATGTTTTATAGTTGCAAAGTATTTGTTAAAATGTCACTGTAAAAAAGAGTATACACTGAAAAAAAAATGCAATGCTTCCTCTTTCTACCTGTTTTATTAGAAGCAGTATTCTGAAACTCCCTGAACTTCTGTTTCTTCATATCTAATTTAAGGATAACATTAGAATCCAATTTTTAATAGATCTATAAGAGGACTAATTAAGAGAACCCACATCAAGTCCTGGTAAAAGACTTTGCTCATAGTAAAGGCTTAGTAATAGTAGCAGTCATTATCGTTGTTTTATCCCAAGTCAGTTTACTTACTACCCATATTAGTGTGGCCAGGTAACTGTACCTCTGTGAATCTTTTTTTCCTCATCCGTGAAATAGGAATAATGATCCTTACCCACAGCATTGTTATAAACATCAAATGAGACACTACTACATGTGAAACATCTAGCACCATGATACCAGTCAGTGCTGACTAGTGTTTTTGCAAGACTGATGGGGTCATCTTTGTACCTGGACCTCTTAAGTTAATCATTCATTGAAAACACATATCAGGAACTTCTGATATGAAAGACGGCTCTTGATATAAATGCTTCTTCATGCATTTTGAAGCCCTAAAAACACAGAGCCCCTAAGGTCTGATGTCACTTCTTTCTGTTCTGAAACAGGACATCTCAGAATGAAGTAGAGACCCAAGAGGCAGATATTGGGAAGAAAATTCTACACTCAGCTAGTTC
The DNA here is from genome assembly GCA_026018925.1 of Tupaia tana. Lineage (NCBI taxonomy): Eukaryota > Metazoa > Chordata > Mammalia > Scandentia > Tupaiidae > Tupaia > Tupaia tana. The sequence goes on from JAKSZU010000022.1 coordinate 27,104,543, forward strand.
CACAGCCCCTTTGTCTCTGGACCTTCTTGCCTCCATCTTCCATAAGGTGTATATATATATACATAGTCTTTCCCTAGCAACCATGGCTGACTTCTATCATGCACCGTGCTACGTATTAAGGACACAGTGATAAACTAGTAGACATGTCTCTACTCTCATGGAAGCTAGATGAGAGAAGGGACTTCTTTTTCCTTGGGATACTGAGTATATATGGCAGAGGCCTAGCGATGGGAGGAAAAAATAGCAATTGTAAAGAACTAAAAGAAAGTAAGTATGACTGAAGCTTAACAGGAGAGAGGAGGTGTAGGGAGAAATTAGTTTGGAGAAATAAATCTGGATATGATCTGCAGGGAGTCTCCAAAGCCATACTAAGGAATATGTTAGGGACATTTGGTTCCCTTTGAAAGGTTTGGAGCAGGGGTGACATAATCAGAATTGCACTTTAGAATAACCACTGTGGCTGCCTTCTAGGGGGAAAAGTGCATGGATAGAGTAGGGTGGGGAAGGGATACTTACGTTTTCTTATATCTGATATCAGGGTCCTTACTCCATCCTCTTGGGCCAACCCAAGGTCACTGACTGAGGGAGGAGAGCAGGAGGATGTGATGGTAGCATCACATAGGATCTATACAGAAACCATGGAAATCTTGCTACCTGCCTTGCAAGTAGCTATCAGTCACTGGGCATTTAGATGTATTAGATATGGTACTCAACAGAGAGATGACACAGCTTTGTAGTAGGCAGGTTTCTAAGATGGTGACTAATGGTTCTCACCTCCTGGTATTTACACCCTTGTATAGTCCCCTTCCCTAGAGGGTAGGGTGCATCTAGTGACTTTGTTCTAGTGAACAGAATACAACAAAGATAATAAGATGTAACTTCCATGATTGCATTATGCAATAAAGACTGTGACTTCCATCTTGCTGGCATTCTCTCACTCTCTTGCTGTCACTCTCTTACTCTGATGAAGCTCCCTACAGAGAGGCCCACATGGCAAAGAATTGAGTGTGGCTTCCGGCAATCAGCCAGTGACGACTGAGGCTTCATTCCAACAACCCACGAGAAACTGAATCCTGCCAGCGATTACTGAGAGAGCCTGGAAACTGATCCAGCCCCATTCGGGAGGACTATGGCTCCAGTCAGTCCCTTCGTGTAGCCTGTGAGAGACCCTGACACTGGGGACCCAGGTAAGCTATGCCTGGCTTCCTGACCCCCAGGAACCATGAGAGACGAAATGTATATTGTTTTTGTTTTTATTCTTCTTACTTTTTTTAAACCTTCGATCACTATACATCATTTGGCTTGTAAAGAGAATTTACCCAACATGAAGTATATCTGAGACCAGTCTAGTTGAGAATACTATACACATCATCATCAATAGGTAATAAACCATCGAAATGCATACTGTTTTAACCTACTGAGTTTCAGGCTAATTTGTTACACAGCATAGGACTAAAACACTTAGATAATGTCACAGAAGGCCAGGGAGGGCATGCTATTGAGAGCGAATGACAAGCATTGTCAAATGTGACAGGAAATCAAAGCTGTCCAAGAATGGCAAGCAAAAAGGAAACACTGGACATGGCCAGGAAGCGGGTGCTGGGGCTTGCAAGGGAGTCGGTGTGAGGAAGTTGGGATGGGCTGGACTGGAAAGGTAGGTGGCAAGATTTCCGTGGGTTTCTGTATAGATCCTGATGCTACCACATGGAAATTTCTATTGCTGCTGCAGGTGGAAGTGCGACCTTTTGAGGATGATTAATGTGATCTGTTTTTCCTTTCTATTTTTCATTCAAATTCTTGTCTCAATCTTACAATCCTGGGTTTCTAAAAACTCTCCTAAAGGCATCTGGTAATGAATTTAGCATCTGGCTTCGCAGTGCTGATCCAAATTCTTCTATCCCTTTCTCCGGATTCTGTTCCCTGTGATGTACTCCCTGTGCCCTGGGAGTCTTTTCTACGCATTATCTGTCGTCATTGGAGCCAATGTGGGAGCCGTGTGGAAAATCTATACATGGTGTTCTAGGAGTGTGAAGTCAAAGTCTCAAAAGATGCAGAATCAAGTTCAGGTTCTTCCTTTTCTTAAGTTGGTCACCTGTGAAAGATTTCGTGGCTTGTCACATGACACTCCATGCATTTCCATTCTCTCCAGCCTTAACTGCTTCCATTCAGCTCAGAGCAGGGGAAATATCAAAAGTTTTAGAATCACTGCTTAATTGCTGTGTGAATTTGAGGAAATGACTTAACCTTTCTGGGCTCAGTTTCTTCTGCAAAAAGTGGGTAGTACGATTTTTCTTTTGCAGTAGCGTAGGGGAAGCAAAAAGGAACCATGTGCTTAAGGAGCTAAGGACAGACTTGGCACAAATTCCTTTCTGAACTCCCAGCTGCTGTGATAAGCTAACCCTCTTGAGTTGTCTTACCTGCATGGCAAACCCAAAACCCCTCTAGAGAATGCCAGGCCAGCTGCCTGAGACATGTCGTGAACAGCCTGGGGAAGCAATTTGCTTTCAAAGAGAAACAGGCAGAGGGAATGAAAACAAGACAGCAAGCTGCGGGCCCAGCCCTGAGCCAGGACAAATTTGGCACTTGGCAGTAGCTACAACAAGATGTGCACCGCCCAGAGAGTGTGTCTCTGCAGGACCTCACAAGCTCAGGACTGCCCCGAAACACACGCTCGTGGGGAGGATCTGTCAGGGTTACCCCATGATACTTACACCTGCCTATTCTGCAACCAGAGTCGCCTTGCAGTTACCTTGTTCTGATGTTTATAATGCCACCAGGGCCTGCCCATCCTTCTCTCAGTAGAGTTTGTTTTCTCTCTTTAATTGTCTCTCTTGGGTCGGGAGAAAGGGGCAGTGGAACAGATGCAAGGGCTGCCTGAGAAAAGCATGCAGGCCGCTAAGCAGCTGTTGCCAGCCCTTCATCGCACTGGAACTTAGAAAATGACTTGACGCTGGCTGCTGGGATATGCGTTACAACCCAGGAGTCTTCACTATGATATGTATTTCTGTGTTTTCTTTCTGGAAGACAGTTACCGGGTTTCTGGAATAGTGATCTTGGCCTCCTACCCCGGACTGTGGTGTGGCTGGCTCTGTTTTACTGCTGAATTCTCAGATTGCAAACTGATCACCACCTCAGAAAGGTCCTCCCTGATGATCCTGTCTAAGCAGCCCCCTTCTTCCCATCCCCTAATAGTTACTTGCTATCTTAATAATGGAGTATATTGTTAATTGAGTATTATCCAACAATATCCTGTTTATATTTATACCAGTAAATTATCCATTGTATCTCCCTGGAATATGTAGTGGATTATGGACAGCGACTTTATCTAATTTGCTCATTTCTTTAACTTCATCTACCCTATGGCAAAGGGATGATTATCATCACCGCCATTTTTCTGGGTACAATTTAATTTTTTAATTGGAATATTGAACTGGAAAAAATGGAGTTCACAGTAAAACATTTTTTAAACACGTTCTTTTTTTAGAGGTTTTTGCCTTAGGGCATGTGTCCTTGCCAGAGAAAGAGAGAGGGGAGAAGAGGAATCACCCTCCCCCCCCCCCCCCCGGGAGTATGTCCACACCATAATTCCTTCTCTTCTATTCTCCTCCTGGGATCTTGGGCACATGCACATGCACCCAGTGTGAGTTTCTGACCTCCAGGTCTGAGACTTGAACCACAGTCAGCCATGTGGGACTCCAGCAACATAACCACTAGGCCACCTGCTGACCCCTAAACTCGTATATATTTTTTAAATTAGCTATAGCACTAAGTTAAATTCCTACATTGCTTTTAGATTTCTGGGTACTGTTATTTTTTCATTATTTTTCATCACCATTTATTTGAATTTGGGAAATAACTACCTCTTTTGTAAGTAATAATGGAAACATATGGTTACAGAATAGTATGTGAATTATCCCCATTTTGTACACAAGGGAACTAAAGTCCAGATAAAATCAGATAAGTCTCCCAAGGTCATAAAACTAGTTAGTGGTAGAATGAGGATTAAAATCAGGGACTATTGGGATCAGCAGGTGGTGTGGTAGTTAAAGGCACTGGATTCCTACATGGCCGACCGCAGTTCAAGTCCTGGACCTGGCAGCTTGCTTTGTCGTTTTCCCTTTCTCCCTCTTTGTGTCTTTCTCTGGTCAAAGTAAAAAATAATAATAATGGGACCAACAGGTGGTGTGGTGGTTAAGGCACTGGATACTCCCATATGGCGACCATGGTTCGAGTCCTGGACCTGGTGGCTTGCTTTCTCACTTTCCCTCTCTCTCTGTGTGTGTCTCTCTCTGCTAAAAGTAATATAAATAAATTAATAAACAAAATTAAACAAATAATTATTTAAAAAATAATAACAAATGGAATTAAATAAATATTTTTTAAATAAGATATTTTTAAAAAATCAGGGACTATAGTAGCTATGTGTGATTATACTTGAATTGTAGCTCTTTTAAATTGAGATGTTCTGCAAGTACAAAATATATGCTGGATTTTGAAGACTCAAGAGAAAAGAACATTAAAATATACCATTTTTTTTTACATGAATTATATCATCAAATGATAATTTTTTATATATTGGGTTAAGTAAAATAAATATTAAAATACAGTTCAACCATTTTCCTTTACTTTTTAAAACATGGCTGCTAAAGTATTTAAAATGATGCATGTGTGGTGATGCAGGTGACAGGGTACCAATGCATGATAGTTGAGCTCTAGGTGAGGCTTGGGTTCAGATCCTAAAACATATGTATGCCCATGATCCTCATTGGCTAGGAGGTTTGATGGGAGGACAATAGAATGGAGAGGTAGGGTATAGAACATAGCGTGGAGAGGCCTTGTCAAAGATGTCTTGTATGTTTGTCTCTTTCCTATGAAAGAAATAACTGAAAGTAGTCATTTATGTGGTTCAAATTATATTTCCATTGTATTTTTATGCCTTTTGCCCTTTTACATAGTAAGGACAGTATTGGTTTATGCCTTTTTAGAATTCCCCCTTTGTTCATAGTAAGACCTACATACATTAAGTGTCTACTGTGTGCAACTGCTTTGTAAAATTCTTACTGTGATTAGAACCTGGATTAATCAGGAAGTGATAGAAAAATCCAACCTGAACTACCTTAAGCAAATGAATAAGAGGATGATTATTTGAAAGAGTCTTGGGACAGCTCATACATTTTAATGAACAATACCAGAGATGGGACTCAAAGGCAGCTCTTGCCCCCTCACAGCTCTGCCTCTTTCTGAATGTTGACTCCACTTCCTCATCCCACCTTCCTCCCATGGCCAGAAGCAGAGTTGATGGCAACTTCCCAGCTGACTTCCATTGCATCTCCATAGTCAAACAGGTCAGACTCTCATTGGCCTATGCTGATCATGTGTGCATTCCTGGGGCCAGTCACAAGTGAGGAGTAGTGACTGGCCCAGCTGGGTTACCTAGTCATCCATATTAATAGGTAGGTGGGTTAAACTGATTGGTAGCTAACATTAAAGTCGAAGGATTGAAGCCAGAGAGAGAATATCTCCCAAAGAGGATTCTTTTCTGCTGAAAGGAGGCAGCCATGCTAAGCTGACAGAATGATAGATTCGCAGTGGCTCTCTAGGTGTCATTGCCTTTTCTATAGGAACACATTTGAGAAATTTTATATGGTCTTATTTAAAGATGAAGATGCTGGTACTGAAGCTCCAGGATATAAAAAAAAAAATTCAAGAAAAAATGAAAAGAGGATAGAAGTCTTTTTGTAGGTGGCATACAGAAATAAATAAGCAGGCTTACTCATGAATGTCCCTTTTAAAGTACTTGCCTTTGTCCATTATAACCACGTTTTGAGACAGCCACCACCAAATGTCAATACGGGAACAATGAGTATACTTCTTATCACTGTTAGAATATTGCTGCAGACAATTTGTTGAGTACTAGCAGTGCAGAACATAAAATTAAAAACAGTTCTGATCTACTAGACAAACAGTCTCATCTAGGTATTACCTTCTTCCGAACAATGTGCCCCTTAAAAGTCCCTTTAGAGAAACTGAAAACTCACCCCTTCATAGTCAAGACACATGTCTCCCTTTTTTATTTTATTTTATTTTATTTTTTTAAAAATTTTATTTTTAAAAAGACTCATTGGTCCCTACATACACACAGACACAAACACACAAAGTACTTCCTCTTCATTTGGGGTTCATATCCCCCATGTCAGCTTCATGCTATAAAGCTGTCAGCCTTGTTGTTGTCTTATTACCACCTCTAAAATCCAAGCACTTTCTTTGTCATTTAGTCATGAGAGTCACATTTGGACACATTTCATTACAACTGAGAAAATTGGGCTTCAGAACTTGGAACATAATTAGAGTTGAAAATGTAAGCACTAAAGAGATCTTGGAGTAATTTATAAGCCAAACCCATACATGCCCTGGGAACCCAATGGATATCTTGAAATACTTATATATTTATATCATTATTAGCTTCGTAAAGAGATATAAGGAATCTTCAGAAAGTTAATAAGAAATGCATATGATGGGGGAAAAAATGCATGGATTTTTGTTTTGCACTAAAATAGTACTTTGACTCCACTTTCCATGAATTTTTTGGAATTCTTTTATTTTAAAAAATATGTGCTCATATTCATTAATCACTCTTTATTTCTGGGAAGGTATAGTGTGAGTTTACCCTCTTATTTTCTTTCTGACTACTCAGTTTCACAAAGACAAAGAGGTGAAACTCTTAGCTTTTCAGCTCAGATGGTGAGTTCTCCTCTAAACTCTATGGGCATAAAGAGCTGCTTTTTGCTATGCATGCCTGAAGCATTATGAAAACAAGAATCAGGTTTCCTGGCTGGGACTATCTCCTCTTGGGGGAAAGGACTGAGGAGAAGAGTTGTCATAGACGGTAACTTGGGGCTGGTGGACGTTGTACCGAATCATCATATTCTTAGGAAACTTCTGAGCTTGGGTTTCCACTACCTCACCTTCACTGTGTTTCATGGAGGCCAAAGACAGGTGGGCACAAGACATAGCCTTTATGTAAATAGGTTTAAATAAGTTTCCTTCGGAATTGTGGTGCAGTAAGAGAAAACTTGGGGGTTTTGTTTGCGTAGGTCTTCATTACAGAGTTTCTGATTAGGGGCGAATTGATGCTTTATATGCATCATTAAAAATTAGTTCTCTAACGTACGTAACTTCTTTGGAATGAAGAGCAGTAGAGACATTTTAAAAGTGGGAAATGGTGATTGGGGGACATGTTTTCCTCCCTGGAAGCTTTTATGTTTAATTAAATCTGTAAATTAAACATTTCTACCCTTCTTATTTTAAATCCCGGCCAACTGGTACCTTGCCTTTCTGGCACAAGAGCCGCATCTGCATGTCTAGCTTTGCAGGTAATGGTGACTCATTGTTGTAACCAAAAGGGAGGGAAGAAAACACACAAAAACCAGCTCTTACTGCAGAACACAGAATGTCATTTCTGGAACACTCAGTAATTTCTAGTTAAACACTGCCAGTTTTATCTTAAAGAGACCATTACGTAGTTTTGCTCATGCTCCTTTACGATTTGGGTATCTGAGAGTATTTCAAGCATAGAAAAAGAATGGAGTTGATTGCCCATAAGAATAACTGAATATCCTCTCATGATTATTTGCCTGTGTAAAATGATGGCTATGATGCCAGTGGTTGTGAGTTGCAATACCCACTTTGCAGTATTTCTGGAACTGTTTTGTTTAATTTCAGGCATTGAAAGCTTTTAAGCAATAAGATACTCAGTTAAATTTTTCTATTCTAATTGAGATATCTTTCTTTTGAGATGCAAGTGATGTTTTCTTCACAACTTTGCCTTGATATTTTGAGTTTTTGGAAAACACACAATTTGTGTTTATCCAGAAGTAAGAGGAAAATTTGGTATTAAATGACTAAGTGTTGGGACCAGCAGTTGACGTAATGGATGTGTCGCTCCCACATAGTCGATCGTGGTTCAAGTCCCGGACCCGGTGGCTTAGACTCATGCCTGGTGTATATGCGTGCGTGCCCAAGATCCCGAGAGGAGAATGGAGGAGAAGGGATTGCAGTGTGGCCATCCCCTCCCGGGGGTGATGTCTCACTTTCTGTCTCTCTCTGTCTTTCTGGCGAGTGCACGCGCCCTATAGCAAAAATCTCTCCAAAAAAAAAAGGCTAAGAGTTTTCTCCCAATAATGAGCAGAGCCAAATGAATCACAGTTATCATAACTCCCAAAGTATAGGGCAGGCAGTTCAGGATTCAGAGCTCCCTGTCATAGCCCCACCTCAGGGGCTGTGTGTAAACTGATCTTTTCACCTACAGCTCCCTCCCAGCTCCCATTTCTCGGAATATCTCAGGCTCGTCCTTTCTCAGCTTAACATCACTTTTCTATCACTGCCTTTAGTCCTTGTGGCATGCCATTAATTTTCTTAGAAAAATATAATTTATTACAGGCCAGTAGGTGTGTGGTGGTTGAGACGCTGGGCTCCCACATGACTGACCACGTTTTGAGACCCAGACCTGGCAGCTTGCTTTCTCACTGTCCCTCTCTCTCTCTGTCTCTCTATGGTCAAATTAAAAGAAACAAATAAGTAGTTCTTTTAAAAATATATATAATTCATCAATCAGGTAGAATTTACAGCCTTTGCTATAATATAATAGTTACTGTTAGGTGGGAATAATTCTAGTGCCAGTCACTGCCTCACATAGTGAATACTCTAAATTTTGTGGATGGAATTAATCAATTCACCGATGGGCTGTTTAGTCTGGAACAGAAGGTCCCAAGCTTAGAAATAAGTGGGAAATAGATCTCAGCTAGATCCCAGACACAACTTAGAGGTCAAACTGTCCATTCCCTGCTTCAAGACAGAACTGTATCTGGTCTTGAGATTACTCAAAACTTCTGTGTCCTACCTCGGGCATTGATAACCTCCGCCAAGAATATCACCTTTGTCCTACACTGTCTCCAGTATAGACTAAAACGTCAGCATATATTGGTGCCTATAGTCGTCAGCCCTCAGGATGACTTCCAATAATCTCTGCCTCTTCTTGTTACTCTCTTTTATATTTCCCTTCCTCAGTGAATCAGGGCTGGCCTCTGCTGACTTGTGAGGCTACTGTGTGGCTTCAAGGTTAGGTTATAAAAGGCCATGCGGCTTCTGCCTTGCTCTCTTAGATAGCTTGCTTTGGAGTCGGGCCCACAAGCAACTCTGTGGGAAGGCCCACATGGGAAGAAACTGAGGCTTTCATTGGCATCATCTTGTAGCCATGTGAGCAGCCACATGGAAAGTGGCTTCTCTAGCCCCGGTGTTACTTAAGAGCACTGAGCTCATGGTTTCGTTGGCCCAGGCGGAAGCTGAGATCCAGTGCAGGTTGTTTCAGATGCTTCATAGCTTGTCAGTATCCTCTTTAGAAGGTAGAAAGGCAAGAATGTTATTTTTGCTTATCAAATTCTGGTTGAAAAAAATCACACTTTGAAAATTCACTGCAGTAATGTCATAAATTCCTTCTTCACTCTATTCAATAAAGGCAGCTTCTTGGATTAAGTTACAGGTGCGGAAACCTCAATCTAATCATTAAGCCTGTCGTTATGTTGTTCACAATCATTTTCTAACACCCAGAACATTTCATTCAAAGGTGGCCCTATAAATTCTTCTTCACTTGGCACACAGACTCGAAATTTTTCCCTGAAGAGAAATCTATATTTTTTCAAACTTTAATCTCCCAAAGTGCAAGTCAGACTTAGCCATGGTCAGACTTAGCCATAGACAGAGGAAAAAGCTTTGCTTCTATGGCAGACAACACAAAGCACTGTACATTCCACTAAAAATAGCGAGAGGTGAGTCACATCTACTCTTGACATGAAAAATGTTAGTTACGTGTTGTCACCTCAAACCCTGTGCAGTTTGTCCCATTTTATATCACTGAGCGCTTCCATCCCCTTTCCCATTCCTTTTTACCACAGTCTTATTTTCTTTTTTGTCATTTAAGCTTACCTTGGCCCAGAGTATCTGCTCTATTGTCAAAGATCTCATGGACAGCCTGGTCTCTCTTTCTCTCTCCTTTAAAAAAAATCTGTCTTCTTGTCTGCCTGCCTGCCTGCCTACCTTCCTTCTTTCCTTCCTTCCCTCCCTCCCTCCCTCCCTCTCTTTCAAGAGAAAGACAAGCCTTTGCTAGAGAATCTCACACTACAGTCCTCCCGAGCCTTCCCGGGCCAGCCAGGATCACAGGAGCACGCATGTGCGTGTGCAGCATGTGCAGGTCACCCCGTCTCCCATACGCTCCGGCACAGCAGAGCGTGGCACTCCTGCTGCGTGGCACTCCTACTGCGCACTGCAGCGGGCCAGAGCTCCTCTCTTCTAGACTTTGCATTGTGGTCCAGGCTCCAGGGTCAGAAGTCATTTGATTTCTTCCTTTTATGGTTTTCTCATAAAAATAATACTAAGCTCATTATAAAACTGACAAGTGATGCAGGACTATAGAAGGCAGGAAAAAAATCATTTATGTTCTCTGTAATTCTGAGTCCATATCTCTCAAGGACTTTATGTATTTTTTGTAAATATGTATGTGCATGTATATATGTATGTATCAGGAAAATGTTTTATACAAATAGGATATTTTCTTTTTTTAAGTTTTTTTGTTTTTGTTTTGTTTGTTTGTTTTGCTGTAGGGTGTGTGCACTCACCAGAGAGAGAGAGACAGAGAAAGAGAGAAGGAAAATGACAAATCCCAACACCCCATCACCATCACCACCACTGCCTGGGGAAAATAGCTATGCCACAATCTCTTCTCCTCCATTCTCCTCTTGAGATTTTCGGCATGCACGCTCACACACTTAGTGCATCAAGCTGCAGGTCCAGGACCCAAACCATGGTCTACCATGTAAAAGCTCAGCACCTTAACCACTATACCACCTCTGGCCCAAATAAGATCCTTTAATAGTAGACTAACTTTTTTTGTTGTTTTTGTTGCTGTAGGGTGGGTGCACGTGCTAGAGAGACCGAAAGTGAGAAATCATCCCCTAGGGAAATGGCCACACCATAATCCCAAGAGATTTTTACTATAGGGTGTTTGCGCTCACCAGAGAGATACAGAGAGATAGAGAGACATAAAGTGAGAACTCACCTCCCAAGGGGGATGGCCACACCACAATCTATTCTCCTTCATTCTCCTCTCGGTATTTTGGGCACACACACCCAGCATGGGTTTTTTTTTTTTTTAATTAATTTATTTATTTTTCTTTTTTTTTTTAACATTAATACGCTATACATTATTACAGTATACAAAATGAATTTTCCATCCAAAATACACTGTCTGTTGGCTCAATCAAGCACATCAACATACGTGTTAACAAACAATTTTCCATTTCTTATGTCTTGTATATTTTACTTTTTTTTTTTTTTTTTTTTTTTGCCATCCTTGATTCCCTATCCCTAACCCTCTGCCCTGTCCAACCCTCCTCCCATTGTCTCTGGTATCCATGATTGCTTTCTATGCCTTTCGCCCCCCATTTAATTGATCTGCTAATGAATTTAATTTGTCTAAATATTTGCAATAGCAAGCACAGCTGATATATACAAACACAAGAACCCATGTCTGACTTTAGGCATAAACCTCAGTGAGTAGAATGAACATACTATAAAATAGTACCTAGCTGGGGCTATATAGCTTACTGTGGTCATCAAATACACAGTTTTTTCTTTAAATTTTGGTAACAGTTTTAGTATTCTTTTTTTCTGAAATTTTTTTTTTAAATTTACATTCATTCCCTGAGCATCATCACAACATACTAAATGTGGTTTCCCCTCTAGAGTAAACTGCATAGTGGCTTAATCATGCATGTTGTCATCCATAAAATTCCATTACTACTTTCATATATATATGTTTTTTACCCCATGTCTGACCCTCTGCCCTATTCCACTCTCTTATTACACTATCTCTGCTGTCTACAGTTGTCTTCAATTCCTTTTCCCCCAACATTTTGTTGACCACACAATATCATAAGTAATATAACTACTTTCAATAGCAAGTTCAGCTGGTGGTTTCAAGAAAGGCAGTTTTGAACTGGTAAGGATATTTCCTTGAAACTTGAAGCCTAGAAACAGGTTAGTATTTTGTTCAAATAGTAGGTACATGAATCTATTGACAGCTCCAGACAGGATAAAAATCCTTAAAACCGGACAACAAAGCTTAGAGGAAAAGCAGCAATATCTTAGTCAAGTCACAGAATGCTGTTTCATCAGTTCAGTCTCATGTACTTAGTCTTTCTTCTGTTACTGTTGAGGTACGATCTTCCAGATTGAACTCTGGGATATAATACTCAACTCCAGACTTTGTCCCTACAATTAAGTCGCCCATTTTCTTAGTTTCTGAACTCTTATTTCTGTCTGTCTGCATTTAATTTTACTGACATAGCACTCCCTTAAGAACTTCTTGGAGATCTGGTCTGGTGCTGGTAAATTCTTTCAGGTTTTGTTTATCTGGGAAAGTTCATGTCTTTTCTTCCCAAATGAACGATAACCTTGCTGAGTACAGAATTCTCGGTTGAAATTGCTTTTCCCTTAATACTTTGAATATATTTTACCATTCTCTCCTCGCTCGCGTTGTTTCTGATGAGAGGTCTGCCGTTAGTCTGATGGGATACCCTTTGTAGGTAACTTGCCTTTTTTTCTCTTGCCAGTCTTAGTATCTTGTCTTTGTTTGTGGTTTTGGTCAATCTGGCTATAATGTGTCTTGGAGAAGATCTTCTTGGGTTGATTCTATTTGGGGTCCTCTGTATTTCTTGGGACTGAATCTTTGAGTGCCTCTCCTCCAGGTTTGGAAAGTTTTCTTGCAGGATTTCATGGAATAGATTATCAATGCCCTTATGAGTCTCTTCACCTTCTGGGATGCCTATTATCCAGATGTTTGGAAGCTTAATTGTATCTAGTACTTCTCGCATATTATTCTCAAATTTTGGGGCCATTTTCTCAGTCTTCGTGGTGGATTTTTCTAGGCCAGCCATCTTCTCTTCTACATTTGAGATTCTATTTTCTGTATGATCTAGTCTGCTTTTAATACTTTCAAGGGAGATTTTGACTTCATGTATTATAGCCTTCATCTCTAACAGTTCCATCTGATTCTTTTGTAAAGTGTGAAATTCCTCTTTTAGATCTTGCATGAATTTCCTCACCTCCTGGAATTCTTCAACTCCTTTCTCCTTCCTCTTCAGCAGTTCCTTGTCTCTCTTATCTTCCATCTCTGTTAGCTTTGCCATTATGAATGTTCTGAATTCTTTATCAGACATTTCCATGATTTTCATTGAACTGTGTGTGGATGAAGACGAGTTATCCTTATCCCTTGTGGGAGAGGTATTTTCCTGCTTTCCCCATATTTCTTGTGGTCCTGCAGTGATTTCTTGTCATCTGGTGGATGGTCGGTTTCTTCCCAAACTTGGAAGTTCAATCTGACGGTCGAGAAGTGTGTAGAAAAGGAAACAGAGAGGGAAACAATACCAACAACAGCAAAAAAAAAAAAAAAAAAAAAAAAAAAGGCAAGAAACAGAGAAAAAGAAGAGAAAAACTTTTAAATAAATCTAAAAAAAACTAATATCCAAAAAATTTCAATAAAACTCAAAAATTAGAAAACCGCACGGCACGCAAAATGGCTAGATCTCAGGAGCCATGGAGCTGTCTGTCTCTTGAAGAAGGCCCATTCTATTCCCTTCTGCATCTCCTGGGTTGGGAGGGGGAGAGGAAATTATTAACAAGATAAAGGGCTAGGAGGGGCCAAAAGGCCCTGTAAAATGCCTCACCTTAAAAAATTCTAAAAAGCAAAAATTAAAAAAAAAGAGAGAGAGAGAGGACAGAAACAGAGGTAGAGACAAAGACATATACAGAGACAGGAGACTTGAAAGGGGTCTTCCTACCACGTGAGTTTTGTATGCTGGAGGCCCAGTTATCAGTGGGACATCTTCCTTTCTCCCAAAATGGCTAGATCGCAGGAGCCATGGAGCTGTCTCTCTCCCCAGCATGGGTTTTATGCCACTGAGTCCAGGACTCAAACCAGGGTCAACTAAGTGAGAATACAGGGACCTAAACATTATGCCATCTGTTGGTCCCTCCTCTCGGGATCTTGGGCATGCATGTACATGTGTCCAGTGTGAATTTCAAGCTACTGGGTCTGGGACTCAGACTGCAGTCAACCATCCAGGAATCCAGTGCCTTCACCAGTACGCCACCTGCCAGCCCCATCAGCAGTCTGTAACTTTAAAAAACTTGGGAATATATTGTAAACATATTTAGATAATACCAGTAATCTATATTTATTGAATTATTTACATGCCAGATTCTCAAAATTGCACTGTGTGACAGTTCTTATTAATGTCCCCACTTTACAAATGGGACGATTGAATCTCATTAAGTGACTTGCCTCATGTCACATGGCTAGTAGGAGGTAAGCTAAGAATCAGTCTCCAGCAGCTGGACATTAAACTGTTAGCTATTACCTGTACTAGTATTTAGAAGCCAGCAGATGGCATATAAGTTATGTTGCTGGACTCTCACATGGCCAATTGTGAGAGTCCCTGGACAAGCTACTTGTCCAGGGTCAAGTCCTGGACCCAGTAGCTTCAAAATCACACTGGGCCCATGTGTGTACATGCTCAAGATCCTGGTAGGAGAATGGAGAAGGGGTTGTGTTGTGGCCCGTCCTGCTAGGGGTGATTTCTCACTTTCCCCTTTCACTGTCTCCATCTCTCTGCCCCCAGGGAGGACACACATCCTAAGGCAAAAACAAAACAAAACAAAAAAAAACAAAAAACCCAGCTCAATGATCAGGAAGTGGTATGGAAGTTAAGGTGCTGAATTCCCACATGGCTGACTAGGGTTCAAGTCCCGGACCTGGTAGTTTGAAAATCACCCTGGGCACTTGTATGTGCATGCCCAGAATCCCAGAGGAGAATGGAGGAGAATGGATTGTGGTATAGGCATTCCCCCCCCAGCCGTTGATTTCTCACTTTCCCTCTCATTGTCTCTGTCTCTCTAGGGTGAGTGTATCCATTTTATGATTAAAAAAAAAAAACCTTAAAAAAGAAGGAAAGAAACCAAACCAGCTTAGGCTCTCAAGAACAGAGCATAGCTGGGGCTAGCAGGTGGCATGGTGGTTAAGGGCACTGGATTCCCACATGGCCAACTGCGGTTTGAGTCCTGGACCTGGCAGCTTGCTTTCCCTCTCACTCACTCACTCACTCACTCACTCTGTCCTTCTCTGGTCAAACTAAAATAAATAAATAAATAAATAAATAAATAAATAAATAATAAATTTTAATGAAATAATTCTTAAAAAAAAAAAAAAGGAACAGAGCCTGGCACTAATTCCCTTCTAACTTGCCACATTCCTTCACTGGCCATCTGCTCTTGACCCTTAATTTGTTTCCCTGTCCTCCTGTACCTCTCCAATTTAACACACTCTGTCCACTTCCCCAAGCTTGTAGCATTCTTGCTTTATTTGTGAACTCTGAATAGCATTTTCTTTCTCTCAAGGTGTTTTGATTTTGATAATACTGGTTCTGAGCTGGTTATTACAATGAGGGGATGAAGTTGAGGACTTTTTACAATTTGGAGGTGCTTTTCATGATGTTTATAAGTCCTGTCATCTTAGAAATAAGTACATTTAACAAATATTATTTCCTTTTTTCTTTCTTTCCTACTCTAATTTTGATTCTACTCATTCCTAACTGAGTTCACTGTCTCCTTCTGAACTTTCCCCAACAATGCCTTGGGTGTGTCCGTGGAGCTCTTAAATCCTTCTTCCAAGAAAGAAAAAGAAGAAAAGCATCCTGATATGTGGGCTAGACGAGAGGGGGATGGTAAGGAAACTGGGGCACAAAGAGGTGAGCCAACTGGGCTTGGCTTACCGACTGGGAAGCCAGGGTAATGACCCTCCTAAATCTGCAGTGTGTCATGATCCGGAGGCACTCCCAGCCTCAAGCCTATCATTACGCCCGTGAGAGCATGCTGTTTGAGAAGGAAACCAAAGTCCTCAGAGAGGAGACAGGGTCCTAGGCCTCAGTGTTGGCACAGCGTAGGGTGCAGTTTTCCTCCTATGGGAAGCAACGGACCATCACAGCACAAGGCTTTGGAAATGGTGGCTTTGCAATTGACTTGGCTGAAAACTCTGAGCTCTTCACATGGCAAACTCTCTCTCTCTCAATGGTGGCACTTGGGCTGCAGGCCCTGAACCATCACATTTCAGATGAATTCCTTTTCTAGAATTACCAAGCAGTGCTAGTAAAGTAGCAGCAATGGGGCCAGCAGGTGATATGGAGGTTGGGGCAGCTGGGTCCCACATGGCCAACTTCCCAGTTCATGTCTCAGACCTGGTAGCTTGAAAAATCACACTAGGCGTGTGCGCGTATGTGCCCCAAAATCCTAAAAGGAGAATGGACAAGAAAGGATTGCAGCATGGTCATTCCCTCTGGGGGTTGGTTTTTCACTTTCCTTCTTTCACTGTTTCTCTCTTGTGAGTACATGCACGCTGCAGAAAAAAAATTAAAAAAAAAAAAAAACAGTATTGACACAGCATGCAGAGTTGACTATTTCTTCACTGTAGCCACTAAGATAAAGGAGTTGAGCAGGAGGAGGTGATACAGAAGTTGGTTAGATTATAAATAGGTATGATATTGAATGTCAGCAGCTATTGACCAGGCATGGCTACTCAAAGCAATGTATGTATGGAAGGATTCTGTAGTCACTTCCAGATTGAAGGGAAAGAACTCGATGATTGATTAGTAATGTCTACAATGGGCATAATAGAAGAGCATAGTAGCATGTGTGTCATGTATTTAACATACGAATAGATGGTGGAGTCATGTAGGTCTTAGGTGCAGTCATAACTGTTGCTTTCTAATAGGAAATAGAACCTTGTGCAATTGACTTAATTGTCAGTGCCTCAGCTTCCCTTATACATAATAGAAATTCTTAAAAGTTTACTTACTTATTTCCTCCATGAGCAAAGAGAGAAAAAGACATAGAATACTAACAGGGTCTCAATACCACAATCCACCCCTAGATCATAGGCACTCACATGGCCCCAGATCAGGGCACACACATGGCCATGGTACTCATGGTGGTCTTTGGTCCTGACCTAGAAGCCTTCCTATGTGGGACTACCTCATAAAGCATCACGTTTTACACATATGCCACTGTCTGCCCCTCCATAATGGAATTGTATCTTTAGGTAATTTGGGGAGAGGGATAGTAAAGTATTTACCAAGGTACCTAGAACTTTCAAATTTCTCATTAAGTGGAAAATGTACAGACATATCACTCGGTATTGTGCACCGCAGAGCTATCACTAAGGCCGAGGGGAAAAAAACAAGTATGTGTGGTGATCCTATTGCTAAATATTAAAGTGATGTTGAAGATGCTTTTTCCCTCTACTCTTCCTTTTAATGCTACTGATTTTACTGTTCAGGGCAACTGCACCTTAAGCTTTAGGCTGTATCCTGCCATTAATAGAAGTCAGGGCTAGGCTCCAAAATCTTACCTTCACTAGTGTTTTCTTTATTATAAAACCTGATGTACAGTGACCAGGATGATGGCACAACAGAATACGTGTCACTTTGCAAGGCTGACCTAAATGGAAAGGTTCAGGTTCACTATTGGAAACCTCCTTTACTACACTGGGCAACATGCACACATGATGTGAGTCTGGCTGAAGCTGGGGGTTGATTGTGACATCAAGACCCTTTTCTGGGTGCTGTCTCTCTGTTTCTGTCTCTTTTTGTGTCTCTCATGGAATAAATAAATTTTTAAAACTTTTTATGCAGTATTATAGATCTTACTCACTAGAAACCAAAATGAGATGTTGCACTTAGTTGTTGTAGTTGTTGTAGTTGTGTGTCCATAGGCAATTATTTAAAGTCTCTGAGACTGAGTTTACATTAATTAAGTAGGAATATTTACAGGATAGTCATGAGTGTCCATTTAGGTAATTTAATCTTTGTGAAAGAGTTACAGAGGTATTATGATTCTAAAGCATTGTTATTATGATCCTAATTGTTATTCTGTTCATGTATATAGCCTCTGAAATTAGTTGAGCTTGAGGAACAATTGAAAATAAATGCCAAAAATGATCTGAAAATAACAATAGTGGTATAAGTTATCATTTTATTTTTTTAATTAACACAAAATTTTATTAGATTTTTGCTATAGGGTACATGCACTCGCCCAAGAGACAGAGACAGAGAGGCAGAAAAGTGAAAAATCACCTCTCAAGGGGGATGGTCACGCCACAGTCCTTTCTCCTTCATTCTCCTCTCGGGATTTTGGGCACACACGCACACACGCCCAGTGTGAGTTTTAAGCTACTGGGTCCAGGACTTGAGCCACTGTTAACTCCCCTCTCATGAGTGAATTAATGCTTATTATAAAAGGGTCGAGGCTATCAAGTCCCTCTCTCTTTCTTGTCCCCCTTTGTTCATATGCCCTTGCTCTGCCCTCCCACCACATGATGTTGTGACAAGAAGGCCTTTTATTATTAGATGGCCCAAAGTTGGCCCTTCAATCTTGGACTTCCCAACATCCAGAACCACGTGGCAAAAATTTTCTGTTCATTATAATCGCCTAGACCCAGGTATTCTAGTATAGCACTACAAAATGGACTAACACAACGCTCAGAAAATGTTAGCTTTTAGAGAGGCAGTACAAGGGTTATAAGGGCCAGACTGCCTGCACAAAATTGCAGATGGAACCCTTACTAGCTAGGTGACTAAGGCAAGACACTTCACCCCTGTATTCCTCAGTCTCCTCATCTGGATAATGATAAGAATGATATGCCTTTCCTCTTACACTGCTTTGAGCATCACTGAGTTAATATGCATAAAGGTTTTAGAATAGCACTCAAGTCAGATCAGGGGTTACTCTTAAGATGTTACTGTTATTATCTATTCATCCAACTGACTGACCCTAATACTGGAGTATTATTTCTTTTGTTTTGTTTTCCTTTTTTTTTTTTTTTTTTTGGAGAGGTTTTTGCTATAGGATGCGTGTGCTTGCCAGAAAGACAGAGAGAGACAGAGAGACAGAAAGCGAGAAATCCCCCCCAGGGGGGATGACCACACCACAATCCCTTCTCCTCCATTCTCCTCTCGGGATCTTGGGCACACACACACACACACACCCAGCGTGAGTTTAAGCCACCAGGTCCGGGACTCGAACCACGGTCGACTACATGGGAGTCCAGCAACATAGCCATTACACTAACCACTGGTCCCTTGTTTTCTTTTTTTGAGAGAGATTTTTGCTATAGGTCATATTGTTCTCACTGGAGAGAGAGAAACAGAGAGACAAAAAGTGAGCAATCACCCCCGCCAGGGAAGGGGGGGACTAGCCACACTGTAGTCCCTTCTCCTCTGTCCTCCTCTTGGGATTTTGGGCATGCATGCACACATGTCCAGTGTGAGTTTTAAGCCACCAGGGCCAGAATTCGAACCACAGTCGACTACATGGGAGTCCAGCAATGTAATCATTACACCATCTACTAGTCCCTGGGGTACTATTTCTTACTTAAATAAAGTTCTTCATGCTTTCTATATAACAGAAAAGGTTCAGTTGACTAGGAAGGTGTGGCCTTCTCTCCAATGCACAGAGCATGTAAATAAGACCAGAGAGGTCACCAACTTGCCCAAGGTCTCACAGCAAAGTCAGGGGTCACATCCTTGACATTCTGACTTTAAAACTGAATCTCTTTCCAAACCTCTGAACAGCTGAGACTATGATAATATCAAGTGGGGTAAATAGCTTGGAACTATAATCACACCTTCTATTAGATGCACAAGCATGCTGTACATTCTGGAGAATATATTCTAAATATTATGATAATATTTATAGATAATGTTTTATGGATCTAGTTATAAAAAATTAAAAAAAAAGCTGTATTCTCCCTTACTCTTCTTCACATCCCGGGAGGTGGACAGAGCTGGTGTTGTGTTTGTCACGAGGAATCCATAAAGGCAAAGTGACTTGCTTTGAGTTACCCGGTACAGTGCAGAGCAGTGGGAATGGCTGATGTTGTCAGTTCCAAAGTCCACATTTATCGTCTGACCTGTGGTGCTTCCTTCATTATAAGCACATCCATTAGAATCTTCAACATGATCTGCCCTGGTTTTTACTAAATTAAGTGCAGGGTCCACATCCAGAGGCAGCTCTAGTGTTCTGTCTTTTAAAAATTCCATGTTGCATTTTTTTCCTTCCTACTTTAAGATAGTGAAAACAAATAATTCACAAATCCAGAGGAGAGATCTCCAGAACCAACTTTGCTGTTATTTTTGAGCTATAAGTAGAGCCAGCAAGCACCATAATCACTAGCAAATGTTCTATAGCCTATGTTACCTCTTCACACTAATTATAACGCCAAGGCTACTTCACCTCAGACTTTCTTTAGGAATCACAGGTTTAATTCCTACCTTACTATTACAGCATTTAAAATTTTCAGTTACCCTCTAAATGGTCCTTTGGCAATCGGATGCATTCAGTATGTCTCTTTTCGGATCTCTAGAACTATTGCCTCCACTGTGTGTCTCCAGATCACCGTTAACACACCATATACCCATCCTTGAATTTCTTTTTACTTAAAAAATGAAAGTAGTAAGATGTTTATGGAAAATACTGGGTTCGGAGACTTTAAAAGGAAAGTGCTTTGAAAGACCAGGCAGGAGTCCAAGCTGACCTAAGGCCAAAGTCTCTATCAAAGCTGATGGTCTGCAGCCCAGCAGTATAGAACTGAGCATGGGAGGAACTGACAGCTAGTGGATGTCATGGGAGAGTTTCTTGCCCTCTGAAGTACCTTCCCATGGAGCGAAGGGTAGGGGAGGTAGGGTAGAGGGCAGCAGAAGTTTTCTATCATCACTCATGAAGACTCAGAGGCTAATCACAGGCAGCACAGTTTGTAACAGGATCAGAAAAGGAAAAAAAAAATCAAAATTGTAGATTAAGACCCTTTTTTATTTTTTAAAAACTATGCAGAGAGAATTTAAAAAAAAAGATCGGAAGGATATATACACATGGAAATGGTACTTATTTATGGATGGTCAAAATTATCCCACTTGTAAGTAATAGAATTATAATTGAAACAGGGTTAAGTAGAAGAACATAAAAAGAGGTCACATCGGCTTATATAATTTCTTGGCTCCTACATAGAGGTCACCAGGTTCAGGTACAACTAGAGCCAGGTCGTCAAACTGTCATCAGAGATCTCTGACTTGCCACCCTTCTCTGCTTCCAACCATAAAGCTAGAATCTGCTTTCTTCTGCGTTCCTCACCTTCAGAAGCTTCAATTCTATTAATCATATGTCTCTCAGGAAAGAGCATCTTTCAGTAGGCCTGGCAAAAGTCCCAGGGGAAAGTCTGGTTGGCCAGGTCTGCCTAGTCTGCTGTTGCGCACCTGCAGCAGGGTCAGCTTCAGGAGGCCATGTGGATTGAACAGGATTACTGTGCAGTTGGAGAGTTGGTTCCTCAAAGAGGGGACTACAGGCAGATAAAAATCCCATGTCTTTGTCTCTCTACTTTTAATTTGCTTTTGGCTAGACTGTTACTTCCTAAACGATTTTAGTGGATCTATGTTATTTTATGATAAGGCTTAAAAAAATTTAAATTTATTTTGAAAGATATTATAATGTGGGAACAGCAGTTGGCGTAATGGCTATGGTGTTGGATTTGAGTCCTGGACCCGGTGGCTTAAACTCACGCTGGGCGTGTGTGCATGTGTGCCAAGATCCCAAGAGGAGAATGGAGGAGAAAGGATTGCGGCATGGCCATCCCCCGGGGAGTGATTTCTCTCTTTCTGGCTCTCTCTTTCTGGCGAGCACATGCACCCTATAGCAAAAACCTCTGCCAAAAACAAAGAAGATATTATAATGTAGAATAAAGGGATCTAGGAGTGTAAGCACCAGGGAGATTGTACATTTCTAATGCTCATAGCAGCCTTCCAAGTTAAGTGGCACGTTTACCTACAGTAGAAGCAGCTAGAGTTCACCAATGAGAGCCTACCACCCTGGCCATGGTTAGTGAGGTCATAGTCTAGCAGTACATGAGACTCTTCTGTCTACATATATTAACTCATTTAACCCTCATGAAATCCATCACAAGTAGGTATTACTGATATCCACCTCTTACAGGTAAAGAAACTGAGACGTCCACCTAAGGTAAGTGTGAGTTAATCCTCACACCCAAATGGACCTGCTGTCTAGGGCCATGTTGAAAACAGGTTACCAAGAGAAGGACTCAGACTTGAAGGGAACCACAGAAGCAAAAGGTGAAGGTAGTGAGGATGGGAGAAAGGAACTTCTTTAGAGAGGATGTCAAAACACCCACCCATCAGAGCTGCCATCATACCATCGAGGACAAGGCCATTGCTCCAGCTCCTCATGAGCTGTTTTCCTGTCTTGCCCGCTTCCTTGTCTCTTCACAATACTCCTGAAAAAGTCTGATTCATGAGTATGACGAGGGAGACATGTAGTCCTCCATGCATATGGCTGATCTGGTTAACTGCCATCGAGTCAAAGAAAGCCAGGTGGCATATTCGTTTTTCTTCCCCTCACTCTCCTAAACCTCCCTGTTTAAATGTCTCTGTGACACTGATTTCATTCTGACTTGTACTTCCAGGTGGCCAAATGTCTCCTCCTATCTTTCTGACAGGACATGAGGTTTGTCCAGGTTCCTGGGTGGTGCTCCCATAGGTGACAGGTCCCTCTGCTATGATGTGTGGCTCCCCAAAGGCCAAGATCTGGCTTCTTTTTCCCTCTTTCCTTCTGACTCTGACCTTGCCAGATAGTGAAAAATCAGCTTGCTTTTCCATACAGCACTAACTGTAGTCCCAAAACAGATCCTCCAATATTGTCCTTATGGGCCAAAATTGGATGATAACCTGAGCCATCTAATGGCAAGGTCAGATTGCGTACACACCGACTTCCTTCTAAGGGGAAGTAGGCCCTAACAAGATTGTGCCTTGTTTCTTTAAACAGTGACCTTTCAGAGGCCAGCAGATGGTGTGTTGGATTCCCACATGACTGACTACGGTTCAAGTCCTGAACCCAGGGGCTTGAGAATCATCCCGGGTGTGTGTGTGTGTGTGTGTGTGTGTGTGTGTGTGTGTGCATGCCCAAAATCTCAAGAGGAGAATGGAAAAGGAGGATTTCAACATGGCCATCCCTTCTGAAGAGTGATTTCTCACTTTCCCTCTCTGTCCAGTGAGTACATATACTCTGGCAAAAACCCAGCGGGTTGGAGGGGAAACTGTTGCCTTTGGAACTAGGACACAGGGAGTTTGATGTGCGCAGGTTGACATTCAGCTTTTAGGGAGTGCTTTTAATTTGTGAGGCTACTTGAGATCTTGGGGGTAAATGCTAACGAATAGGATGAGGTCACTGGCCTGGCTACATGGAGACAGATCTCAATGAGTTTCCTTTTGAAGGTTACTCAGAGATCTAGGCACATGGGAATGTCATTAGAGGCTCAGAAAAATGTTCTTTGGTGCTTTGCAAAGGTACTTCCTTTATAACAAGGAAATGGTGGAGAAAATACGCCATATTTACACCCAGCAAGTTCTGGCTACAGCTTTCCTTGCCAACCTTTCTCCATTGCACGCCCACCTCACTTGTGATACTACAGGCCCTTCTTTTGATTCCTCAGCTATGCCAGTCTCATCTTTTCACAGGGCCCCTGCACTAGCTGCTTCCTCCTAGGATACCCTCTGCCTTCTGTACCTTTGCATCGAGGGGGTATCCACTCATATCTCATCTCCTCACATAGGCCATCCTGTTTCACTCAGCCTAACATCATTCTCTCTTAGCGACATGCTCACCCATTCTTCTCTTTAATGACTTCGTATCCCTTGTCACCACTGGTGGTGGTGGTGACGGTGGTGGTGGTGGTGTTCTGTCTTGGTCTGTTGCTCTTATGTTGTCTAATGTCACTAGAATGTAAGTTCCTTAAGAGCAGGGCTTTTGGCCCTCTGCATCTGTGTCTTCCTTTCTGTGTAGGCAGCCTGTCATGGATTTCGCCTGTTGTCACCATCCATAGCCTCAGTTAGTATGCCGTCCTCTCTGCTCCTGGTTGTGGGAAAGATGACTTTTCTCTTTCACAGACAGACCAAGTTAGAACCTGACTCTAAGTTTGGATCGTTTGCAGGCTCTTTGATGTAGCATCCACAAGTTATGATTTTCCAAGGCTATTTCTGCTGAGCCTCAAGATTTATATGTTTGGTATTTGGTGGCATTTATAGAAATTCCTTTTGGAGTTTTACCAGCTATAGCATAATGTGGGCTTCAGCTAAATGATGGCCTCTTTGAATTCATGGAACTGCTCAGATGTCTTGGGCATTCTGTTTTCTGGATTTTGTCCTTTGAGTACTACTTCCCACAGGTATTACTGGGTGTCCCACAGGAAAAATGGGAAGGTAGAGGGGACACTTACTCGCAGTCATTTTTATGTCTCATTTACGTCTCCTCAGGACTCAGCAGTTCCCATGCAAGTCTCTGTTGCAAGAACCTGCTACTCAGCCTGACATCATTCTCTGGGTGCCACACAGGTAGCTGGAAGTGCCCGGGAATTAGTGTCCTGGAGAGCAGCCCTCAATAGATGATGATAAATGAGAACCGGTGGATGAATTCCCTCTGAGGCAAGTCCTTCCAGCTATCTTGAGCAAGAGCACGTATCAGTTGTCCACAGATTTAAATCTCCTCATTAGTGCACCCTGGGTTGGTTCCCTTCTTTTCCCAATTACCTTTTCCATCTCTCCTTTATGGCACTTTCTCTAAATTCACCTCCCAAATAAAACAACCACATACACTTAAATCCTTATCTCAGGATTTTCTTCTGGTACAATCTAACCAAAGACATCATTCCACAACAAAACATGGTCAGATAAAGCCAGATAGCACCCAACAAGAGTTAAATCAATTTTTTTTTTCTCCTATTCCTGCAGAACTCACAGATACTCTAATGTGCTAAGATATGTTGTGAAATTCCCAGCGAGGTCTGCGGCGGCATTTCCTTTATTTGTTTGGCTGTGGTGATCACGATGATGCTATCCTACTTCACAATGAAGTGTGTGGCATCAATGAGCCTTTGAATGATACCTCAGGAATCACTTTTCCCACTCTTCTGCCAAACATTTTGTATTTAGAGCCATTCTGTGAGCTTAAAGCTTCACATTGTCAGAGAAAGAGTCTACATGGGACAGCTCCACATCCACGTATTTCTTGGTAGAAACGGCACGTGCAGAATCAAAGCTTTTGTTCTAAAAGAAATTTAGTACATACAAAGATTACAAAGTCCCTTCCTTCCCGAAGTTACTCACCCAAAGTCCTGCAATTTAACTGGGCAGTTTCACTTGTCTCTTATTCTTCCTCTTTGTCATCATCCTGAGAGCCTCAGGATTAGAAATGAGTTGATGGGAACTGTTGGTATTGATAGTTAAGAAATTGAGAAGGATGTGTCACTAATGAGTCAATCAGTCACACTGTGGGGTGGGATTGCAAATGTGAAGGCACCATGGAGCCTAAGTCTAGCCCGGGGAGGTGGAGGTTCTCATGGTTACAAAAAGAATCTTCATTCTGAGATGCACTTTAAATGAAAGTGTGGTTGCTAAGAGAGTATATACCAAGGGTACTGGGCAGGCTTCCTGGAGCAAATGGCACTTAGAAGAAGGACTAGAGGGTGAGGAGAAGGGGTGAGTAGTATTATGCAACACTAATACTGGAGGTGAGAAGGAGCAATGCTTAGGAAACTGACCAGTGGTACCAGGTACCAAATGGCTAGAGGAGGGTAGGAGTTCAGTCTGGTCAAGCTACCATGGGCCAGGTGGAATTCAAGTGATTTCTTTCTTTGTGAGCTGAATCAAGTATTAAACATTCCTTAGTCTCCATATTATTATCTGCAAAGTAGAAATAATAACAGTACCATCTACATGGGGTTGTAAGCACTAAGTGAAATCAGTACAATGAAAGGTTCCTAGCGAAGTACCTCCTGCAAAGCAGTTGCTCAGTAAATGTGGCTAACTTAGGAAGTTGTCTAGTGTGAAAACCAGGAGTCAAAGTCAGATCTTTCTGACCCAAGCCTTTCATGTTGGGCTTGATGTATGTCTTGAGCTGACTTTATATGAGAGATCTCTAAAACACTCATGGAAAATGTGTATGATGAAAACAAACTGCATAGATTTCAAAGTCTTTTGTACCAAAATAAACTCATACTTAAATTCCATTTTTTCCTTGAACTTGTTGAAGTCCCTTCAGATAGAATTTCTCAAAGAGAATTCCATGTATTATTAGATGACCCTTGAATATCAAGTTTTTAAAACATATTTAGGAGAGAGCAGTGGATGGCGTAATGGCTACGTCACTGGACTCCCATGTAGTCGACCTCGGTTCGAGTCCCAGACCCAGTGACTTGAACTCATGTCAGGTGTGTGTGCGTGCGTGCCCAAAATCCCAAGAGGAGAATGGAGGAGAAGGGATTGCAGCGTGGCCATCCCTCCTGGGGGGTGATTTCTCACTTTCTGTCTCTCTGTCTCTGTTTTTCTGACTAGTGCACACACCCTATAGCAAAACACTCGTAATGGCTATGTCGCTGGACTCCCAAAAAAAACTCACGCCGGGCGCGTGTGCGTGCGTGCCCAAAAAGGAGAATGGAGGAGAAGGGATTTGGCCAGGGGGGTGAATCTCTCTGTCTCTCTCTGTCTGTCTGGCGAGCGCAGTATAGGGAAAAAAAAAGAAAAAAAAAAAAAAACCCTCTCCAAAAAAAAAAAAAATTTTAGGTCACAAAATTTTTTTGTAACAGAATGCATTCTGAAAAATTCTATACACCATTATCCCAATTTTATTTTTTAAATGTTAATTTAGAATTCATATCAAGTTTAAAAAATGAAAATGGTAAAAATATTATTGCTAATAGAATTGTGAGTGATTTTCATGGAAAAAAGAAAAGCGTACAAAAGAACTTGTATACATGTTAACCAAAACCTGAAAAACCTGCTAAAGCTGCAGGTTTCCTTCTGGCCTCCTACTTAAGATTACTCATTTCCCTATTTCTGAAAAAATATAATTTTATATATATATATATATATATATATATATATATATATATATATATATATCCTACCTCCTACCTGGAATTTACTTAAAGACTATGAATCAAGCTTGAAAAAGAATTAAAGCTAATTGACTCTGCATCCGGGTACACTTTAAGAGGAAAGGGATGCTTTCCTGCTCTCAGAGGAAGTCAGTGCAAACGTACAGGAGTGGTCCATTTCCAGTCCTGGCAAGCAGGCCAGTGCTCAGAGCATCTGTGAATCAGTAGGCTGGCACAAAAAAAGGAACATCTGGATTAGGTTCAATGGGTTAGCTCAAATGGTTAAGGCATTTTCCAGAGTGCATGGACCCAGAGCAAGTCTTGGATAACACTTTCAGATTAGTAAAGAAATCATATATGCTCCTTGGTTTCTGTCCAAGAGACAAAGTTGAGCTCCAAGCTCCCATTGCCCCTTGGCAAGGTGTCAGCCACTAGCCTGGCAGCAGGCATGGGGCAGACTCAACAAAGCACTCCTCAGGGTTTTTGAGGAACACAGTGACACGTGATCCCTTCAGGATTTGAGGTCCATTTTCAGACATCCGTCCGTTTTTCTTCCACACACATACATCATCAGGTCAGAATGTGCCTCACATTTAACTTCTGAGAATTGAAAATTTGGGGTAAAGAAATGACAGTAGTGGACCGGCTCTGTGACCTGGTAGTTAAGGCAGCCAGATCCCACATGGTCAACTTCATGATTCAAATTCCTGCCCTGGTGGCTTGAAAAATACACTGAGCACATGTGCATGCTCGCCCAAAATCCAAACAGGATGAAGAAAAGAAGGGCCGAAGGGATTACAGCATGACCATGGCCCAGTGGGGAAAGGGTGCTTTCTTCCTACGCCTTTCCCTCTCTCAGTGTCTCTCTGTCTCTTTCTCTCTGCCAAGCTTACATGCCCTCTGGCAAAATTTTAAAAAAAAGAAAGAAAGAAAGAAACCACAGCAGTATTAAGTCAGAATGTTGATGTAGCACATGCAGGTTTGATTTAGATTGGGATAAACCAGTAAAAAAAAAAAAAAAAAAAAAGAAAAAGCAAAGTATAGTCTTGCCAGATCCACTTCGACCCCTCTTCCCCAAAAAAGATGCAGCTGCAGATTCCCTTTCTTCCCCAACAGGTATCATTTGTAGCATCCAAAAAAACATCCCAGTGGACAGTCATTTATTAAATGCCTAGTATGGGTCATATGTTGCAAAGCATGTCTCAAAGAGGAGAAACCGGTAATTTTTCTAGCAAGCAGACTTTTTGGCAACCATTTCTGAGGTAAATCAGGATTTATTTGAAGCTTACGATGCAGGATGTGGGCTCCAGATGGTACTTGTATGAGTACAAACTCTAAGTACAACAGGGCTGACCTCAGAGTGTAAGGAGCACGTTTTTGCAGATTATTAGACCATCCGTCACTTGAGGACAGTTGAATAATGTCTTTCATAGGAAATTGGGAAAATTACATGCCTCTTTTTGAAGGTCTTAGTTCTGAACGAATACGCTTGTGAGGCCTTCATTGATTTCAGAAGGTGTACCCTTGGGGTATGTAAAAGGTGTGCTGAAATCCTCAAAAACTCATGATCCCCTTCAACAACCATGATCAATCACTGCATTAAAATAATAAATAAATAGAAGAATATTTCCATGTGTTGGGTAGAAAACATATGTACAATGGGAGTCTCCAGAGTTCCAGGGCAGTTCGACGCTAGTTCTATTTAGAAGCTCCTGAAGTGCTTTGAGAGGGTTGAAAGATGCATACTGAGGATTTGGAGTTCAACAGTCACATCCCTGGAATGCCTAGGGTGAGCCTTGATAGCACAATGTTGCATATATTCCCTCTGTAGTATGCACTTCTTTCCTTTCCTTCCTCGAGGATTCTTTCATACCATCCAGCATTCTTTTAGAGAAAGCCTCAGTCACTCATAGTCCCATGCATTTCTCTGGATGGACACTCTGTGGGTATCTGCCTCCCCTCTAGACTGTGAGCATTCTGATACCGGGGAACAAGACTTCTTATCTTTGTACCTCATGGCACCTGTCACAGTAGCCACACAGAATAGACCCTGAAATGGTTGTGATAGAAAAGGAGAGCAATTGGGACCAACAATGGTTACATCACTGGACTTCCACATAGTGAACCATAGTTCGAGTCCTGGACAAACTCATGCCGTGGACCAGCAGTTAGCGTAATGGCTATATCGCTGGACTACGTAGTCGAAGTCCACCCGGCGGCTTAAACTCACGTGTGCGTGCATGTCCCGAGAGGAGAATGGAGGAGAAGGGATTGCGGCGTGGCCATCCCCCCTGGGGGATGATTTCCTGCTTTCTATCTCTTTGTCTCTCTCTGTCTGTCTGGCGAGCACACACACCCTCATCTCCAAAAAAAAAAAAAAAAAAAAAAACTCATGCCGAGCATGTGTGAGTGCATGCCCAAAATCTCTAGAGGAGAATGAATTGTGGTGTGGCTATTCTCCCTGGGAAAGTGATTTCTCACTTTCTGTCTCTGAGTCTCTCTGTCTCTGTATGGTGAGTGCATGTGCCCTATAGCAAAAATCTCTCTCTTTAGGAAAAAAAAAAAAAAAAGGAGAGGGGTTTCTCTAGAATGTTAATTTCATTTTTCTGTGTACCCCAAAGGGGACAATGAGAGCTATGTAATGATTACCCAGAGAAGTGTTGGAGTAAGACTTAGAGAGCACCTGACGAAGTTCTTCGAACCCAGTATTGAACAGGATAAAGTAGTATGGATGTACTGTGAGATGAAAAATGCATTTTCTGTGGACTTTTTGCTCCGCTCTGTGTAGAGGTTAAGAGTATAGTTTTGGGAGTCAGTATACTAGGGTTGTGTTCTATGACTGTACAAATCATTGAAGCTCTCTGCACTTCAGTATCAACATTTATAAAATGAGGATAATATCTTTATTTTATATTGTTGTGGTTGAACTAATACATGTAAACTACTCAGTTGAGTCAGTATGTGGCATAGAATCAGTGCTCAATCAGTATCAGCCATGCTAAGTATTAACTAACGAGATTATGTTCCACATTTGATAGTCAAATATGTTTTGACTTACATTACATGTAACAAAACTTTCAGTGGGTGCTTATGTTTTGTGGAACAGACTATGTACAGGGTGCTGGATTTAGGAAAAGGAGAAGTTCTGTCACTGAAGGCAGGGAAAGCTAAAGGGAAGCAAAGAATTAAAATATAGATAGACTGTGCTGTTGATAGCGTCATAAACAAGATACCACAGCAGAGATGTCAAATAGATGTTGAGTGTTCATTATGGTCAATTGGTGGAGACTGACTGCTTTGGAATGCTATGTTGAAAGGAGTCTGAGACTAAGTCCAGTTTTAATGTAAAAGAGAGCTGTGATCAATTAGTAATGTCTGCCACAGGTGGCAGTGAAGGTGCTAGTGGTTCAAGGGCCACTCATTAATCATCAGAACTTTACCTGTTGAAGAAAGGATAACAGACATTCAAAAGGAGCAGACACTTGCATTCTATAACCTTCCATATGCTTGAGTTGAGCTAAAGAGTAATTATATAGATGATAGATAGATAGATAGATAGACAGATAGATAGATAGATAGATAGATAGATAGATAGATAGATAGATAGATAGCAAACAGTCCTTGGTTTAAATATGAGTGTTGAGCCCCTTTGCTTTGGGCAGATACTAAGCATTTCTAAGCCTCATTGGCCACGAAGGTGAATTGAAGACAGTAACACAGCCTTATTGTGTGGATTAGATGTCAAAATGCCTAGCAAAGGCCCAGCCCTTTGTAGATGCTTAACAAATTATGAGAGTTTTTTCAGAGGTTTTTGCTGGAGGGAGGGAGAGAGAGAGAGACACTGAGAGGGAAAGTGAAAAATCACCTCCAGGGGGGATGGCCATTCTCCCAGGATCTTGGCCATGCATGCACATGTCCCTGGTGTGATTTTCAAGCCACCATATCCAGGGTTTGAACCACAATTGGCTATGTAGGAGTACAGTGTCTGAACCATTCCACCACCTGCTGGCCCCCTGATAATAATTACCGACATGGTGACAGTGAACCTCCTAAACTTCCTAAGTATGGTGGTATCTCAGCTTGGCTGTCTGCTCACCCAATGTGAAAGACTCAACCCTACTTGTAAGTGCAAACAAATGGTTAAATTTTTACCTCATTAATACCACTTGCCCAGTGGATGAGACTCAAGGAGGGGAATGAATGCACTTGTCTTCTTACACAGAGGTTAGCAGCATCAGTTATTGTCATTCTAAAAGACTCTTGTAAAGTACATCTTGTCTTTCTAGCAGGTAAACTCAGAGCAGGGATTATCCCTCACATAGATCCTCAACTACATTTCATGGGTGTTAGTAAATGATAAAGATAAAAATAGCCCAGGAAAATAGGATGAGTATTACAGTGATTTAATCCAGGGAACAGGAGTTGTGAAAACACAAAAATTCAAATTGGCATATTCTCTAGCAAGTTTTTCCCTGCATGTTCTCATCCTTCTTGGACATTATAGGTAATAGAACAAACTCAAATCCTTGGCCGAATATCAACTACTCAGTGATAATTCACGTTCTATGCTAAACAAATAAACCTTATATGATAGTGGCTGTAATATATAGATATTGGAAGCTTATCATGTGCTTGTTTCTGCCGAGAACTTGAGCTGTACTAAATCATGCATGCTTGACCAGGATCTTTTGATGTAGGTACTGTTGTCTTCTGAAAGTTGCAAAGACAAAGTAGAGGTTTAAGTTAACTTCAAAGATTTGCAGTTGGGTGTTTCTGACTCCAATGGCCATGTCACTTACCCCTTCAACTTCAGTTCCATAGTCCCCAAAAATGTGTGTGTAGTTTTGAATGTTTGTAAACAAAAAACATTTGGGGCCAGCCCGTGGAGTGGTGGTTAAGGTGGCTGATTCCAGTACCAGACTTGGAGGCTTAAAATTTACATGGGGTTCTGGCACCAGCAAGTGGTGTGGGTGGTTAAGGTGCTGGACACTCCCACATAGCCAACCACAGTTCTAGTCCCAGACCTGGTGGCTTGCTTTCTTAGTTCCCTCCCATCTCTATCTAGTCAAATTGAAATAAATGAATGAATAAATAAAATAAACAATTTTTTAAAATCACATGGGGCACATTAGCATACATGCCCACAATCCCAAGAGCAGAAATGGAGAACAGATTGTGATGTGACCATCCCCCATGAGAGCTGGTTTCTTACTCCCTTCTTCTCTCTTTCTCTCTCTCCCTTCTCCCCTTCTCTCTCTCCCTTCTCCCCTTCTTTTCTCCCTTCTCTCCCTCTCTCTCTTCCTTCTCCCCCCCCCTTCCTTCTCCCTCTCTCTCCCTCTCTCTTCCCCCCCTTCTCTTTGGCAAGTACACATGGTCTCTGGCAAAATTTAAAGAAAAAAAAAATTTTAAAGTTTCTTGTTATAAGAATTCAGTAATGTATCTTTATGTGAGTTTCACTATGTATCTATATATCCTGTTAATTCAGACAGTTATGTAGTAAGTTTAAGTTAAAGCAGAACATGAGCATGGTTACTCATCAACTATGAATATGATAGTGTCTAGCAAAATAATGAACCATCATAGACACTTAATAAATGGTGACTGTAAGAATGAATAATCAATTGAATGAAAACATTTTGTGCAGTACATATCACTGTGCAAATTTCCACAATATCATTTCCAATAACTGGGTTGATTTCTGATGTTCTCAACCACTCAGTTATTTCACAACCGCTTCTGGGATTGTGCTTATCCTTATCAGTGCATTATCTGTGCTCTGTATTTAAGCACATGCAGTGTCTAAAGTAATGATTAGCCCTCTCATAAATTTTTAAAGGTGTGGATCACTTCCTTTTTTGTTAGGTGGAAAATACTTTGGGAAATTAGTTGACCCATATAAATGGATACACTTCTTGTTGGCAATACACCCTTAATTACTTAATTTCAAAAGCTATTGTCTATCAGAAAAGGAAATGTCGAGCTATTATAGTAAATATTGGCAATTCAACGTAATTAAAACCCACAGCTGCCTTATCAAGTCAGATGCATATAAAACGGCAGCTGAAAACATGGAGATTTTATACATGGCCTAATTAAACACTTATGTGACTGAGTCTATAATGTGGGCTACTAGATGTTTAAACTTCTCACAAAGAAAAAAATTCAACCATTCTTCTTCCTTTTTTTAAGTATGTTTATTTTCTCCATGAGTGTCTGAGCAAGTGAGCGAGGGAGTACACCTCCAGCAGGGTCTTGACATTGCAATCTACCTTGATTTAGCCAGTCCCAGATTACGGGCATATGTGTACCCAGCCTCCTCAGGGAGGTTTCTGAACATGAATCCAGAACCTTTATGTGGAGCAGCCTTGCAGAGCATTGGATTTTAGCGTTGTGCCACCAGCTGGCCCCTGTCAGCAATGTTTCATAGTTCATTCCTTACTCAAGGGCAAGCAATGAATTCCCTTTGTCCTCAATGTGAGAAACAGACCTGTTCTATTCTAAGTATGAATGTAAAGATAATGGATACTTGGCATGATATGGGAATATGGTATTCTAATTAGTCCAATCTAAAGGTTCTGTGCGTACTGTTTGTGGATAGTCAAGTGTTCTAGAGCTTGGATAAAATACAACATCCTGAAATACTGTTACCCAAGGATTCTGGTTCTAGTTAAGATGGAGTAAGCACATTACGCTCTCTTTCTCCCACTGAATGCAACCAAAAACCATGGAGAATAATGCATAGAACTTCTATCTGAGGACTCTGAAAAGTAAGTAGTAGCAGGTAGATTGCAGAAGGAAACCAGAACTCTAAGTACGAATGAGACCACAAGTATCCTGGCATTTTTCTGTCCATGTCTCCCTGCCTAAGCTCAAAGGCAATAAGAATCCTGCCAGAGCATGTGGGACACAAGAGGAGGCCCTGCTTCTAGTCCAAGTTCTGAGAAGAAGGTCTCTAAGGGACAGTGAGATTACCTGTTTGTTTTCTCCTCCAGCCTAGCCTGTGCCCAAGCCCCTACCAGTCCCCAGACTGCAACCTTGGCCAGAGGCAATAGCAGCAGAGTTTGGACAGCCACCTAGAACTCCGAAGGAGGGGAAACTGGTCCAGAAGAGAGGGGGACATCCCCATGGACCACTCTCTTACCCCCATCCACTTGGTTGTCCTCCAGGCAAACCCAGTCATGAGTATAGTGAGGAAATAATGTTCTTGCTTTCTAGTGAAAGAACTGGGTAAATGGCTCCTAGGGCCCAGAGAGATCCATAGAAATAATATATCTTGGAGATCAGCAGGTGGCGTAATGGTTACTTCTCTGGACTCCCACATAGTAGGCTGCGGTTCAAGACCTGGACCTGGTGACTTCAAACACTCTGGGCATATGTGCCTGCAAGCCCAAAACCCTGAGAGAGAATGGAAGAGAAGGGATTGGAGCATGTCCATCCCCCCTGGGGGGTGATTTCTCACTTTCTATCTCTCTGTCTGTCTCTGTCTCTCCAGCAAACACACATGCCCTATAGCAAAAATCTCTGTTTCAACATGTAATCAACATGGGAACATATTGATAAAATACTTTACTTTTTTTTTCGTTTTCTTGTTACAAAATTATTAAAATCTCCTAGGTTACGTGTGGCTACTGAGTGTGTGAAATGTCACTCATCCGAACTGAGTTGTGCTGTAAGTATAAAATCCACACTAGATTTGAAAATATATTGTGACATACATTCTTAAAGTTAATTTCACCTGTTTCTTTTCCTTTCTTTCACATGACTACTAGACAACATAAAATGATGTGCCAGACTCACCAGCCATTGCTATAAAATGCTAAATTTTCCTTGTGAGACTTCAGAAAAAGGGAAGATTGAGACAGGCTGGGCTCCTTGGGGACAGTTTTGGAGAGCCTGGGGAAGGCCTTGAGAGCTGGTCAGAGCTTGATGAGGTGGAGAACTAGAGGGATAAACCAGAGGAGTGCCTTCCCCCTAGAGCAGGTGGGTCTTAGAACTTGTGTGAAAACCCAGGAAGCCAGGCAAAGGCCGATACCTCAGGCCTCTAGAGAGGATGTACACAATCTTATTACCTAAGACTTCTAAGGCAGGTGGAAGTCTTCTGAACTTGGGAGGTCCCCCATGGGGCAGATGGCTGTGGACCCCAGAGGCATCCTTCTACAAAGCTGCAGGTCCAGAAGCCAACTGACAAACAGGGCTTTGAATAGATGATCCCAGCTAAGTAATGTTTGTTCATTAGCATAACACAGAGGCTCCTGAGATAAAATCTCTTACTTTTCCCAGAGCTGTCAGGGCCTAACTTACCCACATTTTCTCACTAGGAAACTATGTCCTTTTGGCTTGATGGAGGAAAAACTGTTGTAGGTAACTGCCCTTTTTCCTCCCCTATATTGAGTGCTAAAAATAATGACTCTGACTCATGTTTACTAGGGGCTTATGATTAGGGCCTGGGACCATACTAGAGGCTTTACGTGCAGTATCTCATTTAGTGTTCCTGGCAACCCTGTTCTTGTAAGTATTATTATTTTATTTTATTATTATTTTTACAAGGAAAGAGAAGCTCAGAAAAGTAAAGAAGTACATAGTTAAACATCTAGCATGCAGTAGAGGCAAATTGGAATCCAGTGCCATCTGCTTCCTAACAATCCCACATTAACAGGACTAGTGTAAACTCACTAATGGGTTAGGACTTAGCTTCAGTGTTTAACATCCATTCTTTTTATTTAGGCATTTGCCATGGAGTATGTGTGCTCACTGGAAAGACAGAGAGAGGGAAAGTGAGAGATCATTCCCCAGGAGAATGGCCATGCTACAATCCTTTCTTCTTCATTCTCTCCTTGGGATTCTGGGCATGTACATGCACACACCCAGTGTGATTTTCAAGCCACCAGATCAGGGTCTAAAACTGTGATCATCCATGTAGGAGTCCAGCACCTGAACTACCACACCATCTGCTGGCCCCTGATTATCCATCATAAACTTCAAAATAGCAAAGGAAAAACCAGATAGATTCCTTTCCCAGTCTTGCTGGGATTAAGCATCTGCCCAGAATTGCTACCCAATTCTCTGTACACTTCATGGTTAAGGGTGAAGTTGGATTGCAAATACATTATTTCATAAAACTGAGCATGGTCATTGGTGCCGTACCTCTCTCAGACAGATGGAGTATGCTGCTGGTACTAAGGAAACTTCTTTGGCCCTGGGCAAAGGTCTGATCATGCCTCTCAGAGCCCTCAGAAGTTTTGCACTGAATACTATGTGTCCTGCTTTCAGAATCTGAGCTCCTTTCCTACTTCCAGGGTGATGGGAATCTGGAAAAGTCTATCCTTCTCCTAAGCTTTGGCACAGTGCAAGGCACAGAGTGGCCACTCGGCCAACAGGCATTGATTTGAACAGATACTCATTTCCCTCCCCACCTACAACTCACTACTACAAACATAAAATTATCCCAGATTCTGAAATCCAGTCTTCTGAGTATGAAATGATGAAGGTAGAGTAGGAAGGACATGCCAATTATCTAGGGAGACAAGGGAAGAATTATGAATACATGGTGAGGCATAGCCCCAAACTGTAAAAGCCAAGGAAATTAAAGTGTGAGAACAGCCTCCAGAGAGTGAGGGTGTTCCAGGAAGGCTTCCTGGAAGGACTTGCATGTGAACTTCCTAACCTAGTGTTTTTCAAACTGTAGGTCATGACCCTAGAGTCAGGAAATTATTTTAGTGAGTCATGACCATATTTTTTTTTTAATGAAACTTAGTTGAGTAGAACAGAGAATATCAGAGTATATTATTGGCTCACAACGTGAAATGTGTTTCTCTCTGAGAAGTATAATCCAAAAGAGTTGGAGATGCATCGCTCTACTCTTTGGCTTCTGAGAGTAGAAGCCAAAGCTTATGATTCTAAATTGACCAGCCTGTGTTGAAGATTATCTTTCATTCTGCTAGGAGTAGAAACATGGTACAACTTTTCTGTCTTCAAAAAAAAAAAAAATCATCCATTTTTCTGTTGTGTCTGGTTCTATTAGGGTATATTTTACTAATAAATGTAAGAGTTAACATATATGTAGATTCTCAGTACTTGACATTCATACACACAGTCAACATTGAATCCATATCTTATCTCCTTCTGACCTCATAATAACCTTATAAGGCAGACAGTGTTCCTTACCTCTATTGCACTGATGAGAACACTGTGGGTGAAGATGGAGGTCATTGCTAGTCATTTGCCAGGAAGTGACTGAGCCGAGATTTTTAACCACCTTCTTTCTGACCCTAGTGCTCATGTAAAACTCTCAGGATTACTGCAAATAATTATTAAGATAAATTTATGAGGCAGCAGTATGGATTTCTAAATGTCCTGGTTACCCAATAAGCTTTCCTGTGTCTGAAACTCTGTAAATTCCATGTTATTTCTGAGAAGAATGAAGGTGCATACTTCCTAGCTTCAGATCTGAAGTGCTGGTTTCTCATCTCAGTTCCATAGCTCAGCTCTGTCTCACATGTCTCTTCACCTTCACTGCCTGTCACACTGGTCTATGCCACCACTAGCTCTTGTTAGACTGCCTGTCATAGCCTCCCATCCAGTCTCCTCAGTCTAGTCTCTTACCTTTTTGAAATGCACTTTCTATCACTCTATTGCTTCTACTGTTTTAGTAGTCTCTCTCTATTCTCACTGTGGTTTGACCTCCCTCTCATACCAGCCACATTTTATTGGGTTGTCAGGAAAGTCATGATACATTTTACATAGAAAAATACATCACAACTCTCCCTACTTACTTTATTATTTTTTTTTACTTATTAATAAATCATGATTATCGCTCTTCTAATGAAAACAGGCCATCTTTCAGTGCCTCTGACGTGCCTTGTTCCCGCCTGCCCCAGGGCGTTCACTATGTTATGCCTTCTGTCAACATCAGTCTCCAAACCAATCCATATGTTCACTTCGTCTACATAACTCCCACCCATTTAGAGTTCCATGGTTTTAAAATAGTTTTTGATAGGTGACTTCTTTGACCTGCTTATCAACAAATAACTTATTAAATGATCTTATGCACTTTGAATCTTTGCTTCATAGCACTGTATTCACTGTCATTTTACATCATTCGATGCAATTTCTTGGTTGATGTCTATCTTCTTCATTGGACATGAGCTCAATCAGAGCAGGAATAGTGCATATCTGTCTTTTGCTTCTAGGGCCTAGAATAGTGCCCAGCAGTTAGATTAGAGAGTTTGACTTTCAATATTCAGTTTATCTGACCTCTCTGGATGTGGGTGCGCTCAAAGCTCCAGGTGCTCAGATTTGGTCATCAGTCTCTTGTCAGAGGGAGGTAATCAAAGGCAGACCTCTCAGGGAGTGGAGAGTCAGGCTTAGCGGTGGACGAACCTTTTGAGTACAAATGTTGATGTCTTCAAGTCCTGGTATTTATGGTTTCTCCTTTATTTGATTTGGACACAAGATATTCATCCATCTCCTTTGGGTATGCCCTTTCCTTGTTTAGGAGTTTAAGTAAGTCTGCACTTAACAGGCTACAAATAGCCAGGGGTAGAGGGGTGTCTGGTTTATGGCACTGGAAGTGTTAATATGCACAGCTTAGTGTAGCCACAGGATTTACAGTATGTGTAACTTCAAGATAGATTTGCATGGGACTCTGTCAACCTAGTCCCAGATTTCAAGCCATTGCCCTAGCTATGTATTCCTCAGGGAATCTGAGGATAATAAATAGGAAAAAAGCAGAGATATGACCTCTCCATGAACAAAGAAAAACATCTTTTCCAGACAACTCTCTTATCCTAGCAACTAATGGACCATGCTGAGAGAAAACTATTCATAATAGTAGTGGTAGTAACAATTATTATTTTAACTATAGCCTTTACTGAGATTTTTTTAAATGTGTTAAGTGCTTTTTTAATGTGCTAAGTGCTAGTTATATAATAATTATTATAACTACAGCTGTTATTGAGCTTTTGGAAAAAAATGTGTTAAACTGCATTATCTTATTTGATATCCACAACCATCTTAGGAAGGACTTCATTTGACCAAGGAGTAAACTAAAACTTAGAAAAGTGGATCTCTTTGCTCAAGACCACACATGAAGCAACAGGTGGTGAAGGGATTTGAAACTGGGCGGATGATCTTCCTGTCCCATTGCTCTTGACCACTGTTTTATCTGCCCTCGCTCAGTCTTTAAATCATTCCCTTAATAAATCTTTTATTTCTAGACATTTATTGTGTGACGGCCTCTGGGGAGTCAAAGGAAGATAACTTATAGATAGGCCCCTTCCCTGGAGAAGTTTACCACCCAGTGGGGACTTACCAACCTCTTTCCTTCCTTACGGATATTGATTGAGCACTTACTGTGAACCAGGCTCTCCCCTAAACCCTGTGCCTTTGATATCTTACTTAAGCCCCCAAACTTGTATCCCCAGGTAGTGCTATTATCATATCCTTTTTACATATAAGGAAATGGAAAACTAAGGCAAAGTGATGCACACAAAGACCCACAGTTTGGACAGGGCCAGCTGAGAGAGCCTCAGGCTTGTCTTACTTGGTCAAATGACTGTACTTTCCACCACAACACTGAATTGCAGAAATGTGGAGAATGCAAAAATAGAGGAACTCACAATGCATTTCGAAAGTATAGGGCAGGACACACTTAACTCTGCTTGAAGAAGCCAGAAAAGGTTTCCTGAGGAATTCTAGATGTAGTGGGGAAAATGTAGGTTTTGGGGGACAGTTCTGCCCTCTGCCTACTGATTAACCATATCCCCTAGTCAGCAATAGCTTAGAGTAGAAGGAAGTAAAAGCCAATGGTTAGACATTCCTAAAGGGCAAACTTGTGTTCAACATAGGGAACTTTGAGTTAATTAGTATAGACTGAGAATAGAAAGGGCTGTTTGGAAGTAGTGAGTTTTCCATCTTTAGGGGCATGAAGAAAAAGGCCGAATGATCATGCCAGAGCTACTTGAGAGAATCAATTACTGGGTTGGCAGGAGGATTTGATCAAAGATATGCTGATGTATTGGTTAAATACCAGTTCTTGGACCTACTGGTTCACTAGATAAGGATAGGATTTCAGAAATCTGCATTATTTTATAAGCTCCGCAGATGGTTCTAAGGACTCTGGTCATCACGAGCACACACAGCCACAAGTGGGCTAGATGACCTTCGAAATCCTTCTCAAGGAGGTACTCCAAACCAGCATGTCCTATGCATTCCACAGAACATTCAGCCTGTAATAGGGTTGATGAACTTTTTCTTTGAAAAGTCAGATAATAAGGAATTTAGGCCTCAAGGCTGTAATATCTCTGCCACAACCACTCAAATTACCATCATGGTAGAAAAGCAGCCATAGCCAATATGTAAACAAATGTACATGTTTGTGCTCCAGTAAAATTTTATTACGAAAATATGTGGTAGATCAGAGTTGGCCCACAGACTGTAGTTTGCTCACCCCTGACCTGTAAAACTGGTTCATAATGAAGTAAGTTTATGAAAAGCTACAAACTATATACAAAATAATAATTTCTTCAATAATAATTCATAAGTTTATGAAAAGTTATAAACTATATACAAAATAATAATTTCTTCAATAATAATTCATAAGTTTATGAAAAGCTACAAACTATATTTCTTCAAGAATAATAATATTCTTCAAGAATAACAATATTAGTCTCTTAAAGGTTCTGGAAAGACCTGAGAAGTAATGAGACTTGCCTAATTTTGGTCAACCCAGAAATTTCTCAAATTTATTTAACCAGTGAACTCTTACATAATATTAAGACTTATATCCTTCAAGGGACCAGCAGTTAGCGTAATGGCTATGTCGCTGGACTCCCATGTAGTCGACTGCGGTTCGCGTCCCGGACCCCGTGGCTTAAAACTCAAGCCAGGCACATGTGCGTGCGTGCCCAAGATCCCGAGAGGAGAGCGGAGGAGAAGGGATTGCGGCGTGGCCATCCCCTCTGGGGGGTGATTTCTCGCTTTCTATCTCTCTGTCTCTCTCTGTCTG
This sequence comes from Tupaia tana, assembly GCA_026018925.1. Lineage (NCBI taxonomy): Eukaryota > Metazoa > Chordata > Mammalia > Scandentia > Tupaiidae > Tupaia > Tupaia tana. The sequence goes on from JAKSZU010000022.1 coordinate 27,145,642, forward strand.
TCTGGCGAGCACACGTGCCCTATAGCAAAAACCTCTCAAAAAAAAACAAAAAACAACAAAAAAAAACATATCCTTCACAACTGGGATTCCAGAGAACACATTTTGCAACCCACTAATTCACGTCTTCTAAGTGGTAGTATGCATAACAATTTGCATAGATTGTCTTCTGAGATATGAAGAAGGAAATTTTCTCCTTTATTTGAAGAGGTTTTTGCTATTGGGTGCGTGCGCTCACCAGAAAGACAGAGAGATAGAAGGCAAGAAATCAGCCCCCGGGGGGGATGGCCATGCCACAATCCCTTCTCCTCCATTCTCCTCTCAGGATCTTGGGCATGTACGCACACGTGCCTGGCGTGAGTTTAAGCCACTGGGTCCAGGACTCGAACCATGGTCAACTACATGGGAGTCCAGTGACATAGCCATTACGCTAACTGCTGGTCCCAAGGAAGGAAACTTTATAAAATACCTGCCTTAGTTGAGTCACTGGTACCTAAATTTAACCCTTTAGGATGATGTGCCCAGATAAAAATAAACACACTTTCAGAGGTGGTTTTAAATACAAGTGATAAAATGCAGAACAAGAAATTATTTGGAAGAAGACAAAGAATAAATCTCAGAAAAGAAGAGAAGAGGGCTTACTGGTGGCATGGTGGTTAAGCTGGCTGGATCCTATGTGACCGATGCACAGTTCAAGTGCTGGACCTGACAGCTTGAGAAACACACCAGGCACGTGTGCATGTGTGCCCTAAGGGAGAAATGAAGAAGGGATTGTGGTATGACTCTTTCCCATGGAAGATTCCTTTTTATTCTCTATCTCTGGTAAGCACATGCACCTTCTGGCAAAATCAAAAAGAAAAGAAGAGCAGAACGGAGAATGAATAATAGTAATGATATATTAAGCGCTTGCTGTATGCCTACCACTGTACTAAGGCCTTCATCTAGATTTGTGGTACTCACCTGGGGACAGTTTCACTTCCTAAAGGTCATTTGTCAAAAGCAATATCTGGAGACGTTTCTGGTTGTTGTGACTTGAGGTGAGGAGTATAAAATCAGGATCTAGTGGATACGCAAGACAGATGTACCCCAGCCCCAACAAAGAATTATCCAGCCCCAAATGTTAGTAGTGTCATTGTTGAGAAACTCTGATCTATATTATCTGATTTCTTCCATATAGCAACCTTGTGAGGTGGTGGTTTTATTTGTACTTAGAAGAAATGAAGTAACTAGAGCAAAGAGAAATCTGTCTTTTCTCTCCAGGCTTCCAATAGTGATACTGTGAGTCCACTCTTTTAAAAACTCATACTCAATAACTTTTGGCAAAGACAAATGTCACTTGCTTGCCCATGACTCTAAGAGGTCCTCCCCACAGCTTCTTCACATCTCTACCCCATCCCCTTACTTCCTGATACCGTAGGTGCCTGACATTCAGCTTTATCCAGCCCCCAAACATGTACCTCCACAGACCGCTAAGATATTCTTTATTTAAGCCTTAAATGTCATCTGGTGCCAGCCTGATGGTTAATGTTCAAATTAGGTCTGTGACACCAGGCAAATACATAATTTTAACCTAAAGGTCTTGGTTTTACTATCTTTAACTGGAAATAATAGCGTGTACTCTTCCTACCTCAATTCATTTCTGCTCAAACATAAGCTGTAGGTTCAGGATTATGCTTGGAGAGTTGGGAGATCCGAAGAATGTGAAACCTCCCAGGAAGAGTATGCTGAAGTGATGGGATCTCTAAGGAGGAGACAAATTCCTCATTTTTATAAGCCAGCCCAGCTCGAGTTTTCCCAGCAGCCTACAAGAATGTTGCGGAGTGTGAGAGTGGGCTTAAGAGGGTCTGGACAACATCACCAAAGGACAGTCATTAGCCCTGGTATTTGGCCTGGGGATGAATGAAGGCAGAAGTACACGTGTGGCAGCATACTAGAAAGTTAAAAGTTCTTTCTAGAACTGACTCTCCAACAGGGCAATCAGGACGAATGTGATTGGGACTTGTTAGGAGATAACGCCAGGGCCTCACTGGGCTCCAGGAACTCCGAGTTATTCTCTTCTCCAGTAATTATGAAAGATGCAGCCCTGGTACTTTATTTTTATCATGGATAAATTGAGCAATCAATTTCAGACAGTCCATGATTAAGAGGGTTTTTTTCCCTGGGAAGATGATACCCTGTAGATTATCAGTAAGCACTGAATCAACACTCAGAAAATAAAAACAACCTAATGGCAGGAATATATCAACTGGCGCATAATGGCAACAAGGTCTGGGCATGGCGGAAAGTCATGAAGCTCCTGGCCATGAGAGATTGTGTTCCCCCCATCCTCTCTCATCTCCCACCCCTCTTCCTTGAGATGTCAGCTGTTTAGTTCTCTTTCCCTTTCTATACTGATTTTTACTGCTCGATTATTTCATAAGTAGAGAAGGTACTCCTGGAATTGAAAATGGCAAGAGAGAGCCCACAATCATGATTTCCTTTCACATCTTAGATCCTCATGAAAAAGAGAAGTTGCTCTTGGTGCTCAGAAACATCAGGAACTAAAAAGTTAAAAGAAAAAACAAAATCATGACCCATAAATGGCTACTCTCTCTTCCCAACAATTAACAAAATAAATATTACGAATCCCACTCCTTTTTTCTTAATTCTCTGTTCTTGTAGAGTTTCTAGAAAGACAATTTGGAGCATATAAAACCTGAGGTCCATATCTTAGCTCTGCCACTTATTAGCTAGATTGCCACTAATTTCACCTCTCTGGGAATTAGTTCAGTCTCAACAATCTAGTAAGCAAGTCTTCTATACCTTTGGATTCTTAGGAGAAATAAAGTATATTAGATACACAGAACACCTGAGGCACTCAAAAATGGTAACTTTTTTTAGTCAAATACAACTAAATTGTGTTGCTGCTCCTGGGAAATGTATTGCTTTCTAACCATGTTCCACAAAAATGGAGAGCTGATCCTTTTTGTACCTAATAGCAAGTAGCAATAGAACTGATTCCAAATTCAAGGTTACTTTCCAGGCAGAGCCTCTGACCATTCAAACAAAGTGGGAAGATAAAATATTAAAAAAAAAAAAAAAAAAAAAAAAAAAAAAAAAAAAAAAAGAAGAAGAAGAAGAAGAAGAAGAAGGCAGAAAGGGACCAGCAGGTGGCATGGAGGTTAAGGAACTGGATCCTACATGGCTGGTTGTGGAGTTTGAGTCCTGGACCCCCGTCAGATTAAAAATCAAGCCAGGTACATGTGCATGTGTACCCCAAATCCAGAGAGGATACTAGAGAAGAAGGAATTGCAGCGTGGCCATCCCCCCGAAGGATGATTTCTCAATCTCTCTCTCTCTTTCTCTCTGGACTCTGGCGATAACACATGCCCTATAGCAAAACAAACAAACAAAAAAAGGCGGCAGGAGTCCTGTAGTAAATGGACTTAACAAGCACCCAGATCTGATTGTAGATAAATTATTTTTAAAGAATTCTTGTAAACACAGAGTTAACAGTCCTCAGGAGCGTACTTGATCTGTTTCACGTTCTTTTTTTGGGGGGTGGGGTGGGGGGGGCGGGGAGTTCCTTAAAACAGTGACTTAAACTGGGCTGCCCTTTCAACCTAGGAAATCCCTAAAGCGGAAACAGGGGTGGGGGGGAGGGGACGTCCTTTGTGATTTTCTCAAAATGAATCACCAGTGATTAGAGCCAGTTTCAATGGTGGATTCCTTGGACTGGGCTCCTGTTACCTTGAAAAGTGGAAGCGCCTGACCTTTCCCTTTTCCTCTCTTTGTTTGCCTCCCAGCCGCGACTCACTCACTCCTCTCACCCTCACCTTTTACACAAAGCCCTTTCATATTTGGAACTTTCCGTCACCTCCCTAAGGAAGTTTCCTGGGGAACTTTCGGGCTCCATCCCTGCCCTCTAGTTCTTTTCAGCAGGTGTGAGTTCTCTAGGTTTTCCCTCTGCAATTTCCATGTTTTACTTTTCCTCTCTTTCAGTAAACCAGACCTCGGCCATCAACTAGCTAATCAGCCTTGTTCCATGAGGTTAGGAAATACTTGGGTGAGTGAAGGCAGTCTCTGTGGTGAAGAAAGCATGAGAGTCTTTGGTTAATGGTGTCCAAGGCAAAGAAAGTTCTAGGTACATCCCTAAATAGGCTCGAATACTGGATAGAAAACCCAAGAAGAAGAGAACCAAATAAAGCATCTGGTAAGATTAGACTTGAATAGACTCCTGCAATGGTCTGTTGGGACCACTTGGAGATATTTTTGTTTGTTTGTTTGTTTGTTTGGTGGTGGGTGGGGGACAGGGGAGCAGTGAACTTCCTTCCCACATTCCTGCTCTCCTTCCTTTCCAGGAAGCAGACACAAGGAAGGTGCTTTGAGGAGAACAAAGCTAATGGTGGAACAGCATTTTAAAATTCAATCCAATATGGCTCAAGCCAGCATGTCATTGCTGAGCACCAGCTCATGGAGTCACAGAGCTGGTTTAGGGCCTGTCCCTGCCCTGTGGAGCTGTGTCCCAGGAAGGGCGGCAGACATTACAGTGTACTGGCCGTTTTTGATGCCAACTTAATGCTGAAAAAATAGTGATCAAATGAAGAAACGCTTCCTTCCCAAATCTTGCTATCATTCTGTTACAAGGGGAGTACTATTGGCTTACTGTTTTGCGTGTGCGTGTGTGCCCAAGATCCCGAGAGGAGAATGGAAGAGAAGGGATTGAGGCGTGGCCATCCCCCCTGGGGGGTGATTTCTCACTTTCTATCTCTCTGTCTCTCTCTGTCTGTCTGGCAAGCGCACACGCCCTATTGCAAAAACCTCTAAAAATATATATATATTTTTATTGATGATAGAGTGCTTATACACATACATGAGCGTGAGACAGAAAGAGGTGAACATGCTCCACAGAGTCTGGTTACACCATGATCCCCTTCCTCGAGTCCTCTGGCCCACTGGGTTTCAGGCAGTTGTGTATTTGCTTGATGTGTTTTAGACTGGCCTGGTCATGGATTTGAACTGAAGTTGCTGTGTGGGACCCATTTTCTCTTGAGCAACACATTACTGATGCCCCCACAAAGCTGGCCCAACTTATTTTTCTTTAACCGGCTCTATTTTTTTTAACCTAGTATTTGGTTACATTGTTTCAAATGCACAATAATGGCTGACCCTAAGGCCCAGTGGCTATGGGAAATAGATCTCACATGGCCAACAGTGGTTCAAATCCCAGCTTCAGTGGCTTGAAAAAAATGTATGTAAGCATTTGTGCTCAAAATCCCAAGAAGATGGATAAACAGAGGAAAAGGAGTGCAGTGTGCCCACGCCCCATGGGAGGGTGCTTTCTCCCTCTCCCTCAGTCTTTCTGTTTCTCTCTGGTAAGCACACATACCCCCTGGCAATTAGAAAAAAAAGTACATAAGCAAACAAATGCACATAAAAGTAAATGTAGAAGCAAGTAGACCTCTCCATCTATGTTCAGCAGTCTCGGTGTACCCACGCATTCCGGTCGGTATGTATGCAGTCATAGGGAACAGTTGCCACGTGGTCAGCTGCCTGTTGGTACATGACAAAGGCTTCCAGAGGCTGATATGATGGCATCAGGGAACAGGGCTGGGAAAGGAAGAAAGTGGAGAATGGTGGGCATTCCTAAGGGCTCTGAGCAGAGATTCAAAACACAAATGGGAGTTTCTAGGAAGTCCTGGGGCAGGGAAGGTACTCCAAACAAAAGTAACAGAAGATACGAAGCTTAAAGTACTAGGGTAAAGAGTAAGGAGAGGAATAAGAGAGTCATTCATTCAATTAATGTTTTATGGACACTTATCTGAAAACCACGTTTCTGTCAGTTTTCTATAAGACACCGGGGTGGGGGGGGCATACCAGGAAATATGATAAATGGTCTTGCTCTCAAGTCGATGGCAATCTAGTCAGAGAGGACACATGCGCACACACACGGAGATAAGCATTCAAAAAGACTATACTCAAAGACCAAAATAGCAATGCTGATAAGAGTGAGTTCAGAGGAGAACCTTCTGTAGATAGCACAGATGGAGAAACGCATTCTAAAAGGGGGAACTTTGAAGAGTGGGGTAGGATTTGGAGTGTATTTGAATTTGGAGAATTAACTCAGGTAGGACGGCTGCAGTGACAAGAATATATGTAACTGTCCCACCTGTGACTTTGAGACTGATGGCTGGCACAGCTTCTGCTCCCGGTTCTTAACTCAGAAACCTGGATGGATATCTAGGGATCTTTCAACTCTCAAATATTACAAACTCTTACATATACACATTTCTGAGGAGAGTTTTCTAGTTTTCATCAGATCCTTCGTAGAAAGACTCAGAATTGCTTAAAAGCTTCTGCAAATTTATTCTTAATTATGCCTTTATTACCTCAAACATCCATTTTATAGTTTGTTTAAATCTCACACTTTGTTGCTGTTGCAGTTACAACAATCCAGCTTTTACAAACTTGAAGGAAAACTAAATGTCTCAGAGTGATTAAATTAACTTGTCCAAGGTCACCTGGTGAAACAGGCCACCCCAGGGGGGTCAGACTTTAATGCCCACCAGTGCTCTTAACCCACACCGTACTCTGGGCACTCTGCTTGGTCACATTTCACAGGAAGTGAGTCCACACTCATCCCTGGCTCAGTGTCTCACCTCTGCTGTGAGCATGACCCACATCCTCAGCTCTGGAAACTCTACTCTTAAGTGTTTTGCCTTGCCATTGACCAAGATTTGAATGTTAATTTTCTTAACAGTGACATCTAATTTTGATAACTATTATACCTTACCCATCAGATTTGGTCCTTTTGAACTGGAAAATAACATGCTTTAAATACCTTCCTCACATTCCATTTTTTTAGCTCAGTATTTCATAACAGTGACAATACTCTATGTTGGGACCAGCAGTTAGCGTAATGGCTATGTCGCTGGACTCCCACGTAGTCGACCGCGGTTCGAGTCCCGGACCTGGCGGCTTAAACTCACGCCGGGCGCGTGTGCGTGCGTGCCCAGGATCCCGAGAGGAGAATGGAGGAGAAGGGATTGCGGCGTGGCCATCCCCCCTGGGGGGTGATTTCCTGCTTTCTGTCTCTCTGTCTCTCTCTGTCTGTCTGGCGAGCGCACGCGCCCTATAGCAAAAACCTCTCCAAAAAAAAGAAAAAAAAAAAAAAAAAAAAAAAAAAAAACAGTGACAATACTCTATGTTCAAAAATAGCATCACCACTTAAAAACTAATCATGTGAATCTGCATGCACGTTCATTGCTTACATATCATTTTTATGTTAACTGTTTTCATTTTATTATATAAAAATAGGTAGATTATAACCAAGCCTCATGTTCTCCTCGCCGAACTTTATTCATCAGTGATATCTGATCTTGTATTCTTTTGGCTCTTCTCACTCACTGTTCTTATCCAGATATTTTGAAGCAGATGCTATATACCATATACTTTTACCCTTAAATATTTCAGGACTTTAAATAGACTTTGTCATAAATAGTATGGGCTGCTTGCCAGTTCATGGAAAATTGTATGATATACAATGGCGTGTGAAAGAGTTTTATTTAAACAAGGCCCTAGTTGTTTCTCTAAACATGTGTTTGTTAATTTCTATGGATTAAAAGTCTCTGATAATGAATTTTGCCACACTTTCAAAGAATCATTGTTGCTGTGAATTTTAGCTTTGGTCAATTCAGTTTAACAGCGTTAACTATATAAAGTCAGTTCTGCTAAAAGGCTTCTTTTAAAAACAGAAGTTTGTTCCAATGGCATTGATATCTTAGGGAATAATCTGAACATAACCAAGCTTCCTGTCTGCTTAAGCATGTTTTAATTCCCAAGAAACACTAGATAAGGGCAGAAAACTGCATCTGGCTGAATCAAACCTCGTAAGAATACACAAAATGCACATTCTTCCCGCGTCTACAAAATGCCCGTACTTCCTGCATCACTGTACTCCTCGGCTTCCCCCCTGTGACGAGCCACACCCATGCACACCTATTGCTCCAGCGTTCCCTCGGATTCTGGATAACCCCTTCTACTACTTCACAGTAACTCCTGAGCGCCACGGATGCCCACGTCCACTAGCAATTACCAGGTCTTTTTCAAGATAAAGCACAGTACTTGTTCTCACATTTGTGCATTTTTAAACCATTTAACAAAGGTTAAACTGTGTTACTGTTTTTATTGTCGTATATATATATATATATATATATATGCATCACTGACAAGTTTTTGACTGTTGTGCCCCAAACCCAGGGTTTCTCAGCCTCATTACTACTGATATTCTGGACTAGATCATTCTTTGCTTTGGGTGGGGATCTGGCCTACTCATTGAGGAATGTTTAGCCACAATTTTGGCCTGCTATCTACTCACTAGATGCCAGTAGCACCACCTTCTTCATCCTTTATTTTAGCAAATGAAAATGATTGTGGACATCAGGAAATGTCTTCTGGGGAGAGGGGCAAAATTACATAAGATTTTGTGAGTGGTTGAAAACCACTGCTGTAACCCTATTTCTTATAAACCTTGTGGTCTCCATGGTGCTGTTTCACATAACTTGATGATTTTTAGGATCACATAGGTCCCATTCTAACAGAATTAACCGTGCGTATTACGTGAGTGCCTCTACATGAGTTCTCATACTAATATTATTTACACTGTGTTACTGGGTTCCCCTCACTTTGCATGGAGCGCAAAATGTAAATCCCTGAATTAAATTCCTGAGCTCAAAATGTAATCCCTGAATCACTGACCTCTAACAACATCTTTACTCTCAAAGTACGTAGACCTTGTACTGTACACGATCTTACAGCAAAAATAATATCAGCAACAATAACTGCTATTTATTGGGCATTTCCTAGAGCTAAGCTCTGTGATGCAAGTATTATGTTCAGTGTCTCATTTAACCTTCACAGGAGCCCAATCCAGGGGCCACTGTCTGTCACACTCCCAACCGCAAACCACCCCAACTTTAACTAGAGAGAATTTTCAGAAGGAAAACCGAGTCCCTGAAGGATTAGAGTGACTTGCCTGAAGTCAGCCATCTAGCATGAGAATTAGAGGATCAAGACACAGGCTCCAAGTCTACACTTTCAGACCTCTGGAGCCCTCTTACTCAAAGGTATCAGCAACTCTTTACTGTGTACCTGCTTCTTTTACCAAAGTAGTGACTGTAGCATTAATACAGCTGAAAAGACAAATGCTTAGTCAGTGGAACTGAGCTTCTTAAAAATCTCACATTACTACAATGAAACTGTCCACTAACATTAAAAATAAGGTTGCAGAGGAAGAACGAATTATAAGGAAATCATGTTCATGCTTTATTTATCTGACAGCTTATGTATCTATTTCTACAGAGAAAAAAATTCTAGAAGATGTTATCTCAATTGTGAACCACCATTATCTCTGTGATAGGATTACTGATGATTAGTGACCTTTCTCTTTTGCTGGACCATATTGTTTAAATTATCACCCATGAACATATACTACTTTATACGTGTGTGTGTATGTGTATTTCAAAGAAATATGTTTTTAAAGAGTGGGTCGTAGTAACAGTGCACAAATTATATTAAATGGGGAGCAAGACACTTAATGAGTCCAAGTTGGATTAAATTCTATAATACAGAACTTGCAGATGTGATTACAAAACCACTGTCAGTAAAATCAGAGAAATCAGCAACTAGGAGCAAGGCCAGGGATTTGGAGACAGGAATGTTATTTCAGTTTTCAAAAATGAAAAAAAAAAAAAGTGTTTTCTAAAAATGAGAGGGCAATAGATGGTGCATTGAGAACCCGATTATTACACACATTTTATAAACATTTAGAAAAACAGAGCTCAGCCAGCTATGGCTGGGAGCCTATAGAGATTCAAGTCATGCCGGCCTAACTTCACTTTGCCTTTCAATAGTTTATTTTTGATAGATCAATAAAATATTCGAGGCATTACGCACTTCAATTCCAGCAAGAGCATTTGATAAACAGATGTGTGCTTTTCCTTGTGGAAAGTGTGGGCTACATGCTAATTTGGTGAATTGGAATTACAGCTAAGTGAATTATTAATGATTATACTCCCAAGGATGGCAAACTGCCTGAACCCAGGTACTGTGCTATTCAGCCTTCAGTATATACAAGCTTGTCAGATATATGCCAGTGTTATTCCCACTTCTACAGATGGAAAAATGGAAGCTTAGAGAGGTTGCATCACAATCTGGAAGGCACAGGGTAATAGCAGAATTGTGATCTGTTTCACTATGCTACTCTCTATTGCTTTCCTAATAAATAAATGAGGAGTGAAATGAGGGCTCTGATTGTAGGCCACAAGTCCTTATCCTGTGCAGTGTGTGGATAAATGCCTCCAAAGAGAATGTAGAACTGATCCTTGTCAGAATTGGCAGATGGCATACAGCTGGAAGGTTAGCTACTCCAGTCTGGACTTCCTTTTCTTTGATTGGAGGAATGAATTCTCCAACTGAAGGGTCTGGGTCATTGTACCCAAGGGAGGCATGAGTAGAAACCCAACTCTAATCCTCTTTTTCCCAAAATGTAGTTTTTAAGGTCACTGTGAGGTTGGGCCTTTTCAGTACTTTCCACAGACATATTGCCCAAACAAGAAAGAGGACTTTGACCCATTTATTTCACTAGTTCTTTCAGCTGCAAATAAATCTTTAGGGGAAAAAATTCTTTTGACTCCAAAGGATTTATCTTTTTGTAAAATGTTCTCCAAAGTACTTTGTTATAGAACTTGGAAAAAAGGGAAAGAAAGGGAGTGAGGAGAAGAGGAGGGGGTACAAAAAGGAAGAAGAGAAGAGAAGGAAGGAGATAAAGTAAAGGGAAAAATAGATGTGAAGAAAGAGAGAGAAACAAACATTGAGAAAAAGAAACTTTTTCCTTGTGTGGTATAATCAAATTCCTCTTTTAGGCAGTAGGGCAAAATTACAGCGGTTAGGGTTTCCCCAGCTGTTTGGTCTGGGATGCAGTGTAAACAAGCCCTCCCCTCATCTGGCCCCCAGGAGGCTGGAGCCTCCACAGAGCTGAGCCCTGCACTGCCAAACCACTGTGAACTCTCATGGTCCCCTCTCGCTGAGTCAGCAGAAGCCACAGGGAGTTTGACTGTTTCCCATTTTAATTCTTCTGAGTGCCAATAGTGAGTGTGCAGGTGAAAGGTGATGGTCCTGGAACAATCGAGGTCAGCTCAGATTCAGAAATGGAGGCACAGTTCCCAGTTTCTTCCTGATTCTGCAGAGGCTGAGCTGGTAGCTAAATTCCTTTAGCTGGTATTAAATGCGCACAGTGAAGATCTGGCCATGCATATAACTGAGGACTTGTGATCTGCTGGGCTTAACTATTTTCTTCTCTCATAATAATTTATCCTGGTATGTTTACAGCAATAGAATGCTCTGTAGTAATTTAGAAAGATGATATAGACTATAAAGCAATACCATTTGGCGTAAAAAGATGCCTGCAATATATTGGTTACAGGAACACAAGTGCAATTTGATGTAATTAAACATTGATTATCTCTAGGTGGAAGGACTGCAGGTAATTTTAAAAAATTATATCTTTCTGTGTATATATATATATATATATATATATATATATATATATATAAAACCAGTAATTATAGCTAATGTGTATAGCAGGCTTCCTGCTTACTGAGTATTTCACTTAAATTATTTCATTTGATCCTTATAAGAGACCTATGAAGTAGATATTGGGTTGTCAGAAAAGTCATGACTCATTTTTGCATAAGAAAGTACATCATGACTTTTCCAACAACCCAATATTATTATCATTCTCGTTGTCCTGATGAGAGAACATTAATTAAGTCCCTAGGCCATGGTTAGGCAGCCCAAAAATGCCAGGTGAAACAAACCCAAAACCCACACTAAAGCCCATTGTCTTAACCATCATGTGGTAATATTGTTTTCCAAAAACAACACACTATTTAAGACATGGAATCAGCCCAGATGTCCAAGAACAGATGAGTGGGTTGAAAAAAATGTGGCACATGTACTCTATAGGATATTACTCAGCCATAAAAAAAAAAAAAAACAATAAAACCTCACATTTAATATAAACTGGATGAATATAGAATTAATTCATTTAATACTAAGTGAATTAAGTCAGACTATGAAAGACAAACATTGTATGTCCTCAGTATATATGGAATGTCTGCACTCTACAGCAGAAATGACAAATTGGTAGGTATAATAGCAGTGAAGCCAACTATAGATACTAGAGATAGTATAGAAGAAAATGGATAATACGGGATCTGGAACAACAACAAAAAAACTTTTAATTGACAAAATGAAAAGTTATCTGTTGATGATAATATATATGGCAGTGTCTCTGACTTGATGGGATCAGCAAATGATGTAATGATTACATCGCTGGACTCACATGTAGTCAACCTTGGTTCAAGTCCCAGACCTAACAGTGTGTGAATGCCCAAAATCCCAAGAAGAGAAGGGATTGTGGTGTGGCCACTCCCTCGACCCAGGGTTATTACTTGCTTTCAGTCACTCTGGTGAGCACACGTGCCCTATAGCAAAAATCTCTCTCTAAAAAAGAAAATAAAATGTCTCTGACTTGATTAATATGCACCATATTCATGCTGGGAAAACCATGTTTTACACTGTAAAAATGTACAGTGATTAAATATAAACAAAAAAAACACATAAATATAACCTGACACTTGGTGAAATCAATTTTCAAATAAAATGTAGCTATTTAAAATGAACTGGTAGAAAAATAATTAATGATATGCAAAATGTTCCAGGTTTTTGATGACAAGAAAACCAGGCTACAAGGAACATTCTTTTGTATAACTCTCTGCTTGAATATGCCTCTAGAAAATATTAATTCTAGTACGTTAACTGCTACTCTTCCAATGTTGGGACAGAGGTCATTCTTTTAATTATAGTGTTTTCAATATTCCGATAATAGCACGTACTACTTTTGTAATAAGGAAGGAGGAGAGACTCTTCACCTGAGCTCCTGACATCCCAAGGTAGCTGCCTAAACCCCTCTCCCCAGGGAGTTTCTCAAATCATAGCTTATCTTTTCCTTTTCTCTCACCTGAGATCTACCACTCTTGGGTTTTAGCCTTTGGCCAGAATCTTAGAGACAAGCTGCCTTACAGAGAAGGAACAGAATCCATGGCGTCCAGGGAGCTGGCAGCATACTGGAAGACAGCCTGCCTTCAAAGTTACACATCTCTGTCTTACTCCTCTGAGCACTGGGGCAGCTCAGAGAGACCAAGGCCTGCCTGTCCAAGTAGGCTTGCTAGAGGTGAAGACCATTGACTCCCAAGCTTGAAGGGTGTGTGACCTGGATAGCTGGAAATTTAAACATCCAGTCAAGATTGCTGCAAAGACCTTTATTAAAAGCAGCTGGAAAATTTCTCTCCCACCTGAAGCAGAGACTGCGGATAAGGGAAGGGGACATAATGGAAACCAGGAGACATGCTCTTACACATGCTATGCCCTTCGGCTGAAATTCAGTTATTCATTCAAGAAATATCTATTATGGACATGCCCATAGCTCAGTGTTAAGTGCTATGCAGAGGAAGCCGAATCCCACATGGCCAACTGGGGTTCATGCCTTGCCTTAGGCAGCTTCAAAAACACACCGGGAGTGCATGTGCATGCCCAGGATCCTGACAGGATAGAGAAATGGAAGAAAAAGGATTGCAGCATGACCAGGCCCCGTTGGGGATTGCGTTCTCTCTCTCTCTTTTTCTCTTTCTCCCTCCTCTGTGCACACATGTGCATGTGCCCTCTAGGATTAAGAATAAATTAATAAAGAAATATTTATTGAATTCTGTCCAAGGTGCTTGGAAAACAGCATAAAACAAAACTGAGTAGGTGGCCCTCCTGGAGGCACGTATGTTATAGCCCTTCCACCATCTTGTCTGCTTAAAGAGATTTCCATGAAAAAAGGATCAGGCACACATTTGACACTTCATGTTGTAGTTTTTGGTACTTATTGTATTTTTAAAGTATAATTTGTTTACAGTAATGGAATTGTTTGTTTATGTGTCTTTTTTTTTTTTTCAGGGAAAGACTATGGGCTTTAGATACTGGGGTTCAAATCTAGTTTTGATCATTCAACTAGCTATGTGACACTGGGTCAGTTACTTAACTTCTCTGAAACCCAGTTTTTTTCATGTACATTATAGTGATATTAAAATCTATCTCCAGAAGATTGTTGTGAGGTTTACAAGAGAAATGAAAACTTTCCCTACAAAAACATATAGGCAGGTATTTATAACATCTTCATTCCTAAGAATTCAAAACTTGATATAAGCAAAATGTCTTTGAACTCATGAAAGAACCATCAAACTATATTATGTCCACACTTTGGAATACTATTCAACAACAACAAAGAATACTTTGATATATTGAATAACATAGATGAACATCATGCATTTGATGTGAAATGAAAGAAGCTAGAATCAATGCTACATATGGTGTGATTCCATTTACATGACATTCTGGAAAAGGTAAGAAGGTGAGAAGAGAGACCAATGGTTGCTTATGTGGCTGAAGAAAAATGAGCAAAAGGACATTTTTTGAGGTGATGGAGCTTTTCTGTCTCTTGACCGTGGTGGTGGTTACACAGTTGTGTGCATTGGTGCGTACTCATACAGTTGAGCCTATAGAACTGCGTTGGTTGCTCTGTACAGGTGTATAGAAGCAAGCAAGGAAGAAAAGATGTGCAACTTGAAACTTCAGGAGATTTAATGCCACTCAAGTTTTTTGTTTGCTTTTTTACTGTATTTTTTTTTAACCAATAGTAAATGGAAACCAGCAAATAAATTATTCTCTAATAGTTCATTTAGCCTCTCAGAAGATAGCCCCAGAGGAACAGCTGACCACACTTGATACCAAGAATTGGCGAATGCAGTGATGTCCTATTATGTTTGCTCTTGCTTCTACCTTGTGACATTCTGTTTTCTATTCATGTCTACTTTTTAGCACAGCATTCCCCAATAAAATAGTATAATGGCTTTTAAAAGGAACTTAGAGGGGCTGGCAGGTGGCATGGTAGTTAAGGCAGCTGGACTCCCACATGACTGACCACGGTTTAAGTTCCAGATCTGGCAGCTTGCTTTCTTACTTTCCTTCTCTCTCTCCTTGTCTCTCTCTGGTCAACTTCAATAAAATAAAATAAAATAAAATAAAATAATGACAATGAATAAAATAATAAAAGGAACTTAGACACATATTAGACATGGCTTTATAACTATGTTCTTTCCAATAGAATTGGGAGTAGAAGTGATTGTGTGATGCTTTTAGTCCTGGGCCTTTAAACTTTGGACATACTCTCCTTCACACTCCCTCTTTCCTCTGAGTTGGAGCCCAACTATAATGAAGACTTAAATATTTAGACAACTCAACCTCCTAAAAGATGGTGGAATAACAGTATAGAAGGAATTTTGCTTCCTGAATGATCTTGTGGGAAAGAGACTCTGCCAACCTGGTCCCTGCTCATCTCAGAACTGTTACATAACAAAGAAAGAAAGAAATCTCCATATTCTTTAAGCCACTGTATTTTGGGAACTCTTTGTTATAGCAACATAACCTTTGCCTAAACTACAGTAAACATGATCACGTATTTTACCAGTGAAATCACAACTATTTTAGGGATGAAATGGGTGCGATTAATAATGATACTGGGATAATAGAAGTGAAATAGTGTCCCTATCTGTAAGCAACCTCAAGTTGCTTCAAAAAAAGATACTTAACGTTTGCTTGGTTTTGTATGAGGGGACTTCAGAACATTTGTGGAAAAATGGAATTAAAGTACAAGTTTATTTCAGTGCAAAATTTTGCTGAAATCAAGGCAGGCATGGTGGCTAATCCCAGCTACTCAGGAAGCTGAGGCAGAACAATCAAGAGTTGAAGGCCAGCCTCAGCAACATAGCGAGACCATCTCTAAAATACATACATACACACACACACAGTTTTCTCATAGTACACATTTTCTGTGAACTTTCTGTAAACTCCTTGTATTGTCATTACCAGGGTTGAGAGGAAAGATGGACAGTAGTACTACCATTAATAGCAGCTGACCAGTGGAGGTCATTGGCTTGAGCATTGTTGGTATTCTTATACTTACATAGAAAGTTTATAGGAATTTCTGTTTCCAGGGGAAATGGGTATAGCAACTGATAGACCTAGAGAGCCATGTATGTTGGAATCCCAAATAAGACTAAAGGAGTTTCTAACATACCTGGGAAAATCTGATAGATAAGGTGAGCCAGGGATATCTACATGTGGAATTAAGTGGAGAGGAGACTATATGTAAGGTAGATCCTGAAACAGCCTTCACAGGTAGACGGCTGTGAGGCAGCCTGTAGTCTAGGCTCACATCCAGGAGTTGAAATCTCTAGAGCCCTTTCTGATGTTCTCTGAGATATGGTGGCCTCAGAATATTGTGTTATGGACCAACTGACAAAGTGCTGCATTGAGCTTGAAAGAAGGGTATTGTCCTTACAGCTATAAATTTATTAAATGAAAATTGCAGGAAGTCTAGGAGATCCCATTACCTCCTTGCTCACTTGCAGGGATGGCAGATTTTGTTTGTTTGTTTGTTTATTTTAATAAGGCATGTGTGTTCTCGGAGAGAGACAGAGAAAGTGAGAGGTGGAGCCAGCAGATGGCGTGATGGTTAAGGGCACTGGACTCCCACATGGCTGAGTGCGGTTCAAGTCCTGGACCTGGCAGCTTGTTTTCTCACTTTCTATTTCTCTCATTCTATCTATCTCTGGTCAAATGAAAATAAATAAAGTTAAATAAAGTAATTCTTTGTTTTTTAAAAAAAAAAGGGAAAGAAAAGTAAGTGAGAGGTACAGTGAGAAATCATTCCCTGGGGAATGGCCACGCCACAATCTCTTCTCCTCCATGCATGCACACACACATGGCATGATTTTCAAGCCACTGGGTCTGGTACTAAAACTGGATTGGCCATGTGAGAGTCCAGCATCTTAATCATGATTCCACCTACTGGCCCCAAGAATGGCAGTTTTATGAACATCAGTCCTACACCCGTCTTTTTCTCTCAGTACTTTTCCCCTAGATATTCCATACACCTGGCCATGGTTAACATGCATTATTTATTTAATGAAATAGATTTCCTTTTTTGAAATGCTAAAGATGCCACCAGAAAACCATGCCATCCAGTGGTCATAAAAAGAAAATGTGTTTTTGAAATGATTTGCATAACTTCAAAATACTGTAATAGCCCTTGAGTGTTCTTCATAAGGACTAAACCCTTATCCACACCATTTTTCCTCCTTTTCAAACCCTCTTGGTGAGCAAATTGAGATTATCATCAAAGTACAGCCCACATGTTCAGTTTGAGCCCAGATCTACTACATTTTATTCTGTCTGGTTTTACACTATCTTGCCTGACTACTGTCTCATCACATCACTGCATGAGGCAGTGTAACATGAGCTAAGCCTACATCAGACTAGTTAAATTTTAGGCAAACTTATAGCTACAGAAAATATTGTCTACAAGGCCATATGATTATAGTTACAAAGCAGTTAGTTGAAGAGAGGAAATGCTAGCATTCAGATGCAATACATTTTAAAATCATAATCTGCCAAATAAAACTGTTTCCTTGGAGCTAAGTAAATATTCTCCCAGGGATGGACCTACGGAATCAGACAGCTGCATCTATTTATGGTTTCCCCTGTGTTTCTCTCTCTCTTCTGTATCTAATCAGCTCTACAGAAAGCAATGATGGTTCCTTTATTAAGCCTCCCTATTCCCAGCAAGGGACAGGGTAGTGAAACAGAGAGCCAGCTGCACTGAAATGTTCTAACCATCTGCTTCTTCCCTCTTTCTCTCTTCTCTGTACACATTCACATGTTCTTCAATGTTTATCTATTTGTAGGGAGCAAAGGGGATCCTTGTCATCATATTCCACTTAGTGAGCACCTATTATGTTCTAAACACCATGTTTGTGACTTTGTATAAATTATCTCATGTAATCCTCACAAAACTAATAAAGTATTATTGCACCATTTTACTAATGGCAAAACTGAGGCTTAGAAAGTTTAAGATATTTGCCAAAGGCCACACAGCTAATAATAATATTTAAATCTTTAATATTCACAAGGCCAGCAAGTGGCATAGTGATTATGATTAAATAATATTTAAATCATTACATATTTAAATCTTAATAGTCTCAGGACCAGCAGGCGGCATGGTGATTAAGGCCCTAGACTTCCACATGGTCAATGAGGTTTGAGTCCCAGATGCTTGAAAATCATGCCTGGTACATGTGCATGCATGCCCAAAATCCCAAGAGAGACTGGAAGAACTGTGTTGTGGCCATCCCTTTGCAGGGTGATTTCTCATTTTCCTTCTCGGTGTTTCTCTTTTTCAGTGTCTCTCTTGGCCTCTCTCTGGCAAAAACCTTAAAATAAATAAACAAACAAACTTAACATTCTCTTTTGAAAAAAATTAGGCTGCAGTGATAAGCCTTCAGAAAAATTATAAAGAAAAGCCAGACCTTGGCCTACTGGGTAACAGAGCGAGATCCCACGTGGCTGACTGTGGTTTGACTCTTAATCCCAGCAGCCTGAAAAACACACCAGTGTGTGCGTATGCATTCCCCAAAATCCTGTCAGGATGGAGAAATGGAGAAGGGATTGTGGCGTGTGACCACACACGACCGAGGATTGCTTTCTCCCTTTCTCCCTCTCTCACAGACTGTGTGTCTCTCTATGAGTGCATGCACCATCTGGTGATTTTTTTAAAAAGTTTAAAAATAGGTGAAAATATTTTTAGCAAATTTTCAATATCCTCTTTTCAAGCCATGAGAACACCCTAATGCTCCTAGGCAACTTTTTCAAAAGTGCCAAGGACCACAACAATTCTTTTTATTTTATTTTTTTTTTAATTTTTTTTTGCTATAGGGCCCGTGCGCTCGCCAGACAGACAGAGAGAGACAGAGAGACAGAAAGCCAGAAATCACCCCCCATGGGAGATGGCCACGCCGCAATCCCTTCTCCTCCATTCTCCTCTCAGGATCTTAGGCACACATGCACACACGCCCGGCGTGAGTTTTAAGCCAATGGGTCCGGGACACAAACCGCGGTCGACTACATGGGAGTCCAGCGACAGCCATTACGCTAACTGCTGGTCCCCCAGGATGGAAAACAATTCTAAGAGTATCCTTTCTTAGTGTTATTTGCACTTGAACATGCAAGACTAAGAAAACAAGACAGCTGAAAGAGCCAAATAAATAAACTTATCAAGGCTGGATTTCAGACTGTGTCAGCAAGTCTCAGGGAAGATGTTTGTAGGTTGATAGATCTCCCGAAGCCTTCCATGGTTAACTCCATTTAGATAGCTGCTACTCTCAAAATGTTAATCCTGTGTCTTCAGCAACGTCAAGTTCACACACAAGACTTCAATAGACTACATCTCAAACTTTCTAATTCGTTAAAACCTGAACAGTAACAAAATTCTTAAAGGCCATTGCTGTGGCTAGACAGCATTGGATGGGATAGGAAGGGCAGTTTTATCAATAGAATAGAAAGATTCAGATCCCTGACTTTGTTATGAATTAATGAATAAGATAGTTGTTTCCCAGCAAGTAAAAATTTATTCTTTGGAAATTCTTCTTTCTTGGTTCCTTAGGACATGCCTTAATTCTGCTGTTGAAAATCTAAAGCATTCCAATTGGCAAAACAATAGACTTTTCTCTTGGTGGACTACTGTGAGTGGAGTTTGGATGATTGTTCTGTTTCCAGAAAGTCACTGGGAAGCAGAGAAGGAGGGGGTGGCTTGGAAACTCAGCCAGGTGTTATACACCTCCTCAGGGGGTCCTTGTCTGCCAGGCCCTAAGTCCCAGGCCTGGAACAGACCCTGCTGACTTTTTCCAAAGTTTAAATTTTATTAAAGAGCTAGAAGCAGGGAATTATTCCATACACAGTTCTTCAACTCTGGAATTCTGGATCCGACCTCCTGGTCCATGAGAACTCACATGTACCAATCTCTAAGACGCAGGGTAACTAAAGCATGCTGTTGTTTTCTTTCCCATAGCCTTTCTCATTTCTAGGAAGAGAGGTAAAAAAGAGGGGAATTTGGGATGCTATTTGGCTTAGAATTAGGTTTGTGGAAAAGAGTGTCACCCTAGGGGTTTTCAGTGATAGGTAAATTTTTCTCCTTCACTAGATGAATAATTGATGTTGTTTTAATATGGAACTGGCCTTTAATATAGACAATTTGTATGCATGAAAGCCCCCCTTTCTTTCTCTTGAACCAACTGAGGGTTTTATTGTTCTTTTTTTTTTTTTTTTTTTTTAAAAAAAAAAACACTAGGAAGACAGCCTAAAATAAGTAAACATTTGGGTGGTCTGTTGATATTCACAGAGCACATTTGAAATTAACTAATTTGCCTTCTATGAGAAACAGACTTTAGTGCTGTTCAAAGAACTGGAGCTTTGAAATTAAGTAGCACGAGTTGTCTTTGCATATCCTCTGACTTGCTTAGGTTGTTGTTTTAATGGCAGCATTTGCTAATGAAGGGAAGGAGGTTGCCAGAACCAGGGGCAGAAGGCCATGACGGGCCTCCTAGATTGAGAAAATTTCAACCCTCAGGAGCAAATAGGCCATTAACCAAACATTTGACTCCAGGTTTTTAAAACATGGTTATTCTCCTTCTCTTTCTTAGAGTTACTGTTTGCCTGTCTCTGTGCCCTACATTGGCCTAGCCTACTGGAGGCTGACAGTTGTAGACTGCATCCCCAGGGTTCCTTGGCCAGCAGGCTACGTGTTGGGTTCAGCTAAAGAATGAGGCTGAGAAAAAAAAAAAAAAGAAGAGAGAGTGGAAGAGAGAAGTCAGAGTATTTCTACCCTCCTTTCTAGAATACCTGTAATGTAACAATATTTCCTCCCCTCTCTCTTTTTAGCCCAAGGGATGGTCACATCTACTTGGATTTGCTTTACCACCTGCTGTTTTCTTCCTAAACCATACCTGTACCTCCCTTTGTTACCAGCTTGGCACTTCAGCCAACTCTGGGAGTAGTGATGCATCCTATTTACTGCCAAGTTCCTAACAATACTGCTCAATTGACTTTTCCTCAATCATTTTCCTAAAAAATGCTAGAGACTGGCTCCTTAGGGGTGACCACAGAGTTGGGTCAGTAATAATACACATCTAACAAAGTGCACCTCCCCATGTGCTATGCTAAGCACTATGCTAAGCACTGCATATCAAGAATGAGTAAGTATTCCTGGGACCAGCAGTTAGCATAATAGCTATGTCGCTGGACTCTCACGTAGTCAACCGTGGTTCGAGTTCCGAACCTGGTGGCTTAAACTCACACCTGGCACGTGTGCGTGCATGCCCAAGATCCCGAGAGGAGAATGGAGAAGGGATTGCGGCATGACCGTCCCCTCTGGGGGGTGATTTCTCACTTTCTATCTGTCTGTCTCTCTCTGTCTGTCTGGCGAGCGCACGTGCCCTATAGCAAAATCCTCTCCAAAAAAAAAAGAATGAGTGAGTATTCCTTAGTAGAGGGACAGTTACTCAAAAGATGGAGGGAAGCAAGGTGAGAGCACCAATGACATCAGGAAGTAGAGAATAAACAAGTTCTCAGACTAATGGGCTGCCGGGGGTGGAAACCATTTATGGTGCTCTTACAGTCAAAATCTGTTTAAATCTAAAGGGAGGAATCATTTGAACAATAATAATAAATATTAATTATATTAGCTATTAATAAAATTATATTAAAGGATCATTTAAGGGCACTGGGTAAATGTGGACAAGGGGATTAGCAAAAACTCTTCTTTACTTAGCACTTGCTATGAATTTACCATTAACTCTCATTCTATCTAGTGGCAATACCCGTACCATTCATCCCCAACACTTGACACCGTGAAGATGTTGGTGTGAGAGCAACTGTGTGTTTTTATTTTATTAAGACATCATTCACATGCCACAAATTCAGCCCTTTAAATGCAAATTGAGTGGCTTTTAGGATATTCAGAGTTGAGCAACCATCACCACCATCAAGCTCGGTAACATTGTCATCACCCTAAAGAGAAACCCCATACTCATCAAACGTCATTCCCCATTCCCTTTCCTCCCAGCCCGTGATAACCATTAATATATTAGGTCATTGGGAAAGTTGTGACAGTTTTGCATAGAAAAAATACTTTCTATCTCTGTAGATTTGCTTATTCCAGCATTTCATGTGAATGGAGTTATACACTATGTAGCCTCTTGTGACTTTCACATAGTATGTTTTCAAGTTCATACATTTTGTAAGTTCAGTTTTTCTTTCCTTTTTATGGCTGAGCAGTAGTCCATTGAAATGCCACAGTTTGTTAATTCATTCATCAGTTGATGGACATTCAGGTTGTTTCCACCTTTAGGTATTTTGAATAACACTATTATAAACATTCATGTATAAGTTTCTGTGTGGCTGTATGTTTTCAATTATCTTGAAAATGTGCTTTTACCATCCAGTGTCTTTTTATTTTTCTTTTTTCTTTTTTCTTTTTTCTTGGTGGGTGGGGGATGGTAGGATACAATCCTTCCTTCCTTCTCTAGAAATCACGGCCAGTCCCTTTGGTTCAAATGTACTTGATTTTAATTTTAACTGTTGGGCCCAGGAGTGGTCACATGATCTAGACAGACCAGTGGAAAAACTCAGTACCCCTGGTTATAGTGACTGGTTCATCATTAGCGGTGTGTTTCAAGGACAATTGTGTCTTTTACTGGGCTAGTTATGGCTGCATAGACATGATAGAAGGTGAACTCTTATCTGTGTGGGTAGCTAGCCATGTTGGAAGTGAGTAGTCCTTGGCACAGGAGGGAGAGCCACTCAAAAGACGGAGGGAAAAAGGCCAGAGCACCCGTTATATCATTTGGGCACCAGGATTCATCTGGGCTTCAAGTCAGATCACTTGAGCCTGAATCTCTTTCTATAACGAGCACAGTCATACCCCTCTTAGCGATGTTGAGGCCCATGATGGAATGTATATGGAGTGGTGGTCCCATAAGAACATAGTAAGTTATACCATCTGACTTACGTGTGCAATAGATTATACCAACTAGGTTTGTGTAAGTATATTCTATGGTGCTTGTATAACTATAGAATTGCCTAATAATGCATTTCTTAGACCATATCTCCATCATTAAGTGACTCCTGGGATAAAAGATTTAACATCTGTCTTCTCTCCTCCAGCCTTGACTTTTCCCTGAGAAACCCACAGGCAATGTAACAATATCCCCACATCACCATCTCCCATGTGGGCAAAGCAGCAGAACCTTGGTTCTATGTCCCCTGAAGGCTAAAGATGGGGAGAGGGATTTTCATGTTTCCAGGGAGATTCAGGAGTTTTGACCCTCTTAAGATTGGCTATTTAAGCTGGTACATTTATTTATGAGCTTCCCTTTTCTAGTTCTTTACACACCAGCAGGTAAATTCCTTTGAATATGTATGCATCATGCTAGAAGGAATAAGAAAATGATCGTTCCTCACCTTAACTCCCCATTTTAGCCTCTCTTTTTCTCTTTGAGTCTGTTCCCCCCCTCCTTTTTTTCCCTTTCTCCCAAATAATTGTCCAAATTGCAAGTTCTTGTAATTTGGGAGTGGTGTTTGGTCATTGTTTGGCTAGTATTTATGTTGACAGTCATGGTAGATGTATATTTCTGTGTGTGTGCATATTTTGTCTGGCACTATTGATTCCCTAAAATCAATTAATACTACATTTAAAAGGCTTTTTCTAATCATCTTCAGGAATACTGAACCCACAGCCTAACTAACATCCATCATAGACGCCATGTTTTCCCATCTGGTGTATGTGTACTTCTGGTGATACGCTAAACTTACCAAGAACAGGCAAAATCAAGATGAAGATAGCACATCTTTGCTGGAAAAATTGGGGAGGAAATTGTGTTCAAATCAAAGGGAAATAATAAGTCACTGAGAAGAATGCAGAATTTTCATGAACTTTCAAGATCAGGGGGAGGCATTAAATTTTGTTGCTTTTTCAATGAATAACTTGGTGGAACGCCCCTAGGTTCCCTAGAATGGTAGCAATAACCTCTAACATGTATCATGTCCTTACTGTGTGCCAACATTATCTAACTTCAGCTGCAGAATAGCCGTGTGATTGAGTTGTTGAACTGAGGCTTAAAGAGATTAGGTCATCCAAAGTGCCACCTGGCCTAACTCTTTTTCAAACCAAGTCTTGCAAATACTGCCCAGGCTAGCATTGAGCTCACAATCCTTCTGCCTCAGGCTCCCTGAGGTGCTGGAATTACAGGTGCATACCCCCATGCTTGTCTTGAGGTTGGACTAGTAATCAAACTCAGGTCTCCCAAGTGATTCCATTCTTTAAAGCAGCAGCATCCCAGCAGTGTGGGTCACCACCGTTAAACCAGAGTACTAAGTTTCACTTTAGTCTATGTGAGGTTGAAACCTTCTTAACTATAATGCCGAATGGCCTGCCTATATGTGCAAGTTCTCTTTTAGTTTTATTTTTAGTTATGTAGTTCTGTATGTTGATTACTTTTTTAAAAAGTCAAACTAGATAGTATCATACAAAATAAAAGGAGAAAAGTTGCCCTCTTCTTCACTCTTTCTCTTCTATTTTGCTTCTACTTCCTTCTTCTTATGTGTTATCC
The DNA here is from genome assembly GCA_026018925.1 of Tupaia tana. Lineage (NCBI taxonomy): Eukaryota > Metazoa > Chordata > Mammalia > Scandentia > Tupaiidae > Tupaia > Tupaia tana. The sequence goes on from JAKSZU010000022.1 coordinate 27,170,283, forward strand.
TGGCAGGAGGCTCTCTGGACCTTGACCCAAGTCTTCAAAGTCTGGACTCTTAATTTCTATGCCATACGGCTAAGTTGTCAGAAAAGCTGAGAAACTCTTACATAAATGTTGCCAAGAGCATAATCTGCCTAGTATTTAATTTATTTAAGTTAAATCAAATTCCTACTTGATGCATCTGTTCAATCCCTTTGTCAGAATGTAATTTTTACAGAGTTGGAAACCTAATATTCTCAAACATATAATGAGCACATGTCAAAGATTTCTTTAATTCAGTAACAAGGGACACAGCAGGATGTCAAGTTGATTCAAAAGAGAATATGGAAAACTAATATATATTTAGTCAGTTAAAATATACTGGAACAAGATTGCAAATTTAAATACAAAACTGGATAATTTCCTTTAGGACAATAAAACTATAACCGGTGTGGTTATCTTTTCTTCTGGGCAGAAATTATTTGCACCTCTAGAGAACAAAAATCGTTTGCAATTATCAGTCTCCTACCAGTTAACATCTAACTTTAAAGAATCTGAGCTCTAATTAATAGTCCATTTTTAGGCAGTGTTATCCCCTTAGAGCAGCTGTCCAACAGAACTTTCTGCAATGATAGAAGTGTTCTCTATCTGTGCTACTGTGGGAGCCACTAACTTCACAGAGCCATGGAGCCCTTAACTAAGCAACCTAATTCTTTCATCTTAATTAATTCAGCTAACACTGAACCGGTATTATCTGATTTCACTATCACAATAGCCCTACGATCTAGTTTTTATAACTTACATTTTTTTAGATGAGAAAACTGAGGCTCAAAGAAATTAGATCACTTGCCCAAAGTGCCACACTTAACTCATTTTACACAGAATCTCATTCTATTGTCCAGGCTAGCCTTGAGCTCACAATCCTTCTGCATATTACAGATGCTTTCCACCAGCTTTAGGTTGGACTAGGAATCAAACCTGGGTCTCCCATGTGGTCTCAGTCTTCATAGCATAGCCTCCTTAACTTTAAAGAGCCACATGTAACTAGTGGCTAATATATTGGACAAAATAGCCCTAGAGTTTCAAATGACCCTAACCTGGGCTACATAGAGCATTTAGTATGAAGGGCTTGAAGGCCTTATTTCCACATTTGGGAGCATTTTTTTTTTTATAACACCTTTCTCTTTCCTACATTTCCTTCCTTCTACCTTTGTTTTTCTTTGCTGCGAGTAGCAGAAGGGACCAATCTGTTTACAGACTGCTGCCCGCTGGTGGCTCCCTTCCAACTTTCAGATCAAACTGATGGCTCCACTGAGGACGTAGTCTCAGACACACGCAGCTGCAGACGGAAGGAGCTGACGTGCTCTCCCTGGGAGCTGAGCAGTAAATGTCACGAGAAAAGTCCTTGAAAATGGTTCTCATCCCCTCTCTGCATCTCCCACAACCCAGAACGAGCTGTTCTTAAGTGTTGAATTTCAGTATTATTAATGGTTAGGAAGGGCATCTAGTAGGAAAATTCTAGGAGAAATAGGCCTCTCAGTTTTTAACTGCTTATCAATGAAGTTCCCAAAGAGATCTTCCATAAAGGAAATAGGTTCCTATGAAATCTTTGAAAAGGATATTTGTCATTTCTTGTCTTTGTGATAAGTCAGTGCAAGAGAGATTTTTGTTGATTTGCATCAAAGAACTGTTTGTGAACTGATGAAGATTTAAACAAAAACATGAGTGGGTTCTCATGAGAGACCTACTACTGGTCTCTAGTAAGCCTTCCTCAAAGATGACTGATAAATTAATTGCGTCTTAGGAAAATGTGTTTCTGGTGTGTCTGCAGCTTTATCAGGGTGCTTCTACTTTCTTTACATTAAAGGCCTCTTACTGCTCACTCCTAAGGACATCCATGGAGTTGTTTGTTCCTCTCTTCAGTGCCCCCATCTTGATCCAAGCTTTTAAGTTTACTTGCTTTGTACTGAAACTTCCCTGCTAATAGCATGGTGTTCTGCCCTGGATTTGCCAGTAGCCTGTCTCAAAAGGGGTCCTAAGGCACAGGATTCTGCATTTGGAATCTCTTTGCTAGCCCGGCTGCCTCTGGGACTAGAAGATTTCTTAATCTTCCCATCTTTCTTATTCCCCCAAATAAACTGAAGCCTTTACTGGAAGGTCAAGTAAACTTTGCCATAAATCATTAGTCTCCAGAAAAGGAAAGTTAAAAAGGGAATCCTGACTGCCCTCAAATAGTCTTGGAATTTCACTCTTTTATTTTTTAAGCCCCTGATGCTTAAAAAGGGTTTATAGGAACATATAGAACTTATATAAACCAAAATGTCCATTGATTTTTTTTTCAAGCGAACTAAAGACAAACTTGAAATGAGTTTATTGCCCTACAGCTGTTCAGAAGCGTTCTGAAGTGTATGTTCACCTTCTTGCCTTATTAATCATAATAAACATGATGAGCTGTATTTCTTTTAAGATCATACACCATACTATGCCTGTAGCTCATCATCTTCACTTGAGTTCGCAATCTAATTTACCTTTTTGGAGATCAAATTGAACATTCAGTACTTTCAGTACATCTCCCTTGATCTTGTTGGGAAAGTCACTGAAAATAACTGTGTGATAATATCTCATTTTCTTTTCTTATACATGTAAGGTTTATTGAGTGCTTACTGTGAGTCAATCAGTATGTTAAGAGCTCTGAATGAAAGTCTTTTTCAATGCTCATGACATTATGTTAGTGGTAGCATTTTCCTCCTATTTCTTTTCTTCTTTTTTTTTTGGGGGGGGGGGGTTGCTATAGGGCGCGTGCGCTTACCAGGAAGACAGAGATAGAGACACAGAAAGTGAGAAATCACCCCCACCCCCCAGGAAGAAGGGGGTGGCCATGCTGCAATCCCTTCTCCTCCTTTCTCCTCTCAGGATCTTGGGCACACATGCACACGCATCTGGCGTGAGTTTAAACCACTGGGTCCTGGATTTGAACCGCAGTCGACTACATGGGAGTTCAGCGACATAGCCATTACGCCAACTGCTGGTCCCCCTCCTATTTCTTTTTTTTTTTTAAGAGAGATTTTTTTCTATAGGTGCATACACTTGCCAGAGAGATACGGAGAGACAGAGAGAGAAAAAGCGAGAAATTCATCACCCTCACCCTCTGAGAGGGACGGCTACACTACAATCCCTCCTTCTCCATTCTCCTCTTGGGATTTTGGGCATGCACACACATTTTGGGCATGAGTTAAAAGTCTCTGGATCTGGGACTTGAACCACAATCAGCCATGTGGGGGTCCAGTGCCTTAATCACTATGCCATCTGCTAGCCCCTTTACTCTTGACTGAAGATGAGAAAACTGAGGTTCAGAAAGCTAAGTGACAAGGTTATTCAACTAGTCACTATTGGAAGCATTTTAATATTTAATACTTTTGGTATATTTAATCACACAGCCCTGCCTACAGCTCACAAAAGACACACAGCTCTGCTCACTATTCACAAAAGACTTCAGTTCCATTCCCATCTCTGACTTTTACACACTGAGTAATTGTGTGACCTCTGTAGGCATCTGTATACATTTTTCGCCAAGGTTGGAGTACTAAGACTTAGAAGGAATGATTTCAAAACTCTAAAATGCTAAATGCATGTAATGTGTTATTGTTTTTATATGCCCATTATTTAGTGACCTCTTTAGTTAATTGGATTCTAAATCATTGACATCTTATGCTTAGATGATAGGTAGAAGCCTCACTACCTACCACATTGAAGAAATTGGTGTAAGTCCTCCTAGTTTTGGACTATTTATTGTGACCTATTTATTGAATAATACAAAGAGCTCAATTAAAGGTGATCTGGCTAATGAACTGATCCACTTAAAGCCCTTAGAACTGATTCCAGTTTCAACACTTTTTTTTTTTTTTGGAGAGGTTTTTGCTATAGGGTGCGTGCGCTCGCCAGACAGACAGAGAGAGACATAGAGACAGAAAGCGAGAAATCAGCCCCCGGGGGGATGGCCACACCGCAATCCCTTCTCCTCCATTCTCCTCTCGGGATCTTGGGCACGTACACACACGCATCCAGTGTGAGTTTTAAGCCACCGGGTCCGGGACGTGAACCACAGTCGACTACGTGGGAGTCCAGCGACATAGCCATTACACTAACTGCTGGTTCCCTCAACACTCTTTTAATAAAATGTGCAAATATTCAGTTATCTAAGTAATTGTCTTGTTGGCCTTTAAGACCACCTATTATATTGTTTATCTTGTGTCCGTTTAGGTGGACTAAGTAGAAAAGATAGTGAGAATATGAACAGGCTCATAGTCAACTCTTTGCCATATATCTAAGTTCTGGGTGATTTTTCTCAACACTTTTTTCTACATTATTACTTTTATTCCAACTATTTTGACAATCTTCCTAATTATGAATTTTTTCTTATCCTTTGGAATTCTCTTTTCAGACACAGAACAAAGAACAAAATGAACTTAATGCAGGTCAACTCTGTGTTGGCCTGTATTTTTTGAAATAAATGTAACATGCCTGCAAGCAGAGATGTCATTAAGAAACGACCTTGTCTTTTTAATGTGGCCTCGCTAAAGTGAATCTTCTTTTTCTCTCTCCTTTCTTTCCACTTTGCCAGAGGTTGGGGAAATGAGAAGGTACTCACCCCACCTCATATGGAATGGTCATACTGCAATCCCTTCTCCTCTTTGGGACTTTGGGCGCGCATATGTGTTTGCTGTGTTTTCCAACCACCAAGTCTGGGATTCAAATTGTGAGTCAGCCATGTGGGCTCCAACCCTTCAACTACCTTGCCACCAACTAGCCCCACAAAATGTTTTTTTAGAGGGATATTAAAAGCCAGTATGTCAAGAAATCATTCCACACAATACTGATATTTAACTTTTAAATTTTTTGTCTATTTAGGAAAAAAAAAATGCTTTCTTTGTTCAAATGACAGCTTCGTTAAACAAAACTGCCGAGAAAATGATTAAGTCACTTGAAGCTGAACTTCCAGGCAACATTGCTGAATATTCATGATGTTTAATTTTTAAATCTCTCTCAAATGAATTCCATGGAGACATCAGATTTCCTCATCTAAGAGGCAAATCAGTCAAACATATCCACAGACATTATCAGAGAATACAATCCATACTGCATGCATTCTCTAGTGAGCCACTTCTGAAGACAGGGTGATGCAGTCTGCACTATCGAATAATTTACCATCAGCTGGAGGCTATCGATAGTGGCTACCTTTCCAAATACACGCCCAGACAAAGAAAGGTGAGATGCCTGCAACTGGATAGGCTGAGGGGAGTCATCGCCAACCAAGTCAAACTCTTTATTTTCTCACTAGCTTTGACTTTTCACTTCTTATCTGTAAAGTACTTTTCAGCAAGTGAAACAAGGTTTCATAAAGTCTCAACACGACCTACACTCTGAAGGCAAGAGGAAAACTCTATTTGGTTCTCATTTCCAAACACCTGACCTCAATGTCTGAGATGGGCTGGCAGTAAACATACAGGAACAATGACTAAACAATAAACACACAAAAACAAAACCCAGAAATATTTAGCTTGGACTCCACATCAGGGGGAGGTTAAATAAAATATATAGTCAAAGAAGTATTTATCCAGTAAATCCCACTTGTCACCATTACAAACTTGGTATTAAAAATCCCACCCGTGTGTTTAGGACACAGCAACGATGCCAAGTGAAGATAAACAGAACTGTTCATCTGTTTTCATTTAAAAAGATATTCAACTTTCCATATTAAATACTGTAGGTCTGTTTAGAATATAACTAACTCATGTCTCTTTGGGAAAAGAAATCCAGAAGAAAAAACTTAAGCCCTTTAAAAGAACAACATATTGTATAAAGAAGATAAACCACTAGAAATCTGATTAAGGTGACTTTTTTTTTCTTTGAAAGAGGAAGAATATCTTGATTGTTCTTTCTGACTACAAAAGCAAACCAACTTCTAATCATGTTTCTTACTGATGAAGCCTAAGAGGGTAAAGGAGAAGATCGATCTTAACATGATAGAACTTCTATCTAATTTGATTGATGCAGAAAAGCTGCATCACATTGAAGGCTCAAAATAGTTTTCAGAATTTTTGCAGGATCTTCAAAAAGTTTATGCAATACACATATTATGTAAGAACTATGCATGGATTTCTGAATTATTTTGCACCAAAACGAACTCATACTTTAATTCCATTTTTCACAAAGTTTTTGAAGTTCCCTCACATACTGGGCATCTTGGCCACAGTGGTGGCTAAGATTTGTGAGCCCTGAGGATTTCTTTAAATATTTCTCTTCCTTCTCTAGGCTCTGCATACACACCAGAGCACTCTGTGTACACATCAGAACTCTTTGTACCATGGAGAAACAGTATAAATAAATCATGTAATAAAATGACCTTTCCCAAATCACGTTTTGGCGAGAAGACGTTTTTTACAGCTGTCTCTCTGCTCTAACTTCAGATGTCAGCAACACTGGAGCTTTTACAAGCCCTACTAGAAGTTTGACGTCCAGTTCAATTCAGTTCTGGGGAGGCTTAATTTAGTATACTTCCTTTTCAAGTTTTTGGGCAAAAATATATACACAAACTGCCAATGAACCAGGGTATGGACAAATCACATCCATATCTTTGAGCTTAGAGTCTGCTTCTGGAGAGGAGAAAGTTCTGAGAGAAGGATTTCTGAGAAAGAAATACAGAGAATTCTTTATTTTGTTATTTGTTTATTGGCTTGGTTAAGATAGCTGATTGCGTTGTCCTGGGAATTGTGGACCACGTGACATGTAAATAAGGAAACAGCTTGCAAAGTGACATGTGAGTCCTCCTTTTCTGCAGTGCTTTTGCTCAGAAATGAGACAATCCTGCCAGGAGAAGAGCTGCCACTATGGGGAGCAGGGGGGTGGGGGGGGGGTGTTCATTTTCTACAGGTGGCCGTGTTTTGTGAGTATCTGAGAGACCACACTATTTGTCAACACAGCCTAATCCACATGTCAAACAACATTTCCAGGCTGTTTCCAGAATATAGCCTGTCCAAGTTGATTACCAGAAAGGTCAGAATTCACAGAAACATATAAATACCCAAAGGAATTGAGTAGGCCGGGAGAGATGAGAGAAGGAATCCAGGGAGTATTTGCCTTTTTTCTTTTTTTTTAATTAATTTTCTAATTCTGTTTTAGCTGGGGGCATTGTAGAACTTTGGGAACAAAATAGAAGCAGAAGTTAAGCTATACATTTTCTCTCAAAGCAGTTCTAGAACATTCCTGCTCCTTTTCTCTCGTAGTCATTTTGAGTTATTTGAGAATACAGTGGAGAAGGAAGTCATGACTTAAAAATCAAGTAACATTCACTTCCTTTTTCTTTTCTTACAAGGACCAATCTAGGGACTGAGGATTAGAAATCATGAGTGCCCATGACTTCTCCCTCCTTTTGTCCTTCTGTTGGTCTTGTGACTTCTTTTACTCTTCATTCCTCGACTCTTCTCCTTCGAATCCCTCTCCTCATCAACAGTTTTCTAGTGTTCCTATTTTTTCCCATTCTTGTCCATCTCCTATTTTTTAAAAGAATTATTCATTTATCTCATTCCATTTATTGTTGTTATTTTTAAATTTGACCAGAAAGAGAGAGAGAAAAAAAGGGAAAGTGAGAAAGCAAGCCACCAGGTCCTAGACTCCAACTGCGGTGGGCCATGTCGGAATCTTGCGCCTTTAACCACCTTGTCACCTGCCAGCCCCTCCAGCTCCTGTTTTTTCTAAGCTTTTTCTTTTTTCTCTTCCTTCCTTTGAGCATCCACTTCATGTCTTGTTTATTCATGTTCTAGTTAAGAAATTTTTTCTCAGGATCTCAGCACAGACCTAGCAAAACAGGTGAACAAGCAAAGCCAATGCCCCATTCCCAAGAGCTTTTGGCTCTTGCCACCACGTTTTTCCTCTGTAATCACTAGGCTAGAGTTTCTTTTTGGGGGCAGTTCTGCTATGAATTGTTCCAAAGCCTACAAGAAAAAATGATAAGATGAAGCAGAGTCTTATAAAACTGCAGGTGGGCTGATCACATCTATTAGTGAATAATCTCTCTTTTAAAACAGAAAAAAAAAAATGACTTTTTATTTTTTTAAGCAAGGTCATTATAAATGCCTAGCCTTTGTTTTCCTTTTCAAATTCAAATTCAGTTACACCCTGAGTTTAAAAGATGGCAAAAATAAAAAGACAACAGTGACAAATATTTAATAAGTGTCATAATACAGATAAAAATGTGATAATAAAATATGGGTATTCAAAAAGATCATGGGAAATACATATGAAAAAAAACTATGCATAGATTTCAATTTTTTTTTGCAGCAAAATAAATTTATACTTTAATTCCATTTTTCCATAAACTTCCTGAAGTATCACATACTTGTTTCTCATTAAAGAAGACTGGTCTGCTGGTTAAACTCTACTTTCAACTGTATAACATATTCAATCATTTTGACTATAAAAATAAGAATTTCATGTTGATTGATGAAATTGGCTGACATCAGGTAAAACAGTGATTAGGACTAAATACATCATTAGAATCTTCCAAGACCAGAAGGGCCACGAGCACTTGATCCCTGACTACTATACCAGATCCATGAACAGGCTTCATCGTCGGAGTGCTTTCTCCATATACTGTGATGATATGCAGTTCACATAAAGGTGACAAATGTAGGTTAACAACTTAACTCATTGGTCTACTGAGTATTTGAATTGCAGCAGGAGTATCAAAGCCTTCATCCAAACATAATTCTAACAGCTGTACTTAAAGACATGATTATGAAGTAGAGATGACATTTCATGGGATCACATATTGTTGAAGCTGAAGTGAACCTTATTACTGTTATTTTATATGAACCTTTTATTTATTTTAAACATGAGAAAAACATAAATCGAGGTACACCATGAATGCCAGGACCAGACTCACATGGTGGCTCCTGCTAAAAGTTTCCTTGCCACTACATACTCCGTTACTTCATTGTGTATACAACCACCTATTTTCTAGCCCTGTCTCTGCCTCACTTCAGCTCATAGACTGTGCTTCTACACAAAACAAGGAGTGGGAGGAAGGAGGCATGAAAGGGGAAAAGGAGTCATTGTGTCTTGATTCTGCAATGAACATTTTTTCATCTCAAGATGGTAAACTAGACCCCACACCGTGGGGCGGCATTTAAACACCATGCTCCGCAAGGCTGACACATAGGAAAGTCCTGGTTTGGTGTCCAGAGACCTCCCTGAGTATATAGTGCACATGTCTGTGATCTGGGGCTGGCTGAAGCTGGAGATAGATCATGGCATCACACTGTTTGGTGTACTGTCTGTTTGTCACTCTTCTGTCTCTTTTGCTCACAAAATAACTTTTTTTTTTGAGAGAGGTTTTTGCAATAGGGTGCGTGCATTCGCGAGACAGAGAGAGACAGAGAGACAGAAAGCGAGAAATCACCCCCCCCCCCCCAGGGGTGATGACCACGCCACAATCCCTTCTCCTCCATTATCCTCTTGGGATCTTGGGCACGCACGCACACGCACCTGGCGTGAGTTTTAAGCCACCGGGTCCGGGACGCGAACCGCGGTTGACTACATGGGAGTCCAGCGACACAGCCATTATGCTAACTGCTGGTCCCACAAAAGAACTTTTTTTAAAAGATATGATAAATTGGAGCCAGCAGGTGGTATAGTGGTTGAGGTGCTGGATTCCCACGTGGCTGACGATGGTTCGAGTCCTGGACCTGGCAGCTTGAAACTCAAGCTGGGCGTGTGTGTTTGCATGCCCAAAATCCCAAGAGGAGAATGGATTGTGGCATGGCCATCCCCCGTGGGAGGTTATTTCGCACCTTCTGTCTTCTCTGTCTCTCCAGTGTACACATGCATCCTATAACAAAAAAGCTCTATAAACACAAGAATAATAAATCACAATAAGCTAAACATAAACTATAGCTTCCTCAACCAACTGAAAGTCTTCAAAATGTACGAGAACATATTTAAAATGAATTTGCATAGCTGTGCTGCAGCACTAGAAAGGAACTCTTAAGTGGGCCATAAACTATGATAAATCCCTGTAAGATAGAAATTAGGTAAAATAAAATTGAGGAGTGAAACTATAGCTCAACATACACCTGGGAAAGTCCATTTATACTCTATCGAATTCCATTTCCTCCTCTCCACCTCAAGATGAATCTGGGTTATAATTTCTCCACCCTCTAAACCTTCCTTGCTTTAGAACTCTCTTTATTGACTTGTTATACACCAGTTCTTTTTATCACCTTTCTTTTCATTATCACTCACTAAGAACTCCAGGAGATCTTCTTGCCTTAATCATGTCCCAATGAAATTTTAATACCACACTGAATGTATCTGTGCTCTATACACAGAAAGAGTAAGACCTTTCACTGCCTGTGAACAAATTTTTGCCCTCTTGGAGATAATATAGTCCTCCCATTAAGAACACATCTTTGGAGCCGGCAGGTGGTGTGGTGGTTGGGGGCACAGGCCTCCCAAATGGTTGACTCTGATTTGAGTCCTGGACCTGGCAGCTTGCCTTCTCACTTTCTCTCTCTCTCTTGCTCTCATTCTCACTCTGTCCCTCTCTGGTCAACTTAAAATAAATAAAAAAATAAATAAATGAATAAAGAAAGTTAAAAATAATTCTTAGACACACACACACACACACAAACACACACACACACACACACACATCTTCTATACCCAAGGATCATGTAACTTTTTTAAGAAGATACTCTGAGAGGGGAGGTTCTCTGTATCTTTTCAAGTCATGCCATGGAGGCTCAATATTTCTCTACCTCATAGTTTCCAACTCTGTGTCATTAATGATAGTTTCTGTGAACGGAATATTTTTTTACTAGAAAAATATTTATAGGGGAAAAAAAGCAAGCACTAAAACATGCCTTATAAGTATTTACTCCTTATTTAATTTTTCCTTCTTAGTATCCCAGGACATGCTTTGCAGAGATGACTCCCTCTAGATAGTGCATTGAATGTACCTATCAATATATAAACAAACTCATTGTGGCAGACAGCCTGTAAGATGGAGTCAATGATCTTTTCTTCTTGGTATTCATGCACTTGTGTAATCCTTTCCTTCTTCTTGAGTGTGGGCCAGATTTACTCACTTGCTACTAAAACATAATTTGGCAGAATTAATGAAATGTCACTTCCAAAACTGGGTTATAAAAAGACTGGCATCAGGTACCAGTAGGTGGCTTGGCATTTAAGGTGTTGGACACTCCCACATGGCCAACCATGGTTCGAGTCCTAGACCTGGTGGCTTGCTTTCTCACTTTCTCTCTCTCTCTCCAAATTAAAATAAATATAAATGAATGAATAGATAATTCTAAAACAAACAAACAAAAAAAAGACAGTAGCATCTATCTTGGATTATCCCTCTCCCTTTCTTCTCTCCTCTCTCTGTCTCTCTCTCTCTCAAATTGCCAGCTGCCATGTTATGAACAGCTCTATGAAAATGCTCACTTGGTATATAACTGAAGCCTCAAAACAATGGCCACATGACTGAACTCTGAAGCATCTCCTCTGCCTCTGTCATACCTTGGTTGACTGTCCCTTGGCTCATGACTTGATCACAGCCTCATAAAATAATCTAAGCCAGAGCCATCCATCTAAGTTATTTTCAGATTTCTGACTCATAGAAAAATGTGAGATAGTATGTGTTTACTGTTTGAAGCCCCTAAGATTTGAGATAATTTGTTATGAGCAGTAGAAATAAAATACATTCTAATTCATTTCTATTTTTTTCTTTCTCCAGTTATACATTATCATATCTTGCCCAATTCACTTTTTTATAATCAGTTAGAGGGCTGTTTTTTTTTTTCTTTTATTTATTTATTTTTTTTTTTTGGAGAGGTTTTTTGCTACAGGGCACGTGTGCTCGCCAGAAAGACAGACAGAGAGACAGAGAGAAAGCGAGAAATCACCCCCCCCCAGGGGGGATGGCCACGCCACAATCTCTTCTCCTCCATTCTCCTCTTGGGATATTGGGCATGCATGCGCAAGCGCCTGGTGTGAGTTTTAAGCCACCAGGTCCGGGACTCGAACCGCGGTTGACTACATGGGAGTCCAGCGACATAGCCATAACGCTAACTGCTGGTCTCAGGGCTGTTTATTTTAGAAAGACAATGGAGGTAGGACTAAATGCTTTACCAAACTAAAAATAAATACGAGCAAATAAGAATTTAGTTTCCCATGTTAATGGTATGAGAAGAGTGATATTTGATGGAATAAGATGTTATCTGTTCAAATAAAAGTCACAATACTTGGTTGTCCTTTCTAGTTAGATTCTTTTAAAATTTTGACTATATAAAGAAACTTCATAAGTTTCACTCCTAACAACTCAAAATTTATTTACGGGGACCAGCAGTTAGCGTAATGGCTATGTCGCTGGCCTCTCACATAGTCGACCGCGGTTCACATCCCGGACCCGGTGGCTTAAAACTCATGCCAGGCGCGTGTGCGTGCATGCCCAAGATCCCGAGAGGAGAATGGAGGAGAAGGGATTGCGGTGTGGCCATCCCCCTGGGGGGGTGATTTCTCGCTTTCTGTCTCTCTGTCTGGTGAGTGCGCACGCTCTATAGCAAAAACCTCTCCCCCCAAAAAAAACCACAAAATTTATTTACAAAGATTTTGGGAAGTTTGTTACCTTTTTGTCATATTAAAAGAGTAGGTTAAGGGGGCCAGCAGATGGTATAGTGGTTAAGGCACTGGACTCTGATAGGACCAACTGTGGTTTGAGACCTGGTGCTGGCAGCTTGAAACTCACACTGGGTGCATGTACATGCATGCCCAGAATCCCAGGAGGAGAATAAAGGGAAAGGGATTGTAGTGTGATTGGGGGTGATTTCTCACTTTCTGTTTCTCTGGTGAGTGCACATGCCCTACAGTAAAAACCTCTCTCAAAAAAAGAATAAGTTACAAAAAGTACAGCATTAAAAGATTACTAGGGGGACATTCAGCAGCTTAAAAGAACAATTATTCCCCAAGACTGTAGTAGCAACTTGACCTATAAGCAAATGGAAAACTATATTCATATAGCCCCTGTCTGTTCATCAGAATAGGCCCAATGAATTCTCTACATGGTTCTACTTTTACCCAGTTCATATCATTTTATACTTCCTGTATTGCAGCTTGATTGATTCATTCATTCATCAAGTATCAAAAAGATAATAAGACTTTCTTTTTTAAGCCATATTTTAATTAAAATACTTTATTAATTCAGAATTGTCTCTTCAGTAACTCTAAATTAGTAAGTTCTTTCTCTGAGACTATTTTAAATTTCTTTCTATCTTGGAGCCTGGTGATGTTGGTCTGGTTTGATTGATTCATAGTGTTTCCTTCTTTTTTTTTTTTAATGAATTATTTTAACTTTTTTCTTTCTTTATTTTAATTTGACCAGAGAGGGACAGGGTGAGAGCAAGACAGTGAGAGAAAAAGAGAGGGAAAGTGAGAAAGCAAGCTGCCAGGTCCAGGACTTGAACTGCAGTCAGCCATGTGGGAGTCCAGCACCCTTAACCACCACACCACCTGCTGACCCCAAGTGTTTCCTTTTTTTTAAAATAGCCAGTCAGAATTTTTCTCTGATTGTCAAGAAATCTAGAAAATAAAATTTTTTCTTGGAAGTTTTAGTCATTACGATGGCAATATTTTATGTAGCAAGAATATGGCACAAAAAAACAAAAAAAAAAACAAAAAAAAAAACCTCATTTATACTATGCAGCCATTTATAAAGATGGAATTTTTGGTCTGGTTAATGGCCTCGCAGTTAAAGGAGCTGGATCCCACGTAGCAGACTATGGTTCAAATCCCAGCCCCAGCAGCTTATAAAACACAAACGGTAAACGGGGTGTGTGTGTGTGTGTGTGTGTGTGTGTGTGTGTGTGTATGTGTGTGTGTGTGCGTGTGCATGCTCAGCTCCCAACAGGATGAAGAAATGGCAGAGAAGGGATCGTAGCATGACATACCCCATCAGAGGGTCCTTCCCCCACTCCTACCCCCATGTGTCTCTGGTAAGCACATGTGCCCTCTGGCAGTTTTTCTAAAAATTAAAATATTCATTTAATTATCCTTCTATTCTACTGATATGATAATTTGAATCTGATACACTGATAGATCCAAATGTCTGCTTAGACATTGGAGGTTTGAAACTTCATTTACTTTACTGACAGTTGTCTATTAATGTGTTTGGGCCATTTGCATGATAACTGATCCAGACGTTTGCTTCTATTGTTGTTATAGAGAAATCTGAAAACCTTCCTCATTGGTTGATTGCCCCATTATACCATACACTGTCAAGGCCATCCTGACAAACTCAGGCAATGAAGCAGAAAACTGCTTTTCTGTATTTAGCAGAGTCTTGTTTGTTTGTTTGGTTTAAGAGTTTTCAAGCCCCTGGGCTTTGTTGTCTAGACAAATCAATCAAATTTGTCATTGTCCCTAGCCCCCAAGGTCACAGATAAGGTAATAGAACAACCAGAAGGAATCTCAGTTTTCAGGCTTCCAGTTGCTATACCAGCTAATTTAGATACCCTCAGGGTCAGAATCAGGACATTATAGTCCTAGGGATTGTTTAATATGTTTTTATTATCTGCTAAATTCTTAAAGTATTTAACCCTCATAAAACCCTATAGAAATATGTTCTACTTTCTTTTCTTTCTTTCTTTTCTTTCTTTCTTTCTTTCTTTCTTTCTTTCTTTCTTTCTTTCTTTCTTTCTTTCTTTCTTTTTTAATCTCCTCTTACCAATAAGGAAAGATAACCTCAAAGTATTTAAGGCAACCTCCCAAATTCCTTTGGTTTAATTTAGGGCAGTGGATCACAATCAGGAATGATTATTCGCTCCCTTCCCAGGGGAAATTTGGCATGATCTAGAGATATTTTTGGTTGCCACAACGAGAAGAAGATGCTGCTGGTGACTAGTACATAGTGGCTATTAAGTATCCTGAGAAACACAGGATAAGCCTCCATAGCAAGCAGTTATGCTGCCCAAAACGGCAGTCGTGCCACTGTTGAGAAGCTCTGGCCTAGGATCTCCAGCACCGTCCAAGAGAACTTCCTACTTAATTGGAGTGCTCTACTAAAACATTTGGAATGTGGCTACTGTGATGAAAAACTGACTTTAATTTCACCCAGTTTTAAAGAATTTGTTTATTTTTAATTTACCAGAGGGTGCATGCACTGGACAGAGAGAATGAGGGAGAGAGACCCCAACGTGTCATGGTCATGCCTGCAATCCCTGCTCCTCTGTTCCTTCCTTCTGTTGAGGTTTTGGATACACACGCACACATGGCCATTGTGCTTCTCATGCCGCTGGGTCTGGGACTTGGGCCGCACTGTCGGCCATGTGGAATCTGGCTCCCTTATCCACTAGGCCATGATACACCACATGTATCTAGTGATTACTCTGTGGGACAATGCCCAAATTATTTAGTATGCTATTACTTGCTCTTCTGTAAAATATCATATAATAATAGTAATAATAATAATTTTATGGAGTTCTTATAAGAGTTAAGTAAGATAAAGAAATATACAATAAATAGGTTACTAACTACTGTTTTAGGAATTAAGTAATAAATACATGTATGCACACTAATTCTGCCTTTAAATGTTTGCATATTTGTATTATAGGTGTACACATACATATATGTGAACAAAGGAATTTCCAAAGAATGGTCTCAGAGAATAACTACTTATTTAGATAGTCCACAGCTATTACAGTGTACCAACTTAAGGTCTCTAGTCCTGTTGCGTCTCCTATGTCACTTCCTACAACTATCACAGAGGTCAGGACCTCAAATATTAGAAGCCCTCTTTACTACAGTAATGAATATCTAAGCTTTAACAAAGTCATTCAGGGGCAATTATTAGCAAGGCCCACTACCCCCACCACTCCAAGGTCACGCTTCCTTAAATATCAATGCCTCGATGACTATATGTTTGAATTTGAAAAGTAAAAATGTGGCAGCTACTCTGTGGCTCTGTGACATGCCAGACAGGGACAGGAACTCTTAGGAAGGACATAGGGACCCCCTGGAAGCTGAGAAATGAGCTGCTCTCAAAATTCAGGGAAACATCCTTCCTGCCCAACACCCAACAAAAAAGCTAGTCCATGTGCATCTGAGCTGGGCCAACCCTGCTCCTTTAAACGGAAAGCCTCTGCCCTAAACTTCTCCTGGCCCAACACCCAGCGAAAAGCCAGGAAGTAACATATAATCCATCAAATGACCAGAAACCACTGCAGAGGCACAAGAAATACGAGCAATCAAGAAAATCTCTCTCCCCCAAAGGGAAAGAAATGCCCTTCATCACCCACAGACAATACAATGGAACTCATGCAAATGTCAGATAAAAAATTTAGGATATTTATAGTGACAAATCTAACAGAGATACAAGAGAAGAGAGACAATGAACTCTAGAAAATCCAGGAGAAAAGAGACAAGTATCAGGAGGTGAGGAAGTTCTTCCATGATCTGAAAGAGGAAATACAAACCATAAAAAAGAATCAAACGGAACTGTTAGAGATGGGGATTGTAATACAGGAAACCAAACCTCCCTCAAAAGTATTAAAAGCAGATTAGATCATGCAGAAGATCAAATCTCAAATGTAGAAGACAGAACCTCTGACCTAGAAAAATTCACCAAAAGACTAAGAAAATAACCCCCCCAAAAAAGAGAATAATATATGAGTAATACTAGATACCATTAGATGCCCAAACATTCGGATAATCAGTATTCCAGAAGGTGAAGAAACTAATAAGGACATTGATAATCTATGCCATGAAGTCTTGGAAGAAAACTTTCCAAACCTAAAGAGGAATTCAAATATCCAGACCCAAAAAATACAAAGGACCCCACATAGAATCAACCCAAGAAGATCTCCAAGGCACATCATAGCCAGATTGACCAAAACCACAGACAGAGATAAGATACTAAAATTGGCAAGAGTAAAAGGTCAAGTTACTTTCAAAGGATATCCCATCAGGCTACTATCAGACCTCTCATCAGAACCAATGCAAGCAAGGAAAGAATGGGAAAATATATTCAAAGTGTTAAGTGAAAAATAATTTCAACCAAAAATACTGTATCCGGCAAGATTATCCTTCATATGGGAAGAAGAGATAAAAGCATTCTCAGATAAACAAAACCTTAAAGAATTTACCAACACCAGACCATCTGTTCAAGCAGTTCTGAAAGGAGTACTATACCAGGAAACCTAAAGACAGATAGGCAAATAAGAGAACAAAAAATGACCAAGAAAAAGGCCAAATTAATGGTAGGGACAAGTTCTGAAATATCACTAATAAGGTTGCGTGTTGATGGAAATGTCAGACCACAGTAACACTGCAAATTCAGCAAAAGACTGAACTGATGAAATAGAACTCTATGACTTTTCTAAAATATGACTGATTTTTTTTTCTATGTTTTATCTTCCAGATTTAAGGATTTTTGTTTTCTTTCGAGAATTTTTTAAACTGAAACAAACTTTTTCCCTTCCTGACCCCTTTGCAATTGGAAAATATTTGTGAGAATTCTTATTTTGTGGCAGAATGGTTATTTGCCTAAGTTCAATAATACAATAGTACCTGTTGCCTTGCATTAGAAATTGAATTCTTATGGGGCTTTGTGAGAATGTAGGAGAGGGGATTGCAGGGTGGCCATCCCCCCGGGGGGTGATATCTCGCTTTCTGTCTTTCTGTCTCTCTCTCTCTGTCTTTCTCGCGAGCGCACGCACCCTATAGCTATAAAACCTCTCAAAAAAAAAAAAAAGAAAAGAAAAGAAAAAGAAAAAATGTATACTGTAAAGAGATGTGATTAAATAAATTTAGAAATAAAAAAATTAAATTTAGGGAGAAAAAATAGTAAAAATGTATGTCAGTTTTTGGAAACATAGCTTTTGATGTCATCTAGCCTGAAGGCCTAGCCCACTTCTGTTTGAAGCTGCCTCTAGAAGACAGGGAGAATGTCTCACTAAGACTGTTTGCAGGAGGACCCAGTGGGCTTGCTGCCACACTAATGACTGGGCTCTCTGAGGCCGACACATGGGCCAGACTCAGACTTCTCTGTTGCTGGGGAATAAGGTCATTTTTTTTTCTCTTGACGTTTATTTGTTTGTTTGTTTATTTATTTATTTGCTGTGATTTTCAAGCCACCAGGTCCGGTACTCAAACCATGGTTAGCCATGTGATAATCCAGTACATTAACCACCATGCCACCTGCTGGCTCCAAGAACAATTTCTAAACCTCAGGGTTTACACTTCTCAGGGAAAGAGCTCAGCCTGTAACGAATCTGGACACACAGAACCAGCAGATGGTGCAGCAATTACATCACTGGACTCCCACATGGCCAACGACATTTTGAATCCCAGACTTGGTAGCTTGAAAATCATGCCAGGCATGTGTGCATGAGTCCCTACGATCTTAAGAGGAGAGAATGGTGGAGAAGAGATTATGAGGGGCCATCCCCTGTGGGGGTGATTTCTCACTTTCCCTGTCTCTCTTCCAGGCAAGCACACATGCTCTAAGACAAAACCTCTGGGGTAATAAAAAAGAAGAATTTGGACACACAAACTTGATATCAGAATAAGGACCAGTTAGATTCTTTTTGCATCAATTTTCTAATGGTCTTTTAGCTTAATTCCCTTTGGAAGAGGGTTTGCACTTGAAGACTGGAATGAAAAAAATTAGAATAAAAATAAGTAGAACTTTTTTTTTTTTTTTTTTTTGCTCTCTTCCTTTGAGTTTCAGCTCAAATGTCACCTTTCTAGAGAGGCCTAACCCACCAGCACACATGTAGATTTCTGCCTTACTGTTATCACCTTATTAATTTCTTTTTTTTTTTTTTTTTTTTTTCTTTTTTGCTATAGGGTGCGTGTGCTTGCCAGAAAGAGAGACACAGAGGAAACAGAAAGCAAGAAATTACCCCCAGGGGTGGGGGGATGGCCACACCGCAATTTCTTCTCCTCCATTCTCCTCTCGGGATCTTGGGCACGCACGTACACACTCCCAGTGTGTGAGTTTAAGCCACCAGGTCCGGGACTCCAATTGCGGTCGACTATATGGGAGTCCAGCGACATAGCCATTATACCATCTGCTGGTCCCACACCTTATTAATTTCTTTCACAGCACTTTAATTTTTTTTCTTCCACAGGAAAGAAAGACATCCCCACCAGGGTCCTCACTCTGATTCTCATCCTCAGCTTGTCAGATCATGGGGACTATGCTTCTATTATGTCCACAATGGTCTCTAGACATCCACTTTCCCATGTGGTCATTCACCCAGAACATCAAATTTACCACTAGATCACATCTTCCTCCTTCACAGCATGTTTGATCATTAGTAATTACGTACTTGCAACATTACCTACTTAGTTTTTCTGTATCTTCCTCACTAGAATATAAGTTCCGTAAGGAAGGAGAGCATTTCTGTCCTGCTCTCCACAGAATCTTCATAATCTAGCACAGAGTAGGTGGTCAGTGTGAGTTGTTGGATGAGTGGATAAGTGAAAACAAAATTAGTTTGTACTTAAGTGCCACTGATGACTGTTCAGACTGGCATAAGCCTTAAAAAGTAGTTAAAAGATAATGTGTCCATAATCCTCAGAATGAATGCTCCCAGTTTGCAATTTTCTTTCCCCTGAATCTGAGAGAACTTTGATTCAAAAGCATTTTCCAAATCTTTCTTGTCACTGATTTCAGGATCCTGGTACAAAACCTCTGCATATGAGTCCACCACAGAGGGAATTATTCAAGTAAATAATAATATGAAGTATTTAAAGCACACACCCATTGGTTCCTAAGGATTCCATTTCTGACAAGATTGAGAGAATGTGGTAGTTGCTGATCAAGATATTGCCCCAGAAGTTCCTGTTTGAATCCCCTAAGATGTGTAGCTGCTGAGATTTTTCTTTCTTTCTAATGCACATTGGGCCTGGAGTCAGGGGTGAATTACAAAAATGTCAAGGTGATACAGCTAACACTTAAACTTTTAAATCCTACAAAGTTGGGTTCAGTTCCCAGATTGGCCACTTACTGATAACCATAGACAAGTTATACATCTCCCCTTATCTGATACCGGGTGATAGAGGCACATACTTGATTTCGCTGCAGTGAGCTTGTAGGGAGTGTCCTTGGTTAAGCATTTAGCACACGCCCAACAGCACCTAGGAAGTTAATTAGGTATAATTTTAAAACTTAGTTCCAAAGTCTTCAATGCTTTTCCAATGAAAAGTGGAGCTGTGTCCCTTCCCCCCTTCCCCTTGAATCTGGATGTACACACGACTGCTTTAACAGTAAGGGAGAGGTGGCCCTCTGTGCCTTCCAAGGTCATGTCAAAAAGACTTCAGGCTCCAGCGTGTTGGCTGGACAGTGACACAACTTGGGAGAAGTCCCAGTTCCCTGAGGCCACCAGGCTGAGGAGAGCACATGGAGGGCCTCTGGCCCACAGTTCCATCTAGGTCCAGTCTTCCAGTCCTCCCAACCAATGTGGGAGACCATGTCTCATGGAAGTAGAACTTCTCACCCCAGTTTTTCATTGCCCAGGTGATCAGGCCTTAAGAAGTCGACTCAGAGTTCCTGGTCTACAGACTCCAAGAGCATAAAAAAGTTCGAGGATCATTGATTGTCCAGCAGTAGGTTGTAGAACACCACAATTACCATCGATGACGGTTATTACAAATGATTGGGATCATTATTAACATTACTCCTTATCATATAATGATCAGTAATTATTTTTAATAATGGAGTAATTATTTTTGCCACCTTCTATCCATTTGCCTTTCTGAGAGAAACCTGGAACTACTCCATCTTTTCTCTGAGTATTGCTTCTCCTGGGGCACCCTTCCTGCCCTTCGGACTTTCTGCCTGACCTTTACTCATCCTTCAAGATGTCAGATCTGCGAGGCAAGCAGTGAAGCAATGGCAACGCAACTGGACCCACAAGGGAAGGTCCCTAGTGTGTTCTAGGGGCTCCTCTGTTCTCTGAACATGCACACATGCCGTGCTCTGGGCTGGCCAACACTTGTATGATTACGTATGAAAGTCCTTTTCGAGTGCCTCTTTCTCTCTTTCCCTGATGCCTCCTTCCCTCTCTCCTGCCTTTTTGTGGAAGAAATAAATAATTTTTTCAAAAGAATTATTTAATTTTATTTATTGTTATTATTATCATAAGCATTTTTTTTTTTTGGAGAGGTTTTTGCTGTAGGGTACGTGCACTTGCCAGAAAGAGAGACAGAAAGACAGAAAGCAAGAAATCACCCCCCAGGGTAGATGGCCATGCCACAATCCCTTCTCCTCCATTTTCCTCTCAGGATCTTGGGCACACATGCACACGTACCCGGTGTGAGTTTAAGCCACTGGGTCAGGGACTCGAACCCAGTTGACTACATGAGAGTTCAGCGACATAGCCATTACGCTAACTGCTGGTCCCATCATCAGTATTTTTAATACATAATAGGGCATGTATGCTCACCAGAGAGAGACAGACAAAGAAAGGGAAAGTGAGAAAGCAGGCCTCCAGGTCTGAGACTTGAGCCACGGTCAGTCATGTGAGAGTCCAGCGTCTTAACCACCATACCACATGCAGGCCCCAATAAATAAATTTTTTTAAAAAAGACTTCAGATCTGGTCTAATCACCTGCAGTGATCCCACTCCTCCTATTCTGGGTCAGGCCTCTTTGATCCTGCAGTGACCTGCACTTCTCTTTGCCCTTTGCACACTGCACTTGTTACATTGCATTATAAATTTCTACCAACTCCTTGAGCGAGGCATTGCCTCATTCATTCATTCATTCATTCATTTTAAGACATGGTCTTGCTGTGTCATGATCCTGCTGCTTCAGCCTCCTAAGTAGCTGTGACTACAGGTGTGCACCACCATGCCTGGCCCTTTCAAACCCGGTCTTGCTATGTTACCCAGGCCAACCTTGAGACAGCGATACTCTCATCATGACCTTATGAGTCGCTGGGATTATAGGTTCAGTCACTCTAGCAGCCATTAAGTTCATTGGTCCCGGAGTCAAACCCGGACCCCCATGTCGCAGTCTGTGGAGTAGAACATCTCTGCTGTGTGCCGCTGTGCTCCACCAGCTCCACCTTATTAAACAGGTGCCTAGAGTTCCAGTATTACAGGACAGACAGTTCCGGGTAGAGGCCAAGGTTGAGAGCACAGGCTCTGGAGTCAGACTGCCTGAAGGTCAGGGGTGGCTCAGCTACCTCCCTGCTGCGCAGTCTTCTCTGAGTGCTTCAGCATGGGTGTGTCTCATGCATGAAGGTGGCTTCATGGATCCTACCTCATAAATAAAATTTATTATACTTTGAAGATTAAAAGAGGTAACGATATGGGACTAGCAGTTGGCGTAACAGCTACATGGCTGGACCGCAGTTCGAGTCCCAGACCTAGTGGCTTAAACTCACGCCAGGTGCATGTGCATGCATGCCCAAGATCCCGAGAAGAGAATGGAGGAAGAGGGGATTGCAGCATGGCCATCCCCCCTGGAGGGGGGTGTGATTTCTCTCTCTCTCTCTCTCTCTCTCTCTCTCTCTGTGTGTGTGTGTGTGTGTGTGTGTCTTTCTGGCAAGTCCACATGTCCTATAGCAAAAACCACTCCAAAAAAAAAAAAAAAAGAAAGAGATAAAGATATATAAGTGTTTGATGAATTACTATGTATGGATTACAAAATAGTAATTTGTTGGTTTGGCTTCAAAAGAGGGGCAAGCTTTCTATCTTGTTTTTCTGGTACTATTTATAGTTTTCTCCTTTTTAGTATTTCATCTGCTTTATGTTTGTTTGTTCGGCCTGGAATCTACCTGTAATTCCAAAATCTTGCTGTGTTCTCTAGACTCACATGGCAAGTCAGTTAGAGAAACTCAGGCCCTTTACTCGGTGATGCCACATGCAAGGGGACCTGTGGCCTCAACAAGTTCGCTAGGTGCCTCTAAGGAGGTGGTCTGGGGATGAGGCCAGCATTTGGTAACATAACCTAGAATTTCTATCCTATTTTAGTTTTACTGCTTCATCATCTCCCTACAGTTTTCAAGAGGTCATTCCAGACACTCAGTTTTCTTTCCAAGTGACAAGTTGAAGTGTTCTTTAAAACATCCAAAAAAAAGAAAAGAAAATAGGCCAGCCCATGCTATGGTGGTGAAGGCAGCTGGCTCCCACATGGTTGACTGTGCAGTTCAAGTCCCAGACTCAGCAACTTGAGAAACACGTCAGGTGCGTGTGCATGTGTGCCCAAAATCCCTAGAGGAGAATGGAGAAGCGATTACAGTGTGGCCATGCCCCCTGAGGGGTACTCTCTCTCTCTCTCTCTAACCCTCCCTTGTGAGTACATGTCCCCTCTGGCAAATATAAAAGTAAATAATAAAACAAACATCAAGGGCCAGCAGGTGGTGTGGTGGTTAAAGCACTGGACTCCCACATGGCTGACCACAGTTCCAGTCCTGGACCTGGCAGCTTGCTTTCTTACTTTTCCTTTCTCTCTCTCTCTCTCTGGTCACATTTTAAAATAATAATAATAATAATAATAATAATAATAACAACAACAAATAAAATCAAATAAATATTTCTTTAAAAAAATCAAACTGACCTTTTTTTTTAATCTTTTTTACATAATGCCTTTTGCCTACCGCATTTTGGTCCCTTCACCAGCAGTGCATAGCTGACCCTACTCTTGCTCTCTGAAGGAGCTGACCATTTATAGTCAATGGACAAACAGAGGAAGACGTCTTTTGTTCTAGGGAACAGAATTGCAAAGCTGTTCTCTAGAAGAGTTGTTCTCTGTGGCACATTTTGTGTTTTCCTCTACCAGAGAAGAGAGAAAACTGAAGTTCATTCATAAGGGAATGAATACATGGTTAAAGAATCACTCAAGAGAGATCACTCTTTGTCAGGGGGGAAATGCTTTTTCCTACATCATTTTCGTTGATGAATACCGAAGCATAGATTCCTAAAACACCATTCCTGGAGGTAGAAGATCCATAATTCTGGCAGAATTCTATTACTCAATCACCTTAACCTCAGGATAGATTTTAGATAGAAGGGAGATAGCAGAAAAGCAATCCTGGGAACCCACCTGTGAGACCCTTTGAATCGTGCTTTGTGAATGAATTGCCCTTTCTCTCTCTCCTCAATGATGCTATCACAGCTTAACTGGCACTAACACAGCTGTTCACAGCTGCACACAAGATGTTAGCAAGAGCACAATGTCAACCGTTTGTCCTCGTGCGGTGCAGCTTAATTTATTTCCTTGGCGGATGAAGTCTGATATTGTGTTCTAGTAAGAATCCCATCAGCAAATCTAAAAGACATTCAGAGGTCAGATCTAAGGGATGAGATGAGATTCTGTGTATGATTCTTTTCTTGGTCATCTACCCCTAACCCTCCAAATATATCGACTTCAGAACCAATCTTGATGCTGAGTTTGTTTTTAATAGACCCTGGGCAGGAAGTGAACTGAGGTAGAACAAATGTGCTCATTATCTGAGGGAGAACCATAGCCACATTTCACTTCTCAGCTGGGCCAGCTGATGCCAGAATGCTCTTCACAAGTCAATTGAATACAATGTCACCAAAAAGAAAAACAAACAAACAAAAAAGATTTACTGAGCACCTACTGCATGCCAAGCAAATGTACAAGGTCAACAATAGCAATACAAAGGTTTAGTTTTCATTAGTATGTAAGTTTCATGTCTTGCTCCCAAATGCTTTTAACATGCTTGGCATAGTTGAGAGGTTCAATAAATGTTGAATAAATGAATAAATAATGCACTTAGTAAATCAATCTCATAAGCCGACCCAGCTAGATTAGTAGCAGTTGCCCAGAGGGCTGTACCAAGAAAGATTGTGAAGATCTATCCAAGCTCAGTGGGAAATGTGACCTGATTGATTAGCAGTGTCTGCCAAGGGCAGGAGAAGGGTGGAATCAAGTGTGCCATCCCTTTGCCCTTCTTAGGCTGAACTTCAGTGATAAAGTTATTCTTACACTTGTTCTCATTCTGCCTATACATTTAAGAAAAGCAGAAAATCCCTTCAATTGCTGAAACAAGCTGGGTAGCTGTTGGGGTCTAATCAGAAAGAAAAATAGTTTGCACTCATGGTCCTCACCTCTTCTAGATCCATCATCTTCCTCCACTCAGGGGAGAAGGGCTAATAGGCTTACAGACACCACTGGAGGCGATTCCATTTTGCTACCACTGTTGTCCAGTTAAACAAAATAAAAGATCAGGCAAACTATATTTCAGTGAACCAAGAAGTACTGGATGTACATTTTTTAAATTTAATTTGTATACACAAGAGATATCTAACCCTTAGTGTGTGAGAATAAAGTTAAATAATCTTGATTAATATGGTCTTTCTACCCTCCATGTGAAAATATACATGTACTTTTTCTTTCCTGCACTTCACACTCCCAAGTTTTTTTGTTTTTGCTTATTATAAAAACGTCCAGGCCAGCCAGTGGTATGGTAATTAAGGTGGCTGGTTCCCACATGGCCAACTGCATGGTTCAAGTCCCAGACTTAATGCAGATGGCCAGGCACACGCGCATAAGTACCCAAAATCCCAGAAAGAGAAATGGAGAATGAGGAATTGCAGCGTGACCATGCCTTATGGAGGGTGCTTTCTCACTTTCCCGCTGTCTCTTGTTCTCTCTCTGGCAAGTGCACATGCCCTCTAGCTAATTTTTAGAAAAAAAAATCTGCATCTTGTTAAATAGAAAACACATTACAATATAAAAATTGAAATCACCCTCAGTTCACTAGGCTGCCCATTGCAATTTGTTCTATCAAAACCATAGGAGCAAGTTTTGGCACTATCTACTGGGAGAAGCTGTTGTAAAACACCAAAAACTTGAGATGCTATGTTGACATTAATAAGTGGGTCCATCCATATTGACCTAGCAGCTTTAGGGGAGTACTGGTCCTGCCAGTAATTTGGCAGAATAGTTTCACTAACAGCCAACCTATAGTTATAGAAGTTATGCCAGTTTTTCTGATCTTTGGGTGATTAGTCCAAAGATTTAGCAACAAACACAGCCAACTTTTTTCTTTATACACTTCATTTGGTTTGAATTTGTGATAACCAGTAGGCATTACTTTATAAAGGAGAAAAAGGAATTCATATGGATATAAATAAAATATAAAAGGAAGTACTTCCAAAATGATAGCTGTCTTTGAGATTAGAACAGAATGGGCTCTCATACTCATAAATGGGTGTCTTTGAGTAGAATTTCAAGTATTTTGTTCTTTATAACTAAGGAAGTAAGCCAGCTAGTGGTGTGGTGGTTAGGGTGTCTGGTTGGTTCCTGCATGATGGACTGCGTGGTTTGAGTCCTGGCCTGAGAGCTTGAAAAACACACTTGGGTGCATGTGGGTGTGTGTCCAAAATCCCAAAAGGAGGGAGATACAGAGGAGAAGGGATCGTGGCATGACCATGCTCCATGATGGGTGCTTTCTCACTTTCCCTCTCCCTCTTTCTCACTCTGTCTCCAGTGAGCACAAGTGCCCTCTGGCAAAACTAAAAAAATAAATAAATAAGGAAGTAAATTAAGGAAGAGTTGTATTCGGATATGAAATAAAAGGAAGGAAAGAATGACATTGATATCCAAATGGCCTAGCAAGTTATTCGTATAAAATAAGTGTGATATAATATTTCATTTAATGAAGTTCCTCTTCTTCCTATTTTTTTCTGGAAATATATTTTTTTAGAGAAGTAAATAGTGATGGGACAGAAATCAGCTTCAAATCTCAGGTCATAATATTCTATTTTTGGAAAATTTTTTTGACTGTGAAACAAAAAGATGGAGTCTCATATCATAGAACAGAGACAACAATGGGGAATATAAACAGGAATAAATTAGTTTTAGTCTTCTGAATACAGTCAGGTGTCACTTAGCGACTGAGAAAAGCATTGGTGAGTGATTCTGTCCTTGTGCAAACATAGCGTGTATGTCCACAAACCTAGCTGATGTAGCCTACTACACACCTCAGAGACCCTGTCATATGTGTGGTCTGTAGTTGGCAAATATATTATTATGTAACATGTGACTGTACAAGTTTTCTTCTTGAAAACTTGACAATAGAATATGTAACAATTAGATCATTGATTCTCTAGTATACTGAAAGGGATGTTACAGTAGTAGACATTGGAGAATGTGTCATTATTTCATCTCAAGTTGCCAGTGTGTTCACTTACATTTTAAAATATATCATCAAAGAAACATTGTTGTTCATACCTCAGACCAATAGACACACAGAGTCCCTTAACTACAAACTAGGACAGTGAACAAAGGAACCTGCAGAAATACCGCAGGCTACAAAGACACCAAATTCTGCACATAATATCAGTCTCACGTCCTCACATATACCTCTTGGAGACTAGTTTTTCAATTAGAGGTTTGAGGCAATGCCAGAGGCATGAGAATGAATTTGTTCCATGTACTCCCACCCCCCCCCCCCCTTCTCACTCAAGTGTTCTACTTATAAAGAAATATACCAAGAAAATCAGAATCTAAGACAGGTGTGTATTGTGAAGTAAATAGTGATGGGACAGAAATCAGTTTCAAATAGATCTGAGACCAAAGAAGATGAGAAGGAAATGATTTCCAAAATTCATGTAGCAAGTTTTAAAGACTTCAGTGACAAGAGTTAAAAAAGTAAATAAAAACTAAACAAAAACAACCATTTGATGTATAAATATCTTTAAACTATTCCAAGTGGACCTTGGGTCTTCCAGGTATTGGTTGGCTCTAGTGTTATCACAGAAGATGATTAAATACCATTGTTGATAGGAAGGAGAGCACCTTGGACTCTTCCTACTGTTGAAGAAGGAAGGCAAGCCTCAGTATTACCTTCCTTAGTGGGGTTTGGGTTTTAGGGCAAAACCCAGAATTTACCTCCAGAGAATGCTTGCTAGGTCCAACTTTTGTTTTCAGAAGTTTCCACATGAATTAGGCTGCTGTTACTTTGGGTTTCCATTACTCATAACTAAACCTAATCCTAACTGAGGTGGAAATTACTACTGCTCTGAATGAATGGTAGTTCAAAGTTAAACTAATTTTAGAGAAATGGTATTACATTATTTTTGTATACCAGAGATTGAGATACAGTATTTATTTGTGCTGTACTAAATCTAGAATAAGGTACAATTTTCTGGAGATAACCTCAATGCTTCTAAGGTTTTAATACACATAAGAATCACCTAAGAAAAATAAATAAAATATGGGGTGCTAGGCCCCATCTCAGATTCTCTCAGGCAGTAGGTCTGAGATGGGGCTTGAGAGTCAATAATTTCCTAACAAGTTCCCTGGTGATACTGATGCTACTGGTCAGGAGAACTTTGGAGAACCACTATTCTAAGACAGTTTTTAAATTAAAGGACAAGTTTTATTTTGTTTTAATTTTTAATCTTAAATGGACTGATACTTTTTAAACATAAAAATAAAAATAAATTACTAGAAAAGTACAATAGGACCTGCCCCATGGCCTAGTGGGGGATATTCTACATTATCTACCGTGGTTTGAATCCTGGCCTTTGTGGCCTGAGAAACACTCTGGGAGCATGTGTGTGTGCCCAAAGTCCTGACAGGGTGGAGAAAAGAAGGGACTGTGGCATGATGATGCCTATTGGAAGGGGTACTTTCTCCCTCTCTCTCTTTCTCTCTCTGTTTCTCTGCCTCTGTGAAAAGAACATGTACCATCTAGGAATAGAAAAGAAAGAAAACCAAAAAAATATAATGGTGTTGCACAAATATAAGCTTATTTTGATGACTATTGTTTGGATTCAGCAGACTTAAAATTAGTCTACAGTCCCTGCGAAAGTTTCCAAAGCTGAACTGCAATGTCTGTACCCATCTCATTGTGACCTGGCTACAGAAAGGTGAGCAGGTGGGCCTCGACCTATGCCTGCTGTAGTACTCCCAGCCTGATCAAGAAGCATTGGTTTAGAGGCCCTTTTGCTTATTCCTACCTCAGCACTTCCTTAACTAGCATCCAAAGACCTCTGACTCTAGGCCAGAATCTTCTACCCTGACAGTGTTAGCAGTCTTTCCTTCTTGGCTACACAGATATAAAGGAGAAGATGCAATTTGTCTCAGGGTTGGTTCAATTCAATTTCACTTCACTATGATGAGATCTACAACCCTTTTAAAAGACCATTTTTCAGGCCAGCATCTGGTGTGGTGGTTAAGGCGCTGGATCCACATGACTGGTTCCACAGTTCAAGTCCTGGACCCAGTGGCCTGAAAAACAGGCTGGGTGTATGTGCAAGCATGCGCCAATTCCCAAAAGGACCATGGAGGAGAAGGGATTGCAATGTGGCCCTTCCCCCTGAGGTAGGAGAGTGATTTCTTACTTTCCTTCTCTCTCTGGTGAGTGCATGTGCCCTATGATCCCCCCCCCAAAATAAAAACCCTGAAAAAATAAATAAATAAAAAGAAAACCACTTGTCAATCATTGATAATAGATTTTAAGCACTTACTATGTACCAAGGACATTAATAAAGTGTTTATACTTAATGTATGTCTTCACATGCATTATGTCATTTTAATTCTCACCAGTCTCACAAGGCAATGGGAAAATGAGTCCCAGGAAAGTGAAAATTACTTGCACAAGATCATACTGTGAAAACTGAGCACCTACACAAGTTCTCCATGTCTTTAGGGACCATGTTTTTAACCAGCAGGGCTTACTCCTCATTGCACCCAAGGTTTTCTCCCGGGGGAATCCAGGCCAGCACAGGTGGGCTTCATACAAATCATCTTGGAGAGGCCAGGAGATCTAGACTTATTCTGGATTATGTCCTTAACTAGCTAAGGACCTAGAAGTCATTTTCGTCTTTGAGCATCATCGAATTCTCATCTGTAATTTTCTTCAAGGATTAATGTCCCTGAGGGATTACAGAGCATTTTTATGACAGATGAGTTCTGTGGTCAAATAAAACTAGACAAGACTGAATAGAATATCACCCTCTTTGGGATTCACATTACCAGCTTATTAAAGGTTCTTGATGAGGTCGGAACATGATACCCCAAAATATAGCACTTTAGATACTGAGTACTTTAAGCTAAGAAAATGGTAAAATTGCAGAAAATTCTCTCTGACTCTTTCTGGTCATGTCCTCCTGAAGTGGGCCACAGAAACTAGAATTCTCCCTGCCCCTTCTTTCCTGGAGCAGGATAAAATCCTAGGAAGGTCATTCTCTGATTTCCTTTCCTTCTTCCCTGATGTAACTCTCACGTGACAGGTGGCCCACCCTCTACATGACGGGGAAAATACCACTCAGGGATGCCAAGAGGAGTCTAAATAAGTAGGCCTTACTGCCCCTCCCATCTCCAGTTTATTACATATTATCCCCATTATATTCTTCTATCTTCTGATCATATTGCTCATACTTTTGTAGGAATGTTCTTCAAAGTAGTTTTCTGGGCTGTTCCCATACCCGGGAGTTAAGGGAGTCAGATCCCACATAGCTGACCACACTTCAAATCCCTGCCCTCGTGGCTTGAAAAATACATCAGGCACATGTGTGCAGGCCCCACATCCTGATAGGAGGGAGAGATGGAGGAGAAGGGGTTGCAGGGTGACCACACCCCATTGGAGGGTGCTTCCCCCACTCTTGCTCTCTTTGTCTCTGGTGAACGCATGCACTCTCTGGCCATTACAAGAAATACACATAAATAAAATCCTGTTTCTTTGGATCTTCATTTCGGAAGGCTTTCAAGTCACATAAAAGTTACATTAAACAAATGAGTATGCTTTTCACTTGCTGATCTGTCTTTTATGATGGGGTCTCAAGAATGAACTTTCTTTTTTTTTTAAGAGAGGTTTTTCGCTATAGGGCGTGTGCACTCGCCAGACAGACAGAGAGAGACATAGAGACAGAAAGCGAGAAATCACCCCCCAGGGGGCATGGTCACGCCGCAATCCCTTCTCCTCCATTCTCCTCTCGGGATCTTGGGCACGCACGCACAAGCGCCCGGCGTGAGTTTTAAGCCAACGGGTCCGGGACACGAACCGCGGTTGACTACATAGGAGTCCAGCGACATAGCCATTACGCTAACTGCTGGTTCCCAAGCATGAACTTTCTGATCAGAGAGGAAAAGTTGTTACTTTCCTCCCCCACACTCTGAAAGAGCCCATAGTAAAAACAGCTTTGATTTTATTTAATTTAGTATTTCTCAAAAGACACCTTTTTTTTTTTTTTTAAACAACTACAATCTTCAATAACAGTGGATATTCATGGACTATCCATCCAAGTCTGGAAGCAGTCCCCTAAAGTTTTTTCTCATTCCCAAATTCGGTATCTCTGGCTGGTTTTCTTGATCATATAGTATAGGGAACAAATGCCAATGTCATAACAAAAACGATAATAGAAGCTAAAACTCATGCTAAGTGCTATCTTCAATTAGTAATTCAGACACTGCTCTAACTGCTTTACATAAACTAACTCATTTAATTCTTACAATTATTCTCTTATAATAATTATAGGCATTATATCTCCATTTTACAACTAAGGAAACTGAGGCCCTAAAAAGATCAGTTTGAGAGCTTTTTCTCAAATGGAATCCTTTCAAGGAGACAGGTTTTCCTGCATGTCCTGCAGAGGGAGTAGAGAAAGGAAATAAAAGCAGGCCCATTTATATTTTTTATTTTGTCGCCCTGTGTGCTTCATTTGCATATCAAAAGCACTCAAATGTGACTGTAATCTACACTGTTGAATGTTTCTGACTTTCTTTTACTCTCTCTCTGTTTAGCATGGCTCACAGTTATTACCCTCTTGATCAAGTTACAGACAAAAGCAGCCCTCAAATTAGGCCTATTAAGATTTGTTTTTAATGAGGAGATAATTCCTCCAACAACACAAGCCAGATTCTGGTGGGTATGATTACACAATCAGGCCATCTTGCAGAAAGGAAAAGAAAAGCAGATTTTTTTGCCTTCTCTTTGAATGATCTCAGCCAGGCCTTGATTAACTCGATGCCACTTAAAAGCACAAAGCAAATACAGTATTTGGGACTTCTGAGTGATGAAGCAATTACATGGCCGCTGCTTTGCTATGACAGTGAGAGATTTCAATTTCAGGGACTTGAACTTCTTAGAAGGCAAGTGCTGAGATTCATAATGTTGGAAATCACAGGAGAAAAGATGAATGCGTTCTCTCTACCAACACTGGCCAGCCCTCTTTGTCTTTCAGGAAGGAATGTCCTGTCTGGCTCACAGAAAACAACTTGATTATTAACCCTAAGCTTTTGAGATCACTCTGCATGCTTCATATTTTCATTTTAGTTATAATAAACAATATAAAAATAATCGTTTCTCTGTAGCCACTTTCTAAAATGTTCTTCCCTCAAATGATTTTTAGATATATTAATATCTTCTGCATTCTTTTTTTTTTTAAGTCTTGTGTTAAGAAATCTTTATCTGTAACTCAATAAATATATCTCTCTGTATTTAAAAGCTAGCTGAAATACTCATTCATTTGAAACTTCTTTGCAATAATACATAAGAAGAAGAATTAGGGTCCTTAGTAGCTTGGTGGTTAAGGCAACTGATCAGCATGATTCAAGTCTTGTACTCAGTGGCTTAAAAAAGAGGCTGGGTGTATAGGCATACATGCCCAAAATCCTGCAAAGGGGCAAATAGGGAAGGGACTGGGGCATGACCATTTCCCATGATGTGTGTGTGCACGTGTGTACGTGCTCTGTCTCTCTCTGGTAAGCACACGTGTCCTCTGGCAAAATTTTAAAAAATAGGGGGAACCAGCAGTTAGCGTAATGGCTATGTCGCTGGACTCCCACGTAGTCGACCGCGGTTCGCGTCTCAGACCCGGTGGCTTACAACTCACGCCGGGCGCGTGTGTGTGCGTGCCCAAGATCCCGAGAGGAGAATGGAGGAGAAGGGATTGCGGCGTGACCATCCCCCCTGGGGGGTGATTTCTCGCTTTCTGTCTCTATGTCTCTCTCTCTCTGTCTGGCGAGCGCACGCGCCCTATAGCAAAAAACCTCTCCAAAAAAAAAAATAGGAAGAATTATTTGGGCCATAATAGACTCAGGATTCCCCATTATGGTTCAAAGCTTCTTTCATCTCTCATTGCAGCACCACTATAAAGAGATGTGACAAGCTTCATTAAGGATTTAAAGTTGTCAAGCAACTTCAGATTGTTCAAGTTGTTTGGGCAAAATCGAATTTAGCATGAATGTCAAGGAATAGATCTTAAACCCAGGCAGGGACTATAAAAAATCCTTTAGGAAAAACAGTAGTTAGTAGCACTACATGTGACTCTCTTTGTAGAACTGAATACAGCCAAATTATTTTTTCTGTGTTAGCATGGCAGAAACTATTGTGTAACATTTGGGAGCTGAGTGAATAAATTATAGAAAATGGCCCAAAATAGAAGGCCAAGTTTAATCTGTCCTTGAGCACCATAGCTCCCCACCCCAACCTACCTACCTTCCTTCCTTCTTTTCTCTTCTCTTCCCTTCCCTCCTCCCCCCCTCTTTCTTTCTCTCTCTCTTTCTGATTTTTGCCATAGAGCACATGTGCTTGCCAGAGAGAGACAGACAGAGAGATAAAGAGAGAGGGAAAGTGAGAAATGACCCCTCAGGGGGATGGCCACACTGCAATACCTTCTCCACCATTCTTCTCTTGGGATTTTGGGCACACAAGCACATGTGCCCAGCATGTTTTTCAAGCTGCCAGGTCTGGGATTTGAACCGCAGACTCAGTCATGTGGGATCCAGTGCCTTAACCACCAGTCTACCTGCTGCCCCCCTATTTCAACCTAGCACATTCACAGACACACGCTCTCACACTTACACTTATGACAGCACACAGTCACTTGTGCAAAGCAAGTGTTCAGTAAATGTGATCTTTGAATCCTGGAAATTGCCCACTTTCATTACTGATTGCAGCCCTTTTCTCATACTTTTCTCGATTTCTACAACTTTCCTACACCAAACATTCACATAGTTTACTTTCTTTTATCTTCTTTGTTAGTTCAAATAAATCATGAGTGGCTTTCCCTGAGCACACTTTCTAAAGCAAATCTACCTAAACCTTGTTATTCTCCATCTCTTTTTCTTATTATCTTCAGACATAATACTTATTGATTTATTCTTTTATTATTTTGAAACCTGTACTCCTTATTAGAGTCTGTGATCTTTGAGGGTAGAGATAATATCCATCTTGATGATGGCCATATCTCCTATCTATAGAAAATGTGATACAGCAGACATTTCCTGTGTTGTTTGCTTGGAAGAATGTTATTTTCTTTCTCATATCTCATTGGGCATTTTGATTTTTCATTTCCTAGTGTAAATCTCCCTCACTAGAGACAGAAGTTGAGTTTTATGTGGTTCCTCATTCTATCCTTTAATATATTTCTTCCCTCACCTTCCCCCATATATTTTCAGTGTGATTTTATCCATCGCCTCTCAATGAGTGTTGTAGGTAAAGACTTTGGAGAACTCTATCCTTTGAGACTTCACTTAATATTTCTCCCAGATGAACTTACTGCCTCACAAAAGGACTCTTTGTCTTTCGAATTTAACCGGCTCTTTGTCTAGGCCGGTCTCCAGCACCACAGGAGTAAAATGTCAGTGCTCTCTATTTAATCAATGTTTTATTCTTGGCTTGTATTTCAATACAGGGGATGAAATGGCAATTGAAATGTCGTTGCAGATATATTTTTTGTCCCTTTGAAATTCCTGGTCCAGATTCTGTGAATCTTAATAATTTAAAATTTATTTTCAATCTGTACAAATCCCTTAGAGAAATGTGTGATTCGTTTGTTAAGACACAACAGCTGTGCTGACAAGACACCAAACCAAGACTCTCTCCCACCAACCAAAGAAGTCATTGTATTACTTAAGCCTTTTTATTTTTTTTAAAGTCAAACTTGCCAGAGTCTATTGTTTGGAGGTCAATACTCCAGAAAGTTCATTTTGTAAAACACTTAAATCTATACTGATATTTTCCCAAAGAAAACGGTTTCAGTGGGTCAAAGACTTTGAGAAACTGAACATGAACATATTAAGTACTCTGCAAAGACCTATTAATAATTCAGCTGGTATATGAGCCATCCATGTGGTGGCTGTGGGGCTGGATCCAACATGGCATACCACAGTTCAAATCCCAGGCCCTCACAGCTGGAAGAGTAAGTGGGGCATGCCCGAATTCTAATGTGCTGGAGAAACAGAAGAAGGGTTTATACAGTGACCACATCCCATTGGTGGGGATTGTTTTTCCCTCTCTTTTCTGTCTTTCTCTGGCAAGTGCTCCTGCCCTCTGAACAAATTAAAAAACAAAACAAAACAAACAAACAAACAAAAAAGATATGTTAACTGGTTTATCTTGGTTTAACATTTAGGAGTTCTTCAGTTTATTTCACTGGAGCAATGGTTCACAAATTCGGGTCCCAGATCACCTGGGAACTTGTCAGAAGTGCAAATTATTGGGTACCACCCAGACTTACAGAATCCAAAACCCTAGAGGGGAGAGGAGGCTCATCAACCTGTTTTTACAAGTGATTTTGATCTATGCTCAAGTCTGAGGACCACCAAAATATAGAGTCCTTATTGGGACCAGTTTCCAACATCTGGATGTCACTGAATTTAAAGTATCTGGGGAGGTCTGGGATACAGCCTGAAGTTCTGCATTTCTCACGGGTTTCCAGGTAGCATTAGTGATGTCAGACTAGAAGGACTACGCTGTGAGTAGTGAGGCCTGAAAACACTTCCAGACTATGGAAGGCATGGCTGCCTGCAATGGGAGGAATATTTAGATAGAATCTTGCAATATAAATCAGAGGCAGCAGGTCTCCGATTGCTCCTCTGACTTCCTCTTCCAGCTATGTGTGCACATTTTGTTGAAAGATATGTGGAAATAGCAACAGGATGCTCCTTATCTGGCCACACCAGTTGTTTTGTTGTTGTTATTATTATTATTATTATTTTTTTTTTTATTGCCAAGAGGGCATGTGTACTTACCAGAGACAGAGAGAGGAGAGGGAGCAAGCACCCTCCCCACCAAATAGGGCATGGTTACATTACAATCCCTTCTCTTCCAACTCTACTTTCTGATGGGATTTTGGGCACACATGCATACATACCCAGTGTGTTTTGCAAGCTGCCAGGGCCAGGACTCAAACCCGTCTATTATGTGGGTTCCAGCTTCTCTTAACCACTAGGCCCCACCCCAGGTGGTCCTCAGGATTGAGCACCAGGACAGGCCCCACACCAGGTGTTCAGATAGAGACATGGCAAAAGAAGAGGTGAGGCCAGAGATCCTTGAATATGGTGATTCTTCCTGCACTTATAAGTGAAAAAGTAATAGCTGTGTGGTCTTGGGCTGCTTATATAACACCCTCAGGACTCCATGTCCTCTTCTGTCAATTGGAACTGTTAATAGCACCTGTGTTACTAGGCATGCTGAGGTTAGGTATGACATTCTTGTAAAATGCTTACACTGTGGTGTACACTAAATACATCATAAATGATTATGATCCCATTAAATTGAACCATCCTAAAGTCAGCCTCATAGTTCAATGGGAAAACAGGATGTGGAAGCAAAGGTCATTTCATCTTATTTTCCCACCTGGGAATACAATCACCTTGATTCTTTCCCTACAGCTTCATGTGTCAAATTATTTAGCAGATTGTGAACTGTGGAGTAGTGAATTATGAGTAGTAAATTGCCCCATCCTCAACTTTCTTTATAGTATGGCATGGATAAAATTAGTCTTACATTACGGGTTTATAAGCTTCCCTAATGTCAGAACACTCCTAGGAAGATGGAGAATTTTTCTGGATTCCAGGTCTTTTGTGGTCTGGGTTTAGGTGATGGGTAAGGCAGCCACATGGAAAGCGATTACACAGTTCTAGACTGGCAAGTCCAAAGAACCATGTATGGACAAGGTGGGTGGATAGACATATAGCATGGCCAGGAAGCGGAGACAAGAAAGCCAGCAGGGGCTGGAGTTTGAGGTCAAGTTGGAGGAAGAAGGGACTGAAAGAACAACTACTGTGATGAGACAAATGAGTAGATGGATGGGGAGGGATTTGAGGGCATTTCAGTGATCTTAAATGGTATTTCCTGTCCCCACATCTCTAAGGAAGATTTTGGTAGAGACTTGAATTCATTTTCGTTGATTTTGGATGTCAGACTCGTGCTTTTATTGACTGTGACAACATACTGAAACTGACCATGAGGCAACCTGGATTATTTGTGTAACATATGTTTCTGTATTTTATAAATGTAAGTATTTATTGCACTTAAAACTAGAAAGAATAATACCACTCACCCCTTAATAAAGGAACTGTCCCCTTAAATTTTAAACATTCAGGCTTACCTAAATTAGTGATTGTCAGCTGGGGGCTGTTTCAGTCCTCCAGGAGACATTTATCTAGTGACAATTTGGATTGTCACAACTCAGAGTGTGTTACTGGCACCTGATAGGTAGAGGCCAGAGATGCTAAAAAAAAAAAAAAAAAGGCAAAAAAAAAAAAAAGACTAACATCGTAACAAAGAACCATCTGCCCCAAAATGTCCATAGTGCCAAATTTGAGAAACCCTAGTCTTAATTATTAGAAGTTTTCCTTCTTGTATTTCAACTCTAGTATGTGATTTGGATAATTCCTAAACACAATTTAGGTTTCAGCAATCATAATTCTAGGGAGAAAATATTCTATATATCCAATCAGAAACATGAACAGAAACTTTTCCTTCCATCTTATCTGTCGCAATAAATATCCTGAATAAACTACTAATTTTCTCTGGAGAATCTTACTTAATAATGAACTTAGTTGTAAATACAAGGACAAATTCAACAACATCAGTTACTTTTGAAATTTTCTTGCCAGTAACAAATGTATACTGGAACCAGCAGATGGCACAATGTTTACATCACTGCACTCCCACCTAGTTGACCACAGTTAGAGTCCCAGACCTGGTGGCTTAAAACTCATGCTAGGCGTGTATGTGTGTGCATGCCCATAATCTCAAGAAGAGAATGGAGAAGGGATTGTGGTGTGGCCATCCCCCCTGGGGGGTGATTTCTCCCTTTCTTTCTCTCTCTCTGTCTCTTCAGTGAACACACATGCCCTATTGCAAAAATCTCTCTCTTAAAACAAACAAAAAAAACAAATGTATACTGACTTTCATCTGACTTGTGTGGCCACTGCTTTCCATGAAATTGCTGACTCAGAGGAGCTATTGCCAAGCATTTGAAGAGGCAGTGAAGCCAAATGGAAAAAATCGTATCTTGTCCTCTTGAGCTTGCTGCTAGCCAACTCCACTACCAAGGAGTTCATGTCCTTGGACAAGTCATGTCATTTCTCTGAAACTCAACAGCCTCATTTGTAAAATTAGTAGGAACTGGATTACAATCACTTCAAGGCTTCTCACTCACTCTAAACTAGCTGAGAACTCTCACCTCCATGAGAAATAATGCCTTTCAGTTGGCCTTTGAAAATGTATTAAGTAAAGTTCAAGTCAACTTCAAGTTCAAGGACGTGTTTGTGCTATTTCTCAAAAATAAGGAGGAAAAAGGCAGAGTATGGCAAGTTGCTACTGTTAAAGTGAATATATCTAAATGAAAATTAAGCATTTTCCTCTACTAAGACAAATCTCAACCACATAGAATATGAAATAGTAAAATGTGGATTCCTACAGAACATAACGAATCAAAACTAACATCTGTTGGACTCTTCCAACCCCATATTATAAGACATGGCCTGTACTTGTTCACTCCCCTTATTGTGTCCCTTTCGAAAACAAGTAAAATAAGTTTGTTTTTTGTTTTTGGTTTTTTTTTTTTAAGAAAAGAACATAAAAACAATTTGCATTGACTTCATTGTAACAGAATGTAAACCAAAACACATCTTTGAAGTTCTTTGCACAGATGGCTGGTTCAGACTCTCCCATGTTAAAGCTAAGCAAAAAAAGTGACTGAACCACAGGAAGTTGAGGAGACCACAAATATCTAACACATAGAGATGGCCTAGAATTGCCACTGGTGAACAGGAAATACATTAACCAGTGCATCTTTCTGAAGCGCTCCATTTCTGGGTCTTTTCAGGCCACTTCTTCCTTTAATATGAACTCAGTGGATTCTTACATAACAGCCATAGGACCTACTCTTTTCAGCTTGCTCCACTTTAAGTGTGAGACATGGAGTTGTGCTATACTGTCGAGGTCTACCACCTCATTCTCAGAGAGCTGCATTTGTAAGAAGGCTTCCTGAGGTCTGGAGTCATATTGGGCAAACTTTTTTACCTTAACACATAGAAATACATTTTATATTGTTACCTAATACAAATACACAAACTCATAGACTCATGTTACACTCTATGTAAGTTTCATGTACCAATAACTCTTATAAGAAGGCTTTTCAAAGAGTTCACAAGAAATGTGAATTATGAAAACTTAACACATGGATTTCAAAATTATTTTGCACCAAAATAAAATCATACTTCCATTTTTCTGTG
Organism: Tupaia tana; assembly: GCA_026018925.1. Taxonomy (NCBI): domain Eukaryota; kingdom Metazoa; phylum Chordata; class Mammalia; order Scandentia; family Tupaiidae; genus Tupaia; species Tupaia tana. Next base: position 27,209,772 of record JAKSZU010000022.1, read on the forward strand.
AACTTTTTGAAGTCCTCTCATATGTTCAGTGTGCTTTAATAGTCTTTATTCCCTTATATTCTTTTTACTTTTTTAAAAAATACTGGCCATGACTCATTACATTGATTTCATGACCCAATTAAAAAGAAAAAATATATATATATAGGTGTGTGTGTGTGTGTATATATACACACATACATACATACACATGCTGATTTGGGGCATAATTTTCAGTAATAGTGAGTAGCATTGATTGGTCCAAGGCTTAATTTCACCTCACTAGTCTCCAGCCAAGTCATTTTCCACCAAGTTTCAGAAGAGACGTTTTCAGTGTGCAAAATGCATCAGGTGTTTCTTCAACTTAAAATTCTTCAATGGTCTTTCATTGCCCTTAGGATAAATGCCTTAATGTGGGTTACAGGACTCATAGGTTCAAATCACCATTCAACCACTCCAACCTTAACTCTTGATAGAAACCCTATCTTTGCCCTTCTTATTATCACACACACACACACACTCACATGCATGCATGGAGTTGCCAAAAGTCCCACATTGTCTTTAATCTCTGCTGTATTAAAGCCTTTGTACTGATCACTGTTCCTATCCCACTATCACTGTCTTGTTTGTCTGGAAGACGCCAATACATCTCTCAGATTGAGAGGCCTGCCCTGCCCCTCTAGGTTGGGTGCCATGTCTTTGGTGCCTTTACAACAACAACAAGAAACTACATAAACACATACCAAAAGGTGACTAATCCATGCTATTGGGTCATTGGAAAAGTCATCACACACACACACACACACACACATACATATGTGTGTGTGTGTGTGTGTGTGTGTGCAAAAATACATCATGTCTTTTCTGACGACCCAATAGAACTGAGTCCTGAGTGGTCTGATTTATCTCAGAGCATCATAGAATTTTTTTAAAAAATGGACCATATAGATTATTAAGTGGTTACCAACTTATGTTCCTTATATATCAGGAATTCTTGAAAGTCATAAGAATGAGTACTGTAGTTTAATTTTCTAGAAAATACAAAAGAAAGGTACCCAATTAAATGTAATAAGACTGAACAAGCCAGTAAAAACAATCTAGTTTTTTTTTTATAAGTTTGATTAGAAAAAATAGCAAGATCATTGGGTTATTACTTCAGTTTTGCTATTTGCTTTTAAAAATATAAAATAATAGAGAAACTAATTTTTAAAGATTCTTGGAGATTTAACACTTTTTTGAGAGCCATGGATTTAGCCTAGTGTCTTAAATTTTACAAATCTAGAAACTGAGATCCAAATAGTGTTCATGACTCTCTAGAGCCCATCTAATATGTAAGGGCACAATTAGAATGTATTATCACACCATAAAACAGAATTCCCTCGCAAAGGCACAGAGAGTTTATCCCATGACTATCTTGTAAAGGCAATGTCCCGGAGTCTCTGTCTATAGCCTGGTATAACAGTCTAACAAACATAATCCAGATCTATTGTATTCTGGACCGAGTTGGACTCATCCATGGAAAGTAAAGAGATGAATTCTAATAATCTTTAATTTCAAGAGTTTAGATTTAATAGCACCCATAATCATTTTATTGTTTAACCCATAAAACAACCCTGTGGGGTAAATCCACACTATTCCCCTTTTGCAGATGGGAAAGTCCTATTAGTGGTAACCTGTAAAACAGAGCCTGATGTCTGAATCTGTTATTGTCATTCATTGCACAGGTACTTTGGGAATTCAGAGAAAGAAAAGATGAATTCTGGCTGGGTGATTTGTGTAAACTTTCCTGGATAATGTGGGATTTCAACAGAGGGATTTAATAACAACAACAACAAAATCATCTAGGGCAGAGGGAACCTGGGGGAAGAAGGAAAGAAGTGAAAGGAAAAGTCTATACCTTGGACTTGGAGAATGTAGCAAGGGATAAGATTGGATCAGTCTACAGAGGCTCCAAATGCTATTCTAGGAAGCCAGTGATTGCAAAGGGTACTCCACAGAGCATAGGATTTTTGGATGTTAACGTGTGTGAAATGCAATATTGAATAGCCATACAAGTTAGGAAAATACTGGATTAAAAAAGTTCAGTGAGGTCTTTACTGTAGAATGGCTCAGAACCTTGAATAGGTTTGTGTACATTATGAGCATCCACAAGGGAGATAAAACACAATACTTCCCAGATTTATTTGTTCAAAGAATATCCATTTTATTATATATTTTTTTACTGCTTAAAAAGCAACTGAAAGACTAGTGTTCCATAGCCTATACTTTGAGAAACAGTACTGTGGGTAGAGACTGAAGATTTTGTGGTGGGAAGTAGTAACAACAGGTTGGATCTTAAGGTATCCTAAGGAGGAGGTGAGAATGGAGATAGGAGGACAGATAGAAGGTCATAATTACCACCAGAAAGTGAGTCCTGTAAATGGAAGCAAAAATTCACAAATCAGTGTCTAATGTGAAAAAAAAATATTGGGGGAGCAACTAAAAATATTGAACACAGATTGGATACTGGATGTATCTTAATCTATTGCATTGCTAACAAATACCTGAGACTGGGTAATGTATAAGAATAGAGGTCTATTTGACTTATGATTCTAGTGGTGAGAAAGTTCAAAGGTATCACCTAACAGCAGAGGGCAGTTTGAGTAGAACAGAACCCTGTATGCATGTGGGCCTCAATCCATCTTGTTTCCTTTCCTTATAAACGTACCAGGGCTCAAGTATGAGGACCCTAATTACTGATTAATAATCTCTTCCCAAATGCCCCTCCCCCCATTCTGCACAGTAATTGAATCAACCTCATACCCTCAATCTTATTAAAGTGGCTCTACACATGAATTTTTGGTAGACATGTTCAAAATACAGTAGGATGATGTTAGGGATGGTTAAATTTGTATGTCATAATATTATTGCGCTTATTAATTTTTAAAAAGTCTTTATATGTTAGATACACACTGAAGTATTTATGATTGAAATGATTTACTTTAAATGAATGCAGTTGTTAAAAAAGAATTGTTTGTTTTTTATTATTACTTTTTGACTTGCTATAGGGCACATGCACTCACCGGAGAGAGAGCAAGCAAGAAAGCAAGCTGCCAGGTCTATGACTTAAATCAAAGTCAGTCATGTGGCAGTCAGCACCCCAAACGCCATGCCACCTGCTGGTCCCAATGAATGCAGTTTTTTTTTGTTGTTGTTTTTGTTTTTTTTTTTGAGAGGTTTTTGCTATATGGCGTGTGCACTCGCCAGACAGGCAGAGAGAGACAGAGAGATCAAAAGCAAGAAATCACCCCCCAGAGGGGATGGCCACGCCACAGTCCCTTCTCCTCCATTCTCCTCTCGGGATCTTGGGCACGCACGCACACTCGCCTGGCATGAGTTTAAGCCACCAGCTCCGGGACTCGAACTGTGGCCGACTACGTGGGAGTCCAGCGACATAGCCATTACACTAGCTGCTGGTCCCAATGAATGCAGTTTTTAAAAAAGGGTTAGATGAAATAGGAATGGCAAGATGTTGATAAGGTTGATGAATTATATTTTTGGCTTTTGTGTATGTTTGCATATTTCAGAATTAAAAGCTAAAAATAAAGTCAATGTGAGAAACATTGGGAAGAAATATTCATCACTATCTGAGGTTGAGTTTCCTGGGAAATTAGCCCTGAGGAGGAGAGTCACATGAGCGAGAAGGTGGGGAAGGCTTTTCTAAAGATGGCAACTGACAAGAGATTAGAGAAGTAGAATCAGGCAGCAGAGGCTGAACTGTGATGCAGCCACAACAAAGACCTTAGTTGTTCCCAAGGGGAAGTGTAGAGCCAGGATGGCCACTTAGGTCCCCTAATGTCAGGGGACCAGGTCCTCACATGCCTTGCCCTGCTGCCTGCTCACATGTACTTGTTGGCCAGTCACTAAATTGTAAGCCATCCCTAGAGAGTGGGCATGGTCTAGGACAGGGCAAATTCAGATGAGGACAGTGCCAGAGACGGGCCCGAGTAGCCAAGACTCTGGGCTATCAGCAGTTGGGGTAATGAAAATGTCAATCCTCACAGGGCAATCTGAGCAGTAGACCATGGCATCCACCATTTCTTCATCCATAAACATTTACAGCAGTGACGTGTCACATCCTTGAACATGTACCACAATGACACTCTCTTATAATAGCCAACAAAACAACACACCCAGGACTGGCGTCTATCCGATCAAGCAGATGATTGTGTGTTGTTTTGTTGGCTATTATGAGAGTGGAGTATTTGCATACAGAGGGCATGTGTTGACAAGAAATAGATCTATTGCTTTAAATTCATCTTGCAAATGGTTTTCATTGAAATAGCAGGAAACTAATGTCCTTTTAAAACTTTATTAAAATCATCTGGATATACTCAACCTAATAAAAGCACAGTACATGGCTGCTGGACTTCCTGTAGCTTTAGATATGGAGCAAAAAGATGTTTAAGTGGTATCATACATTTGACATTATGTAGAAAGATATGTTATTGGCCTAAGAAAATATGTACTTTATGAAACACATACACAAATAGCAGGAATGCTATTCCTGCTCCACTTCTATTGCTGTGACTTTTTTGTGTCTCAGCATTCTGTTCTACGTGGCCTCTTCATTCCCTGTGTGTTCATATTTTGTCAGGGCTGCTGCCTTACTGTGTTCAGTCCAAGGTATTTTACCTTTCTACTCAAGAAAGGTCAGTTATGAAGTGAACCTTTCCAAGGATGCATCATCCTAAGACTCAGAATCATTTGGGTTTTCTCTCCCAAATAAGAGGCAAGCTGCATGTACCTTCACTAGAACTGGATGCTGTTTAACCTAGCTATTTTAATGGTTAACTGCAATAGAGGCTCTTGGAGGGATGGGACAGCCATATTTAATGAGGTCACTCAGGTGGCCTGATCTTTTTCTGAGGCATTATGATGGTCTTTACCAACTTCTGGCCCAAAATAAAAGGTCAAGTAATTTGCACGCTTTTGCAGATTTACTTTGGAAAAATGCTGCCATCATTTATTAGGGACATAAATGCATGTAAATTCACACACATGGCCCCTAAAATCCAAAATGCAACCTCAATTGCATTTGATTTCAGGGCTTTGAAATGCAAAGGAAAACACAAAACACAGTGGGGTAAGAGTCTTTTGCAATAGGAAACTAGGAGGAAGTCTTGAATAGCATTACTCTGGCCAACATACACAAGCTTAACATTATTTTTAAACCTGTGGCCATGTGCATTAAAGATGAATATTTTGCTTGTGAAAAATTAATATCCCAGAGCTCTTACAATCATTGTTTCTTTGTGAAATGGAGTATGCAAAATGTCTTTTACAAATGCAATCTTTGGGGGAATAGATTGCTTGTCCTCTTTTGTCTTGTGTGACTATGTAGTTGAAAAGGCCTCTTAAAGGACCATTAAGCAAATGAACAAATAGGTGTAGCCGAGCCAATCAGAGTCACAGGCACGTAGTGGTGGATGGAGCCATTGGGCACAACCAATTTTCATCTTTGTGTGAAACAAATAAAATGCCTCTTCTGTTTTCTTTTCTTTACTTTTTTCTTTTGATCTTTGAAAAACATGGAGCCTCATTGCTATTTTCTTGGCTGGTAGCTTGAGTTTAAACAAAGAACGTTCGTTTTGGAGGCCAAAGTAAGGAGAGCTCAGGTAAGGAGGATGGAGCTGGCCTGGAAGCTCTGTGAGTTATTAGAAAAACTGTAATTTCAGGAGTGGAGACTACAATACCGAAGTCTCATGGGGTCTTCTATCAATTAAATTTTGATGAATGACTAGTTTGGTAGATATTATTTATATTACTCACTCGTCGGGGCAGTTTCATTCATATTTGAACAACCTACATAGTCTGTTGTAAAATAGCTTCTCAAGTAATCCCCACAGGCCAGCTTTCCCCTCTGTTAACTCACAATTAGGAGGATAATTAGTAATGAGGGCATTTCACTTTTGAAATAAAAATGAAAACATGAGTGAACCACTCAATAATCTAGAATTGCAACAATTCTTTCTTCCCTTCTTTCTTTCTCCCTTTTTAAGTTTATTCATATATTTCTTTCATGAGAAAAAGAGAGAAAGGCACTTCCAACAGTGTCTTTATGATCTTTCCCTTGCCTCAGCCTGCCAGGATCGTGGCGAGCCTAGTATGTACAGGGTTACCTTGAAACGTGAACCTGGGACCTTCCCGGGGGCTTTGGTGGCTTTGGTCTCACAGAGCATTGTGTTCCTACTGTGCCACTGTGACTGGACATGTGGCAGTCTTGAACTTCAAGACCTCAAAACAGTATTTTGAATGAGCTACATAGATGATAGTATTACTTTTTCAAATAGGGCCTTGCTTATACCCTTTCTGTCCTGAAGGAGACAGGAAAGAAATTATGATGTGCAGATTATACACGTTTCTCTGAGTTTTGGGAACTAGTTGCTAGATTTGGCCAAGGTAGGCAGAATAGCCAATCTGTGGTCAACAATAAAACTACGTTTTATCTCTTAGTTTGATGCCTATATCTAGTTTTTTAAATTTTAGAACCCAATTTAGAGGCAAAAGATACGATTAATTCTTATACTGAACCCCTGATATAATATAGATATGAATAATAGCAGTAAAAAGAGCAAAAATTAACTATGATTTAGCAGGTATTGTGCAATGTGCTTTAAATGTATTATCTCCTTGAATCTTTACCATAGTCCCCTTAAGGTATTACATGTCATGAAAGGGAAAGAGGGATTAAATTTGAGATTCTCAGGCAGGCCTCATAATGCAGTGATTAAGCCCTGTGAATTAAGAGCTGGATCCCATATGGCTGACCATGGTTTGAATCCCGGCCCTGGTGGCGTGAAAAACATGCTGGGTGCATGTGTGCCCAAAATCTTGGTGGGAATAAGTGAAGGAAAAAGAATTGTACCATGACTATATCCCATTGGGAATACTTTCTCTCCCTGGTGCACACTCATACTGTCTGCAATAAAAAATTTAAAAAAAAAAGAATTTTTTAAGATTAAAAATACTTAAATTTGGGACCAGCAGTTGGCATACAGGTTACATCACTGGACTCCCATGTAGTCGACCACCGTTCAAGTCCCGGATCCAGTGGCTTAAACTCACTCTTGGTGCGTGTACGTGTGTGCCCAAGATCCCAAGAGGAAAATGGAGGAGAAGGGATTGTGGCATGGCCATCCCCCCTGGGGGTGGGGGTGATTTCTCGCTTTCTGTCTCCCTGTCTCTCTCTGTCTTTCTGGCGAGCACACGCACCCTATAGCAAAAACCTCTCAAAAATAAAACAAACTTAAATTTGAGGTTGTCAAATGAACTTTTGGAATATAAAGGGGAAATAATTACTTAGTAGTTAGGTGAATATTCAAACGCAAGCCTAATACTTGATCTCAGTGGTCTTTGACATTAACATCAAATACTTCTGCCTTTCACAGAGTCACTCACAGGAGTTGATAATGAATATTGCCTGAGATCATTCAAAGGTCAAAGTCATTCAGAGGTGCTGGCCAGCAAATAGCAGAGTGAGATTAGATTAAGACATTCCATCTGAAAATCTCATTGATTCATCCATGTCTCCCCCTCGTCTTTGGTATCGCCCTAGAGCAGGCCACCAGCTCTCACTTGTGCTACTGAAACAGCCCCACATCGCTACACACATCTTTCTTTTCTGTATCAATTGCCTTCTCCATAATGCAGATAGCGTGACCTTGCTAATGGTCACTTCTGAATTGGACAGCCAGTATCTCCCAATTTTTCTTAGGATAAAGACCAAAATTCTTAACACACTCTCCAAAGCCCTGAAAGATCTGGCCCCTGAGTGTTCTTCTAGCTCATCTCCTTCTAGCACCTCTACACGGCAGCTATGGCCTGCTTAGTTCCTTGGCTAGCCCCAACTCTTCCTGGTCTGCTTATTGCTCTTTCTTCCTGAAATGTCTTTCCCTATCCCAGTTTTCACCTATATAAACATATGCACTCCTCATGCTTTAATTTATTGTTGCTTCCTCCAGATTTCTTCCCTACCAGCCCAGAAGATAGGTTCTCCTGTGAGAGGTCCTTACACTGTCCTGTTCTGATACTTCATGGCACTTATTCCAATTATATTTATCTAGTTATTTTAATTTTTTTGTCTGACTGCACCTAAAAAAATATCTCCATGAGTGCAAGACCAAGTCTGTCTTGCTCCCTGCTCTATCATCAACACCCAGCACAGTGCCTAAAACATACTCACCCGGTAAATACTGTTGAATCAGCGTCAATGTATCCATATTTGGTTGTTCAGGTTGGATAAGGCTCAATTCCAAGAGCACCATCTACATAGATGGTGATATAAATAGTGCTGCCTAGAGATGCACAACATAGCAGCCCTGTATTGAATGAAAGGACGAATAAATAAATGAGTGAATGAAATAGTTGGTCATTAGAACAGAATTGCTTCATTAAGGAAAACTATATTTGATGTCCAGTCTTTCTTAAAAACTACAAAATCCTACATGATTTTTATGCCTTCATATATGTCACACAGAAGCAGTTATTTTGGCATTTTATGTATTCTGAATAAGATCTCTTTTGCCCTTACTTGAATTCCATATATACTTTTTCATAATCTTTAACTTGATCCACAATCCTCCAAGTACCAGTATAAAGTCCCACTTTGACTTTTTAATTGTACAGGGATCTCATTTTTGACTTGCAGGTGAAAAAGAGCTGAAATTGCATTCCGTTTGTGAGCCAAAGTACATTTTTAATATGGTATTTTTATTCAATGGAACCCCTGAGTAATACCTGCAATGTATTATAATATGCTGGTAAATTATATACAATCACCAGGGGAGGGAAAAAAAGACACCCAAAGAAAGGTACAGATCATGGTGCTAAGAGCTGGATTCGCTGACACGGGGGATTTCAGATACCTGGGTGTCTACCAGGAATAATAAGTCTCAGCCATGACACCAATCTCCAAATCTTACCACACAGCTAAATTCAATATCTGACTCCAGACTTCTTTGCATCAGAAATTGATCTATGAATATTAATAATGCCATTTATTAATAAACTCATAAAGGGCAGCAGCTTATGAGACAAAATGAGAATTCTACATGCATGTGGGCTGGCTGAACCCTGGTTTCTTAGGACCAAGAGTCACACCATCATCCTAATATAATCTCCCCAATGGCAAGACTGATGCCTTGAATTTGTTTTTATATCTCACTGACACATACTTGACAGTGCCTTACACCAACGGATCCTAACATTTTTGACACCAGGGACCAGTTTCTTGGAAGACAATTTTTCCATGGATCAGGAGACAGGGATGGGGAAGATTTGGACTTAAAGCCTGACACTAGATGCAGCTCTACAATTGAAGTACATCAATTCTCTTTCCACTATAAAGCCTGCCACGGAATGCAACTTAATTGTCACTTGCCACTCAATGATAGTGCATTGATATGAGTCTGAAAACAATTGATTTATGACGGCCCCTGTGCAATCATACCTTTCTACGATGGTTAATCAGTATTTGCAGCTGCTCCCAAGTGATAGTATCACCAACACTACTTCATTTCAGATCAACAGACATTAGATTCTTTTTTTTTCTTTTTGAAGAGGTTTTTGCTATAGGGCGTGTGCACTTGCCAGACAGACAGAGAGAGACAGAGAGACAGAAAGCGAGAAATCACCCCCCAGGGGGGATGGCCACACTGCAATTCCTTCTCCTCCATTCTTCTCTCAGGATCTTGGGCACGCACGCACACATGCCCAGAGTGAGTTTAAGCCACCAAGTCTGGGACTCAAAATGCGGTCGACTACGTGGGAGTTCAGCGACATAGCCATTACGATAACTGCTGGTCTCGACATTAGATTCTTATAAAGAGTGTACAACCTAGATACCTCACATATACAGTTCATAGTAGGGCTCATGTTCCTATGAGATTCTAATGTCATTGCTAATCTGACAGGAGAAGGAGCTAAAGCAGTATTGAGAGAAAAGGGGAGTGGCTATAAATACAAATGAACCTTTGCTGCTTACCTGCTGTTCACCTTCTGTTATGTAGATTGGTTCCTAACAGGTCACAGGCTGGTACCAGCTGGGGACCCCTGCCTTACCTAAAGGGTTTGCAGGTATTGATATTTATGGGATGAATGAGTTAAACTATTAAACAGGACAACTTAAGTCAGATTTAATATTTCATACTGCTCCAAAACATACTGCATTGATTCCTCAAACTAAGAGTAAGTCAGGTTTGAGTAAGGCTAGTTTCTCATCTGGATTTGACCCCTGAAATGGTTGATGCTATAACATGCACCAAAAATGTCTTCCAGAATAAAGACTGCACTCCCGCAGCTATTGGGGTGCTACCAATAGACAAAACCTTACCTGTCAACCCTCTTTGCAAAAAGATTCTGTCAAATACAGCTGCCTTGTCCTTCCAGGAGTGTTGCAGCCAATAACTGGTCAACCCTTGTGTATAAAGCTAGACGCCTCTCTCCAACTCAGGACAATGCTGAAGGCTACCCCAGCTCCAGAACTTTCCATGAGGTCTGCTGAGACCTTTGTTTGAGTCTGCAATGCAGCCCACCTTCTCCCTCTGCCCATTCTGTTCTGAATCATTCCCATCCACAGTATGCTCTAATAAATTTTATTGCATACTAATGTTTGTCCTAAAGTCTGCTTCCCAAGGAATATAACCTATAACTCATGCCTCTATGCATCAACAAAATTAAACACAAAGGAATTGATTCAAGGAATATTTTTCCTCATTAAAACAATTAAGAGTAACAAATGATATTATTTAAGAAAGCAACTAGATCTTGGTAGCAGCTACACCAGAGGATTGGATTCATATAATGCCAGAAGCAACTGGCAGTATTATCATGCATCGCATAAGAATCCTGCTCCTAAGACCACATCAGGAATTTAGAAATTGATAGTGGTGAACTCAAGCACACCCTTAATTATAGGCAGCATCAGAGCTCTTGCATTTTTAACTTCCTAAAAACCATTTTCTCTTCACTGTCTGGTTGTTTTTTATATGTAATTCCCAAAAATATGCACCAACAAGATGACCTTATAAGAAATCTCCAAGGCATTGAGGATTACAAAGTCAAGTTTCCCCTTATAACTATTATAATGAGATATAATTATTGATGATACTCTAGTATACTTTAATAATCTATTCTAAAAATTGATGATGCTCTTCTCTAGGACTCAGGAAACTATAGGTCAAGGTAGGAGTCTGGGGCACTATGGGCAGAATCCAGCCACATCCATTCAATTTTAGGTTGTCTATAGCTGTGTTCATGCTGCAGGGGCCAAACCGAGTAGCTGTGACCAAGACTGTGTAGTCAACAAACTCTAAAATACTTAAACTTACAATATGGCCCATCATAGAAAAACTGTCCTGACCCCGACACTAATACAATAACTGTTTGTGATCTCGATTTGGTAATAAATGAATCTAGAAAATTTTGTTGAAGAGGGCCCCTATACGTGTACATGCAAATTTTAAAAAGGAGAAGGAGGGGGAGGAAGAAGAAGGGAGGGAGAAGAAGAAGAATTATTACCTCTGGGCATTGAGATTAGAGGTAATTTTTGTATTTTTGCTTTGTTTTGCATTTTTCACAGGACACATATATTGCTTTTGTGATAAGAAAGCCAATAAATACTGTTTACGTGGAAAAAATTGCTCTTTTGATTTGTACCATGTTATTTATGTCCTCCTTCTTCACATCTATTTAAGATTTTCTCATTAGCTGGCTGTGTACAAAGCAATTCTGTAAGTGTGTGCATACTAGAGAAAATTTGTTTCTCAACACCAACACTACCCCATGTCTAAGGAAAATATGTAAATGATACATTTTGGAAGAACTTGTCTAGCTACTGTATTAAGCATCTAGTTTGGCCATCAGAACTTTTAAAAAAATAATAACAACAACAGCAGCAGCAGCACCCCTGGGTTGTTTTTGTGACATCTGGCTCCATTTGGTAAGGTTATACACTCTATGCTAAAAAATACGGTTTCTTACGCCTCTGCGTCGTAATGCTTTTAAAATTCTCCAATCAGTATAGAAAAATAGCCTCCATTTTCCCAAACCAGACCATTTCTGGACTATAAAAATAACACAATGGTCATTGGAATTATATATGACCATTTTTGAGCACTTTTCTTCATAAACAGCAAGCCCCAAGCTCAGTGCTTTTTATCAGCAGCCTTTCAACAAGCTGGTGAGAAAGATTTGACCAGCCGATTTTTCACATGAGGAAACTAAGCTCCAGGCAGTTGGATAGGTGGCCAGAAGGTCACCAGTAAAGACACAGCTCAGCCAGAAGGCAAGCCACTACTCTCTGACTACAGAGTACTAAGTCCCTGCTCACTAAGCTTCACTGTCTTCTGACCATTTATGATTTTATCCCTAACGCTTGTCTCAATGGAAGTTCATAGCTGGCACTCAAGAAATATTTGCAGAATGACAAAGGAGGATGCTTTTTTTTTTTTGAGAGAGAGATTTTCGCTATAGGGTGCGTGTGCTTGCCAGACAGACAAAGAGAGACATAGAGACAGAAAGCGAGAAATCACCCCCCAGTGGGGATGGTCACGCTGCAATCCCTTCTCCATTCTCCTCTCGGGATCTTGGGCATGCACACACACGCGCCCAGCGTGAGTTTTGAGTTTTAAGCCACCGGGTCCGGGACACAAACCACTGTCGACTACGTGGGAGTCGACTACATGGGAGTCGACTACGTGGGAGTCCAGCAACATAGCCATTACGCTAACTGCTGGTTCCTGACAAAGGAGGATGCTCTTGAACCTTTTAAAGAAGGACTGAGAAGTCTGTCCTAGTAGCCTGACCTGATAATGGTTAAGAGAACTGAGTCCTACGTGATGGACTGTGGTTTCAGTCCTGGCCCTGGTGGCTTGAAAAACACGCTAGGCATGTGTGTGTGCATGCCTAAAATCCTGAAATGATGTAGAAACAGAGGGAAAAAGATAGTGGCATGACTACATGACTACACCCCATTTGAGGGTACTTTGTCCTCTCTCTGTGAGCACAGGTGCCCTTAGGCAATTAGAAAAAACAATTTTTTAACTGTTGGGAAATCATAATTTTTACATGTCAAATTAAGCTATTTCACATAGTGTGTGTATGTGTGTGTGTGTGTGTGTGTGTGTGTGTGTGTTTGAGAGGTTTTTGCTATAGGGCGCATGCGCTCACCAGACAGACAGAGACAGAGAGACAGAAAGCGAGAAATCACCCCCCAGGGGTGATGGCCACACTGCAATCCCTTCTCCTCCATTCTCCTCTCAGGATCTTGGGCACACACACACACACACACATTCCTGGCGTGAGTTTTATAAGCCACCGGGTCGAACTGTGGTCGACTACATGTGAGTCCAGTGACATAGCCATTACGCTAACTGCTGGTCCCTCACATAGTGCTTTTCATCTCTGATATAAAACACTAAAAGACCAATGCTATATATGACACCAAAACACTTCTTATTTTAAATGACTTCAGGAAAGTTGTTGGTTTAAACATGTTTTAAGTCCAGATTGATTTATTTATTCAAATAAATGTAAAATTTTATGTAGAAGTCATGTTTTCTGATTCCCATACTTAGCCTGATATCACATTAATGTCACAAAGGAAATATCAGAATGTGCTTTGTATTTCTTTTTGTTCCTACTTTCTTAGGTGTTTAGGAGTGATGTATCTCTGCCCATGGGAAGGCTGCTTTGAACTGGTCTTGTTGTTTTCTTTTGTCTTTCTACTATTTAAATTAGAGCGAGTATTACTATATTTCTGACTTAGCACTAATGGATCTATGTAGATGCTGGAAAATGTATATATTCATCAGAGATCCTTCCCAGTATTAAATCAAAATAGAACAGGCTGTGACAGTTCAGAATTAATATTACTCAGCTGTCCCAAAAGAGAAGTCAATAATTGCCAAATACTTCTAGTTTACAGTGAGAAGTATTCTTCTGTAGTCTTTCATTATGCACTAATATAAAGAGAAGATAAAATTTGCTTCGGAGCTAAAAATCTAAAAGGTGATCATTTCTCCTAAAATCATGGCAATTTGCATTTCTACTTAAAATATTCTGATAGATTAACAAAAAATAGAAACGATTTTGAGACACAACTGCTAGGTTTGACAACAGGCCAGCAAAGTAGGTTCTTTAACATTAGTTCCATTTTTGAGAAGAGAAACCCTCAGACTCAGAACATTCAAGAAACTTACCCAATATCATAAAGCCATCAAGGAACAAAACTGGATGTGAATTCAAGTTCATGCGACAGTAGGGCAGGGTTTCTCAGCCTCTGTACTCCTGGCATTGGAGTGCATAATCCTTTGGTCTACAGGGGGAGAGGGGTCTGTGTTGGGCATCCATTATAGATATTTACCAGCATCTCTGACCTCTGCTCATTAAATGGCAGTCAGCATTTTTTCCCTTCCCCCAAGTTGGAACAAGAAAAAATGTCTCCAGACATGGCCAAATTGAAAGGGGAGGGTGGAAGGAGCGGGACAAAATTACCCTGGTTTCAAACCACTGGCACGGAACTCTTGTCAGCCCTGTGTTTTTCTGCCTGCCTTTCAGTACAGCTCGGATCACCCTTGCAGAATGGGCCCTCAGCAGTCCAGTCTCAGTCTGTGCTCACCTGGGCCTCAGCCAGCCCAGCCTCTCCTTCATTTTACCCAGGAGGGAAACGCTGAGCACCCACAAGCTAGGATTCCTGGGGAGATGTATGCAAAGCTAAAATTAATAATAAAAAAAATAATAATGAATTGCCTTATTCTCATTACCGGAAATCTGAGCTAGAACTGAGTCCACATGCTCAGGGATGAGATTGTTAAAAGGGGAGGAAGGCGGGAAGACTTATTTGAGCTCAGAGTACTCGCTATTTCACTTAGAATTAATTTGATGAAGAAATAGAATTGCAAAGTCATCAAAGATGATGGCTTTTCCTTTATGACCCTTGGCAGCAGAACAAAGAGCCTGTTTTTGTGGTTTTTTTGGATTTCCAGAATAAAGGAATAAAAATGTTTAGGTAATGTTTGGATGGTTTAGAGACTGTACGTACATTAGTGATAGGTCAATTAATATCGGAACAGTTCAAAGAAGCAATTATTTTAATTTATAAATCACTTCAGAGGTAGAGCGCGGCCATCCATTAATGTGGTTTCTATAAACGAGAGTGCTCACGGTTCTGTGTGTATGTGTGTGTGCGTTTTTATCCATGTCATTCTATCTGGCTTGAATTTTCCGACCAGATCACATACCTCCATGATTAATGTATTTGTCTCTAAAGCACCGCCAAACACATTCAGCATCGGACCTGCAATTTGACCCTTGGCTGAGGCCACCTTATTTTTCAAGTTTTCACTATGCTGAAAGATACCACCACGCAATGTTGCTTCCAGAAATGACCTTCTTACATTACTCTCTAAGTGGCAGTCTGTGAGCTAAGACTCCCCAGGGGGTTGCAATGTCTCTTGGTAATCATGAAAAAAAAAAAAAAAAGAAAGAAAGAAAGAAAGAAAGAAAGAAAGAAAGAAAGAAAGAAAGAAAGAAAGAAAGAAAAGAAAAGAAAAGAAAAAAGAAAGGTCCAGAGTGATTTCTGAGCATTGTAGGCTTCTCAGATACTCTGACATTTGGTGAACAATCTGCAATTGATGGGCAGCTTTAGAGATTTCCTTTAAAGCCATGCAAAGCATTCCTTTGTTTTGTTTTATTTTTATTTTTAAAGTTACTGAGTGACAACCAAGTGCCCCACAGTGCTCAGTACTAGAGGGATGTAAGACAAATACAATCTGGTGGAGGAGGCAAACTCGGAAACCCGAAATCCCAACATAGAGTGCCACAGTAGGTCCTGGAGAGGCTCAGACGAGAGAAGGTGTGGTGGTTTGGGAAGCTTCCAGAAGGAGCTGACTCTTCTTCAAACTACAAGGTAAAGGTGTTAGTCTGGTGAATTAGGGGTGGCAAGTGGGGATGGAGGTGTTTCAGGCAGACGGAAGAGCATGTGCAAAAGCAAGAGAGAAATTAATTTCAGGAAACCAAAGGAAAAATGCCTCAGGTCTAGAGAGGAAGGGAAGTAAGGGACAGCAGGGAGCTGGAAGTACGAGCACAGGCAGGACTGTCAAATGCCTTCTAAGTCATGGTAGAGTTTGACTTCAAGGCTAGCTGGCAGCGTGATGGTTAAGGCACTGGATCCTACAGGCCAAATGTGTAGTTTAGAACGAGATGTGTAGAATATAACAAGAGAAAAGCATCTGGGAGAAGAGCTGAGGGGTTGGGAATGGGAAGGTAGTACATGGCTTATGTCAGTGAGTTACAGGCTGGAAAGAAGCAGCTTACAGATTAAATGATATTTAACAGAAAGACTGAATTTAGTTGAGACTAAACATACAAGTATATTCCCATTATATATCCCCCTTCTCTTTTTAGCTCACGGTACTTCAAATACCAAAGACAAAACATGAGACAGTTAAATAATTTACATTTATGACCTGGGTTTCATTGACATTTTCCAGTATTTATTGAGCACCTACTACATGACAAGGAAACTACAGCCAACCAGAGACCATTACTGCTTTCGGGGAGCTTTCGTTTTAGTCAGAGAGACATGCAATCACAGGAGAACTAAGCGCAGGTAACCAGACAGCAATCAGTGCTGTGGAGATGAGAAAATGTGAGGTCATAGAGAAAAAGGACTCTCTGAAAAGGTGGCATTTTCTATTGAGACAAGAATAAAAGGAGCCAACTCTGAGAATATTGGGAGGCATTCCAACTGAGGGGGCAGTAGAGGCCTAGAGAGAAGGAATGATTATGATTTTTGAGGGAAATAGAGAACCAGGGGAGGAAAACTGTGAAAGGCCTTGTGAACCAGGGTAAGCCCCTTGGGTACTATTCTGAGGGTGGTTTAGGTATTAGAGTCCCTTTTGTTTTTTCTCAGTTGACAAATGGCCTACGTGCTCACCAGAGAGGGAAACATACAGAGAAGGAAAGGGAGAAAGCCCCCCTGCCCCATGGGGTGTGATCATGCTGTAGTCCCTATAATCCCTTCTCTTCCTCGTCTCTATTCTGTGGGAACTTTGGGCACACATACACACACACACAAACACACACACGTGCCCAACTTTTTTTTTTTTTCCCTCAAGCTGCTGGGTCAGTAACTCAAACCATGGTTCACCATATGGGATCCAGGTCCCTTAACCAGAATGCTATGGAGCCAGCCCAGCCTCATTTCTTATCAAACCTGTTTCAATGGGTAGATAAAAATGAAAGTCCTTTGAGCTGTGACTGTGACACATCCTGGTATTCGATGGTATAAATGTTTTATTTTGAGTTTGTACTTTCTACATCCAGAAGATATGCCTTTTAGTGCAATGCATTTCATAAGAACAGACCGAGAACCTAACAGCGTTTGATTAGAGTACAGATTATGTATGAAATCCAGGCTCCTAGACTCTGGCAGACTGTCCCAGCCATTTCTGGAAGGAAGAGCAAAACAATGCCCCAAGACAGCCCAACCCTCCCATCCAGTTCAGGTGGGACTTGTGTTGTTTGTTGGCCACCTGCCTCGTCAGTAATTAATTCAGCTCTTTAATCACAAGTGTTTAGGCAACTGAAGTAACAAGTAACGAGGAGAAAATCATCTACAGGAATGTGGATGTTCCAAGAACCCCCTTGGGCATTGCCAGCTCTCCCCCCTGCCCCAGGATGATAGCAAGAGCATGCTTTACAGGCAGACATATTAGGGTGCCCACTGGGTTCCACTCACTCCTGGCTGTGTGGCCTCAGGAAACCACTAGGTAAGTGTAATGGCTGAGAACACCTCCCGGAGTAACTTTGCATGGCTCAGCCTTAGTTTCCTGAGTCTGTGCAATGAGATCATAACACTTACGTACGACTCTGATGAGAAAAAACTCAAGAAGCTATTATACTCTCCAAAGAGTAATTTTCTCACTTAATTTACACAGCAGCTTTGCTCCATTGAGTTCCACTATTTTTTGCAGAATATCAGGCTTTAAAGCCTCCAAAGAGAACGTTGATTATTTTTTTCTGCAGCTACCCTCTTCAACCAGAAATGAAAGCAGAATGCTATTAATTTGGCTTCATTTTATCATCACCAAAGGGTAGAAGTTAATCAAGACCCTGTTTATAAAAAAAAAAACCTGGAGATTTTCTTTCTGATGAAAGACTTACCTAAAGGCTGTTGTTTGTTATTGCAGTAATACCAGTGTCTAGTAAAATTTAAAAACACAAAATCAGGGAGTGGAGCAGGAGGAGTCTGAGAGGAAGAATTCTTAGAGAAATTAAATTATATTTGGCTCATCTTTAACAAGTTACATCATATTGTTATGAAAACATTATTACAAAACATGTGAATATACCATTAAAATTATTATTTTTTTATTCCAATGGCATTATTTCATCACATTAAAATCAAGATTGTTTAAGACTACCATGGCAGGTATCTTAATAGCTTTCTACTTTGAACTTCATTTCTTTTGAAAGTTTTCTGAGCGGTTTTCTTTTTCTGGGTGTTTGTTTTGTTTTGTTTTGAGGGGGCAGGAGTAAATTTCAGCATGAACACCTTCCACCTTTTCCTTCTAAAGTTGTATTTCATGGTAGCTAATCTTAGTAAACTGAGGCAGTGGGATGCTGTCTAACAGGTGCAGATTTGCTTTGCTCTTAACAGACATCATTTCACTTGATTTGAAGATAGAGGGCTTCTGCTGCTGGTGCAAGTGGGAGGGCCTTGCTGTGGTGATTGAGGCCCTGTTTGGTTCTAATAGGCCCTGGGCCCTGGCTAACTCGGAGGCCCAGACAAGAGAACAGCGACATGGCTAGACCCTGTCAGAAATACTTCTCTCTCACTCTTGCTCTCTCTCTCTTTCCCACAAGCTCGCTCTCTCTCATTTTTAAAAGAAGGGGGAGAGAGGTAGGGCAGCCCATGCTGCAGTAATGACCCTCTGCCACACTGGAGTCTTGGGAAGGTCCTCCTTTGGTTACACATTATCTGGGCTGGCTAAGGCTAGGAGGGGATCACAGCAGGAAGGCCCTGTTGGGGGTGTTTCTCTCCCTGTCATGGAAAAATCGAGTGAATACCCTTAAAAGGGAAGAGGAGGAGGAGAAAGGCAAGAGGGAGGGGGAGGGGAAGAGAAGGAGGAGAAAAGGAAGCTCTATAGTTGGCATCTTGGGCTCTGGAACTAGAAAGGCTGGAGCTCAAGGCTTAACTCCTTGCACCTGGATCTGAGGACAGATTGTATATTATCTCTAAGCCTCAGTCTCCTTATTTGTAAAGTGAGGATAGTGACAGTAGTATTTACCTTGTAAGTTGTTATTAGATTTAAATATCAGGTTGTTGGAAAAGTCATAATGCATTTTTACATAGAAAAACATATGATAACTTTTCTGATGCTCCAATATTATAAGCCTCATAACAATACTTAGAATAGAATCTGGTAAGTAGTAAGAATTGGAAAAGGACATTGGGCCAGCTGGTGGCATGGTGGTTAAGGTGGCTGGGTCCCCCATGGCAAACTACACTGTTTGATGCTTAAAAACATACCAGGCACATGTGAGTGTGCCCCAAATCTCAAAAGGAGAATGAAAGAGAAGGGATTGCAGGTGGCCATCCCCACTGGGGGTAACTTTCTTCCTGTCTCTGGCGAGCACACACAACCTGCAGCAAAATTTCTTTAAAAAGAAGAAAAAAAAAAGAATTAAACATTGTTAACACCAGCTAACTGTGTTAATTTTATCAGGTTACTTTACCAACATGGACTCTAAATTCCTCATTTGTAAAATAGAAGATTAGGACTAAATCTAGTATTTTCCAAATTTAATCTGCCTTATCCAGCCTTCAAATTTTTTGCTGTTTTTTTTTTTTTTTTTTTTTTTTTTTTTTTTTTGTGGGGGGAGGATATCTCTGCAATGTAGTATTGAAAAGAATAACTTATACAGAGATACTTAGTATATCTGTTTAAGTCTAAACATTTAAAGTAAACTTGTAATTTAACATAGATACATTGCCTCTAAACAGTACAAAATATCATATTACCTATTCTTTTTTATTCCCCCCTGTTCCCTCCCCTCCCGGCCATGGGCACATTACAATCCTTTGTCCTTTGTTTCTCTGTTTCATCAGTATTTGGGCATGCATACTCATGTCTGGTCTGTTTTCTATGTTGCAGAGACAGGGACTTGAGCTCCATTTCACTATGTTGGATCCAACTCCCAATACACAGCATTCAATAACCATTGTACTACAGGGCCAGCCCTCACATTACCCATTCTTCTATGTTATTATAGGAAATCTCATCACTAGAGGATTGACTCATCTGGGCATTGTGCCTGTTCGCAAAAGATTCTCAGTACTCTATATACCTCAGGCTGATCCGAAGCAATAATAGCTAGTTATCATTTTGTTTCAAATATATGTTAATATAAATACATTATCTATGAAACCAATAGGTAAAACTAATAACTGAGAACACATACCCTTGAGTCAATAAACTTTCAAATGCTAGTTCTGGCACTTACTAATTTTATGATGGTGGGCAATCTATTAAGTATCTCTGGGTCTCAGTTTCCTCATCTGCAAAACTGGGATAATAGAAGTGTCTTCTCAGAGTATTATTGTGAGATTTTTAAATGAGTTGATAGATGTAAAGTGCTTAGAACAGTACCTGGCACCAGCCCCCAAAAGTGAGCTATACTTTATCAACAAAGGCAAATGCATCATACTTCAATGAACACTGTCTTGGATCGTCTCTGTGTTCTATTTTGGCTCTGATGTCTGTAAGGAGTGGAGATGTGGATTTGGGTCCTAATTCTCTATACATGGAATAGACATTTAATGTGTCTGGCTCAGATTTTTTTCTCCTATAAAATTATGATCCTGTCTTCCTCTAGGTACTTCGTAAGTAAGAAGGTCTAGTATGCAAAATGGACCTGCATTAGAACACCTTTAACTCCCCCAATACTTGACAATAAAAGATGCTATTGTTGACATGTGGCCTTGCGAATCTTCAGCCTGAGCAGGGGATCAATGTGAGAACCAAATGTTGGCTAGTGACTCTCCGCTGCTTATACAAAATCACTAGGGAAAAGAAAGTCATTTCTCTTGCTATGGCTTTCCCTTCAAGAACACTGAAAAAAATTAGATATAACGTGAATTCCACATGTCCAGATATATTACTATCCCATTTGGTCATAAAAATATAAGTCTCTGTGGTCTGCCATGTTTGAAACCAAATCATTTATATCTCAGACTCAAATCCTCCCTCTAAATCTTCACACACCTGCACCATGTTGACATCTAAAATAAGCAGGCTTCATTGAAACATATGAGATTTCTGTCCAAAAGAGGCTTCATGAGGATAAGGGAAACTGTGTACCCAGAGATGGAAGTTAAACCTGCAGACAAGAGAGTGTGGCACATAGAGTTCAGCCTTAGTATGTATTGGGGGAAATTCAAGGAGACAAATCTAGTGTTTAAATGATTCAAGTAGAATTATTACGTGCTTAATGATTATGTCTCACTTGAGAAAGTTTTTGTAAATCACAGTGCACTAGTAATTACACTCTCAGACACTCTGCAGCAGGTTTTAATAGACCACAGAGCCCTGGTACCTTTCAGCTTGAATGTGGTCAGGTTTCACTCTGGGTAATAGACAAGTTCTTGTATCTGAACTACAAGTGAGTGCACAGTTAAACTAAGGCAGCAAAAAGAGGTGATATGGAGTGAAGCCAAATGCAGGGCAAGTTGTTTTATCCAACAACTGGTTTGGTTTAGTTTGAAAAGAAATGCTCCAAGAGCGTATCTATCACCTGGTTGACTACCTTGGGTCAATAATTCCCTCATCAGAGATAACCAAAGTCTCCAGAATCTACTTACATGTTTCCCAGAATGGATGTACCATGATTGTGGTTATAATCTGTCTGTTCCTGACAAAATTTGGTAATATTTTACATGGGGAAACTATAATCTGTATTACATGCTATTAAATTAAAATCAATCCACTTGGCTTCATACTGGGTTATGACTGGTAGAATGCAGAGTGTGCAACACCCCTCTTCAATACTTTCTTTTCTAGATTGATTCCATCTTACTGACCTGGGTTAGGTTATTAACTGCAGTGAGTTTACATTTTAGTTACAATGCGTCTTTTCATCCTCCTTTCTGAGATGATCTTCTTTACTCCTCCCACCCTGCCTATGCCTGGGCAGGTGAGAGAGACTGTGAGGTATTCTCAGCAGGTATCAGGTCCTTGACTGAGTTTGGTTCTTCAGAGCTACCCATACCACCCTGCAAATGAAATCCTATTTTCCTTTAAGTAAGCAAAGAAGTCTGTAAGTCTATTTCTGTATCTTGCACCCAAACAACCCTAACCTACAAAACTAACTAAAATGTCACATATATACGTGTATTTTACGTGTGTGTGTGTATATAACTATATATTAGGTATATACAGTATTGACTGAGAATTTATCATGCTAATCACTATTCTACGCTCATAACAGTTATTCTTTTACACTTACACGTTTATAGAAACGCCTCTTTCTGCCCACTCTTCAGTACTTCCATTCCTATTCCTTGTTCTGTTTTTTTTTTTTTTTTTTTCTGCTTTTTATTTAGCTCTTTCCAACAGATCTTATGATTTTCTTATTAGGTTTATTGTTTATTCATCTCCCCCACTGGAATATAACTCAATGATACATTTCAAATCCCTAGGACAGTTTCTGACACACAGCAGGTACTCAATACATGTGTTTAATTAATTAGCCTATTAACTAATAAACTACATGCTATCATTTGGTTTATTATGAATATTCCTTTAAACCCACGAGGTCTTCTGACTCACCTTGCAGGACCTGCATAGGTAAAATTGTTCCCCTCTCAAAAGCTTTTTAAGTATAGGTTAGATTTTCACATTTGTGCTCTTGCCCAACTACAGGGGACTAGATCAAATGACCTCCTGAGAGCTGTCTGGCCCTTGACATTCTAATTCAATTCCACTTAAATGTCCTAAAAGTAATTTGTGGAGAAATTCTTTTCCTTCTCCTCACCCCGCTGGAGTGCACATTTATCTAATTATTTCCTTGGTAGATTGACCTAGCTTTAAAGGCGCACCGTGTCAGCTCTCCTGCATTTTCTCTAAGTGCTCACTTTATAAAGCTAAGAGACTAAAGACTCAGCTCTCTAGGGAATTAAATTGCATTCAAATAAGATTAAGGATTTTTGACTCACAAAAGCAAGGACAATCAGAGGCTAACTAAGAAGAAGCAATTGTTCAGCAAACTAATCTAGACATGTTATTCACAAAGGGACTTTCACAATTGGTCAGGGAGGAGAAAAGTCTGGGAAGAAGGGTGGGCTGGACTGAGTTAGAGGAGCCTTCCTCCTCCTCGGGCCGAAACACTGCCCTCACTTCCTAGATGGTGAACATGGTTAGTTTCTAAATTCAGTTGATTGTGGTCCATTACCCTATCCCGAAATCAGTGAAAGCTTAAACTAGATCTTGAAAGTCAGGTGTGTGTGGTTCCCCTAAGGGAGCACTGGATTGGTGAAGTGGTGGCAGGAGAAGCAGTGCTACTGCGGATGTCTGTCTGTCTGTTAGCCCTTGGTTTGGAGCAGGTTTTGCTTAACTTCTTATGGGGCATGATCTCCTCTCAGAATGTGCTAAAATGCACAAAATAGGGCCCATAGCCTAGTGGTTAAGGGAGCCACATCCCACATGAACAACTGTGTTCAAGTTCTGATCTCAGTGGTTTGGAAAACATACTGGACACTTGTGCATGCATGTCCCAAATCCCGACAAGATGGAGAAATGGAGGAGAATTGTGGTCTGACCACATTTCACTAGGGGGTGGTTCCTCTCAGGCTCGCCCCACCCAATACACGTGACCTCTGGCAATTAAAAAAATACATAAAGAGCATAAGAAAACTAATTATATTGAAATACATTTGTCAAAAGAGGTATTTTTCAAAAACCGGTCAGTAATGCATGTATTTATGAACACGTTAAATATCAAGATTAGCAATAAGTCTGATAATTGCCATAATTTTGTTTTATTTATTTATTTATTGGAGAGGTTTTTGCTATAGGGCATGTGCACTCACCAGAAAGACAGAGACAGAGAAACAGAAAGTGAGAAATCACCTCCCAGGGGAGACAGCCACACCACAGTCCCTTCTCCTCCATTCTCCTCTCAGGATCTTGGGCACACACTCACATGCGCCTGGCATGAGTTTAAGCCACCGGGTCCGGGACTCAAACCACAGTCAACTACATGGGGTCCAGTGACATAGCCATTACGCCAACTGCTGGTCCCTGATAATTACCATAATTTTAAAGTTATGATAGTTTGAAGTATCTCAACAACTGCAATATGATAAGAAAATATCAGAAATAATAGGTTAGGGACCAGCAGTTAGCGTAATGGCTATGTCGCTGGATTCCCACGTAGTCGACCGCAGTTCGTGTCCTGGACCCCGTGGCTTAAAACTCACGCCGGGCGCATGTGTGTGCGTGCCCAGGATCCCAAGAGGAGGATGGAGGAGAAGGGATTGCAGCATGGCCATCCCCCCTGGGGGGTGATTTCTTGCTTTCTGTCTCTCTCTCTCTGCCTGTCTGGCGAGCGCATGCACCCTATAGCAAAAACCTCTCCAAAAAAAAAAAAAAGAAATAATAGGTTACAGGTACAGCTAATAACACTGTGGTTTGTTGCTTATGTTCTTATTTAAAGGAAATAATAAATTTCACTTCGATGTAAATAAAAATAGTGACATAACCTTTTTCTCATTCAAGTTCATGAACATTCCCCAACTTCCACCCTAGGGTGAGAACTGCTGGTGTAGAGATCAGAGTTTAAGAGTCCCTGAAGCCTCCTCACTGAATAGTATGTCTGACTTCACCATGAGATGTTTGTGCTTGCCATCATTTATTCTAACTATTCCCAATCCACTACGAAAATGTTCTGGTTGCCTCAGGTTAACAATACAGATGCTTGAAAGTTTGGAAAAACAGCAGTACCTGCCATGTGTATTTTATGCATAATGAAAAGACCTCTTTAGACTGGTGGACAAAGGGCCCTGAGTTGCCATAATGGAGCAGCAAGAGTTCTGGCATTTGGGAGACCAACTTGTTCTGATTAGTTTAGGGCTTTCTTTGTTTTAAAACAAAAAGTCCCTCACTCCAGGAACCCTTTGGTCCAAGGCAAACCTAGATGGTCGGTGGGTGCTTTGCTTCATTTTCTTTTTCTTTCTTTCTTTCTAGTTTGCTACAGTGTGAAAACTCTCATGGAGACACAAAGAGAAAGAGAGAGTGAGAGAAAGTGAGAAATCACCCCCCTACCCCCAGGGCGAATGGCCCTGCTGCAATCTTATCTCCACTCTCTTCTCAGGATTCTCGGCCTGTATGTACATATACCCGAAGTGATTTTCAAGCCACCAGGTCCAGGCCTTGAACTATGCAGTTAGCCATGTGAGATCCAGCCACCTTAACCTTCATGTCACCTGTTGGCCTGTTGGATTCTTTGGAGTCTGAAATAATTGTGAGATCTTGGTCAGTTTACTTACCTCCCTGAGCCTCAGCATCTCAATCTCAAAATGGGAATTATAATACCTTTCTGACAAGGTTGTCATAAGAGTTAAATGAGGTTAGATATATGAAATGCTGAGCATGGTGTCTGTACATTTCTAAACACTCAAGAAATAGTCACTATTATCATTGCTACTGCTATTTTATTAACTTTCTTCTCCACCTGACTCTATCCCCTAGGAAGAGCCTCACCTTCCTGTGTAAATTGCATATAGTCTTTAAGACCCTTCAGAAAGTTTACTTACTCATGTAGAATTTGCTAACATCCCATGCATTCATGAAATAATGTATTAGTTTGAACCACATGAAACAGTTTTGTAGGACAAAAACAGTAAAAAACAAACAAACAAAAAACAAAAACAAACAAAAAAAAAACAACTGATAATGCCATACAGTTCAGCCTAATCTGTACGAAGGCAAGCATGGAGCCTAGCATGCAGGAAGCTGCCCATCAATATGTGCTTACTTTTCTTCCTTAGTGATTCTGATATGCATGGGTTTCTCCTGAATTCATCCCAGAGTTTCAATTAAATTTCAGATTTCATGTCATTACATTCTTTCAATTACAATAATTACTGAATGCTTAAGTAAAATAACTTGTTAACTTGTCACAACCTGAATGTAAGACAGCTCACAAGTCAGGAGATAAACTTTTTAGTTTGGGGACTGTGTTCACTCTAAATGCTGTACCTATTACACATCCCCAACTTTTTGGCAGTGAATAATATACTGCCTTGTGGTTTGTCTTATCTGCATATGTTTAGGCATAATCTCGGCCATTCAATATTTCCTTGTATAGTATCCCTCATACAAAATTCTTAGTATCAAGGTGTTTGAGATTTGGAATTTTTTTTTTTTGAATACTTTAATATACATTATGACCTATCTTGGGGATAGTATCCAAATCTAAATACAAAATTCATTTTTGTTTCATATACACCTTACACACATAGCCTGAAGACAATTTTATACAATATTTGAGTGTTGCAGTATTTTGCCTTCCACCCATCACATGAGATCAGGGGTGGAATTTTCCCCTTGTAGTATCAGATCAGTGTTCAAGAAGTTTCAAGTTTTGAGCATTTTGGATCTTGGACTTTTGTACTAGGAATGCTCAATCTGTGTAATACCCAGTGTTACAAAGAAACATGTTAAAAGTGTGGATAATTGAAAAGGAGACTTTAAATGTCACAGAAACCAAATGGAAAATCAATATAGCTAAAGGTCTGAGCTCAAAGGAGCATCATTAAGGAGAAAGCCCCTAGCTACATCTCTGGCACAGCACTGTCCAGTGTGGTAGCCCCTGGGCTCAGGAGGTTATTGAGCTCTTTAAATACTCATAAGCTGAATTAAGGTGTGCTGTTAAGTGTAAAATCCACATAGAGATTCAAAACCCTAGTAGTAAATAGAGGATGTAAAATATAAGTTCTTCAGCCAGTTTATGGAAAATGCATATGATGAAGAAACAATGCATGGATTTCAAAAATGTTTGCACCAGGTTAGCAGGTGGCATGGTGGTTAAGGTGCTGGATTTTCATATGGCTGACAGCAGTTTGAATCCCCAACCCAGAGACTTAGGAATCACACCAGGCGTGTGTGCATGCTCCAAATCTCAAGAGGAGAATAGAGGAGAAAGAATTGAGCTATGGCCATCCCCCCTTGGGGGTGATTTCTCACTTTGCCTCTCTGTCTCTCTCCATCTCTCTCTGGGGAGCACACATGCTCTTTAGCAAAATAATAATAACAATAATAATGATAATAATAATAAAGAAAATAATTGTTAAAAGTTAAAAGAAAAAACCTGCACAAAATAAACTTACTTAATCCCATTTTTCATTAACTTTTTGAAATACTGTCATATATCATTAATAATTTTTATAGTGGATTACATAGTGAAATGATAAGACCCCAATAGAGTTCCAACACCACAACCCACCCCCACTTTCAGTCTGCCCCAGGCCATGGGCTCTCACCTGCCTGGTGTGCTCAGGGAGGTCTCTGGACACAAACCCAGAACTTTCCCATGTGGATCAGCCTTGCAGAGCATCATGTTTTACTGCTGCACCACTGTCCATCACCAGGACCTTTCATTTTTATTCATACTGTACAGACCATACATGGCTAAGTTGCAAGTGTCTGAGGAACAACCCAAAGGGCTCAATAGTATTCCAGTTACTGGGGTGGAAATTTAATCAGTAAACATGACTCCCTTTTTGGGAACTATGGGAAAAGGCCCATTCCTGTTTTATAGAAGCAATGTTCTAGAGTCTTCCTGCCCTATTATCCACAGGTACCACATCATATAACGTGATACATGCTTTCGTAAAAAATCCGGCAAAAATAAGCACTAACAATAGTCAAGATTAGAGAGGCAATAAGGTTAGGAGCAGACCACTCAAAATTCACCGACTTTTGTAACCAGAGCAGTAACAAAAATAGTTGGTCTATAGGGACCAGGCTAGCCAGGCAACCTAGCACGGCTGCAGACTACAGTCATGGATCTTAAAATGCACGTCTGCATGCACACGCTTGCACACACACTCAGTGATAAAGTGGAAGTGCTGCTGTGCCTTAGCTAGGGCAGGGCTGGCAGGCTGAGAGAATGCAGATGCAGGTAGAGCTCTGAGAGGTGGGGATGCCATTGAGGTAGAACGGGGAGAATGAAACCTCCATGAGCTGACAGTTGAGCAAGCCTGCCAGTGCCCATCTCTAAGAAGAAGCCCCAGGGGTGTGGACTTGAGTTAAAATATTGTGTAAAAGCAACTGAAAGGTCTCCTGCAGCCAAGACAGCCAGCCATGCTGAGGACATTTTCCTTCTTGTGGAAGCTTTCCTGCTAGTCCAGTTCCTCCCCTTAAGAAAAAGAACATCGCATATGAACCAATATGTCTTCTCATTACACAGACGGCATTCCTTATTCTAGTTGCAGATTGCCTGATTCATATCGTACAGAATCATACATAGTTATATTTTCTTTGTGCCAACAGTAGTGTTACATACATTATCCCATTTAATATTCACAATACCTTTACCATTTGGTGTTACATGTGCATTTTAAAGTTATTTACCTCGCTCAAGGAACAGGTAAATAGCAGTGGGATTCATGCTAGGTCCGCATAACCAAACTACCCACTTAACCACTCCATTATGTTGCCTGGTCATTATAGGACATTTGGATTATGACATAGGTAGCCAGATCCTTTAGCAGATTTTAGAATGAACTTTGCCTAAGCTCACCCCTCACTATATGTTCCTTGTTCTTTCTGAATTCACTGTTAACTGTTTAGCATTAGTGGAGACAGAGGAAAGGATCCAGGCATAATTGTTCTCTGCAGTAGTTGGGGGGAGTGAAGGTATTTTTCATCATTTAAGATCTCTACTTCTGAGACTATTAGTGGGTTTATTTCCTGTCAGGTATGAACATGAAATTCATTAGGCTGTAAGTTTTCTGTGCTCTGCTAAGGTTTCAAATGGTGAGCCAAGTACAATGTGTCTCAGCAGAACCCATTATTCACCAACTATCAGATTAGTTACTATCAGAGTTCATAATATGCAAACACCTCTTGAAAGCTAGCAAAAAGTCTGATGGGATAGAGAGTTTCTTGGATGAAATTCAGGACTTGCCTCCCCTCCTGAGATAATCGGTTAATCCAACATTAGTAGTTATTAGGATATTAAATATTTCTATAACCATGGGTAAATAACCACTGCCCAAGTCCTCCAAATGCTCCTCTCTACCACCTTAGCTTCCTTGGCGCTCCTCTCAGCCCTCCCAAATCTCAGCAGATCTCAGAAACCAAATGTTTAGCTCATAAGGGGGCTACTGTTCTCCAGCTGGCATTCGTTCTCATTGATCAATGCTCTACCATACCCCTTATTAAGTATTTTCCATGCTGCCCTGCCCAACTCTCATTCTACAGCTAAGGAATTTGCTAACTCCTACCATCTCAGCAGCCCATCTTTCTATTGGTGGGAGAGGGAGGATAGAAGGAAGTAAAGAATCAGAAAATAGCCTGACATAGCTGAATGATTCATCTATTTTCTGAGATTAAGAGTATGTATTTCAGGGACCAGCAGTTAGCGTAATGGCTATGTCGCTGAACTCCCACATAATCTACCACGGTTCGCGTCCCGGACCCGGTGGCTTAAACTCACGCCGGGCGCGTGTGCGTGCACGTGCGTGCCTAAGATCCCAAGAGGAGAATGGAGGAGAAGGGATTGCGGCGTGGCCATCCCCCCTGGGGGGTGATTTCTCGTTTTCTATCTCTCTATCTCTGTCTGTCTGGCGAGCGCACACGCCCTATAGCAAAAACCTCTCCAAAAAAAAAGGAAAAAAAAAAAAAGAGTATGTATTTCAGGGTCAGCAGTTGGTGTAGTGGTAAAGTCGCTGGACTCTCACATGGCTGACCAGGGTTCAAGTCCCGGACCTGATAGCTTGAAACTCATACTGGGTGCATGTGCCATGCCTGCTCAAAATCCCAGGAAGAGAATGGAGGAGAAGGGATTGCAGCATGGCCATCACTCCTGGGGTGAGTTCTCACTTTCCCTTTCTCTCTCTCTCTCTCTTTCTCCTGTGAGCACACGTGCCCTAAGGCAAAAACCTTTTTTTTTTTTTTAAATGTGTGGAGATAGAAATATATTTCTAGAGTTTAAATTCATTTGTAGAAAGCCTTTAAATCAAAGCTTGCAAAATCCTGTGGACTGCCAAATTAGCCCTGCAAATGAGTTGTTTTGTTTTGTTTTTAAATGGCCAGGACTGTCTAAAAATATTGAATTGAAGGATTAAACCAAAACACTAAAAATGATTCCTTACATCTTCCCTCCACCCCATTATCTTGTTCTCTAGCTCACTTGGACATTCAGAATCCCAACTTATACCCTCAAGGCATTCAAGTGTGAAACCCCTCTTCTAAAGACATACAGGACTATGTCAGTTGAGGCAGTGCTCACCCAGCAACGTAGGCTGACACCCAGCATACAGCCCATGACTTGAGCTATGCTGGTTCTATTTTGTGTTGAGAAATGGAAAAGTACTTTCAGAGGTAGCCAATTAAGATTAATTAACCATTTCACCAGACTTACACAGGTCTAATTAGATTTGATTCATCTCTAATTTTATTACCAGTGAGCATATTTTGATGATCATTTTAGGTCTTCCTAGCTTCACAGCAGACACATGCTCATGTCTTCCCCTCGGGCTTTTTCCCTCTCCTCTCTTAAGGGATGTGATGGTGACTCATCTCAAAGGGTCTGTATTCTTTCGAAGTCTTTGTGCCATTAAAAAGCCCATCTGAGAAATAAGGATGGAATCTGGGGCACCGGGGTGTAGCTTCTGGCTCTGGGCCACCTCTGTGGGTTATTCATGTGGAGTTAGGGTTGGTGAGAGTCCAGACACAGATCCAGAAGCAAGACCAAGGAAGAGACGCTGGTCTGAAGCAATTGCAGAAACCACTACTGGCGCCAGTGACTTGGAAGCTCCAGCAAGAGCCACGTGACTTCAGCTCAGATCCAGGTGCCCCTTGACCCACTACCCAGAATCGTTGTGTGAACTATGAAAGTAGCTCAAGGAGCCAAGCCATCTCTCTGATCTGTTGTAACCTCGTCCATTGAATCATTCCTCTCTGCCACCATGCAAGCGGTTATATGGAAAGCCTTGGGATTTTTAGAAAAAAACAGCAATCCCCAATCTCTGATTTTCCCTTTGCTGCACTCTTGTGATTATCCTATTGGTGGTGTTTGTATGTTTTTAGTTATTTTTAACGAATACCTATTATATACAAGGACTATGCAAATCCTGGTAGGAGGATACAGATAAGAACAGGACATAGATCTTGACCTTTTAGCACAGTAAGTTGATAAATGTCATTTGGAATCCTACTTGATAAAGGCCGTGGGAAGTAAAGTCTTCTGAAGAATTCTAAGGCTCCATCAAGCATCAGTGAGTGAGAATGTGTGATCAGGATGTAATGCCTGTTCTGCCATATTATGGGAGAATGGCAGAGTACCCTCCCCGACCAGCAGTCTAATAAGAGAGATAACGTGCTTGTTTATCACCCACTTGTATATAATGACACATAGAACAGAGAAAAGTAATCATAACAATTTATTCTGTTCTGCATGTGTATAAGATTTTAGGGAGGCACTTAATAAACATACTCTCATCTAGCTATAAGAATCCTTGACATTAACTCATTTTGATTACTACTATTTTTGGCCTGGAATTTGACCAATGTGGTCATCACGGTTATCCCAGTTCTAGATTGAAAGATATAAACTTGTGTTTCTGTAGTGTGGACTAAGAAAAGTACATAAGCAGTTAAAAGACACATATTCATATATAAGGAGACTTCAAATAGTTCGTGGAAAATGGCCTTTATGTACAAGTTTATTTTGGCACACATACAAAAACGTGATATTCATGCATAGATCTTTCATTTTACATAAACTTTTTGAAGGTCCTTGTAAGCCATTCCATGTATACAGCCCTCAGTTTACAAAATATAAAATGTTGGGGGCAATGGGATGATTTCACAAGTTTCTTCCAACTCTGCAAGACTTATGTCATTTCACTAACTAAAGTAATTAGCCGAAAATGACCCAAATCACATACGTCTCCCTCTTCCACGAAAATTCAAGAGGCTTCATGGCTTGAGGTCATCCTAAGAAAGGAAAAGGGAGGCTGATGAAATGATCCACTCAGTCCCTATGGGTAGTTTTCAGAGTTTCCAAGGTTCGGGGAAGATAACAGTCAGGGAAGTTGCCTAGCGTACAATGACCTTAGTACAGAGAGTAAAACGGGAGAGAGTTTTGTCACTAGTAGCTGTGACCAGGTCACTGAAGGCATGTGGGGAGAGTATGTTCTGATAAAAGCTACAAAATCCTTAACGCTTTTAATTATGCTTGGGGCACACAGTATTATAGAAGCAGTCGAGTTGGCATTATTGAAAGCCTTGTCAGCTGCCATTCAGTAACTCAGCCAGCCAAGGAAGCTCTTGGGAAAGTTTGCTCATTTCTTTATTCAGGTTGTTTGTCCACCCATGTAGTTTTAGGGGTGTTCTTTAGAACAATCCAACAGCCGTTAATCCTAACAAACAATAGTTTTTTAACTCCAGACTATCCTTCATCACATAATAATTAGGCTAGAAGATAGTTCAACATTTCTAGTTCTATTTTTCTACTTTTTGGAATATAGTTTTGATGAAATATAGGGGCATTTGATATGTAGAAGCAAGAAAATATCCATTTTTCAGATAAATATCCTAGACATTATTTCTTAAAGTTACACTGAGTTGGAAAACACATTAAAACTTAAAGACCTAGAGGATATTATTTTATTTCACTGCGTGTTTATATTTGAGCTGAAGCAGCATTTCCTTAACTTTAAAAAAAAAGATTTTAAGAGCTACAACATTTTAAGCTTAATATTCAGTTTTGTACATTAGAGGAAAGGAATTTGTATCACTTAGGGGGTGACTTTCTACATTTTTGCTGAAGTGGGAGAGAGGAAACTCCAGATTTGCTTTGGTAAATGTACATGTTGATATTTGCGCCAGGAATAGCAGTTCATGTTTCAGAACACTACCTGTAATGAGAGTCTGGCCTGTGGTGCCATGTTTGATGTCAGACTGCGAAAGCCAGTAGTATTCCACTGAAAGACAATCCTGGGGCCACCAGGTGGCATAGTAGTTACGACACTGGACTCCCACATGGCTGACTTCAGTTCAAATTCCGGATCCGGCAGCTTGAAAAATCATGCTGGTGGGACCAGCAGTTAGTGTAATGGCTATGTCACTGAGCTCCCATGTAGTTGATAGCAGTTCAAGTTCCGGACCCGGTGGCTTAAACTCACACTGGGCGCATGTGCATGCGTGCATGCCCAAGATCCCCAGAGGAGAATGGAGGAGAAGGGATTGCGACGTGGCCATGCCCCCTGGGGGGGTGATTTCTTGCTTTCTGTCTCTCTTTCTCTCTCTTGTCTTTCTGGTGAGCTCACACCCCCTATAGCAAAAACCTCTCCAAAAAAAAAAAAAAAAAGAAAAGAAAAATCACGCTGGGCACTTGTGTCTGTGTGCCCAAAATTCCAGGAGAAAAAGGGATTTGGTGTGTCCGTCCTCCCTGGGGGATGATTTCTCACTTTTCCTCTCACTGTCTCTCTCCAGTGAATGAATGTGTACTATGGAAAAACCTTTAAAAAAAAAAATAGACAGTCTTTTGGGGGCCAGCAGATGGTGGTGTGGCTAAGATTGCTGGGCTCCCACATGGCCAACCACAGTTCAAGTCCTGGACACTGTGGCTTGCTTTCTTACTTTACTTCTCTCTCTCTCCTGAGTGCATGTACCCTACAATAAATGTAAAAATATGTCACTGAGCACATATGCCTGTGTGCCCAAATTCCCAAAAGGAGAATTAATAAGAAGGGATTGTGGTGTGGCCATACCCCACGGTGGTGTTGGTGGTGATTCACTTTCCCTCTCTCTGTCTCTCTCTCTGGTGAGCTCTCATGCACCCTAGGCCAAAAACCTAAAACAAATAAACAAAAAGACAATCCCTTGGTGTTTAAATGTATGAATAAGATAGATAAGAGGTTTGGCTTCCCCAAGAAACCTTTTGAAGAAGTAGTGCCTGACACAGAGAAGCACATTTTATTTCCCTAATGATCATTCTGTTCAGCTCTCCAGCCAAGGAAAACCCAGTGCAGTCATTCAAAGAAGAGCTAAATGGAGAATAGAAAGACCCAAGAAAGAGAAAGCCCCCTTTGTCTTTCATACTATACTATCTCTTTCTACGTTAAGCATTTGTCTCCCCTCTTCTCACTTCTCAGCCCATTGTAAACTATAGGGAGAAGTCAACTGCATGATTTTTTTTTTTCTGAAGGCTGTGTGTGCTCACTGGAGAGAAAGAGAGACCATCCCCCCCTGGGGAGGGGGGGGGGTTGGCCATGCTGCAATCCCTTTTCCTCTACCTTCCCCCAGGACTCCGGGCATACATGCACACACACATGGCCAGTGCGACCTTCAAGCCACCAGTCCAGAACTCAAACCACAGTTGGCCATTTGGGAGCCCAGCAACACAACCACTATGCCATCTGCTGCCCCCCCCCCCCCCCCCCCCGGTGCATAAATATTAAGTGAACAGCCAGCAGTCACTGGATTTCTCATTCTCTCCCCAGAGTCAAACTAGATGTCTCAGTTACCTACTGCTGCAATCAATGTTTTGTAGCTTAAGACAACCATTTTATTTGCTCATGATTTGGAATCAGCTTTCTGGATAAGGTTAGCTAGATGCTTCTGTAGGTCTCATCTAGCATCACACACAAAGTTGTAGTCATCTAGCTGGGGCTGGGTGTTCCAAAATGTCCTCACTCATGTGTGTAGTGTTTGGTGCTGGCTGTAGCATGGGTCACGAAGCTCCAGAAAAGTATTCTGGCTTCCTCCTGTGGTTACAGCATTTTGAGACAGGCTTCAATGGTCAAGGGCTTTTCAAGTGTCTGCTTGTGTTGTATGTTCTGATGTCCCATTGGCCCAAACTAATCAAGTGGCCAAGTGGGGTCACTGTGCGACAGGAATGCACAAAAGCATGGATACAGGAAGGTGTGATTCATTGGGAGCCATGACTGCAATAGCCACCACCAAAGGCAAGGGCATATGACAGAAAAACACTTCTTACAGTTGACCTATGTAGATGGGCAAAGGAATAGAAGAAGCAGAGTCCAAGACTTTGGGTCTTGCCCCATTTGGCTTCTAAAAATACAAAGAAGAATGATACAAAGACTTCACTACATAGTTAAGTCTTCAGCCTTGCTCCTGAACACTAACTTGCTCAAAACAAAGATTTTTGATGAAAAAAGTATTAATTCATTTCCCTTGGCCAATCTAAGGATAAAGTGAATCCAGGCTCTGTTTTCCTTGATTACTCACTTCCAATGGCCTGAATTAGTTTCTAGATACTTCCATAAGCACCTGTTAAGCATTGGTAAAACAAATCATAAGCTGCTTTTTTCTTGATTGAGGTCGTGGAGTGCTCTTTCTATGAGCAAAAAGACATAAGTCAAATTTTTATGAGTTGATAATTTAAAAAACATTCCATTGGCATCAGCAGCTCAGTCCTGGGACTAGGAGAAATGGCCTTGGCCTACTCACCAGCCCGAGCAGTGCAGCCATGATGGGCATTCTTGCTTTTAGGAACCATGTGTAAGATCAGAGAACCACAAAGTTGGAAAGAATTGCAGCAGTTTCCCCTTTGCTAGTCAACTTGGGGTCTAAATTATTCAAGACAGATGGATTACCATCCTATTTTAAAGTCTGAAACTGATGTCTGCCTTTGCCAAATTCCTCTCCCCTACCACACATCCTCTTTTTAATGATATCAAAGAAATCGTCATCTCTGGCATACTTGATCCATTTATAAAACTGCACAAGATAAATGGAACCTGAAAGTGTTTTAGAATTGGGCCAAGGCTATACTGGTCTCAGGAGGAAAGAAAGAGGGAAACAGGGAGATGGAGCGAGAGAGAGACCTATTCACATGTGCCATATCTTGCATGATCAAACTAGTGATTTCATTTCAGATGCATGTGCCTCTTCCAATGTGTTCTTCATGTAAATAATAATATGAGCAGCCGGTAACATTTATTTAGTGCTCAGTAGCGTTTCAGACAATGGACTGAGTGACTTGAAATTTGGAACTTCAGTGTAGAGACTAGGTGTCAGGCTGAGTTCATACGGAACAGTAAACTCACTAACAGATGAGGGAGAGATTAATAGAGAAATCCAAGCCAATAAAGCAGCCATTAGGGAGCAAGCAAATGTCAGTCCGAACATCTTAGAGCAAAATGGAAAGCCACAGAGCAGAAAGGAAATGTGTGGCGATCCTTATATTGTGGTTTTTCCAAAAAAAAAATCTGAACATACAAAATTTTACGCTCAATTCCAGGGGTTCTCACAGAGACTCTGAAACCTAATTATGGGCACCTTGGACCTGGATTTATGAAAAGAGGAGAGAGAAGGAGATTGTCTCTTAGAGGAGCTTTCTGTGTGTAGACACTTGACATACACATCCCCACTCCTTCAAAGAAGCCACGAAAGACAGTTTGGCAAGTAAGGAATCAGAGATCTCCAAGAAGCTAAACATCTGCAGAGATCACACATCTAGCTCTAGTAGCCAGGGATTCAAAACTGTTCCTTTCTGTCTAAACTTGTGTCATATGCCTCTTAGCATCACAAGAGACCAAACTATATTTACATATGAATATACTCCAAATACCTTGCATGATCAGATGAGTCATTTCACTTCAGATGTATGTGCCTCTTCTAAAGATTTCCTCATGTGGGACCAGCAGATGGCATAATGGTTATGTTGCTGGACTCCCACGTAGTTGACCACAATTCGAGTCATGGACTTGGTGGCCTAAAACTCATGTCAGCGGTGTGTGCCTGCATGCCCCAAATCCTGAGGAAAATGGAGGAGAAGGGATTGCGCTGTGGCCATCCCCCTGGGGGGTTATTTCTCACCTCCCATTTCTCTGTCTCTCTGGCAAGCGCATGCACCCAATAGCAAAAATCTCTCTTGAAAAAGAATTAATTTAAAAAATTTCCTCATCCAAATAATAAAATCAAACAACAGGGAGAAGCATTTTTGTAAAAGATCACTTTTATTAGAAACTACCAAAATATTCAACAATAATTACCATTAAATATAACATAATTTATAAGACCAGTAGATGGCGTAATGGTTACATTGCTGGACTCCCATGTAGTCAACTATGGTTTGAGTCCCAAACCCGGCAGATTAAAACTCATGCTGGGCATATGTGCAGTGTCCAAAATCCCAAAAGGAGACTAGAGAAAAAGGAATTGCAATGTGGCCATGCCCCCCACCCCGGAGGGGGGGTGTGATTTCTTGCTTTATGTCTGTCTCTCTGTCAAGCGCACGTACCCTATAGCAAAACAAGCAAACAAACAAACAAACAAAAAACACTGTTTGGTGTAATATTATGATATTATGCAACATTGAAAGTCATTTTCAGGGCAGCCAGTTGCCTGGTGGTTAAGGCAGCTGGAGCCCACATAACCAATGGTGCAGTTCAAGTCCTAGACCCCACAGCTTGAAAAACACACCAGGTGTGTGTTCATGCATGTCCAAAGTCCCAAAAGAAGGGAGAGATGAAGGAGGTGGGATTGTAGCAAGACCATCCTCTATGAGGGGTGCTTTATTGCTTTCTCTCTCTCTTTCTCTCCAGTGAGTGCAATACCCTATGGCAAATTTTTTAAGAAGTCATATTTTCACTAAGTATTGAATGATATGGAGAAATGTTTGTAATAGCTAGATCATCCAGCAGGATTTAAATATGAATATTCAGTATGGTCTATATGCATGTGTGTATAAATACATATACACATACATACACACATTGAAAAAATTTTGACAATGGAAAAGTTATAAGTCTTCTTATTCATTCATCTTTGCATGGCAACAATCACTTATTATTTTTATAACCAAAAATATAATCAATCTTTTTAAAAATTTGAGTTAGCATACTTAAAATTCTAAACTGTCTTCTAAAGCACAAAATAAGGAAGATAGGAGCTATTGTAGCACTATCCCTATTTAATAAAGGGAAAACTAAGGCCCAAAATTTAAACAAGGGCTTGAGTAAAATTGGTGACAACCTTGTGACATGTAGTATAGTCTATTATATTTTCTTTTTATTTGCCTTACTAAGGAATACAACCTTACCTGGAAAAAAAAAAAAAAGTTCTTGCACTGAAGCAATGTTTTAGATCTTTGTAGTTACCATACACTCCTATATGTAAAAACTAAAGAAGGGCTCTAATGAGAAAGACTGCCCAGGCATCTACAAAAATCCCCTGTCTTGGGGCAAGCAGGTGGCATGGTAGTTAAAGCACTGCATTCCCACTTGGCCAACCACAGTTCGAATCCTGAACCTGGCAACTTAAAAATCATACCTGGCACATGTACGTCTGTGCCCAAAATCTTCAAAGGAAAATGGAGAAGGGATTGTACCATAGCCATTACCCTCTTACCCCCTGGGGGTGATTTCTCATTTTCCCTCTCTCTGTCTCTCTCTCCAGCAAGTGCATGTTCCCTATGAGATAAACCTTAAAAAAATAAAGGATCCCTGTCTTCTGTTCTTTCCTTCTATAGTTGTTAACGCATCTGGTCAAGGGGCTGGCTGCAGGGGATATCCATTTTCACCCCACCCTTGATTTGGAACCAAGTGAACAAGAAATCAAGCTTTTACTGAAAGTGTTTCCTTTATAGGAATTTTCATCCTGCACATCCCTTCTAGAGCCTAGCAAATCTTACAAGCTAACACCGAGTGGCCCAACATCCTCCGCAGGGCCCACTAGAGACTTTCTGACAAAGGCTTGAAATGGATAGATTTCAGCCTCTGGGGGGAATATTCAAATATGTATACATTTGTTCCCCTAATTGCCATAAATATTTACGTTGTCCTTATTAGTAGATGACCTTATATATTTATTTAGAATTTTCATCTACAGTCCTTTCTCCTAATTGGGAAATGAAACAGCTGTTTGGCACTTAAAAGAACATGTCATGTCCCCTTTGAATGATCACTTAAAGAGTACAGAGATTATAAGTATTTACTTTAGGATTTCTAAAATAGGGCTGACCAGTTCTAGGCAGAATGAAAGTGATTTTTTTTGAATCTTCTGCTATGATAGATTATAGAGATATATGGGAACAATGATGAATGGCAGATTAGCTACCTAGGGATAAATTACATTTGTCAGCAGTCTAGATGGGACTGGGCAATTGTGTAGCGAGTGTTTCAGTTGGAATTGAGCTGTTTCCTCAGTCAGGATCCTTGCTGCTGGGTGTGTAATGATGACTATGTAATTCCCTGTGCACCGACTTGATTTGCTAACCAGTTTGCAAGCTCAAGAGAAAGCTCTTCAGGTCTGGCAAGTGGCATGGTGGTTGGAGGCGTTGGATTCCCACATGGCCAACCACAGTTCAAATCCTGGACCTGGTGGCTTGCTTTCTCACTTTGCCTCTCTTTCTCTCTCTCTCTTTCTCTCTCTCTCTTTCTCTCTCTCTCTCTCTCTTCATCTCTCTCTCTGGAACATAATAATAATAAATAAAATTAAATAATTCTTAAAAAAAAGAGAGAAAGCTCTTCAAAATGGATTACTTATTCCAAAGGAGGAGGGGATAATCCTCCTTTAAATTATTTTTTCCATTAATTCAGATTATAAAAACATAAAAATAAAACATCTAAAGTTTCTAAAAACTGATAATTTTCATTGTATTCTGATATCATATACAAATGGAGAAAAGTAACTTAAAACTTAAGTTTCTTTATTTTGAAAAAATTTAATTAGATAGGACAGCTGGTGGCATGGTGGTTAAGGCAGCTGGTTCCAACATAGCCAACTGTGTAGTTCAAATCCTGGACCCAGTGGCTTGAAAAATTCACTGGGAATGTGTACCTATGTGCATGCTCCAAATTATGAAAGGATAAATGGAGGAAAAGGGACTATAGTTTAATTGCCCCCCCTCGAGGGTGCTTTTTCACTTTCTTTAAAATTAAAAAAAAATTTAAAAAGTAAAGCCAATATTCCTACTTGTATTTACCTACAGAAACTATAAAAATACATGTGAATATTGGCTTTTTCTGACTGCCCACATAAAAATGTACTCTTTATATATGAAAAAATGATTACAAATGTTAGGAGAAAAAAAATTTAACCGAGTTCACCCTCCATGTAGCTATGTTAATATAAGAGGAAATAGCTATTTTTACTAATGCCATACCTAGTTAACAGTGTGTGAAGTTCAATTTTAAAATCACATATGCATAGGTTTTTATACACAAAATGTGGTTAGTTTTTAAAAATTCTTAAAGCACAGCAGATTTAAATAGATTTGTATCAACATAGCTTTCCAGTCCACTATCATTATCAAATTATTTCAGATTATCTTCAAGGGGAAATGGTTTTGCACCCAGTGGTAAACACAGTTTAACACTCTACTTTGAAGGGTTGGGGGATTGTGTGTGAAGTGCGGAAATAACTGACCACTTTGGTTCACAGTATTAGACATTTTTGAATAAGAGCCAAAGGGTTCTTGTCAGTTTCAGGAATTTACTGAGTACATACTTTCACTTTTCAGAAGTGGGCCTGGAATCAAACTCTTAATAGAATGAGATCGCAAGACTGTGTCATAGACTCCAGAATTGGCTTGAGGGCTTTTTGGAATTTTCACACACTAGGAATGTTCAAAAGAGTCAATAAAAGT
Source organism: Tupaia tana (assembly GCA_026018925.1). Classification (NCBI taxonomy): domain Eukaryota; kingdom Metazoa; phylum Chordata; class Mammalia; order Scandentia; family Tupaiidae; genus Tupaia; species Tupaia tana. The sequence continues at coordinate 27,250,641 of JAKSZU010000022.1, forward strand.
AAATGTTGGAGCCAAGCAGTCATGGTGGGAAAATGACCCTTTAAAGATTGCCAGCAGAAAGGACAAGTAAGTTGGACTTTGGAGAATGATTGAGAATCCATTTGTGGGACCTGGTGTGGTGCTTACCAATGGAGCTTCAAGTCGACAGTCCTGGATCAAAATGTAGGCTCTTCTTATTTAGGTTATGACCTGGGACAAATCACACAATTTCTCTCAGTAATTTATCTTATCTCTGTGATGAGTATAATAGCACTATGTCCTTCTCCTGTGTAGGTGACATTTAATGCAATTATAAATGTTAACTCTACTTCTGTGATTCTTCACCTCACATTTATCTCCTCTTTTTTAGATATCAAGTTCCTTTAAGTCAGGGTCCCAGCTCATCCTTCTATTCCTTATATTCTTCAGCATCATTCATATGTTTGGAACATAATGAGTATTCATTGATGATGTGTTTAATAAGACCTTGTTTTCCTGGAAAATTGTCGAGAACAAATGAAACAACTCATACAGGTTTGGTCTTATTCCTGCACAAAGTGTCAATACTCATGAGATATTATTATTATTATTATTATTAGTGGTGTTAAATAAGTATTTGCTGGAAGAATTACAAAAATCAGGCTCTTTCAGGATGAGGCTCAGCAGGCAACTCAAATTTGGAAGACTAAAGAACTACATTTTGATTCATTTAATTTGTAGTGATTAACATTGACGACTAAGGAAATCACTGAAGTCTGGCTACTGGACCTGAATGGCAGTTCATCAATTTACAGTAGAAGATATATTTTGTCTAGGAACAGGGCTTCCTGAACCCAGGGTACTTGAAGCCCTGAATTAAGAGCCAGAAGGTTGCTTGTGATCTCTGAATCAGAACAAAGGGCATTTTCTCTATAGCCTTACAGGATGTGTAATGCAGGCCAGAGACTGAACCTGATTCCACCATGACCTGTACATTTCGGGTGGTTGGAAAATTTATATCCACCAAATACTAGGATTCTCTCTCCTTTTCTCCACCCTTAAATAATGAAAGATAAATACTGGCAGATCTGTCTTATCCGTGCCTAGTCTAATTTTAAAGCTAAAAGGAACCTTAGTGATCATGTATTTCCTTAAACCTAACACTTATTTTATAGATGATGAAAGTGAGGCTTCAGTGACTTTTCTAAGAAAACCTAGTTAGATGATAACAACACAGGGACTTGACCCTAGTTTCCTAACTTCTGGTCCTTCCAATGATTTATTCTGTTTATCTAATAATCCCTGTCGTGGTCATCTGAAAAATACCCCCTCCCCAACATTATTCACATCCTAATCCCTGTTATCTGTAAATACTGCCTTATGTGGAAAAAATGTCTTTGCAGGTATGATTTCATTAAGGGTCTTAAGACAGAAAAATCATCCTGAGTTATCTGAATAGACCTTAAGTAGCAGTCACATATATCTTTATAAACAGTACAAAAAGTGAAAGTGGAAACACAGAGGAAAAGGCTGACCTCCTGCACAAAACAATTTGAAACTTAAAAATTATCAAAACACATTGAATTAGAACAGAGAAGTAATGGGACTCAGCTACAACCCCCACCTCTCACCCCAGTCACACTGCTGGCCTGACCCAACTCAAGGGAAAAAGAATCTTCTGCTATTTCTTCTATTGGGCTAATTACCAGACCTTCCATAGTCTGTGAAACTTAAACAAAGAAGCAGTGCCACACCTCAGAAGGGAGAGAGATCTTCCTAAGAAAATCATTATTTTATATGTTAGCTACATTTAAACAAAATGCCTCCATTCAGTCTGGGGATTTTTTTCCTCCTTGCCTACAAAGAGTTTATTTATCTCAGTTGATTTTTTAAGAGGCCCTTATCAAATTAGAGTAATGATGGCACCCCGTTTATTCTCGTGTCAGAGCTAGTTAAGCCTCCAACAGGAAAACAACATATAGTCACATCAGGTAATTTGAGGAAAGATTGAAAAAAGAGGAATTCAAAAAGGTGAGGGTATAGAGATACCATAAGGGATAATGAGGCTAGTAATGTCTGGGCCCTCACACACTTCTAGGCCTGAAGGGGTCAGAGAAAGAAGTGGTTATCAGGAGAGAGAGAAGGAGAGAATGGGAGGTGATGGGAGAAGCCTGTCTGCCAAGAACTATGGCAATTCTCCAGGAAGGGAATCTGGAATAAAACCTCCAAATTGACCCTTTCTTCCCTCTATCACCTGTTTTTTATTTGTTTCTGCTTTTGTTTTCATTTTGAGAGGTTTTTGCTATAGGGCGCATGCGTTAGCCAGAAAGACAGAGAGAGACGGAGAGACAGAAAGTGAGAAATCACCCACCCAGGGGGATGGCCACGCTGCAATCCCTTCTCCTCCATTCTCCTCTCGGGATCTTGGGCACGCACACACATGCACCCGGCGTGAGTTTAAGCCACCGGGTCTGGGACTCGAACCACAGTCAACTACATGGGAGTCCAGCGACATAGCCATGACGCTAACTGCTGGTCCCCTCCTCCATCACCTGTTGATCTCTTCTCTGAACCCACTCTTAGGCAGAAGGCATGAGATCAGTTAATGCAGTCTTTAAAGACCAGCTTCTTAGAGCACTGGGCATAGTAGAGAAGGTTGCAAAGTGGACCTGGAGACACAACAAACTTATCACCATTGTTATAGGAACCTATGTACAACCAGTCAGAGCATACATAGCATTGAATGCTATGACCAAGTGTAATCACTACATGTACATTTAAACAAATGAAGTTCAGGGACCAGCAGATGGAGTAATGGTTACATTGCTGGACTCCCACGTAGTAGACCATGATTCAAATCTCAGACCCGGCAGCTTAAAACTCATGCCGGGCACATGGGTTTGTGTGCCCAAAATCCCGAGAGGAGAGTGGAGAGAAAGGGATTGTGGCATGGATATTTTCCCCAGGGGGTGATTTCTCATCTTGTCTCTCTGTCTCTCTGGTGAGCACACATGCCCTATAGCAAACATCTCTCAAATAAACAAAAACAAATGAAGTTCATGTTGTCCTTATTAGAAACAGTGTGGGTATATGCTGTGTGTGCATTGCCAGCGGCAGGGGCGGGTGGGGGGAACTACTCTTTCTTGGGTGTCTGTTCTACCCCAGACACCATTTTTGGTGATTTGCATTGATAATCTTAATTAATTCTCAGAAAGACAATATGCAGATGTATATCACTATTCTACAAATAAAAATGTGAAGCCAAGGGAGCAGTAGATGGCAGAGTGGTTAAGGCATTGGATGTTGGACTCCCGCATGGCAGGCTGTTGTTTGAGTCCTAGACCTGACAACTTGAAACTCACACTGGGTGCTTGTGAGTGTATGCCCAAAATCCCGAGAGGAGAATGAAGGACTGTGGCATGGTCATCCCCCCAGGGGGTGATTTCTCACTTTCTGTCTCTCTCTCTCTTGGTGAGTACACATGCCCTGTGGCAAAAATCTCTCAAAAACAAAAGAATGTGAAGCCAAAAATATTTGAATGACTTCTCTAAGATCAAATAGAGGGCTGAGCTAGGATTCATACCAAGTCTAGTTGAGTTCAAGGACCCTGATGATTTCACCATTGCACTTAATGTATCCACATATGCATTCAATTTAAGAACTGAAGGCATTATATTTGTATATGCACATGTGTGTATGTGTGTATTATAAATATGAATATTCAGTAAGTACACATATACATTGATGGTAGTGAAGCTTTTCTGGCCTCAAAGGGTCAGAGACATCATATTTGTGTCAATATACATGCCTTCAATACACACTGATCTAATAACCTCCAAAATGCACCACCTTCCATAGACATGTCAGAGTGTATTTGAATATTGCCCCCCTCCCTATCCTGTCTCAACCCCTCCCTCATTCAGTATTTCACCAATGGAAATCTTCATATCCCTCAAAGCCCAACACACATGTTATTTTTTGTTAAAAACAAAACAAAAACAAAAAAAACCTCTCATTTCTCAGAATTAATGGCTTTTTATTTTTGTTTTCCAAATATCTCACTTAGGACACCTATTACCATTAGTTTTGTTTTGTTTTGTTTTTGTTTTTTTGACAGTAGATTGTCTGTTTCTCCTTCTTCCTTGGACTGTGTCGTAGACATTTATGGGTTTTGCCTTCACAACATCCATTCTCCTGCCTTTGGATGTATGTATCCCAAGTTGCCTTTGATGAGATGCCATCACTGTGGTTAGGTTAGGTCGGAGCTATCTCCCCTCAAACTCTGGGATTGGGCATGTGCCCAGGCGTGGCCAGAGTACCACATCCTGACCTGGATTCAGTGATTGACTTGGGACTGGGCCTATGACCCAGTCACAGCCAATCAAAGATAATCCTTAGAAATTGTAATGAGGAGGAAACAAACAAACAAGCAAATGCTGGGAGTGGTGGAGAGTGGGAGTCTTTTTCATAAAATGTGAGCCAAGTAATATAAAATCAGAGCTACCATATAGGCCAAAGTGTAAATAGGAGTAAAAAGACTCAAAAAAAAAGCCAAATCTTGATGACTTTTGCTTGATCCACTGTGTTTAGCCAGTGCTACCGCAGATTTTCTAAATACTTCAGCTGATATATTTAAATTTTCAGATACTTTCAGTCAAAAAAACAAAAAAATAAAAAAAATAAAATCCCTAGCTACAATTACCTAACAGAGCATCTGGAGTACTGGAAATGCTCAGAAAACAGTCCTTGGACTCATTAAATACAATACTGACATTTGCTCATGTGTCAAGGTCCTAAAACCAAAATCGAGATCAGGTTTCACCTTTTTCCATTTGGATTTAAGACAGTACTTAAAGTGTGTTTGCTAAAGACAGACAGAGCTTGATGTTCTCCTCCGGCACAAGGCACAACCAGAGGGAGGTGCATTGTGGTTAAACAATGCAGGAGGTAGCAAGGGCTGAGCCTGATGTTCTCAGGGTGTTGAAAATCAGTGTTAAGCCTGATGATTTTTTTTTTTCCAACTCATCTGCTAAACTGCTCCTGGATTATTTGACAGTTTCTCTGGGTGTATTTTGGGGGATGAATGTTCAGTATACTGACTCTGTAGGAATAAGATGGGCACTTTCTAAGTGTCCTGTTACTGTTCTTTATCCAAAGTCATGTGTTTGGGGGGGATTCTTTTCCAGCAATAGTGGATCATAACAGTTTACACCCAATGCCATTCTCTGTTTTCACCTAACCTAGCCCACAGCAATGGGCTCACAGGAGTCACGCTTGGGAATTTCACAACCAACTGGACCCAGAGTGGGAACCTAAAGTGGGCTGGGTCATTTTGCCCCAGGAATCTGAAATTAGAGCTGAGATAGAGAACAGAATGGATTCAGTCATTCCCTGTGGTTGAAACTACAACATGTGGCCTTGGGAGCTGTGTGTCGGCATCTGTCCCCACTATGTGGAATGAGGAGTAGAGAATGTGAGTCTGCCAAGACAAAGAAATGAGCAGATGTATAGATAGAAGCAGAGATGAGAGGGTGACCTCCCCGCATCCTGCCATTCCTCCAGTTGCCTAATCTAGTCTGTTCTGAGCCCTTACTACATTTCTGCTCGTAATTCCTTTGGGAGACCTCTGCATCTTTACACTAGATCCTGATTTTTTTTTTAAATTAAACTAACCCAAGTTGATATCTGTTCCAGGCAATCAAAAAAGGGGAAAAAAAAGGGACCAGCAGTTAGCGTAATGGCTATGTCGCTGGACTCCCATCTAGTCGACCACGGTTCGAGTCCCAGACCCAGTGTCTTAAGCTCACTCCGGGCGCATGTGCGTGCGTGCCCAAGATCCCAAGAGGAGAATGGAGGAGAAGGGATTGCAGCATGGCCATCCCCCCTGGGGGGTGATTTCTTGCTTTCTGTCTCTCTGTCTCTCTCTGTCGGGCGAGCACATGCGCCCTATAGCAAAAACCTCTCCAAAAAAAAGAAAAAGAAAAGAAAAAAATGGAGGGGGGGAATTCATATATTGGCCCAAAATTTCTTTATATGAGGAATTACCTAGGCAAGAAGAAATATCCCAGTTGAGAGAAACAAAACAAAACTGAAATCATCATGAAGAGTTGGCAGTAGTCATCCCAGAATCATTAAAGAGACATCTCTCACCTCTGAGAAGAGAAAAATAAGGTTGCTCAGGTGGCCAGCTGTACAGAACTGAAATAGCATGGACCTGCTCCCATAGCTGCTGGAAGTGAATTCCTGTCTGCAGTCTTCAGCCTGCAGCTGAGCCATGAAATGTATTCCCAGTTAAAAATTCTTTACCAAGTTCTATCCCATGACTTCATAAAGTCATCTGCACACAAGAGCAGCTCTCAAGCTGAGATGTGTTTGCATCAGTGTTGACATGTAGACAAGTGTTCAGATTGACCATTAAGTAAATGCCCCTTACAAGTATGGGGCACATCTGGTGGCTTGACAGCCTGGCCCTGCCCCTATACAGTTGGAAATCCCCAGCCTGGCTCGTTAGGAGAAACAGGCACAATTACTATGTCAAAACAAATTAGTATTGTATTCTGCCATTGCAGTTGCTTATTGGCATTTGATGAAGCGAACGAGATTTTAGGTTATGAAATCTGCATTTCCTCCTTGTCTTTGTTTCACAGACACTTGTGGCATAATGTGGATGAGCAATATCTGGCCAATTCTTTCTAACCCATGAATGAATTGGCATCCTCATCACCAATTCTGCTCCTGCTATTTTTTTTCTTGTCAGTGTGCTGAGCAATGAGCTGTTGAAAACAATAATAGGAAACGTGTGCCTTTTTACACACACACACACACACACACACACACACACAGAGGACCTTTCCCTTACTTTGATTGTAAGATGATTATCTACGTTACTTATCCTTTTGAAATATCTGGATACAAGTACAAACATTACGTTAATGAAATTGACAGATGATACTAAATTGGGAAATGCTATTTTCACTATTAAAGATGATGGTGGATCAGGTGGCCCGCTTCAAAACAGCATCATATCAGATGAGAGGGAAGGATGAAGGAAAGAAAGTTATGTTTGCGAGGAAGTGAAAGGAGCTATAAAAAATAAAAATGGATCGAAAGCCCAGATGTAGCACGAGTAGTGGAAAGGTGAGCCTTTAAAACTTATCCACCCAACATGGACATGAATGTTGACCAATTAGAGACCCACCTACACTGGGAGTTGAGAGCTAAGCTATTTTTAGCTCCACAAGCAGAGGCATTGTGTCTCAGAACAGATAGTCTTTTCTTCCAAAATTTTAATAAGACCGCACCTGGCATAGGGTGTTCAGTTCTGGAACTGCACCAGAAGGACATACCAAAAAAAAAAAAAAAAAAAAAAAAAAAAAAAAAAAAAAGGCTTATATGTATAATTTCTGGCTTCCCTCCAACCCCCAGCCCCCAGGAAAGAAACAAGTAGGTACCTCTATTTGTTAGCAATTTCTAATATTGCATTAGCTGGTTTTGTTGATTTGGATCATCCTTGAGTGTCTCTAAAAGAAATGTGAGTGCCTAGTAGGTAAGTACCCCAAAAGGAACATAATCAAACCTGAACTCTAGGGCCTTCCCTTTAGGCAAGCAATGCACAGGGAACAGGATTTCGCATAGCCCAGACCAGGTGGCTTGAAAAACTCACAAACTCTTTCCTGTGTACGTACACATGTGCCTAAAATCCTGAGGGACAGAAAAAATGAAGGAAAAAGAGTTGTGTTGTGACCATGCACCACTGGGAAGGGGTAGTTCTCTCTCTGTTTAGTAAAAGCACTGTACTCTGACAAAAATAAAACAAAATCCCAAACTCTGCTCTCCTTCCTCACACCTCCACCATAACTTGCCCTTCCTTTGTCTTCTTCATCTCAATTATCAGAATTCCATCCCTACTTTTACTCAAGCTTTGGCGTGATCTTGGACTCCATTCTTGCTTTTAAACTACACACCCCATATATCTACAAGTTCTGTTGATTCTAGCTTCAGAATAGATCCAGAATCTGACCATGTCTCACAGTCTCCCTTGCCACCACACTCATCCAAGCCACCAGGTTCTCTCGAATCACGTCACTTCTCAGATGTCTCCAGCGGCTTACCACATCAGGCTGTAAAGGCCAGGAAGACCCGATAGGATCTTCTGTCCCTTACTTCTCTGATCACATCTTCCTCTCCTCCTGCTTTGCTCACTCAACTCCACACACTGGTCTCCATGCTTTCCTGTATGTGCCAGGAAGATTCCAGTTATGTCCCCACACCAACTATCCCCTCTGCCTGAAATCCTCTTGCCCATGGTTCACTCCTTCAGGTCTTTACTCCAGAATCACTTCTACAGTGAGTCCTTTCCTGACTGTTCTCTGAAAATTGCAACCCACATTCATACCACATGTCCCTTCCCCCTCCCCACTTTACTTTCTTCCCTGTGCTTATAATCAGTTCACAGACTACATATTTTGCTTATTTGTTCATTGTTTGTCTCTCTCCTGATGCACACAGCTAGAATATACCGTCCTGCTGTCGTTGCTGTCTTATTTTATTCCCACATCTAGAACGATACCAGTTGTACTGAAATGGCTCCATAAATATTTTCTGGAAAGCTGAATGCAACTTGGCACCTGTTGTCATATTGGCGGTCATTGAAATAACTTTCATCATTGAAATACTTGCTTGCGTCTGGTCTATGCCCTGGTGGTTAAGGCAGCCAGATCCCACAGGACCAATCTACTAGATCCAGCGACTTGAGAAACACACTGGGCATGTGTATTTACATTTCCCTGAAAGGAGGGAGAGACAGAGGAGAAGGGGTTAGGGGTACTTTCTCCTCTCTTGTCTCTCTGTCTCTCTCTAGTGAGTGCATGCACCCTCTATCAAAAACAAAAACAAAAATCTTCATTGAAGTTGGTAAATTCTGAAAAAATAGCAAGCCCCTCTACATCTATGTGAAAGATAGACATGGTTTTAAAGTAACTTCCTTAGCATGTACAGTGTGACTTCCACTCAGAAGTTAAACAGCATTTTCCAGGCCGCACCATCTGTAGCTAGAATGCTGCTCTCTCTATATATGTATTTTTTTTAATTTTCTAAAGGAATTAAATTTTCTATATTCACCAGAGAGAGGCAGAAAAAGAGAGGAGGAAAATGAGAAAGCATCCCCACGGCGGGTGATCATGCTTCAGTCCTTTCTCCATTTCTCCTTTTGGGATTTCGGGCATGCATGCATGCACACATAGCCAGTGTGTTTCTCAAGCCACAGGGTCTGAGACTAGAACCACACAATTGACCACATGGGATCCAGTCATGTTAACCATCGTGCCACCAGCTGGCCTACTCTATGATTTTTTTTTTTTTTTTGAGAGGTTTTTGCTATAGGGTGCATGCGCTCACCAGAAAGAGAGAGACAGAGAGACAGAAAGCAAGAAATCACCCCCCAGGGGGGATGGCCATGCCGCAATCCCTTCTCCTCCATTCTCCTCGTGGGATCTTGGGCACACATGCACACATGCCTGGCGTGAGTTTAAGCCACCAGATCCAGGACTCAAACCGTGGTTGACACATGGGAGTCCAGTGACTTAGCCATTACACCAACTACTGGTCCCTACTCTATGATTTTTTTAAATCACAAGGAATGTATTTATAGAAGTATGCAATTGGTAAGGTAAAAAGACCTTTAAAAGCAAAGTGCAGCTGAGAAACGTGGAAAGAGCACTGACTGGAATTCGACAGGGTTCACATCATCAGACAGTGCTCCTGGAGCTTTCTGTGGCAACTTGTTTAGCACTCACCACATCTAAGAGGTAGGAACTAGTGTTTTTGTTCCCATTATATACATGGTAAAGCCCTGGCAGAGAACATAGGATTAATTTGCCTAAGGTCTAATACCTCTTAGAGATGGTAGGATAAACTCAGACGAGGCTTCAGAGTCCATATTCTTAGGCACTAGGCCAGAGTTGTCAAACGTTTTGGTCTTAGGAACACCTTATACATCTAAAAAGTACTGAGGACCCCTTGGGCCAGCAGATGGCGTGGAGGTTAGGGCAGCTGGATCCCACATGGCTTATCGCACCATTCACCATTCAAGTCCTGGACCTGGTGGCTTGAAAATCACACTGGGTGCATGTTCATGCATGTCAAAAGTCCTAAGAGGAGAATGAAGAAGAAGGCATTGAAGTGAAACCACCACCCTCTGTGGGAATGGTTTCTTACTTCCCTTCTCTGTCTCTCTCTGGTGAGTACACATGTCCCATAGCAAACTAAAAAAAAATTGAGGACCCCAAAGAGCTTTGTTTATGTGTATTAAACTTACCAGTACTTACTATATTCTTACTAAATTAGAACTAAGCAGTTTTTAAAATATTTCTTCAGTAATTCATTTAAAAATAGTAAAACTCATTCTATGTTCACATAAATAACATATTTCAAGAGAAATAATTATATTTCCCTAAACAAAAACACTCCCTAAACAAAAAACGCTACGACTGTTTTGTACTTAATGTCTGATTAATAGATGAGAGCTTGATTACTATATCTGCTTTTGCCTTCAGTCTGTTATATGTTGTTTTGATAAAAGTATATGAAGAAAATATCATATACTTATCATGGATACATAATCAGAAAAAAAGGAAAATAGTTTAATAGTGTTTTAAAGTCATTGTAGCCATTTCATCATTAATAGTACACAAAACCTGACAGGTGATATTTTTATAAAGGTTAGTTATAGTGTGAATTCTAAAACCTTATCAATGAATGTTTTATAGTCTAATATAGTAAAATCCATGGATGATTTTGTATAGTTTTTTTTAATAATTATTTTTTATCCACGCATGATTTTTTTTATAAGTATGCACTGGACATTTGGAAGATACTAGTTCACTGATTTTTGTAGCTCTTCCCCAAAATTTTTTAAAAATTAGTCTATTAATGTTGCTGCTACTCTTAAAAAGGCTTTATAGATTGGAAAGCTCACAAACTCATGGTGGCAGATACATGTGTTCCAAAACAGTACGTTTTTCTTGGAAACTCAATTGTGGGCCAGCATGTAGCCCAGTGGTAAATATGGCTAGATGCCATATGGCTGATGGCACAGTTCAAGTCCCAGAACTGGCAGCTTCAGAAACACGCTGGTCATATATGTGCACATGCACAAAATACAGAAAGAAGGGAGAGATGGAAGAGATGGAATTGCATTCTGACCCTTCCCCATGGATGGGGTGCTTTCTCACTTTCTCTCTCTCTCTTTCTCTCTCCCTCTCTCCCTGTGCCTCTTTGAGCACACATGACTTCTGAGAAAATAAAAAGAAAACTCAATTGTATTATTGGCAATAATTACTTTTAGTTATTATCCCAGGTGCCTTTATGATCATTGATACATATTTACAGACATTGACTTCCCATTTTAATTATGTTTTTGTCTTTTACAACTTTATTTATGTTACTGTTGAGTCATTAGAAAAGTCATGAAACATTTTTGCATAGAAAAATGCATCATGACTCTCCCAATGACCTAATAGTATGGCTGCTGTTATTTCAAGAAACAGAGTGGCCAATTTAGTAGTCCCACGGGTTAAAGTCCTGGATAATAACTGGAAGTAGTTAAGAAGAATTGTTAAGAATATATGGCCTGTATTTGACTCATGAATATGCTGTACACTAGCTGTATGACCTTGTACAAGTTCTCTGAGCCTGAAGTCTTCATACTGTAAAATTGGATAAGAATAGCACCTATTGGAGCCAGCAGGTGGTGTGGTGGTTAAGATGACTGGATTCCCACATGGCCAACTTCAGTTCAAGTCCCAGACCTGGTGGCTTGAAACTCATGCCAGGCATGTTTGTGTATGAGCCCAAAATCCTGAGAGGAGAATGGAGGAGGAGGGATTATGGTATGGCTATTCCTACTGAGGGGTGATTTCTCACTTTCCCTCTCTCTGTATATGTCTCTCCCCCTATGGCAAAAAAAACTAAAAAAAAAAAAAAAAAAGAGAGAGAGAACAGCAACTACCTTAGTAGTTTGAGACTAATGCACAGACATATACAAAGTAACAGCCCTAAGTGCTCAGATAACAGCTGTTTGCCATTATAATAATGATGATGATTGTCATTATCTTCACATTTCAGCTCACTACCACTTTCTTAAGGAAGTCTTTTCTGACCCTCTAATGAAAATGCCCCATTGTAACCCCTCCTTCATTGGATTTACTATAACTGCACTGTTATATCCTGATATATGATTATTTGATACAAGTTTGTTGTACATACCAGCTCCAAGCTAAATGAAGACACCCTCCAGGGTCTATTTTGCTAACCATTTTATACCCAATACCTGGCGTAGAGCCAGTACAAAGCATATTTCAATAAACACTTAGTGAAAGAATAAATGAAAGAGTTTATTTACTAGCTTGGCAAAGAACAGTTTTATTCCATTATATAATTTTTCTGAACATCTTCTACACACATAAAGTAACCTAATTTGGAAGCTTATTGGAAATGCAGGATCTTGGGCCTCATACCTGACCCACAGAACCAAAACATTCAACTTAACAAAATCCCCAGGTAATCCATATGCTCATTAAAGTTTTAGGAGTACTAACTTCTGCCTACTCTTCACTAATCCCTCAGAGGGGAATGAGAAGGAGAGAAAAAAAAAGAGAGAAGAAAAGATGATCACCATATTTCCTTGGTACAACTGCACTCCTATCCACAACTCCAGGTCTCATTAAATTCCCAATACAAACATTATTACAAGTATCGCTTTCTAAAAACCAGCTGCCTTTTTTTCCAGTTCCAGCTAGGCTGTTCTTATTTCCTATTCACATATGATTTTTTTCCAGGAGACTATATTGGCTTCAGTTGAATAATTTGTTTCAGAGATTTTTACATCCTAAAATATTCTCTGGAGGAGACAGAAACACCATCTGTGCCCACTCTTGGAAATATAGCCAGAATTAGGGGTGTCATTTTACTTACGGAGTTCCAAAATTTGAATGTCTGTTTGTCCACAACCTCAGAGAGAAGAGAGAAAAACATACAACCAAACCTATTTCAGCACCAAAACAGTATTTCAGCAGCCCAAAGAGGTTTATAAAAATATACATGGTACCCATTTGACCCCTGAAAAAATTACAGCCTAGGTTTTTAATTGAAAGGTTATTATTTTTAGGATTTATTCCCATTGTGCATGGTCAAGCACATCTGTCATTGGATAATGATATACAAGAGCTCCGAAGGATTCCATACATGGTTCATTTTCCTATGATCACTCATTTGTGTGGGATCTGACTTCAAAATTCTCTTTGCTGTAGTGTCCTTTGATCCCAAGGGAAGAAATGGGCCTGGACAGAAGCCAAACCCATTTCAGTCAAGTAGGCTCCCCTATGTATGCATGGACCTGGGAAGACCTGAATTGAAGAGCTGATGGTCAGCAAATGGCATTTGAGTGTACTGCTAGATGTTTTCTCATAGCTTCTTGCTAGCCTGGGACTCTCCTCCCATTGAGTCTCTCCCTTCCAACTTCTGCAGATGTAGGAAATGCCTGCTCTGAGAAATGCCCACTGCTGAATTCATACAATCAGCCTCTGTAGGATCAACCCCTAAACCCACTAGAGTAGGTCTGGCCCTGTGGTCATGGAATCCCCTCTCCTAACTTTTCAGAGTCATAGGCATGGACACATGTTGAGAAGAGGATGACTGGAGTTGGGATCATCCAAGATAGAGACCCAAATGGAAATTAGAGCTTTCCTGTTGGTCTAGTATAACTAGAATGCAAGGGACACAAATGGGGCCTTTCTCTCCATCTGTGGTCATGTCAAACATAGTATTACTGATTGATTGGATAAGGACAGTCACCAGGCAAACCCAGGATAATATAAAGAAATAGGGCTTCCAAATTATATAGCTCAGAATTTCAATCCTGGCTCTCACACTTGCTAGCTATGCTTCCTTCAGAAAATTGTATTTTATTACCTGAGCCTGATTTTCTTTATCTTCAAAAAACATAGGCCCAGCCTAGGTGGTATGGTCACTAGCAAACTGAACCGCAGTGATGAAAGCCATATGGGTGACTGGGGGTTTAAATCCCTGGGCTGGCTTGACAATGTACCAGGTGCATGCATGAGTGCCCAGCATCCTGACAACCGGAGGGTGGAAAAACGGGTCTACAATGTGACAGAACTCTCTCTCTTTCTCTCTCATGCATGTGTCCTCTATCATGAATACAATTTTTTAAAAAGAAAAAAAAAAGGCTAATAAATCCCTATTATATTAGATTAACAGGAAAGTCATGATGTGTTTTTCTGTTTTTCTATGCAAAAATGTGTCATGACTTTCCTGACGACCCAATATGTGGGGTTTTGTGAGGATTAAAGGTGATGCGTCACAGTCTATCTAGTGCATAGCAACTCTGGAGAAGTACTGATTGCCCTCTCCTTTTCCCACTTCTCTGCTTAGTGTATCATGATGTACTTTGTTTGACCTCAAAAATGCAGATGGAAAAAGAAAAGAAGAAATGGAGAGGAGCAGGAGAAAAGGAAAAAGAGGAAATGTGAGTTAGTATCTATCTGCAAGCATGACTTACAACTTGGGTGTTAGGTCAGTACCATGACCTGGTGGTTAAAACAGCCGGTTCCCACATCACTAATTCTATGGTTCGAGTCCCAGCCCCAGTGGCTTGAGAAACATGTTAAGCACATGTATGTGCATGTCTAAAATTTTGACAGAAGGAAGGGATAGAGGAGAGGGATTGTGAGGTAACTAGTTCTCAAGGGGGGGAGGTGCTTTCTCCTCTGTCACTGTGTCTATCTGGAGAACATATGGACTCTGTAGCAAAAAAAGAAAGAAACTTGGCTATAAAAATAGCTATACCTCTTTTTTGTGAAGAGGTTTTTGCTAAAGAGCACGTGCGTTCGCCAGAGAGAGAGACAGAAAGTGAGAAATCAACCGCCGGGGGGATGGTCACACTGCAATCCCTTCTCCTCCATTCTCCTCTTGGGATCTTGGGCATGCACACACACGTGCCCAGCATGAGTTTAAGCCACTGGGTCCAGGATTCGAACCATGGTCAACTATGTGGGAGTCCAGTGACACATCCATTAGGCTAACTGCTGGTTCCTCATATAGCCATGCCTCTTGAAGTAGTGGTAAAAGCAAATCACTTTCCAACATATACTGTACTATAGACTTGTTATTTTAATTTTTTTCCTCAATAGCTATTTGATAAATGTCATTGGTGGGTTAGTAGGTGGCATGGTGGTTAAAGCACTAAACTCCTAAACTCGACTGTGGTTCGAGTCCCAGAACGAGTGGCTTGAAAAACACACCAGGGGTGTGTCCAATCCTGAGGGGAGAATGGAGCAAAAGGGATTGTAGTGTGGCCATCCCTCCTGGGGTTTATTTATTTTTTTTTTACTTTCCCTCTCTCTGACTGTCTCCAGCAAATGCACATGGCTTATGGCAAAAACCTGGGGGGAAAAAATCCACTAGTGTCTCTCCCACATTATTGCCATTCAAGTAAACTCTTTTTTTCCGCCATCCAGACATTTCATTATGTGCCCAAACCAGAGCTCAGGAAGAGGATTGCTGTAGCTCATTACAGCTTGATCCTTTCTCTGATGGCTTTGGGATATAGTCCTAAGAAGCCATCTCCTTGCCTTCATACTCAGGCTGCTTTATCAGAGAAGCAATGTCAAGAAGAGGAAAACACTTCAGGAGATTGATGGGGAGTCAAGAAAGGAGTCTTAATCCATGGGGTTCTTGGCACCAGTCTTCACAGACAATCTCTAAATTGTAGCCAAGAGAGACTACCAGGCCTTACTTCTCTAGACAATGGAGTTCCAGCAACTGAAAGTCCAGGCAGATGGGAAGGGAATCCTACAGTCTTTTGGGGCACTGCTGATGGATGAAGTTGGCTTGCTTGGAGTTAGGGCAAGAGAGATGAGCTGTGTAGAATAAGAAACTAAATTGAAACTTAAGAGTAGTTCAGCAGCTATGAGCTCATTCACGTGCTCTCTGATCAGGCATTCTATGAGGAGTCTTCAGAAAGTTCATGAAAAGTGTGCATTCTAAAAAGAAATGCATGGATATTAACATTTTGCACCAAAATAAATGTATACTTTAATTGGAGTTTCCATGAATATTTTGAAGTTTGTTTCTTAAGTTCCTACTGACCTTGAATTTTACATTGCTTGAAACATTTCCGCAGACACTTCAGGCATTTTCATACTTTCATATCAATAGCCGCAGTCTCACCATGCTTCAGTTTTATGGAAAGTAGCAAGACCTATCTGTTGACTTATCTTTTCATCCTGGTCCACAGTTTATGCTCCCTGTAAGTTTTTTAACACAATGTTTGGAAACCATAACTACTCTTTAGAATCACCTGAGGATCCGGTGCTCCCTCTCCTCAATTAAATCTGAATCTTTGGGAGCCAGATAAAGGCATTAGGATTTGTTTCTGAAGATTCTTAAGTGATTCTACTGTGAAGCTAGGGCCTACCGCAGTTACTCACACTGCTAGGACACTGTGCTCCACAGGCTAGGACTACTTGGGTGACCCAAGTTCGAGTTCTGTTCCAACCTTAAGACCAGGTGTGGTGGCGCACACCTACAATCCCAGCTCCTCAGGAGGCTGAGGCAGGAGGATTGTAATATGGTGAGACTGTCTTTAAACTTACAAAATGATGGGACCAGCAGTTAGTGTAATGGCTATGTTGCTGAACTCCCATGTAGTCAACCACAGTTCGAATCCCAGACCTGGTGGCTTAAACTCACACTGGGTGTATGTGTGTGCATGCCCAAGATGCCAAGAGGAGAATGGAGGAGAAGGGATTGTGGCGTGACCATCCCCCCAGTGGGGTGATTTCTTGCTTTCTATCTCTCTGTCTGTCGTTCTGGTAAGCGCACATGCCCTATAGCAAATAAAACCTTTCCAAAAAACCCAACATATTAAATGATAATAATAATGACAATGTGATATCCAATTTGACAACCGGAGTCACAGTTTAAAGGTGATATGAGGGGAATGGGAATGATTAGACCAGACAAAATAGCTCAAGCAGAATTCTTGTTACTGATTGGTCCTTGTACTGGGAAACTTAGGGAAGCAATACATAAGCTCTCTGTAGCTTTTTGCATGTTCTGTGAAATGTTTAATGTAAGTGAAATTTGCTTAAGGTGAGTGTTAAGTATCGTAAGCAAGCCCAGGACCCGATCTTTTTTTTTAAATCTTCACAGACATTTATGCCCACATTCTCTGTACCAGGCATGATGCTAGTTACTAATGATAGAGTGATGGTGGTGTTAGTAATATTATAACCAGCATTAACAACTAACATTCACTAAGTGATTCTGGCCAGATACTGTGCTAAGCTCTGTACATTTAACCACCCCATAAACACTGAGGTAAATATTATTAGCATTTCCTTCCTATGGATGAGATTTAAAGAGGTTAAATAACTTGCCTGAGGTTACACAGCTAGCATATGTCTGCGGTAAGGCTTTAAGTCAGGGATATGAAATCCTATTTGGCATGCAATGATGAACTAGGGAAATAAGGCAGGTCTCACATTTTAGTTTTTAATTATTATTCTATTTTGGCATCTCCAGAACTAACACAATAGTAAGCCCACGATATTTTATATAAAATACTTGCTGAATTTGACACTTTCCTGCCTTCTCAGCCTGGTATGAAAAACAGATACAAGGTGATTATAAGTATAATGTATTAGTGGATGCCTGGAATTCTATCAGAATACAAATAAGGAGGGAATTCATTTAGCTTAGGTAGAGAGGATGGTGTCAGGGGAGGCTTAACAATAGGAAAGAGTATTTCTTGGAAGGCTTTAAAGACCAAATAGGAGCCTGTCAGACAGAAAAGAAAGAAAAATGGAGGGAATAGAAGGACCAAACACACAAGCATGAAAACGGGAGGCCTTCTGGAGAAATGATCAGTCTGTATCAGGGTTCTCAAAGTGAAGTATGCATTGGAATCACCTGGAGGCTTGTTACAACACAGAGTTTTGGGCCAAATTCTCTGGGGCTTTGGATTCAGTAGGGCTGTGTGAGACTGAGTATTTACATTTCTAATAAATTCTCAGGGGTTGCTGGTTTGTCTTGTCCAGGGACCACACTTCGTTGAGAGCCCCTGGTCTCTAAGAATCGCCCGGAAACCCCCACAGCTTGTGTATATGAGGCAGGCCAAGGTCATATAAGATTGCACCAAAAGAAAATTCCCTGAGGAGATGAGGATTTCTTCTTTTCCTGCAAGGAGTGGTGGTTAAATTTTACTGTTAGTTTTGGGAGCAATTCATATTAAAGCTGTCCAGTGGGAGGAAACGGAGAAACCACAACTCGAGACTGAAACGAGGAAACCTGGGATTTTATTGCATCTCTGCCCCATCCTTGCCCCTATTCACAGGCTAGCGCGGGCCTGAGGCTAGAGGGGGTGAAACAGACTAGCTCTTTGTTGTGCGAGTGAGTGAGTGTGTCCAACTCACAGGGAAGATGGCATTTTTTCACAGTTCTTCCTTGATTTCTGGCCCTGTGTCTGCTGACCACAGGTAAGTTCCTGTGTTTCTCACCAAGGTGATCTGCTGCGGGCCAGGAGAGGTGAGAGGAAGTGTCAGAATGTTCTCACACAGAAATGGAGAGTGCACAGGCACGCCAGGCTAAGTTGGATGGGGCTGAGACAAGATAGCCTTGTAAAATTCTTCCTTCCCCCTCCCTTCTAATTCAATTACTGAGTATTGCTTTTCTCCTTTTCCAGGATGGACAAACCTAAGCTGCATCTGAAATGTTCCCCAACCCTCTTAAATGGGTTAGCAACTTCGATAGGTTGGCATCTAGTCCTAGGTGGGAACTAAGACAGACACCAGCCAGACTCAGAGGTCATATTTGTCAAAAAATTTCAGGCACATGAGGCATCTAGCTGCGATCCCCTTTCTTTTACTAGATAACTTTGCAGGCTGACAGCCAACAACTGTGTGTGCTACATTCTTGACAGGGCCCTCGTACACCCACTATTCTATCAGAAATGACTGGAAAGGCTGGTATCACCTACCAGAGACAGAGAAAGAAACGAAGTCATGAAGTTTAGATTCTGTGCGCCATCCTTGTTTAAATGTATGGTCCACTTCCCCATTACTCTACTACTGTTTTGCAGAAAACCTCTAGAAGCCCACTTATTAGTCCATGTAGTTATGTGGCCAGTATTGTTCTGGAGACACTTGGTTTTTATTTCAAGATTTTCATTGTCCTGCTGTTTACCACGAAGGAGACAGAGAATGACTGTCTAAAAGACAAATATTACCTGAGTCTGGTGCTGGGTGTTGTGCTAGAGGCCTGTGCTCCATTTCTTTGGGGGATGGGATTGTTATTATCAGTATTATTGATGAGACACTGGCTTCCTTTTCAGAGATGAAGTATTTTTGTCATCATGTCTATTATCCCTTACAAGAACCCAATTAGGGGAGATTGCCTCAACAGAGCAGGCTGATTAAATTCACAGATTTATTGCAAAATCACATTGGGAGTTGTGGAGAATGAATTTCACTGCTAAGCTACCTTGCTTTGGAAAAAAAGAAAAATCAAGCTGTGAGCCTGTGCCTTGAATTATCCATCTATAACAGGTCATAAAATACCCATACCCTTGCATGCAGTTTACTCTTCTCCAGAGAGGCTCAGAATGCTTCTTCCAGGCTCACAGTACCTCCTCAAGGGGTAGGTGACGGTTTCTATGTTCATGGGACACAAGGGAAAAGTCTGACCCGGCAGCAGGGCAGGGTAGACAGGGGTGTAAAAGAAGACTTTCCTTTGCAAAGCTAGCAACCAGTTCGGATAGGGAGTCTTTCTTTAATAATGTAAATGTAATCTCATTTTCCATAGAAACAAGGATAACATTTATGATGCATTCCTGACCCAAAAGCTGATGACCAAAATGTTTCTGGAATAACCACAAGCACCTCTTTAAACTTTCTTTCCAACAAAGATATTCAAGACTCCTTCACCTTGTAGAATCTTAAGTTTCCTTTATTTAAGACAGCATTTCCTAAATTGTTTTCCACAGAAGATTAAACTCACAGGATGCTCTTGAATGAAAGGTTCTCTTGGTGAGGAGGTTTGGGCAGTGTCATGTGCTACATACTTCTGAATCACCATCTTACTAGCATATTAAAACTAAGAGCTGGGAACCAGCAGTTAGCGTAATGGCTATGTCGCTGGACTCCCACGTAGTCAACTGCGGTTCGCGTCCCGGACCCGGTGACTTAAAACTCACGCTGGGCGAGTGTGCATGTGTGCCCAAGATTCCGAGAGGAGAATGGAGGAGAAGAGACTGCGGCATGACCATCCCCTCTGGGGGGTGATTTCTCCCTTTCTGTTTCTATGTCTCTCTCTGTCTGTCTGGCGAGCGCATGCGCCCTATAGCGAAAACCTCTCCAAAAAAAAAAAAAAAAAAAGAAAAAACAAACTAAGAGCTAACTCTAAATGAAGATCTGAGCCAAACATTAAGTACTTTTATGTATTTTATCTCATCAGATCTTTAAAAAATAATACTCCAAAGTAAGCATGAATTTATCCCGTTTTATACACGAGGAAATTGAGGTTCAGAGTGGCTGACAGAGTTGTTCAGTTAAAAGTAAAAAGATGGGGGATGGAGCCAGGTGTCGAATCCTCTCTCATTCCCACGTCCACACTCTGAAATCACTGAAGTTTTATCACCTTCCTACTAACTATATTCTCACAGTGCTGTTCATGTATTTTATTTTCATTGTTGCTGATTACAGAATTAAGTCCATTCTTCACTGTACTATTTGGTCATCTTTTGCTGGTATCTTAAATTCTTTTTCACGTCATTCCGTGGAACCAGATTGATGTCATTGTAGGCACTATCTTCCCCTAACATCAGGCTTCCCTGCTCCCATCTTATTCGGCCTTCCGTAGCTGCTTCAAGCATGCTTTAATGGATTTTCATCTGTATTTCTGACAGTTTATGGATAAACAAAGATGTAAGGGAAGACAGGATGTGACTGAGTTTATTTACCTTGCCTTTGGCAAGGGAGGCTTTTGTCCGTAAAATGAAAGCCAGTAAAAAGTAAAAGTAAGATAAAAAATGATTCTGAGGGTACATAGTTAGCCTTTGTGCTGTTTGGGATTTGTATTTCTTGTACCATTGAGATCTTCGTAACTAGTAGGTGGTAAGTTATTTTATCTGAGAGATGAGAGAGAAACAGAGAATGATTTTGTACCCTTCCGTTTCACCCTAAAGAAACCGTTCATTAAACCTAGGAATCATATTGTCCATTAATGACCTTACCAAAATGTGTACTTGCTCAGGAAGTGGGCCTTTTGAGAGTGGAAAGAAAAGAATGTGAGTTAATAGCATTGGCCCCACCTTCACAGGGGCAGAGCCCAAAGGTAATAGGAGTAGTGTCTGTGGTTCCGTAAGATTGCACATGAACCCTAATCTCCTCCGTCATGCTTGACCCCAATTAAGTTGGCCTCCTTGTATATGTCTGTGTTCTCTAAGAGCCCACATGTGATAGGATTTACCCTGCCTGTGCCCCCTTGATTAGTCAGGATTTAATTTAATGAGCACCTATACCGTACTCAGCATTTCTTTTATACCCAGGCGAGTGCCCTGTATGGCTTGCATAATGTTAAAGAAGTGTTTTTTGGTTCTTTTTTGTTGTTGTTTGTTTGTTTTTATTGTCAAGACTGCTTAATGCTCTCTATGGATTGTTTTCTTCTACTTTCATAGTAGTCTTACAAGGTAGAAACTAGGTCTGGTTGTCATACGAAAGACTGCACTGAGTCTGAGAAGAAATGATTTCTGGAAGAACCCTCTTTATTAACATATTAAAACCAAACTCTCTTTTCTTTTTTTTTTTTTTTTTTTTTTGAAAGGTTTTTGTGATAGGGCGCATGCATTTGCCAGACAGAGAGACATAGAGACAGAAAGCGAGAAATCACCCCCCAGGGGGGATGGTCACGCCGCAATCCCTTCTCCTCCATTCTCCTCTCGGGATCTTGGGCACACACGCACACGCGCCCGGCGTGAGTTTTAAGCCACAAGGTCCGGGATGCGAACCGCGGTCGACTACGTGGGAGTCCAGCGACATAGCCATTATGCTAACTGCTGGTTCCCAAACTCTCTTTTCTTAAGCTTTTTCTTTTTCTTTTTCTTTTTTTTTTTTGAGAGGTTTTTGCTATAGGGCGTGTGCGCTCGCCAAAAAGACAGAGAGAGACAGAGAGATAGAAAGCAAGAAATCACCTCTCGGAGGGGATGGCCATGCCACAATCTCTTCTCCTCCATTCTCCTCTCGGGATCTTGGGCACGCATGCACACGCACCCAGCATAAGCCACCGGGACTTGAACTGCGGTCGACTACATGGGAGTTCAGTGACATAGCCTATTACACTAACTGCTGGTCCCTTTTTTAAGCTTTTTATCTCTCTCTCTTTTTTTCAATTTGCCAGAAGGCATGGTCACTCACCAGAGAAAGACAGAGAAAGAGAGAGGAGAGCAAGAAAGCATCATCCACTATCCCTGTCCCCCAGGGGATGGTCATACTGCAATCTCCTCTGCTCCATTTCTCCCTTCTTTCAGGATGTTGGACACAGGCACACACAGCAATATGCTTTCTAAGACGCCAAGTCAGGGACTCAGATTGAGTGGTCAGTCGTGTGGGATCCAGCCTCCTTAACTGGCTAGCCCTAAGAGCTAACTCTAATGAGGATCTGGAGTAAGGGATGTGGCAGGGACACTAATCTCACTCCCTGGAATCTCAAAACCGGAACCTTTTGTAACTATCAAATATCCCTGTCTCCCACATTATAAGTGAATGGAGACTTCTCCACTACCATACTGTTCTTCTCAAGGACTAAACGGGTTTTGTTTCAGAAATGTAAATAAAGAAAAATGTTTGATTCATGTATTAAAATTGAGTGTTATTATTAACCAGGTAAGTGGGACCTCCAGTGCTGCTAGGGAGAAAAAAAAAAGTTCGGAGATCATTTATGTTAGGAAAAACATTAATTATATGAATATAAATTTTCCTGGGTGAAATTGCCAAGAACACCAGTGTTGCCTGCAGCCCTAACAGACCTTCTCCAGTTTGGCTGTGATTGAGATATTAAAATTTGCTCTTTATTTCTCCAGCCTTACAAAAGGTACTTGAACCGAAATGCCATTTAATTCTTTCACCTAACACATACAGTAAGCCACTTTTTAAAACGTAGGTAATCTCTCTTAATTAGGAAAATACCAGTGAAGAAGGAAATGGGGACAAGTATATTGCTTTCTTACACTAAAAGCTTTAAAAATGAAGCAGAAGCTATTCAGCAATAAAAAGAATTGAACTATTAAACCATATAAAAAGACATGGAGGAAGTTAAAATGCATATTGCTATGTGAAAGAGCCAGCCTGGAAAGGCTCTGTAGTGTGATTCCAGTGATAGTCCATTCTGAAAAAGGCAAACCCATGGAGACAGTGAAAGGATCACAGGTTGTCAGGGGCTAGGAGAATGGGAAGGATGAATACTTAGGCACAGGGGACTTTTAAAGCATTGAAACTCTTCCATGTCATTCTGTAATGGTGAATAGGTGTCGTCATATATTTGCAAAAACCCAAAGAATGTACCATGGGAAGAGTGAACCCTATGCAAACTATGAACGGTAGTCAATAATAATGTTCTGAGGGCTAGCCCCATGGCCTGATGATTAATGCAGCTGGGTTCCACAGGGCTGACCAGCAGTTTGAAACACACCAGGTGCATGTATGTGTGTGCCCAAAATCCCTAAAGGAGGGAAGGATGGAAAAGAAAGAATTGCAATGTGACCATGCCCCCTGGTGGGTGCTTTCTCCTCTCCCTCCCTTCCTGGTCTCTGTGTCTCCGGTGAATGCACGCACCTTCTAGTAGCAAAAAGAAGGAAAAAATGAAAAAGAAATGTATTGATATTAGCTTCAATTACAACAGTCGTAGCACACTAATGCAAGATCTTAGTAATTGGAGAGCTCAGTGTGGGAGAAGTGAGGAAGAGATAAGAGCTTTGCAACTTCCTCCCAATTTTTGTGTAAACCTATAAATGTTTAAAAAAAAAAGTCTTAATTTTTAAAAAAGTTCAAAAAAGAGGAGTGCTGTTCTTAGCATCATAGCATCTCTGTAGATGATGGGGTCCCTTGGGGAGAAAAAGGAGACCTAATCCTTCAATGCATAATCACCACTCAGTGCTGGCAGGTTGTGACAACCAAGGAATATATGAAAGGTCAATTTAAACGTCTCAATGGGTTGGAAAGACAAAGCGGACTCTGTGTCACAACAGACTTCATCCCTTGGAACCCTGAGATGGCAGGAGATAAAACAATACTCTTTATCACCGGCAGATTAACCAGCAAGGACATGTTCTTTCTATTTGTCCTATAGGCTCCTAAGGACAATGGGCCTTTTGTCCTTACACCTGCTGAGGGGGAAGGAGTCCAGGACAGAGGCTTGGTGGGGTTTATGTGAGGCCGCACAGTTCAGGTTTCTTACCTCCTTGCTGATGGTACATCCCATTTCATAATATGCCTTCCAGTCAAAGGAACTTGGAGACCGAGCGCTCAGCCTTCAAAGACAAAGGAGCCAGTCCAAACTTTACTTGAGGAGAATGACAAAATATAGAAATCCTTGTCGGAAAGACAGGCAATGAAATTGCGGCACGTTTCGACTTTCAGCCACACATCAGGCCGTGGGTTCCTGGAGGGTCTGGTTCTCTCCCTGTCCTCAGCTTCTAGCACAGCACCAGGCACAGGATAAAAGCTTGTCAGAGGCTTTCTGGATGCATGAGACTCAAGGACTTTGCTGAGGGAAAAGAGAACAGGAAAATAGCTTGTTGAGATTGACACTGAGTTCATCCCACTATTTCACTAACATTTCCGGATATATCTTTTTCTGCAGGTATGTGTGTATTGATGGCTTTCTTCTTTCTAAACCCTTGCTTATAAATGAATCTGTTGGTTTGACTGCCGTATTTTTGCTATAGCACACATGCACTCACTGGAGAGGCAGAGACAGAAAGCGAGAAATCACCCCCTGGGGAGGGTGGCTGCACCACAACCCCTTCTCTTCTATTCTCCTCTCAGGATTTTGGGCACACATGCACATGCGCCCAGTGTGAATTTTAAGCTGCTAGGTCTAGGACTTGAACTATGGTCAACTATGTGGGAATCCAACAACATAACCATTACGCCATCTGCTGTTTCTGCCATGCCCTATTTTTCCTAAGTTTCTTTCCTCTATGAGTGAGAGGGACAGAATCAGAGAGACAGCATCCCCAGCGAAGTGTGTACTCTGCATCCACCCTCAACCTCAGCCAGCCTGGATCCTGAGCATGATGGTACCCACTGTGTTCAGCGAGGTCTCCCAATATGAACCTGGGACCTTCTCGTGTGGGTCAGTCTTGCAGAACATTGCACTATCGCTCCACCACTGGCCAGCCCCTTAACTGCCACCTTTCGGCAGCATCATCTTAATTTTCTTTGGGGCAGCCAGTCTTCCCCTTATCCTTACTACGAGAATTTTAATGCTTCCTTTTGGTCTAAAGGCATGGTCTCTGGCCTGGGTCCAGCCCATCAGAGAGCTGTTTGTCTTTGGTGTCAGTGGAATTCAGAGAAGGACATGTAAGTCAAGCTGAACCCATTCCACCTGGGGTTTTTTCTTTATTCATGATAGAGAGTGTGTGCAAATGCACGTGAATGTGAGAGGGAGAAAGAGCAAAAGAGACAAGCACCTTCCACAGGGTCTGCTTGTGCTCCATTCCCCTTCCTCCAGTCCTCTAACCCATCAGATATTGGGCATCCACGTACGTGCCAGGTGTGTTTCAGGCTATTGGCCGGGGATTCGAACCTCAGTCACCATGATGGATCTGGCTTCTCTTGAGTAGTGTGTTACTGCTGCACCACGGAGCTGGCCCCCACCTGAGGTTTTGCTGGCACAATTTGAAAAGAAGTGCTTTTTTTTTCTGCTGGGATTGACAAATTGGTAAAATGCAAGCCTAGAGTTACAAGTGCACTTCTGTGCTGCCATTTGGGACATCTTGAAAATAAAGCCAAAATAGAGAAAACTGAATTGAAAGATGGAGAGAGAATAAATCTGGGTATAAATATTTGAGCAATTTGAATGAGTCAAGATAAAGGTTAACAAGCCATCCAACTAAAGGAGCCACTAAATTTCCAGAATTTCTTTCTTTCTTTTAAGAATTTTAAAATTTAACTTTATTTATTTTAATTTTACTAGAGAAAGAGAGAGAGAGGGAGAGAACTGTCAAGTCTGGGACATGAATTGCAGTCGGCCATTTGGTGGTAGTCCAGCACCCTTAACCATCATAGTGTAACCTGCCAGCCCCCAGAATTTCAATCACTTTATAACCAGTTATAATTTACCAATGTATTCGTTTTTCCCTCTTATGTTAAAATTCTGAATTTAACCCCTCAAATTAAACTTTAGGTAGAAATTTCTAACTGGGAGATGTTCTGTCCAGAACCTCAACCACTTCCCTAAGCCTAAACCACCTCCACATTGGCAAGGAGAACATCTAAAATAAGGAGTCTTACAAATACCACTTCCAATTTTCTACAAAAGGTAAAATTCTCCTTTGTTAGACATCTCACTGCACCAGGAACTCAAAACATTTTTGTAGCTCAGAAAGAGTTGACGTGGCAGAGTTCTGCCAAACAGATTGAGACATCAGAGAGTAGGCCCTTGGGCCATGGCTGGCACATGTCTTGAGACATGGCCCCATGCCACCACTCCTGTGATTCTCAACACTCCATTAAAACTGGGACTCAAGAACTAGGGAAACTTGGACTTGACAAATAACCTTGAAATTCATGGTTGGATTTGAAGGATCAAGAAAAATGTTCTATAGCTCTTTACCTCCTCTACCCACTACATCTAACAAGGACTAACATCCCTTGAGTGCTGCTGTACCAAGCATGGTGCTGAATACTATTCAGTCATTAGCCCTTTGACTCCCATCACAACCCATGTGATAGGTGCTACTGTAATCCCCATTTTATAGCTGAGAGCAAGGGGACGTAGGAGATTTAAGGAGCCTGCCCTACAGCACTGAGAAGGATTCAGATCCAGTAGTGGGACCCAGGCTCTCAACCACAAAACAACATTGCCTTTCTTTGTAGCAAAGAATAAAAAGAGTTCCTGGACCGGGGTTTAGAATTGTGAAAATAAATGTTATAGCTGGAAAGATGCTTTAGCATCATTTGGCCTAATGGAAAAACTGAACTGGGGGAAGAAAAATGACTTATAAGTTACCCAGCAAGTTAAAGAACCAGGTGCTGAAACCTGGTCTGGGTGCACCAATTTTTTGATTTTTCACTGCTCACCCTATTGTATGAGGATATATGCATATCACACCACATAGCCAGTTACTCAACAAGCACCACCATTGCAGATACACTAGATATTAATGTTCTAAAACATTTTCAGAGCATTTAGCAAACTGTGCTGTCTTGAAACTATTTCCTCCTTTCAGGATTCCTGGACTTCCTTGCAATTCAGAAATTAAAATTAATATTTGGCATTGCAGGCAGCCTCCAGGACCCTGCTTATTTCCAGTAGCCAGAATCCACATCTCTGACTTCTTAATAACATATGCTTAGAAAATTGCCAGAGGATGTGTGCACCCACCAGAGAGAGAGAGAGAGAGAGAGGAAGAAAGCACCTGCCAACAGGACATGGTCACACAGCAATCCTTTTGGGTTTCTGCCATGTACACACATGTGCCTGGAATGGCCAGGGCCAGGGCCAGAACTCAATCTGCACTCACCCATGTGTGATCCAGCTTCCTGTGCACAGTGCTTACATGCCTCATTCATTCATTTAAAAAAATATGCATAAACAAAACTATAAAAACTTGATTTATGCCTTATGTTAATATGTTTAAATGTATAGTTTTGTTTTGTGTGGATGACTGATACAACAGCTTTCCATTATACACTGTTAAAAACATCTGGAAGTAGTTCGATTGTTAAAAATAAAACCATGGATTATTAAGTATCATAATAATAATATCAATCATCTACTGCAGTCTTGAAATGCTTGCACACTGTGGTGTTAAACATTTCATCTGTATTATTTCATTTAACCCACACTATTTACTCAATGATTTTCACACAGGTGTATGGAAGGATAGTCCTTTGTCCAAGTTAATGTAACAGGAAATGGAGAAGCTGAAATTTCACTCAGGTATATCTTCTATCAATTTAGTTTCTGATCTCTCTAAATTATCTTGATTGTTCATACTTTTTTTGTTTGTTTACCAGATTTCAGTAAGTGAAGTTGTCACCAGTTTTAAGATGCTCCAATATTTATGTGCCAATACAACTGACAAAGGCTGACAAACTATGACACAGTGTTTGAGAACTTTCATTTCATGCCAATAGAAACTGCTTTATTTAATAAATAGGCCTACTTAGATACACATTTTTATCTAACATTACAGCTGTACACATGAAAAAGGGAAGGTATAATAGTCTGGCTCGTAAGAACTATTTTTCAGATCAGGGTCATGAGTGCCTGTGTTTTTCCACAATGTCACTCTCCGTGTCAACAAGAGCATTGATGACATAGCACTTTTTAAAAAAGAATGCTTTTATTGGGTCTGAAGTTCTCTTCTAACCTTCTGTCATTCTTTCTACAAGTTTCTATATATATGTACAGGCAAAGTCAACACCTCTCATTTAAATACATAGAAATATGTATCTATATGTATCTTTTAAAGAATTATTTTATTTAACTTTATTTATTTTAATTTGACCAGAGAGGGACAGAGAGAGAGAGAGACAGAGACAGAGAGACAGAGAGACAGAGGGAAAGCGAGAAAGCAAGCCGCCAGATCCAGGACTCGAACCGTGGTCAGCCATGTGGGAGTCCAGCGCCCTTAACCACCACACCACCTGCTGGCCCCAGAATTATCTTAAAGTCAGTGAAATACAATGTTTCCTATGGATCATGCTGAAAAATCAGCCATCCACAGATTTAAGGAGTATTTTTCAAATTGTTTTAGTTACAGTGGACATCAACATCTAAGAGGAGTTGACCTTGCTATGGATTATTAAAATGCAATTCTGGTACTTTAATTATAGTATGTGCATGTGTTGAATGCTTATGCTATACCAGGAATAGTTCTAGGGTCTTTGCATATATTAACTTATACCCAAAGAAGAGGTATATGTGCCATTGAAGAAACTAAGTTTAGAGAATTCAGATAGTGTGTTCAGACACATTACTTAAGTGGCAAAGCCAATATTTAATCAACTTCAGTCTCTCTGATGCCAAACTCCATTCTGCTACTATACAGTACTGCCACCCACATAAACACATGCACTGGCAGTGTGAGAATTGGCAACTAATATTAATGATCCTTATTATGTGGTATTTAGTAAGCTATTTCTACTTCAGTACCACGAGCATGGATTTTTATTGACTCCTTTCCCCAAGGCCAAATATTAATAACAACCCTTCAGAGAATGGTCTAGAGGTTATGGGCCAATATTTCCTGCAATCTGGCGATGCATCACTCCCATAGCCATCTTGCTTTAAAGCTTTCTGGGGAATTATCCATAAAAATGACCACAGTATTGGCTGTCTTGTAGGATTCTGACAGGAGGTAGATCTATGCATTCCTCAGCTCCCTTTCTTTTAAACCAATGATCAAAAAATTTCATCTTGGTAATCATTCTATCAAAAATTAACATCACTTCTGTTACATGTTTATGACCCACAGCATGAAAGAAAAGAATATGTGCACTTGTTTTCTGTTATAACCAAAGCAAATATTTTATTATTTAGCTGCTGCTCAGCATAAGGACACTTAAATAATTATTCTGCTTTTAAAAAGAAGAAAATCCCAGAGGAACTTGGGCCCCATTTTATAATCTGAAGGTTGGTGGTACAAATAGTGACATTTCTAAACTTTATGCCATGCAAGTAACTAACCCAAGAATGGACTTACCAAATAAACTGAAGGAAGTTGTATAGTGTTAGGTCCCAGATGTGGGAAAATCTTCATTTAAAAACCCCTCCCACGGTGGCTTGTAACAGTGTCTTTTAACAATACAGTCCAGGTATTTGCAAACAAGATGATCTCTGTCATTTCTAGAGCTTGCAAGACAGACTTTGTTGGAGAAATGTCAGTTTTATCTAAGAAGGCGTTGAGATACTGTGAGCAAATGTCTAACCAAATGGAAAGCATTGTGGGACCAGCAGGTGGAATAGTGGATAAGGCACTGCATTCCCACATGGTCGACCATGGTTTGAGTCCCAGACCTAGCAGCTTGAAACTCATACCAGGTGCATGTGTGTGTATGCCCAAAATCCTAAGAGGAGAATGGAAGAGAAGAGATTTCAGTGTGGCCATCCCCGTGGAGGGTGATTTCCCACTTTCTGTCTCTCTTTATCTCTCTGGTGAGCCCCTATACCCTAAAGCAAAAATCCCTAAAATAAATAAATAAGTAAATAAATAAATAAATAAATAAATAAAGGTGGGAGGATGCATTGTAAAAAGGGTCTTCAACAAGTTTGTGGAAAATGCATAGTGTTAAACACACACACACACACACACACACACCACAGGTTTCAAAAATTTGGGGCACCAAAATAAACTTGTACTTTAATTCCATTTTTCCACGAATACTTTGTAATCCCCTAGTATAAGAAGATATGAACACATTCCTTCTCACATTCTCTCAAATCTCTGTGTCTGACATGACCATCTGTTTCCTCAGCTACAACACTTGAAATCATTCTTGACTTTATTTTATTAAGTCTCTGAGTTTTACTAATTTTACCTCCTTCATAACCCCCTAATCTGCCTACTTCTTTCTATCCCAACTTCCCAGTACTTACTATTACCACCAAGGCCTATCAGGAGTACAGCTGTCTCTACCTAATTGAATTGATCCTTTCTGTCTCCAGACCTACTGTTTGGGAGCATAAACTCAAATCATATCACTCCCTGGCTTAAACTCTTCAATGGCTTCCTATGGCTCTCAAAATAAAGCCCAAGTCCATTGTATAGCTTACCAGATTGCTTTCCCAAGCCCTGTCGCTCTCTTCCTTCTCCCTTCCCCCTTTCCTCTACTCAGTCAACTGGAACAACTCTAGTAACTCAAGCATCCCTCCTTCAGTCCCTTACACATGGATTTCCTGTGCTAAAGGCATCTTTCCCTTTCACGGCCCAACTTAGCTTTTATATCCTCTTAGGATGCCCATGCCCTGTGCTTGCTTACTTCTTTATGATTGTCCTATCACTTAATTATAATTACCCACTTCTGTGCCTCATCTGCCAGCCATAAATTCCTTGAGAGCAAATATTTCTCTTGTTCACCGTTGTATGTCAGGGCAGTGGTTTCTATTCTCTGAATAGCATTGGTGGTACAAAGGACAATTGGAAGTGTGGTACACAGATGCTCTCTTTAAAACTTTTTCAAATTATTCTGCCTTTCTTTACATGAATTTTCTCTCTATAACAAGAGCTTTTTTTCTTTTTTGTTTATGGAGATCCTTAGATGTACAGAATTGTATTGATCATGATATTTGTTTTATGACTTCATTGTCATTAGTCATAATGATTTCATTTGGATAACTTACTTATATCCATTTTGATAGTTATTTTATACCATAATCAGTATCCCCAAATTTACCAAAGACGAAAGCTAAGATTTAAAACAAAACAAAGAAAGATTTATTGAGCTATAATTCATGTATCATACAATTCGCCCAGATAAAATGTATAATAAAATGGTTCTTAGTATATTCACAGAGTTGGACCACCATCACTACAATCAACTATACAACATTTTCACCACATAGTAAAGAAACTCCATAACCATTAACAGTCATTCATCATTCCCTTCCTCAGCCTGCTTTCTTCCAGCACCCTCAGCTCCAAGCAATGGTGCACTCACTTTTGTCTTTATCCATTTTCCTATTTTAGATATATTTTAAAAGTATTCCTTCTAACTGTAGTTCTACAACATTGTTCAACATTTCCCCCCTCCATTTCCCCCCAACCACCCATGCCTCTGATGACCACTTTTCTATGCTCTACTTCTATGAGATCAACTTTTTTAGATTCCACATGAGTTATATCATGTGATATTTGCCTTTTTGTGTTTGGCTGATTCATTTAACAAAGCGTTCTCCACGTTGACCTTTGTCGTCCCAAATGTGTATACACTATATATTCTTTATCCATTTACACAGTTTGAATCCATATCTTCACCATTATGAATAGTGCTACAGTAAACATCAGAGGACAGCTAACTCTTTAGCATAGTAATTTCATTTTTTAGATATATACCCAATAGTAGGATTGTTCACTTTTATTTTTAATAATTTGAGGAATCTTCATACTGTTTTTTACAATGGCTACACTCATTTACATTCCACCTACAGTGTTTAAGCATTTAACATCCTTACCAACAAATCTTATCTTTTGCCTTTCTAATGATAACCATTCTGACAGGTGTATAGCAATACTCATTGTGGTTTGTATTTTTTTTTTTTTTTTTTTTTTTTTTTTTTTTTTGGTTTTTGCTATAGGGCACATGTTCTCACTGGAGAACAGAGGACAGAGAGAGAGACAGTGAGAGAAAAAGTGAGGAACCCCCCCCGGGGGGGGGATGACCATTCCACAATCTCTTCTCCTCCCTTCTCCTCCTGGGATTTTGGGCATGCAAGTACACACACCTGGCATGAGTTGCAAGCTACCAGGTCCGGGACTTAAACCATGGTAAGCCATGTGTGAGTCCAGTGCCTTAACTGCCTCACTCCATTTCATTGTGGTTTTGATTTGTTGTTTTTAATTTCATAGAATATCACACTCATATAATATTTGGCAACTTCATTCACTTAATATCATACTGCCGAGGGACCAGCAGTTGGTGTAATGGCTGTGTCGCCAGACTCCCATGTAGTCGACTGCAGTTCACGTCCTAGACCCAGTGGCTTAAACTCACGCCAGGTGCATGTGTGTGCGTGCCCAAGATCCTGAGAGGAGAATGGAGGAGAAGGGATTGCTATGTGACCATCACCCAGGTGGGGTGATTTCTCACTTTCTGACTTTCTCTCTCTGTGTCTCTGGCAAATGTACACAGTGTATTAGTAGAAAATACTAATATACAAATTTACCCATTTTTTTAAACAGTGACAATTCTTTCTGTCTCTCTAAAGAAATATTTCCTCACTGCAGTGAGGTTTTATTTTTGTGAAGATAAAATAAGATTTTCTTTAAAGTACATTTAAGTAAAACTGAGACAATATAAAGAAAGGAAAACTTAAAATATTACAGATATAGGGCCAGCAGGTGGCATGAAAGTTAAGGCGGCTGGATCCTATGAGGCCGACTGCGCAATTTGGTCCCAGACCAGATGGATTGAAAAACACGCCAGGTATGTGTGTGTGTACATGCCCAAAAATCCTGAGAGAGAATAGAGGAGAAGGGATTGTGGTGTGGCCAGCACTTATGGGATGAGTTCTTACTCTCTCTCTGTCTCCCCACCCCATCTCTCTCTGGGGAGGGAACGTGCCTATGGCAAAACTTACAAAAAAAGTTACAAGTATATACAATATATATAATTCATGATAGTGATACGTAAATGAATAAAATTTTGGAAACACTAGTCATGTTCTTATATACAGAATAATTTTATATTGAATGAGTTCAGTTATTTATTTAATAATTTGATTGTGTGTTTGGGACCCCAGCCTGCCAGATTGTTTACAAGACTATTTAAGACATTCAGCTGAGAGGATTATATATGTGTGTGTGTGTATGTGTATGAGAGAGAGAATCTGAGACAGAACGTATGTGTACAATATCCAAAAGTAATACAAGAGAAACAAAGGGTAGGGGAGTTAGATGAAACCTTAAAGATACTTATGGTACAGTACATGTGAGAAAACTATGACCTGGAGTTATCCAAGTTCAAGAGAATGCTGGGCCACAGTGGGGCTGGATCTAGATCTTTGTCATTGGTTCCTAGTAACTTCCCTGGGGAACTTCAGCCCAAGAATATACATCCTACAGTAAGCTGCAGGTCTTCACATTTACCAATCCCAAAGACTTAGTGTGCATATTTTTCCTCTCTTTCTTTCTGAATCAAAAAATGCAAAATTCCTAGTCCTTTGCATAAACTTTACATCATACATGGTACTGAATAATACAAAAGTAGACTTCTGAATATAGCAAGGAGTGAAATTACCCAGTTGCTTATCTCAAGAAATGGGTCATGGTTGATGTTTTGCTCTCCATTTGAGCTGCTTTTAAACTGGAATCTATTGCTTCATGAACATTTCTTCATGTATCTATTGTACCACTTCCTTTAAGATGCTAGACACATCGGGACCAGCAGTTAGCGTAATGGCTATGTCGCTGGACTCCCACGTAGTTGACCATGGTTCGAGTCCCAGACCCGGTGGCTTAAACTCACGCCGGGCGCGTGTGCGTACGTGCCCAAGATCCCAAGAGGAGAATGGAGGAGAAGGGATTGCGGCGTGGCCATCCCCCCTGGGGGGTGATTTCTCACTTTCTCTCTGTCTCTCTCTGCCTGTTTGGCAAGCGCACGCGCCCTATAGCAAAAACCTCTCAAAAAAAAAAAAAAAAAAAAAAGATGCTAGACACATCATAGGCATTCAGCCAGAATTTACTAGAATAAACTAAACACTCTATGGAAACAGGCATAGAACAGTCACCCTCCAATTTATTTAAACAGATGGCTTGTTTTTGGAAGATTTTTTTAAACATAAAAGAAATTAAAAAACAGAATTGATCTCCATTTGATACTCTTGGTGCTAGGAAAATGGAGCTTGGGGCAGGCTCTCTCATGTGGTTAGACAGGGCAATTTCCCCCCATTTTCTAAGACTTTATTTTGGAGATACCTTATATAGGCATTTTTTTTTTTTTACTGAGTAACCTAAATGAAACTCTGCATATATTGTAAAAGTTATGTTCAGAGCTAAAGAAAGGAAAGAAATCAAATTAATGCTGCTTCATCTTAAAAGCTATCCATGACCTAAGTCCCCCCAAACTAACCTACTCATCTCTTTTTCTTTTTCACTTTTTAGCTCTCATACAGGCAGAAAGCAGGACTTTCTGACATGACCATTTTGATGTAAAATCGTAATGTGAAAGTGCTATTTTTAATCTGCTTTTTACTTAAAGTAAGGGGACAATCATCATAGGCCATACTACCTTAAATGTGCCCAATTTCAGCTAAAATAAGGGAACAACCAGTCCTTATGAGGTTCATCTTGAGAATGTGACCCTTCCTATACCCAGTGCTCCTACCCAGCTCCCATGGAGTCAAATATAAGACCCAAGGCAGAGGCAATAATAATTTGGCTCTCGGGAGGCTGACGATATACTAGCTATTCTAGTATAGTGAAGTGGTATCTAATTGTAGTTTAGCGTGCATTATCCAGAAGATTAATAGTGTTGCGTATCTTGTCATGTGCTTATTAGTTTCATATCTTCTTTTATAAAATGGCTTTTAAAGTTTTTGCCCATGTTTTAATTGTATTGTCATCTTAGCATTGAGTTTAAGAGTTCTGTATGTTTTCTGGATTTAAGTCGTATGACAGAGTTATGTATGGAGAATATTTTCCCCAATTTGAGACTTCATTGCATTTTGATTTTCCTAATGACATTCTTTAAAAATAGAGATTTCAAGGGTGAACCAGTAGTGTGGTAGTCTAGTAGACTGTATTCCATAAAGCTGACTATGAGGTTTGAGTCCTGCAATGGCAGCTTGAAAAACATGTCAAGTGTACATGTGTGCCCACAATCCCAAAAGGAGGGAGAGGGAGAGGAGAAGGGATTGATTGCAGTGTGGTGGCTCCCCATGGGGGGTGCTTTCTCACTTTCCCTTTCTCTCTCTTTCTCTCTGGCAAGCACATGTACCCTCTGGCACAATTTAAAAAGAAAAAAATTTAAATAGAAAGTTTTAATTTTACAAAGTCCAATTTATTATTTTTTCATGTTTAGCCTAAGAAATCTGCCTACCCAAAAGTTTATTTTTTTCATATTTTGTTCTAGAAGTATAAGTCTTATAGCTTTTACATTTAAACTTAAGATTCATTTTGTATTAATTTTGTTTTACAACATGAGGCAAATATCAAAATTCATTTTCGATATGAATGTCCAGTTGTTTCCACATCATGTATTGAAAAAAAAATGTACTTTTCCTATTTAATTATTTTGAAACCCTTCCCCCATATCAGTTGTGGGTGTGTGGATCTATTTCTGGACTTCTTTCTCTTTCACTGATTTATATGTAGATATCTTTTGTTTCAAGACTATATTATTACGATTATTTGAGCCTTATAATAAGCCTTAAAATCAGGGAGTGTAAGTATTCCAATTTTGTTCTTTCTCAAAACTGTTTTAACTATTCTTGGTCAACTTGTCAGTTTCTACAAAAACATTTACCAGGATTTTGACTAGGTTAACATTAAATCTATAAACAAATTTGATAGAACCAACAACTTGAGGATATTCAGTCTACTAATCAATTAACATGACATATCTCATTACTTTTCTAACTTCTAAAATTTTTCTTAGCAGGCTTTGTTAGTTTTCATTGTAGAAGAACTGTATGTCTTTCTTTAATTCCTAGATACAGGGTTTTTTGATGCTATCGAATTATATTTTAAAAAAAAAACTTTTAATTTTAGACTAGTTTTAGATATAAAGAAAAATTGTAAATTGAAGACAGGGTTGGCACATGCTCCAGGCTTACCTATTTACTGTAAAAAGCACTTTGCTTGTCTTAGTTGGCTTTGGTTGCCATAACAAATACCATAGACCAGGTGATTAGCTACAGGAATATATTTCTTACAGTTCTGGAGATTGGAAGCCCAGGATCAGAGTGCTGGCCAGTTTAGTTCCCAGGGAGGGCCTGTTTTCTGGCTTGTAGGCAGGTGCCTGCTCACTACCTTCACACGGCAGGAAGGTGAGAGAGCAGGACAAGCTCTCTAGTGTGTCTTCTCATAAGGGTACTAATCTCATCAAGAGAGCTCGACCTTCATGATCTCATACAAACCTAATTATCTCCCAACGGTATCATCTCCAAATATTATCACACTGGGGGTTAGGATTTTAACATGTGAATTTGGGGAACACAGTTCAGTCCAGCAGCAAAGCTGAGTTGAAACACAGCTATATGAGTACTATGGATTAATTTTGTCAAAAACTGTGTAATTAGAATATGCAAGAACCCAGGGCAAGGTAGTTATTAAAAATACATAGAGATAAATATAGCAGAAATCTTAATTAGCCTCTCTTTTTTTAAGCATTGATGATATATCGGGTACTTTTATTATACCATATAACTTAATTTTCACCCTGATGTTTCTATTTTTAGATGAGGAAGCTAAGGTTCATAGAAGTTATTATATACCCTAGGGTGACACAGGAAGAGAGAAAGCAATTCTAAGTGCTGGCTTCATTCATTTGCGAATGTAATGTACATGTAAAGCACATTGTGAAGTCAGTGTATTTCTTCAAAAAGTGAAGTTCATGAAAACAAGCCGCCCCACTGCTCTTAGACGATAGTTCCTTGATAAACTTAAAAAGATTTCAAGTTCAAATAAATCCTACGAAAAGTCTCTCATTAGACTAGCATTGGTCATATCCCAACTTCCAGACCAAAGGTCAGCGTACAATGATGGATACTCTTTACTCTCCAAAAGAAAGGGGCATCCAAATAAACAAAAATATCCTACTAACCCACTAAGTTTCAGGTTGTAGCTTAAAAGACTTCTGCCACATAGCACAGTCCTTAAAAAATGAAACACAGTGCACATAAAAGAGACATGTAGTCTGTTAGTCAGTACCAGGGTAATGAGGCAAGCTTTAGTGTGTTGCAGGCAACTTCCTTGAATGGCCTAGAAGTCAATTCATGGGTTCTAAGTCCTGGTTCAGCCTGTATTCTCAGGTGAACCCAGTTTGATCTTTGATTTTTTACCTATAACTTCAGCAACAGTCATAAATAGTTCCTAAAGGCCCTTCTAATTCTAGCTAGCTATTACTTCCTTGGTCTAATCTTGAATTTTGGAGAAAAATTCCTAGATAGTTATGTACTGAAAGAAAAACATTTCATTGCTGTTTTCAGCCCAAATCTCTCTTTTGTAATCTTTGCTTGGCCTTGCAGTGCTGGTTTTGCTTGTAGGACCATAAATTCTCTAGTTTAAAGGTCTGATTTTCACCACAATTGCAGGGAATGTATATATTCTGTGCAATGCCCAGCTTTACTCAGCCAGAACTTCAGAGAGAGAAATAACAAGTCAAGTCATTGCTCGTGATTTGAATCTGTGTGACAGAAACCAGACTTTTAATAACTTTTGGGTCAACAACATAAATGTAAAGAGTAGAAATTTGGTAATTATCAGGTTCATTTGATCAATGTTGATGGGAATTTCTTAACCCTTTTTGGAACCCATGTCCTTTTTGATAAACTAAACTAACTCACACCATATCCCCAGAATTAAAATCATTCTCCACTTGGGAGTAGGAGCTAACTTTTTCCCCTCTTTCTCCACTAAGAGTCACTGAAATCCCAAATGTAGACAAACTTATATATGACTACATGGTAAAATTTGTCAAATTTTACTTTCCTTTAGTTATAAAAATTCTAATTTTTTTTAATTCCAACTATTAAATTACAGTATTGGTGATGTTTTTATAATCTCATCCACTCCATCATACCACCAATGGAGGGGAAGTTCTGATATCCCCCCTAGGAAGAAATGTCCCTTCTTTGAGGATCCCAAGTGAAACACATTTACTAATAATCCTCACTTATTGTAGACTGTAGTTTTCTTTTACTGTATTATTTTTGCCTCACTCCTTCAAAAGAGTTTCTGAACCTCGGTTCTCTCTTTATCTAAAAGACACCCAGTTCTTCCTAAGCTTGTTAGGAAAATTCTTTGGATCATTTATGGAAAGTGCTTGGCACAGTGGTTGGAATATAGTAAGTGCTCAATGAATGTTAGATAATAGTGACCCAGGTTGCAAATCTAACTTTGATGTAAGAGATGACCCCTAGAATTTTGATATGTAGAAAATTACACTGGATCATTGGAAAAATCATGATGCATTTTTGCATTAAAATAAGTCATGGATTTTCCAATGACTCCATAGTTAGATGGTAGATAGATGGATAGGGATAGATAGGTAGATAACACATATATATACAAATCGTGTACATATGGAGGGGGTGAATTCCCCAGTGAGACCTGTAAATTGTCCAAGAACAGGGTGACTGATTTGCAGAGCCTCCTCCTCTGCTCCTGCTGTATAGTGTCATCCTCAGAGCCAGGAAGTCCAGGCCAGCCAAGTATGTGGTATGAAGCCAGCAGGATCACATCCAAATGGTCTCTCAAGCCAGCTCTTGAAAAGGAACAGCATTTGTGACCCAAAGCAAAGGGGAGTATAAAACTGAAACATTTAGGAGAGGGCACGTGAGGTCTTCTGCAAGCTTTCAAGCTTGCAAGGAAAGGGTTTATGTCATTTTAAATATTGGTTGCTTAGGTTGGGATTATACTGACAGCCACATATTGCTGTTATTGTAAAGACCGATGCCCAGAGGAGAGAAGGTCTATCTCTGTTTGTTTGGACTAAAAGCAAATGCCTGTCCTGCAGCCTGTGGGCTGTGAGTGTTTCGTAACTGGGGTATGCTTCATTTCATGCTGGAGACGTGTGGCCACAAAAACAATTTGAAAAGATGGGAGAAGTAGAGGAAGGAGAGTCTGGAGAACATTCAGTTTGCCACAGGCTCCCTAACCATGTGTTTTATGGCATGAAACACTCTAAGCAGAGGGTGACATTTAAGGAAATAAAGGGGGTCTGTGACCAAGTTTTACTGTGGAGGATTCTAACTGAGCTTACTGCTTAGAGAAGATCAAATACGTCCAACTATGGGATGTGTATTTCCCAGATTAACCGCAGGTGAAATGATACTGCTCACTTCTTTCTGATCACCTAATTTGTTTTTACCCAGATATTGGCAAGGTTGGCCTTTCTCAGCAGAAAATACCTAAGCCATTCAATTCCATTTCAGAAGGCATTTATTGCTTATCTGCTACATGCTAGGTATAGAGTGGGAATAGGACAAAAAAGAAATCTTTACTTGAGGAACACACTGTCCAGAAAAGGAAGAGATTAAAAAAAACATTGCAGGGGCTGCCAGGTGGTGTAGTAGTTAAGGTGCTGGACTTACAATGCAAATTACCCATTT
Source organism: Tupaia tana (assembly GCA_026018925.1). NCBI lineage: Eukaryota > Metazoa > Chordata > Mammalia > Scandentia > Tupaiidae > Tupaia > Tupaia tana. The sequence continues at coordinate 27,290,892 of JAKSZU010000022.1, forward strand.
ATATTAAGTTTAGAAAGAACCTGATGGGACCAGCAGTTAGCGTAATGGCTGTGTCGCTGGACTCCCATGTAGTCGACCATGGTTCGTGTCCCGGACCCGGTGGCTTAAAACTCACACTGGGTGCGTGTACATGCGTGCCCAAGATCCCAAGAGGAGAACGGAGGAGAAGGGATTGCGGCGTGACCATCCCCCCTGGGGGGTGATTTCTCACTTTCTGTCTCTCTGCCTCTCTGTCTGTCTGGCGAGCGCACACGCCCTATAGCAAAAACCTCTCCCCCCTCCCAAAAAAAAAAAAAGAAAAAAAGAAAGAACCTGATGATTGAAAGAAGCTTTGGCTCCAAGAAGGCTCTTATTTGTTCAGAAGAACAGGTATTTGAAGCATTTCCAAAGGAGCTGTTCTTTATTTACTTTAATAGAAATTGCGTTTTTCACTTGCAAAATAGCAATATATATATATATATATATATATATATATATATATACACACACACACACACATATATATATTTATATATAAAAACCTATATATAATATATATATTACATATATATATATGTATCTATGTATATAAAGAGAGAGAATAAAATCACTTTTCCTCAGTCATTCCATCCCTGATTAATTAGTTGATGAATTAGAAAATCATGTATTAGTTAGACATAATTTATTTAGTGAATTCAATTTATTTGAGAGGAAATGTATCCAGATAGAGCCTTTTAAAAAATCTTTTTCCACAATCTTACTTGCTTACCACCCAATCCTTTCATCCTTTAAAAGTAATCACTGCTTTCACATGAGAATAACAAGAATGGCTGAATTCAGACCTCAATGAATTAAAGGTTTTCCTTTTCGTTAAATAAGCCCAATATTTTAAAGAATGATTCAGTAGAAAAGACAGGTCTAGAAATTTTTAAATAAATCTACAATTTCAGGTTTGAACAAGGAATTCAAAGCATAGTTCCCTTGTGCCCTAGGACTTTCATTGATTTGGCCTGTTTTGTGGACTTTCGTTCTCAAGTGTGGCTTCTCACAGGTTCTAAGAGGTCTGGTAACAGATTATCTGCACACTCTCAGAAATTGCCTTTTTTTTTTTTTTTTTTATCTAAATGGAATAGCAGAACTAATTTCCTTCCCTATAAACTGTTAAAAAAAAAAAAAAAATACATACACACACACACACACACACACAGCCTGTGACCAGTATAATTTAATAGTGTTTATTTAAGCAAGAAATAGGTTCTAGAACCATGCAGGGTTCTAGTATGAGGCTGATTCAGAATGTGCTCCCCCACCACATGTTTAAATTATATTTATAGTCAGAGAAAAGGAAGTGATATACAAAACCAACCTGATTGGCTGCAGTGGCATTTGCCTTCAACTGTTATGGCTTAGTAGTGTTAAGCTCTGATTGGCTGAGGGATCAGCTGCCGATTGACTACGGCTCAGTTGCTGGGTCACTGGAGTATGTATGCTTATGTTACACTCCAGCTTGCATATGCTAGGTCACAGTTCACCCTACTTTGAGACTGTTTGGGGCCAAATTTTTCTGGTTTGTATTTTTTTATACATTTCCATTGAGCTAAACTTCATATAATATTAAATTTGTTATTGTAATAACTGTAAATTGTAACATGATTTGTAGTACATTCAAATATTATATAACCATCACCACTATGTAGTTTCAGAATATTTTCATTATTCCAGAAAGAAGTCCTGTAATTTATTCATCAACATCTCCCTCTCTGCTCCCTGCTCCCCAGCCTTCCCTGGTCTAGTAACATTACAGTACTATGTCCCTCTAAGAGTTCAAATTTTTTAGCTTTCACATTTGAGTAAGAATATACAGTTTTTCTCTTTCTGTGCCTGGCTTATCTCACTTAATATAGTGACCTCTAGAATCAGCCATCTTATCTCAAATGACAGGACTTTATTATTTTAATGACTTAATAGTATTTCATAGTGTATATATCCCACATTGGTTTGGGCCAGATTTTTTAAAAAGAATATTTAATTAATTTTATTTATTTTTATAATTTTTAAAAATTTGCTATAGGGCATATGTGCTAACGAGAGAGAGAGGAAAAGAAAGAAAGAAAGAAAGAAAGAAAGAAAGAAAAAAGAGAAGAGAAAAGAAGGAAGGGTGAGAAAAAGTAAGAAAGCAAGCCACCAGTCTAGGACTTGAACAGCCGTCAGCCATGTAGGAGTCCAGCACCTTTAACCACCACACCACCTGCTGGACTCAGTTTGGGCCAGGTTAAGCACCCAAGTGTGGAAGCCAGTGTAGACCAGTTTAACAGAGCTAAATAATGTATTTTGTGATCTGAAGAGATCATAGTGAATTTTAGGAAATCAAACCATCAGCTGGCAACCTTAAATAAAAATAATTACCATTTATTAAGTACCTACTGTAGGCCAGACACGGTATTTGATATTTCACTTAAGTTCTCAATTACTACTCACAATAATGCTATGTGGTAGTATCATTAGGCCCTTTTTCAGATAAAAGACAATTGCTTATGCAAAGTCAGACGGCCAAGTGGCAGAGTAGGACAGAAAACTAAGCTTACACACTTCACAGAAACATATTAGGTTGTCAGAAAAGTCACGACACATTTTACATAGAAAATATACACCATGACTTTTCCAACAACCCAATAGTTAAGTAGGTGAAAGCAACATGATTGTAATCTGGGTATTTTTTCTCTCCAAAGCTTGTCTCCTGAAGTAAGTAAACACTTTAGTTGTACAAATTTCCTTCAAGCTGCTACTTCATATAAAATCTTTGCATAGAACAAGATTCTTCTGTAACAGGTTAGCAAGACTCTCTGTTAACATCCCTAGGGCATTCATGACATGCAAGGTAATAAGTGATAAACTATGCTGGGAAATAGAGGATACAAAGATGAGAGTTTCATGGATTTTAATATAATCAGAAAATGAATATTTGTGTGCTAATGACTGGGTATCTAAATACACACATCAGAGATGGGGCATTTTCATTCTTTGATTCACTCCACAAATATTGAGTCCTACTTTTTGATGATCTGAGCTTCTGTTTACTCATCTGAGAAATAAGAACAATAATTGTCTTGCCTTCTTCCCCAAGCTATTACAAGGAACCAATTTAATTAATGTGTGTGAAATTACTTGGATGACTCTAAACTACCCCACAGCCACACACTTATTACTATGAGTCAGTACCATGAAGGGTTAATATATATATATATATATATATATATATATATATATATATATATGGGAGAGGTTTCTTGCTATAAGGTGCATGCACGTACTAGAAAGACAGAGACAGAGAGACAGAAAGCGAGAAATCACCCCCCCAGGGGGGATGGCCACGCTGCAATCCCTTCTCCTCCGTTCTCCTCTCAGGATCTTGGGCACGCACGCACACGCGCCCGGTGTGAGTTTAAGCCACTGGGTCCGGGACTCGAACCACAGTCGACTACATGGGAGTCCAGCGACATAGCCATTACTCTAACTGCTGGTCCCAGCAAGTTGGTTTTAAGTATACTTAAGTGGCAAGTGTATATCCACTTCTGCAGAAGCCACTTTTGCCAAGTGAATTATTTCAACACCAAACTTCCTTCAGCTTTGATTATGTCTTTAACTTTGTTGAAGACCATATGATTTACACTAAGGAAAAGGCAAGGCTCAACTTAAAAGGAAAATGATAAAGTCTGGTTTTTCTTACCCATCTCTTTTTCCTTCTGGAAGCATTACTCTGTAATAAAGCTACATAGTACATCAAATGGATATTAATGTGCATGGTATCCAGGAAGGAATTTCTGGGCCACATTTTTATGTGAATACTTACACATTAGAGCCACAAAAGGTCTGTCTTCTGACAAGTTCAAAGTACTGTAGAAACGTGACTTCATTAATTTGCTCCACAACTCAGTGAATTAGCAAAGGGCAGAAATAATTTTTCTTATATTTTGCAGGTGATGAAACTGAGGTCCAGAGAGACTTTGATTGGATTAGGAGCACACAGCAGTAAGGGGGAAGCCTCAAACATAGCTTCATTTACTGACCTACAGGCCCTTTCTCTTATTTGCTGGGTCCTCAAACTAGGGTCATAGAAGAATTTCACAACTACAATTGTATTAGTAAAATATCTTTTTGGAAATGTAGAAGCATTTCGAAACTGTGAAATACTGGAAGTATATTTTCAGATTAGAATCAGAATTTTCAGATTCAAAGAGACCTTAGGGGGTCATAAAATTTTGCTCATTTATTTTACATTGGGGAAAATGAGGCCCAGAGGAAATAAACCCGGTACCCAAGTTATCCAACTAATTGGTGACAGAGTGACTAGGTCTCCTGAGATTTTGTGACCTTTCCAATAGACTCTGGATGGCAAATACACTCCTCCATTCTGTGCCAGTAGGAGACATCAATAATTGATTACACTCTTTTTTTTCCTGTCAAGCCCTGTCATATTCTCACAGCCATTTTCAACACAGCATTCCAGGTAGCCATCACTAATTACTCAGAGTTGACATGAACTAAAACCTGCTTGTCATTCATGATATTAAAATAATGAATATAGAGTCAGCTGGTAGTGTGGCAGTTAAGGTGGCCGGATCAAATATGGCAGACTGCATGGTTTGAGTCCCAGACCCAGAGGTTTTAGAAACATGCCAGGCACATGTGCATGCATGCTCCAGATCCCAAAAGGACAGATGGAGAAGGAGGGGATGTGGCATGACATCTCCCTTTGGGGGGTGCTTTCTCTTTCCCTATGTCTTTCTGTCTCTCTCCAATGAGCACATGTACCCACTGACAGATTCCTTTTAAATGATGAATATAATTTTTTAAGCTATGGATTACTGATGGGCACATAATATACACCATGCAGGTATACAAAGTTTATTTTTGTTGTTGTTGTTTTGTTTGTTTAAGATTTATTTATTTATATTTGACCAGAGAGGGACAGAGTGATAGTGACAGCAAAAGTGAGAGAGAGAGGGAAAGTGAGAAAGCAAGCCACCAGGTCTGGGACTTGAACTACAGTCAGCTATGTGGGAGTCTAGCACCCTTAACCACCGTGCCACCTGGCAGCCCCCACACAGTGTTTAATTGCAATCTCACAACAACAGTGAGGTTGTCACAATTATATAGAAATTGAAGTTAAGATAGAATATACAACACACTCAAGACCACATAGATAGTGGATAGCAGATGAAAAATTTCAATGTAGAGGTTGAAAAAAACTCATTTATACCCAAACACATACATACACACACATGAATTTTACTTAAAAATTCTCTATTCATTTGACTACTCCTTTTTAAATACAGTTTTTATATCTTCATGTTGTTTTCTCCCCTTCAATCATTTTAACTTTGGATAGATGGGTTTCTTTCTCCTTGTTGAATAAGATCAGATGCTCCAAGTTCACTGAATTTGAAATTCAAAGCAGTTCCCTATCTCTGCAGTTCCTCTTCAGTTGTACTTGCTACAGGTTAGAAATAGTCTTTTTCTGAAAGGCATATTTGGTAGCACAAATAAACTACCTTTTGTCAGCGATTTGTTATGGCTCTCCCTCACCCTCCACCCCTCACCCCATCCATTTTCAAACCCCTTATACAACTTCCCCTGCTTTCCTGTCCTCAAAGGAACATGAACAAATTCAGCCCTGCTGTGTCTGGCATTTTAAATGGAGCTGGGACCAGGCCAAAATAAAGTATTCCAGCATTTTCTAGCAATTCACCAGCAAAAAGATTAAGAAGGATTTATGGCGATTTTCAGTTATATGTAAACGTCACCAGGGTAGCTTAAGAGACAAGGCATAAATTCTAGAAACTTTTGCCTTTATCTTGCTAAATCAGAAGGAAAAATAAAAATAAAAACCCAGGAGATGAAGTGAAAGTTACACTGCCTAAGTGATTTTTTTTTTTTTTTTAGTTGTCTTAAAATAAGTTAATAGTCCATCCAGGTCTCCAGGGTAAAGTTCAAGGAAGAGTGCAACAAAATACCCTTTTCTGGACACAGAAATAAATCCATGGAGATGATCAGCAATCATGGCCAGCCTCTGGTGACCCAGCTTGGAGTCTGGATTAGAACCTGGGAATTCCCATTAGTGCCTTACAACATTAGCACATGGCCTTAAGCCTTCTTACTAACAAAATGCACCCAGTTTTTAAACAACATCATTCCCTCTCTATAGCTTCTATTTGAAGTCAAGGGAAATAAATGGCCTCGAATGATCCTCTTAAAAGAGTAAACTACATTTATCTTCCTGGTAAAGAAGATGAAAACAAACATTCTCAGTGTTTGCGTATTGAGAGCTGAGATTCTAGTCTCTCTGGTGGAAACCAAACACTTGGCCTGTTTCTGGACTGTGTTTGAACAACTTCAGATGCCTGGTGGTACCTGGTTCCTTAGAAAGATAAACGGACTCCAGGCCTCCAAGAGTGGTGGCTGTGACTGCCTGCTTTGCCAACATAAAAAAGTAAGCTTCTAGAAGAGTTCATCCTATCTGAAGGCTCAGGCGTCATCAGTAAACAGTTTATCCTGCACCCTGTTAATACTGAGAAGTATTTGATGTAAACGCTGAATTATTCAAACCCAGTGCAGCATTTAGAAACACAGCTGCACCTCCCGGTGTCTTGTTGAAGTTACCTTGTTTGGTCTCCATCAAAATCATGTAGCAATAATGTGTTGGAAGGAAAAGGTAAATAGTTCTTGATTTCATAATTTATATACAGCTGTGTTTGTAAGCACATGGTTTGGTTTGGTAGGCAAATACCATTTGAGAGTCTGGTTTAGTTGTACAACTGCCATTGTTCAAGAAGCACTGTAGGTAGACAGATAAATTGCAAGTGAAATTTTATCAATATAGACAGCTACTCTAAACAATCAAAGCAGTTTATAACATGTTCCATAGGAATCCTATGCGGACAACATATTAACACGTAGGAGACAAACAGAGAGCATCCTTCTGTCTTCCTCTGATGACGCTGAAACACTTCTCAAAGGATAGGGCATTGGAGGTAGACATTGAGTGGTATTCATTGGACAGTGGATGAGAAAGAGGACATAAAAACATCATCTAAATTTTTTTTAATTGAAACTTTTTTTTTAAGACAGGGTCTTGCCATGTCACCATATTTCTGCATCACTCTCTGAGCTGGGATTACAGGCATACACACATCTGGCTTGCTCAGATAGGGTCTTGCTCTGTTGCCCAAGCCAGCCTCAAGCTTGCAGTTCTCCTGCCTGAGACTGCACAAGTCACTGGGATTACAGGAGCATGCCACCATGCCTGACCAGGAATCGAACCTGGGCCTATCATGTCGTCCCAGCCTGTAGAGCACAGTATCTTACAATATGTGCCACCATGACCAGGCCTGCAACATGATTTTTTTTTTTTCAGGTGTTTTTATATAGGGTGCTTGCACTCACTAGTGGCAGACAGAGAAAGGGGAAGTGAGAAATCACCCGCCAGGGGATGGGACCAGCAGTAGGCATAATGGCTATGTTGCAGGACTCCCATGTAGTCAACCAAGGTTCGAGTCTCAGACCCAGTGGCTTAAAATCACACCGGGCGTGTGTGCGTGTGTGCCCGCCCAAGATCCCGAGAGGAGAATGGTGGAGAAAGGATTGTGGCGTGGCCATCCCCCTGGGGGTTGATTTCTTGCTTTCTGTCTCTCTGTTACTCTCTGTCTTTCTGGCAAGTGCATATGCCCTGTAGCAAAAATCTCTAAAAAAAAAAAATAAAAAGAAAGAAAAGAAAAAAAAAAGAAAAGAAAAGAAAAGAAATCACTCCCTTCTCCTCCATTCTCATCTTAGGATTTTGGACATGCATGAACACACAGCCAGTATGATTTCAAGCCACCAGGTCCGGAACTAGAATTATAGTTGGCCATGTGGAAACCTAGTACCTTAACCACCACACCACCTGCTGGCCTCACAACATGATTTTAATAGCAAAGACTTGGATGTCTAACTGTATGTAATTTATATGCCACATTTTCAATTGTTCCTTTCTACTTTTTCCCCCCTGGTATTCCTTTTTATACCCTAATATCCTATCCATATCTCATATCTTTCCCAATGCTAACTATAGGAGTTCTGCCCTTGTATACAGGGATCATTCCTTGTGTCCTCCATAACTCTTTACATATTATGCCTATGAGTTCAGTAAATATATTTATTGAATTACAATTCAGTCCACAGTCTTCTTCTTTTCCCTTTTTATCCTTCCATTCTTACTCTATGAACTATTCATGTTTGCCTCCTATATGCTGTCATCTACCATGGCTTATACATCAGAACTGGTCCACAAACATTTGACAGATGCCTGAATGAGCAAGGTGTGGACATTGTTGGCAGGAAACAGTGCCCACAACTCTTCAAACATGCCCACTTGTTATATCAAGTACAGATAGCCTCCAACTTACAATGGTTCAACTTATGATTTTTCTACTTTATGATTATACAAAAGTAGAAACGACTTGAAATTCTGAATTTTTTTAAGAGATTTTTACTATAGGGAACAAGTACTTGCCAGAGAGACAGAAAGACAAAAAGCGAGAAATTATCCCCCAGGGAGGATGGCCACGCTGCAATCCCTTGTGCTCCTTTCTCCTCTCAGGACGTTGGCCATGCGTGCACACATGCCTGGTGTGAGTTTCAAGCTGCCAGGTCAGGGACCAAAACCACAGTTGTCCATGTGGGAGTCCAGCACCTTAACCATTATGTCACCTACTAACCCCCAAAGTTTGAATTCAGTAGTTTCCTGACCTACTGAGGTACAGTTCAATACTGTCTCATCACAGCTCCTGCTTAGCCATATGATCATGATAGTAAACAACCAATACTCTAGTGTACTGTATTGCCAGCATTCAGGGCAGGTTTTCTGTTCTCCCATCCCATCATGTCTATAAAAGTCCCATTGTTTTTTTTTTTTTTTTTTACTTCAGATATTTTTAACTTACTATGTGTTTATTAAGATGTAATTCCATCATAAATCAAGGAGATCTGTGTTACTGCATGCAAGATACGTGATTCTTGAATAGAATTCTAATACCCAAGCAAGTAGCTCAACCTTCCTATCTGATTGATCACCTCAACAACACTGTTGTCAGGACTGTCACCCTCATCACATTGCTGGTGGTAAAAGTAGGGCTCAGATAGGGGAAATCACTTGCTCAAGGCTCACCCACATCACAAATGCAGGGGCTTCCAGAGTTGTACTTTTGCACATCTCACTTCAGGTCCTGAGCTCTTAGGTCTGCTCAACAGTAAAGCCATAATTTCAATGTCTATTTTATTCCATAGCAAGCAACAAAGTACTGGTGAACTCTCCTTAGAGACATTCCTGATCTCTGCATACATAGTATATTAAAAAAGGAGCAGAAAAGGAATGTTATCTTAGTTCAGTTCCCTATAGTAAAAAAAAATACCATAAACTGGGTAACTTTTTTTTTCTTTTGCAGAGGTTTTTGCTATAGGGTGCGTGTGCTTACCAGAAAGATAGACAGAGAGACAGAAAGTGAGAAATCACCCCCCAAGGGGCATGGCCACACCACAATCCTTTCTCCTCCATTCTCCTCTCAGGATCTTGGACATGCACCTGGCGTGAATTTAAGCCACCAGCTCCAGGACTCAAACCTCAGTCGACTACATGGGAGTCCAGCGACACAGCCATTATGCCACTAGGCTATCTGCTTGTCCCTAAACTAGGTAATTTTTTTAAGAGAAGTTTTTGCTATAGGGCAAGTGTGCTCATCAACGAGACAGAGAGAGACAGTGAGAGGGAAAGTGATAAATCACCCACGGGAAGGAATAGCCACACCACAATTCCTTCTCCTCCATTCTCTTCTCAGGATTTGGGGCATGCACACATACACGCCCTGTGTGAGTTTCAAGCCACCAGGTCTGAGACTCAAACCATGACTGGCCAGTGGTCCAGTCCCTTAACCACTGCACCACCTAAACAGGGTAATTTATAAACAATAGACATTTATTGTTCACAGTTCAGCAATCTGGATGTCCAATATCAAGGCACTAAGAGACTCAGTGTCTGATGAGCTATTCTTTATGTATATAACCTCTGCTGTATTTCTTCACATGACAGAGAGGCTAAAGGGGCTCCCTCAAGCCTCTTTTATAAACCTAGTAAATTTCCTTCATGCTCCAGTCACCTCCCAAAGAGCCCAACTCTTAATTCTATCACCTTGAAGATATGACTTTAGGGGACACATGGAAATTCAGACCATAGCAAAGGTAGAAGGGAAGTGGAGAGACAGAGTATAAGCTTCAATCAAATGCTAAAGTAGGTTCACATATGTGTAAGTTTTCTCTGGACAGTTTTGTTCCCATGTAAATTGTTTCCCTAAGCTGCCAGCTGCTTTGTGAATAAAACAACACAGCAAATGCAAGTTTACTAAGTGAAATCTAAAATGGGAAGGCAGGAGGTGCTAGGAAATGCGTTACAGAAGCATCTCTGCAGGATATTTGCTAATGGGTTGTGTGTGATTATTTCTACCATTGCTTGCTGACTTCTGAGCACATAATTGAGAGGTGTCTATAAATCCCTTCCCTCTTTCGCTCCCAACAGTGCCATGAAAACAGGTTCAATGAATAACAGAGTTTGGCCTTGGGTGCTGGTTAGGTATGCAAGGGTCTATAAAATGTGGTTGAAAGGAAATCTTCATATCATCCATCTACTCTGCATGCCCATTTCTTGGAATTGGGGCCATTTTCTATCTTCAGGACAGAGTTCAAATCCATCACTGATAATATCTTGGTTATTATTGAACCCTTGACAAGGATTACTGGAACCAGGTAGCTGGAGAGGAGGCTAGCTTGCAACCAGAAGAGAGCAAAGGACGGCAGGAGGGTGTTACATACTGGTTTGCATTGGGCTTTACTGCCAAGGCCTGGCTGTAATGTGAAGTTCCAGTTTTTGAGGTCTCTGTCTAGTGAGATGAGAATGTTAAAAGTCTCAGAGAAGTAATTTTCATGAATTTATGTGGAAAATGTTATAGAGTATTTTAAATTTAGTAACTTTATAACCAAAGAAACGTAAAATATGCCTCTAGCAAAAACGGTTTTTAAAAACATAAATACATTACACCAAGAAATTAATACATTAAGAAATTTCTTAATTCCAGAAAATAGAGAATAGCTATGAATTGTTTCACAAAAAGCGAGAAATCACCCCCCAGGAGAGATGGTCATGCTACAATCCCTTCTCCTCCATTCTCCCCCTGGGATCTTGGGTACGTACACACATGCGCCCGGCATGAGTTTTAAGTCACCGGGTCCGGGACACGAACCGTCGTCGACTATGTGGGAGTCCAGTGACATAGCCATTATGTTAACTGCTGGTTTCCGGGAGGTTGAGGTTTTCTATGGTCCTAAAAGTATTCAGCTGTTTTGCTACTGTGAACCTAGACCTGCCTAGACAATGTGTGGAAGGTGGAAAGCAAGGTGAGAAAGTCAGGTGAAAGAAAGGAAACAAATGGAAAAAGACACAAAACAAAAACAATAAAACAACAAAAAAGGAAGAAAACTAAAATAGAGGCAAAAAAATGAGAACTCGGTGGCTCTAGCAGGCTACAGAAAAGGAGCAGGACTAGGCCCACCTCAGATGCACATGGATTCTGAAATTAGCAAGAGAAAGCAGAGGTCAGAAACAAAGAGACAGTACCTACAGTTTTATATATATATATACATATATATATATATATGTATATATATATATATATAAAAGAGAAAATTTTCAAGAGAAAGGAAGAGGTTGAGAGAGACAGAAAGGAGAGACCACCCTACTTGGCTTTTCACTGAGTGTTGGACTGCCCAAGGCTTCCTTATGCACACCAGGGACGCATGCATACCTGTGAACTAGTCTGGCTGAAGCTGGGGGTGGATCACAGCATAAATACTCTGTGGTAAGTGTCTGTTTCTTTGTCTTTTTCTCATGAAAGAAGAAATAAACTTGAAAAAAAAAATCAGTTTTCAATGGGTTTTTAGATACCTGTTATAAAAAGTGGGTCTTCTTTTTGTTATAGCTTATAGGGCTCATGTGCTCACTAGAGAGAGAGCTGTGGGGGATAGGAGTGAGAAATACCTCTGTGGGGATGGCCATACCCCAATCCCATATCATCCATGCTCCTTTGGGAATTCAGGGATGCATGAGCACACATTTCAACACACAAACACACACACACGCCCAGCCACCAGGTCTAAGATGTGAACCACACAGTTGGCTATGTGGGATCCAGCTGCCTTTACCTCTGGGTCATTAGCTAGCCTAAGTCTTCTTGAAAGTAGCCACCAGACCTTGTCTTTTTCCCAATTCAGATTCACTTTGGACCTATCAATCAAACTATGAGTCCATTTCAATCTCCAGGTGCTGAGAAATCTTGCCTGTTGAAGTCCCCTATATGGAGACTTCAAAAATTTGTGGAAAATGTAATTAAAGCATGATTATACTTGGGTGAAAATTTTTTTAAATCTATGGATAGTTTTTTTAATATGCACTTTCTGCAAGTTTTTGCAGACCCTTTCCCCCTTGTAAAAAGAACACTATTGGGAACCAGCAGTTAGCGTAATGGCTATGTCGCTGGACTCCCATGTAGTCAACTGTGGTTCGCGTCCCGGATCCGGTGGCTTAAAACTCACGCCAGGCGCGTGTGCGTGCGTGCCCAAGATCCCGAGAGGAGAATGGAGGAGAAGGGATTGCGGCGTGACCATCCCCCCTGGTGGGTGATTTCTCGCTTTCTGTCTCTATGTCTCTTTCTGTCTGTCTGGCGAGCGTACGTGCCCTATAGCAAAAACCTCTCAAAAAAAAAAAAAAAAATGAGCATCTTAGGGACAAAGACTAGTAAGTCTTTTATTGCTGTCCACCCAGACTGCTTAAGGTACACATGATGTTTGATGGCAGTTGAGTGCAACTCACATTCAGTCTCACATTCAGAAGTAAATATAAACTACATATTTTTTTCCCTCCTGCCTTTCTCTTGAATCTCTCCCACCTCTGGTCTGATCTCGCTCTTCATTCCTACGTCCCTTTTAATAGCATGACTATTAAAATTCTTAGGAACCAGCAGTTGGCATAATGGCTATGTCGCTGGACTCCCATGTGGTCGACCGTGGTTCGAGTCCTGGACCCAGTGCCTTGAACTCACACCAGTCACTTATGCGCACGTACCCAAGATCCTGGGAGGAGGATGGAGGAGAAGGGATTGTGGCATGGCCATCCCCCCTGGGGAGGTGTTTTCTCACTTTCTGTCTATCTCTCTCTGTCTTTCTGGCGAGTGCACATGCCCTGTAGCAAAAATCCTTTACAAAAAAAAATTGCTTCTTACAGTCTGACCCCCTTGCCAGGCAAAATCAATCCCTTGTACTTCTCTATGTATCCCTGATGGCCCTGCTACAACATAATGCATAGAAAGGAAAGTCACTTTGTGAAAAGGACAATGGGATTCCTTACACTGGGCCCAGTTCTTCTGTTTTTATTAAACTGTTTATCCAATTACTGCCATGCAGATTTGTATCTGGAACCCAAGGATGCCAAGTGGAGAAATCACCTCTTAAGTCTCCCACTTCCTCTGTTCCAACATGATACTGTAGGAACAGGCAGCCCTGTGTGGGGAAGGACCAGACCATTGCAGAATGGAAGACCCACAAGGTCTTGGGGGTAGCCCAAGGCCACTAGGGCAATGATAGACAGTTCTGGACACATATACTGGCTAGCTTCCAAAAAGCTAAATATTTTCAGAAGTGGAAAAGGAGAGAATGGAAGTAGTCCCATTTCAACCCATCCTCCTTTCTACTAGAGTCTGAACTCCCGAAAAAGGATCAGCACTGCCCCTATTTAAAACTTTCAAGGCTCCTCTAGACTTTGGAACAATCATATTGTGATCACAGCCCACATCTCCAGTCCGGTCATGCCTGCGGTTCCAGGGGCTCACCATGCTCTTATCTGCCTGTCTTGACACAAGGAGTCTCCTCTGCCATGGCCTCCCCTGACTTCTCAGCCTTGTTGATTGATGCCTACACATCTCTGATGTCTCAGCCCTGGGATTCCCTCCTCTGGGAAAACTCCCCAGAGCCTATCACCATCTCCATATTTTGGGATAGGGATTCTATATAAATATTGGAAAACTTTCTCTAAAGATTCAAATAGTAACTGTTTTTTTTTTTTTTTTTTCTCTTTTTTTGGAGAGGTTTTTGCTATAGGGCATGTGTGCTCACCAGAAAGACAGAGAGCGACAAAGAGACAGAAAGCAAGAAATCACCCCCCAGGGGGGATGGCCATGCCGCAATCCCTTCTCCTCCATTCTCCTCTCGGGATCTTGGACACACACGCACAACGCACCCGGCGTGAGTTTAAGCCACTGGGTCCGGGACTTGAACCGTGGTCGACTACATAGAAGTCCAGCAATATAGCCATTATGCTAACTGCAGGTCCCAAATAGCAACTGTTTTAGGCTTTACCTTGCCACTACTCCATTCTGCCATTTAAGTATCAAAGCTTATACAAATGAAACGTCTGTGTTTCAGTAAAACTTTATTGACAAAAACAAGTGGTGGGCTGGATTTGGTCCATGAACTATAGTTCACCAACTCCTAATCTGTGTTCTTATAGTTTCTTAAGCTTTCCTTCTTTCAAAATCCTAATAAAAAAAACATGAGCAGGGACCAGCAGTTAGCGTAATGGCTATGTTGCTGGACTCCCACGTAGTCGACCGCGGTTCGAGTCCCGGACCCGGTGGCTTAAACTCACGCCGGGCGCGTGTGCATGCGTGTCCAAGATCCCGAGAGGAGAATGGAGGAGAAGGGATTGCAACGTGGCCATCCCCTCTGGGGGGTAATTTCTCGCTTTCTATCTCTCTGTCTCTCTCTGTCTGTCTGGCAAGCGTACGCGCCCTATAGCAAAAACCTCTCAAAAAAAAAAAAAAATGAGCATCTTAGGGACAAAGACTAATAAGTCTTTTATTGCTGTCCTCCCAGACTGATTAAGGCACACATGATGTTTGATGGAAGTTGAGTGCAAGCACATATGGATGAAGGAATGGGGAATCAATCAGTTTTCTGTGATGACTTCCCTCTTCTACAATTAGTCCTTTTTCCATAAGACATGACATAAAATATTTTCTAAAATATTAAAATTGTCTTTGGATTATGGAGGTGGGGTGGCGGCAAAGGAAACAGATTAGTTAGCAGGGAGCTTGTCTTTTCATGTTTTCTGAAGGGGAAACAAGGACACAGGAAATTTCATTCATTTAAATCCCTAGCCTCCAAATAATTGGCTCTTCTAAAGATTCCAGATTATAATTGGTGGGTCTTCCAGCTCCCAGAATGCTGGCAGGCTCTGGTGAGCATCAGTTCTTGGGCCTGCACACCAAGGCCATCAGCAGTCTGACCCCTCAAATATCTTACTGAGACATTTCTGTCCACTGCATCCTGCCGAATTTCCAGCAAGCCTGGGCAGCTCCTGAGGGAAGCATTTCTGGCAATTTCCCTGAAACAATGATCACTAGCGATGGTATTTGGACAGGCCTGGGAATCTCCAGGGACCTTATGGGGAGTGATGGAATTCCCTTCTGTTCCTCAATAGTTCACAGCCAAATGAATTCTAAAATGCTCTAATTTGCAGCAATACCACTATCACCACCACAACAAAACCCATGTCCTGCAGCTGTTTGGAGAAGTAGAGGGAAGGAGAAGAGAAACTGGCAAAAGGACAGTGAACTTTTGTTCTTTTTTTCTGCCCCGTTCACAGTCCCTTTCCTCTGGTATGAGGATCTTTGTTTTCATGTAGGAAATCATTCCTTTCTCTCAGTTCATGTTCTATCCAAGGTAAGACTGAACTCTGTGATCCAGAGGTGGGCGAGTGATATAGGCCTACACAGACAGACTGTCTCAAGGGATGGGCCCATGGACCAGGTCAGGCCGGAAGTATTCCTGGTACTTTTGGTAGAAATACTGGCAAGACTTATGTAAACTGAGAGGACAGCATGTAACTCAGGAGCAACTAACAGCCTGTTTGTCAGCAGAGAGGGATGCAGATCTGAGAGACAGAATCAAGAGTTCGAATGACATTGAGCCTTTGATCCAGTCTTATGCGATGCTCAACATCTCTCCTGAACTTTTCAGGATTGTGAGTCAATAAACTATTGTTTTTGCCTAAGTTAGTTAGAGCACGTTTCTGGCATTTCTGAGTAAAAGAATCCTGACTAATAAAAGGAGTGTTTGCACACTCAGACAACGTACTTAAGGACTTACAACTTAAAAAAACTCGGGCTTCCCGAGGATGAGGATGCGATTTTCTGCCACCAGTTCAGCTCAGACTTTATCTTAATACCTTCTCCTGTGATAAGCAGACACGTAGGCAATTATCTACTTTTTTGCATGGGACCTTTTCAGAGCCAAAGACAGACTGGAGACAATTTGGGCCCATGAATTTAAAAGTGGTGGGCTTGTTCTCACCAGATGGAAAGCATCTGTTTATCAACTGTGGATATTTCCCTCTGGGGATCATGGAATGGTAAATCGAGAAGAAACCTCAGACCACCTGGTCTGGCCTTCTCATTGGACAGAGGAGGAAACTGAGACTCATAGAGAGGATGTTTATTGAAGCTGTATATGTGATTTAGTGGCCAAGCCAGCTTTAGAATTCAGTTCTCCAAGCTCTCATTTCTTCACTCAAGCAAGTCCCTTGCCCTGCTGACAAGACCTGTACTGTTTCTCCACTCAAGACAGAATATGACAGTTTCCTTGAAGAAAACTGATAGGTCACTGGATTCCCATGTAGTCGACCAAGGTTCAAGTCCCGGACCTGGTGGCTTAAACTCATGCCGGGCACGTGTGTGTACGTGCCTAAGATCCCAAGAGGAGAATGGAGGAGAAGGGATTACGGTGTGGCCATCCCCCCTGGGGGGTGATTTCTCGCTCTCTGTCTCTCTGTCTCTCTCTGTCTTTCTGGTGAGCGCACATGCCCTATAGCAAAAACCTCTCAAAAAAAAAAAAAAAAAAAAAGAAAAGAAAAAAGAAAAGAAAAGAAAATTGATAGCGCTTAGGTGCTGTGGGAGATGTAAAGACAGGTCGATTTGGAGTCAGAAATGATATGTGTGACCTGGGACGGGACTATCACTTGATCCTTTGAAGACTCAGTTTCTTTATTTGGAAGAGGAGGGACGGAAATATGGAGCTCTTACAGAGATGTAATGAAGACAGGTGATAAGTAATGTATAAAAGTGCTTAATAACTGTGAAGTTTGATTCTCATATTCAGTCAACAAATTAATGGAGTAATCCTCAGTATTTGGTACACATATAACAATAAATGGGAGCCAGCAGGTAGTGTGGTGGTTTAGGCACTGGGCTCCTACATGGCTGACTGCAATTTGAGTCCCAGACCTGGCGGCTTGAAATTCACTTGAGCATGTGTGTAAGCATGCCCAAAATCCCAGGAAGTGAATGGAAGAGAAAGGATTGCAGTGTGGCCATTACTCTTGGGGCTTGACTTCTCACTTTCCCTCTCACTGTCTCTCTCTCTTTCTCTCTGGTGAGCACATGTACCCTAACGCAAAAACCTGGGGGAAAAAAATGGGCACATCCTTAATTTATGCTCAGTTAGCACAGGAAGACAGAATAAACAAAACAAAACAATCAGAGGGGATGTGTTGTAGAGAAAAAACAAGCAAGAGAAAGGTACAAGAGATATGGGTCTAGCCAGGCTGAACAGGGAAGCCTCTCACTAAACAGCGGAGCAGCGGCCACCTAGGGAGAAAGAAGCACTTCTGCAAAAGGAGGGCTTAAGCTCTAGGCAGAGGGGAAGAACTACCTGGTGCCTGTGGGAAGCCACACAACCTGCTTTGTAAAACACGCCTTCCTTATGAGAAATCATAGTTTCTTCAAATGCATTCCAATCTCCCACATCTACTTGGTGAAGAAGTAAACTTTACTCAAATATGGAGGGTCTTCAAAAAGTTCATAGAACATGTATATTATTGGGCCAGCAGATGTCACAGTAGTTGAGGTGCTTCACTCCCACATGGTTGACTGTAGTTCAAGTCCCAGACCAGCAGCTTGAAACTCACGCCAGGCACGTGTGCATGTGTGCCCAAAATCCCAAGAGAAGAATGGAGGAGAAGAGACTGCAGTATGGCGACCCCTCTTGCCCCAGGGGGGTGATTTCTTGCTTTTTATCTCTGTGTTTCTCTCTGTCTCTCTGGCAAGTATAAGCTCCCTATAGCAAAAACCTCTGCCCCTCCCAACAAAAGGTATATCTTGAAAATACATAGATTTTGATTTTTTGGCATCATAATAGACTCATACTTTAATTCCATTTGTCCATAGACTTTTTGAAGTCCTCTGATGTATATCTGGTTTTGTTTACCACAGTAACAGAAAAATAATAGGTAGAGATAAACAAAAAGAGGGCTAGAGAGTGAAAAAGTATAAATTGGCATACTCTTTCTTGAGGGGGAATTCAGCAATATATCGTTTATAACCTTCTGCCTAGAATTCCTACTTCTAGGTACTTATACTAAGAAATACTGTAATTAAGATGTGTACTATAGAAATGTTCATGTATAACAGTTCAATATTTGAAACATCCTAAACAAACCTCTGTGTGGAAATGAGAATAAAAAATGGAATTTCCAGGGAAGCAGCAGTTAGCGTAATGGCTGTGTCGCTGGACTTCCGCGTAATTGACCGTGGTTCACGTCCCGGACCCGGTGGCTTAAAACTCACGCCGGGCGTATGTGCGTACGTGCCCAAGATCCCGAGAGGAGAATGGAGGAGAAGGGATGTCGTGTGACCATCCCCCCTGGGGGGTGATTTCTCGCTTTCTGTCTCTCTGTCTCTCTCTGTCTGTCTGGTGAGCACACGCGCCCTATAGCAAAAACCTCTCCCCCCCCCCCCCAAAAAAAGGAATTTCCATGACAAATTCTAGGAATGGCTCCATTTGGGCTAACTTGGTTCATTGACCTATCCCTTCACACATTTTAATGTTCAGGAAGATAGATATCACTGTTTGGTGAGGAGCAGTTCTATGCAGCCATTAAGAATGAGGGACCATGGGACCAGCAGTTACGTAATGGCTATGTCGCTGGACTCCCATGTAGTAGACCGTGGTTCGCGTCCTGGACCCGGTGGCTTAAAACTCACACCAGGCACGTGTGCGTGCATGCCCAAGATCCCAAGAGGAGAATGGAGAAGAAGGGATTGCAGCGCGTGGCCATCCCCTAGGGGGTGATTTCTCACTTTCTATCTCTCTGTCTCTCTCTGTCTGTCTGGCGAGCGCACATGCCCTATAGCAAAAACCTCTCCAAAAAAAAAAAAAAAAGAAGAATGAGGGACCAACAGATGGCTCAATAGTTATGCCACTGGCCCACATAGTTGACCATGGTTCAAGTCTCAGACCCGGCGGCTTAAAACACACCAGGCACATGTGCATGCATGGCCAAAATCCTAAGAGAATGGAGGAGAAGGGATTCTGGCAAGCATATATGCCCTACAGCAAAAATCTCTCTCTCTCTCAAAAAAAAAAAAAGATAGTGTATATATTTTTCCTTATTTGTCAAAACATTGTACACTTACAATGAGTATATTTTATTATCTGTGCATTTTATGGCCATGACAATTTATCAAAACAAAGCAAAAAAGTAAGTGATGAAAGTATACTTATTGAGATGAGAATTTTTAAAAATTCATTTGTTTCCTGAGATAAAGAAAAATAGAGAGGCAATCTTGATAAGGTCTTTACAGCACAATCCTCTCCCCAGCTCTGCAGCAAGCCAGGATCATGGATGTACCCTTCATGTTGCAGTAGACCCAGGACACCAACCTGGAGCCTTCCATGGTCTCCATCAGTATGTAACAGCACTCTACTCTCTGTGCCCCTATGGCTAGGCTGACATGAGAGATTTGTATTTGGGGGGAAGAAATGCAACCACAAATGGTCATACTACATTATTTCATATTTACCATATATTGGTGAAAGAAATGTCTAGAAGAACATACTCTTAAAATATTTTAAAATATTCTGGGGAACCAGCAGTTAGCGTAATGGCTATGTCGCTGGACTCCCACGTAGTCGACCGCGGTTCACGTCTCGGACCCGGTGGCTTACAACTCACGCTGGGCGCGTGTGCGTGCGTGCCCAAGATCCCGAGAGGAGAATGGAGGAGAAGGGATTGCGGCGTGACCATCCCCCCTGGGGGGTGATTTCTCGCTTTCTGTCTCTATGTCTCTTTCTGTCTGTCTGGCGAGCGCACGCGCCCTATAGCGAAAAACCTCTCCAAAAAAAAAAAAAAAATATTCTGAGTAGTGGGATTACAAATTATTTTCATTGTCTTTTTAAAGTATTTTTTTAATTGGAATCATGTTCCTGATTTCAAGGAAAATCACAGTATAACTGGAAAGCAAAATAAAACAACTCCAGCTTCTTTTTTTTTTCCCTCTTTTTTTTTTTTTTTGGAGAGAGGTTTTAGCTATAGGGTGCATGTGCCACTACAGAGACAGAAAGAGACAGAGAGACAAAAAGCAAGAAATCACCCCCCCAGGGGGTATGGCCATGCCACAATCACTTCTCCTCCATTCTCCTCTTGGGATCTTGGGCACACATGCACACGCACCCAGCGTGAGTTTAAACCACCAGGTCCGGGACTCGAACCACGGTCAGCTACATGGTAGTCCAGTGACATAGCCATTACGTGAACTGCTGGTCCCAATTCCAGCTTCTTTTTTTTTTTTTTTTTTTTTTTTGAGAGAGGTTTTTCGCTATAGGGCGCGTGCGCTCGCCAGACAGACAGAGAGAGACAGAGAGACAGAAAGCGAGAAATCACCCCCCAGGGGGGATGGTCACACCGCAATCCCTTCTCCTCCATTCTTCTCTCAGGATCTTGGGCACGCACGCACACGCGCCCGGCGTGAGTTGTAAGCCACCGGGTCCGAGACGCGAACCGCGGTCGACTACGTGGGAGTCCAGCGACATAGCCATTACGCTAACTGCTGGTTCCCACCAATTCCAGCTTCTTGATATAACCACTTAAAATAAAATAGTTGCTTAGGTAGTTTTTCAAATTCTTCTATGCATACACAGGCATATATGTGGGTATCTGGGGTTTTCTTATGAATAAGCTCCTGAGTACACAAGTAGTAGCAAATTAAATGCACTGTTTTTTGCCACTTACTTTTTTCTTAGTTCATCTTAAATATCACTCAACATCAGGGACCAGCAGTTAGTGTAATGGCTATGTCGCTGGACTCCCATGTAGTCAACCGCGGTTCGCGTCCCGGACTCGGTGGCATAAACTCACACCGGGCGCGTGTGCATGCATGCCCAAGATCCCGAGAGGATAATGGAGGAGAAGGGATTGCGGCATGGCCATCCCACTGGGGGGTGATTTCTCGCTTTCTGTCTCTCCGTCTCTGTCTGTCTGGCAAGTGCACGCACCCTATAGCAAAAACCTCTCCAAAAAAGAAATATATATATATATGATATATATATATATCATATATATATCATATATATATCACTCAACATTAGCACTAACAGATAAATCTATGTTATCTCCAAATGATTGCAGTTATTCCGTTATAGGAATGTCCTATAATTCATTTAACCAATCTCCCTGCAAATGAAAATTTAGGTGGTTTTAACTTTTCTGCAAATCTGAGATACCATCATTATTGTCCTTTAATGTTACTCTTTAATTAAAAAAAACTTATTTATTTTATTTATGCTAGAGAGCACATGTGTGCATGGGAGAGAGAGGTGCCCTCTCCTTGGTCTTGTCATACTGTGACCCCTTTTCCCCAGCCCATCAGTGTGTCAAGATCCTGGGCATGAACACATGTCTGGTGTGTTTGAGGTGGACTGGGCTTGGGACCTGAACCTGCAGTCAGCAATGTGGCTTCCAGCACTATAGTTCGGTACGCTACTGGCTACATCATTCAGGTTGAGCCTAATATATCTCTTCTTGGCATATCTATAAATATTTCTCAATGAATGCCTGAAACTGGAACTGCTACATCATGGAATATACGCATTATCATCTTCATTTCTCACTGCTATATTTTTCTAAAATTACATGCTAATGTGATATTCTTTTAAAAGTAAGTTACTTTAAAATAGCATTGGAAAGCCCACAGTTTTCTCAGAACTCTTCAGTAAGCTCAGCTATCATTCAGTTGATCCTGCAAGAGAAGAACCTAATTGCTGGCCTTATTGTAGCCATGCCCAGAGGTCATGTTCTTACTGCATTGCCAAATCTGAAAGGACGATGGCTAGGATCTGAAATAACAGCCTCAGTATATGGTCCATCTTATCATGCCAGTAAATCTCAGGGCTCCGTCCCAACGATATACACCCATTTAACCAAGCAGCCAGCAGAGACAAGCCGTTGGCTAGAGGAAATGGGAATGTACTTCTGATATCTTTAGCATCAAAATGCCCTGAGAGAGGCACAATGGTCAAAAATTCATAAAACTTTCATAGCCTATTAAGAGTAGCATGGCAGGCTCGGAGGAAGCTAAGAACAGAAGAGGTAAGCTTGTCTGAAAAAGAAACATAAGGTTGGACTGAAATTCCATAGAGCTTCATTGTTCAGACAAAACAGCTTTAAGTTATTACAGAATCTAATTGCCAAGCAGCATAAGTGAGCCAGGGTTGAAGCAACATATAAGTGACAGACAGACAGTTCTCACTGCAGCTGGGATCTTAGCAGAAATCTGCTAATTGTGTGTTCAGGGATAACATCAGAAAAGGGCATTAAAACAACTGTCTAAACAGGATGGAATGAAAGCATATATGGCATGTTTCCTCTAAGGACAGGAGGGCAAATGTTGGCAACTTTCTGCAAATGGCAGGAGATGAGTTTGCTTAGAACACCCAGACAAGGGATTAAAATAATGTGATCCAACTAATGATTTTACAGTCCTTGGTGTACTTCTTAGGTGATAACCTTCCTCAGTTTGTTTTAAGATACATTGTTTTGCTTTGTGATTCCACCTCTAACAATGATTTGGTTTATAGTATGTTTACATTGGTATGAGAAACTAATATGAAAGGATGAAGTTACACGAGGAAATAACTTAGATATTAGGTTAAATATAGAAGTCAAAGAACAGGAGCACAATGAAGGTGTTTGAGAATAACTGAAAGAAGAGCTCAAGATATGTGTACATTTTCAGCACTGTCAGATGCAGAAGCCACTAACTGAATATGGCTATTTGCAGTTAAAGTAATGAAATAAAATTAAGAATTTTGTTCCTCAGTCACATTGTTCATAGTTCAAATGCTTGGTAGCCATAGGTGGTTATTGGCTACCATAATGGAAAGTGTAAATCTAGAACATTTCTTTTCTTTTTTAAGAGAGGTTTTTGCTATAGGGTGCATGCGCTCGCCAGAGAGACAGAAAGAGACTGAAAGCAAGAAATCACTCCCCAGGGGGGATGACCACGCTGCAATCCCTTCTCTTCTATTCTCCTCTCGGGATCTTGGGCAAGCACACACACGCGCCCTGCGTGAGTTTAAGCCACCGGGTCTGGAACTCAGATCACAGTAGACTACATGGGAGTCCAGCGACATAGCCATTACGCTAACTGCTGGTCCCTAGAACATGTCTTTTATCATTGAAAGTTCTACTGAACAACTCTGGATTAAACATTGAAAATAATTCCTGGGCCAGCTCCCTGGCCTAGTGATTAGGAAGCCAGATACCACATGGCCAACTGCATGGTCTGAATTCTGGCCCCGGGGGCTTGCAAAACATGCTGGGTGCATACTTATGCATGCCCTCAGACTCAATAGGAAAGAGAAATGGAGGAGCAGGGATTACAGCAAGTGACCATGCCCCAGAGGGTGGAGGTGTTCTCCCTCCTTCTCTTTCTCTCTATCTGGTGAGTGTATGCACCCTCTGGCAAATTAAAAAAATAATAATAATAATTCTCAAAGACTCTTGTATACTCTGCCCAGTTCCCACAGATACCACCCTTATTTCTGAATTTAACCACTAGTCACCCCCATCTTATTTTTTTGCCTTGCATGTCACCTAGTGATGAAAGAATATAAAGAGCAATTGAAAGCTCTTGAAGGACAGAGATGATGTCCCATTTTCCATGTCTTACACAATGCCTAGAATATTAACTGGCTCTCAATAAATGTTTATTGACTGACTTACTGATTTAATAAGGAAAAATGAAAGAAAAGAGAAAGCCTCTTATACCTAAAATAAAAAATAACTGAATTAATTTTTCTAGACAAAGTATCATCTTCTTCTTTTTTTTTTGGAGACGTTTTCGCTATAGGGCGCATGCGCTCACCAGACAGACAGAGAGAGACGGAGAGACAGAAAGCGAGAAATCATCCCCCAAGGGGGATGGTCACGCCGCAATCCATTCTCCTCCACTCTCCTCTTGGGATCTTGGGCACGCACGCACATGCGCCCGGCGTGAGTTTTAAGCCACCGGATCCAGGACGCAAACCACAGTCGACTACGTGGGAGTCCAGCGACATAGCCACTACGCTAACTGCTGGTTGCCCGACAAAGTATCATCTTCTTAAAAGATAGATGGCAAAAAATCAAGAGTTTAAGCAAGGGGAATTGGACATTGGATACAGGGTTGCCCTTAAACCCTAGTCCAGATTGTTTAGTTGTACTTCTATATTCCAAAACCTTGTCTATCTAAAAACTCGATCATGCTTTCCCCCAGGGCATTACAAGAGAAATATCGGCCAAGACTGTCACTCTGAACCTTTCTTTCTTTTTTTTTTTTTTTTTCATTCTCTTATTTAATTTTGTGTTTACCACCAACTTCCTCATTTCAGCAAACATGCATAGAATAATATAGTTTTACAAAGTTCTGTTCCAGGAGGCCTGCTTCATACTAGCATCTATGGTATCACCTTCATTTTAATAGAAAATGCTCTCTGAATCATCTTATTTGGTGAGTTGCATTAATAATGATGTCCTGTAAACAAATAATTCATGCATGATCTGTGGGCTTTTACATAGGGATGAAGAATGTGGCACTGGAAAGAATCCAGGCCTCATGCTTTCCAGCATAGGTTTGAATTTTGGCTCTGTCACCACTACCTATGGAAGTTATTAAATTTCTTCATGTCTGTTTTCTTTTTGGTGCAACTTACTTTAGAGAATTTTTGATAAAATTAAAAATGAGTCCAGCCACAGTATTGTGTACTGGTTTATGCTGCTACTTATAAGGCTGGGCCACATGGGAGGCCTGAGTTCAATCCCCAGTTGCCTTAAGAAACTGGGCGCACCTGTCGTCCCTGATACTTGGTAATCTAAGGCCGGAGGATCATAACATAGCGAGACTTTGTCTAAAAAAAATACTAAGTAGATTCTAGCTGACCTTAAAATTGGTAGATTATCTGGATGGGACTAACTCAATCATATGAGTTATTTAAAAGCAGAGAGCTTTCTCCAGCCAGTGATGAAGAGGAAGTTAGAAAGATTCAAAGGATGGAAAGGATTCCATGCAAAAGAGATAGTTCATTGTGATTCTGAATTGTAGGAGGTTATGTGGAAAAGATCTGGGAATAGCATCCAGAATCTCAGAGCCAGTCACTGATAGACAACTAGCAAGAAAAAAGTAACCTCTAGCCCACAACTACAAGGAACCAGCTGGATTCTGTCCACAACTAGACTAATCTTAGAAGTGGGTTCTTCCCAAAATCTCCAGGTAAAACTCCAGTCAGGCTGACACCTTGATTTCAACCTTGTAAGACCCTAAGTAGAGACCTTCCCTGAGGCCACTCAGACTTCTGACATGTAGAATTGTGAGCTAACAAATGAGTGTTCTGTTAATGAGTTTGTGGTGCTTTCTTTTTATTTCTTCATTTTTAATTGCCAAAGGACTTGAATGGTTGTGTACCTGAGAGAGAGAGAGAGAGAGAGAGAGAGAGAGAGAGAGAGAAGCAGCCCCCCAGTGTAGCATGGTCATGCCACAGTCATCCCTTCTCCATCCCATTGAGATTTGGGGCATCCATGCACACCTGCCTAGTGTGTTTTGCAATTTATAGTGGTAGAGACCTGAATCATAGTTGGCCATGGGGCCACTAGGCTATGGGGCTGGCTCATGATATTTTCTTATACAGCAATAGTAAGCTAATACACAAGAGGTTGGGGAAACGGATAGAGTGAAAGAGGCCTGAGGTAGATGAAAAAAAAGTAATTGTAAAGAAAAAAGGGAAATGACAGGGAAAGAGGGAACTATAGTGATTCTGTAAGCTAGGTAAGATTGTGGAAGTATAGAGAAGCAAATTGAAGAGGTCTGATATTGACTTGGGTTGGGGGCTACAGATAAAGGTTGGGGTGATCAGAGGCTTATGTTGTGATGGCCTGACCTGAATCCCAGCTCAGTTCTGACTCTGTGACCTCAGGGGACCCACCGTATTTTTCCATACCTATTTTCTCATCTTTAAAATAATATCCTTTTGGGACCAGTAGTTAGTGTAATGGCTATGTCTCTGGACTCCCATGTAGTCGACCATGGTTCAAGTCCCAGACCTGGTGGCTTAAACTCATGCCAGGTGCATGTGTGTGTGTGTGAGTGCCCTAGATCCTGAGAGAAGATGGAGGACAAGGGATTGCGGCTTGGCCATCCCCCCTGGTGAGTGCACGTGCCCTATAGCAAAAACCTCTCCAAAAAAAAAAAAAAAAAAAAAAAAAAAGATAAAATAATATCCTTTCTAACACTCAACATACATTATCTGTTTTTATTCTATTACCCTACATTTATTAAGGTATATAAAAGCTTAGCGGAATTGTGAGTGAAATGAGATGCTTAATTCTACAGTCACTTAAGGCAGACCTTGTAGGAGCCAAGTTCTGTGCTCAGTGACAAGGACACAGAAATAGGTTTCAAATAACCCTTGACCTCGAGCTCTCAGTCTGGTAGACCCAGATTGAGAGGTGTCAGATTTTTAAGTAGATTTATTGAAAGAAGGCCAACTCACTAATTATGCAAACTGTGGACACGTTAACTCTCCTCACTCTAAACTTGATGCATCAATTTAGAAGGTTTCTAAACCTTATGAGGCTATAAGAAGTAAAATGCAGCTGAACTGTAAAAGTGAAAAGGGAACTAAAATATATTGATGACTAACTATGTATTAGGTCTGTTACTTCCTTCCTCTCTGATATTCATAATTATTCCAGAAACAATTGGTCTAAGAAAAGCCAAGCCCAAAAACTAAAGTAAAGGCAAGGGAGAAAAATTCAACTTCCACAGTAATGGCACTTTGGGGGAATTTGTTTTGTTTTGTTTTGTTTTACTTTGTATCTAGGCAGAGTAAAATGACCAATATAAAAATGATGCTGAAAAATATATTTTTAAGGCCCTATTCATGAACAACAACAAAAAAATCTATGAGGAACCTGAATACGTATAAACACCAATTGTGGCTTTATATTCTATGAGTCAAAGTTTAACGGCCAATCTTTAGCAGACACATAAATAAGAGTGGAATAACCGTTGGGAAAGATTAAGATTGGATTTAGAGCTGTAAGGCCTAAAATCTGCCTTGGACATTTCTAATGACTGCTGAGCAAAAGATAAGTGATCTGTGTCTTAGTTACAGACTTGAAGGTAAATTGGACCATTAAAGGATAATTTGAGAAATAATGGTGATGATGATAAAGTTAATGCAGCAATAATAGCACTCCACTCTGACCTTGGCTGGCTTAGGGTTCCCCCGGCTTCCTCTAAGCCCAACTTGAGCTTGCACTAGCTTTCAACTGCTCATCATCACAGCATCTGTCTTCATTCCTGGGCGGAGGAACAACCTCCTACCTCTGAACTAAGTAAATAAACATGACAGCGAGCCCTACAGTGAATGCCCACCCATGGTCATTGTGCAGGCTTTGGGTCAGTGTATTCTAGAACTGCAAAGAAGATTTAAGAGGCCTCTGCTATTTACTGGAAACCCATGTTGAACAGGAAGACATATTGAGGCCAATGATTCTAAAACAATAAATACAAAAGACAAGGAGTCAAGTCCAAACCCACACAAAACTGCCTGGCAGGTTGGAAAGCAAATCTAAACATACAACCTCTAAAGGAGCAAATGTACAGAGAAACCACCACGCTCTTGTTATCCCATCCCAACTATTTATAAATACTCTTCTAGAAGCTTTGGTTTTAGTTCATTTTTATGCAAGATTTCTACAGTTACCTGAAAATAAAAATAAAAACTACCTTTTATCAATGCATAGAGATAATCCTTGGGTGATTTTTATCACTGTCTAGGAACCAACTTGCAGTCAGAAGTTTTGGCAATAATTTGAGTGGCAGTCATTTCATGGACTAAAAATATGGTGCAATAATGGCTATCTCTGATAAGGAGAAGAACAACACTCATCCTTTTTTAATCTTCTTTTTCCATTCTAGATTTTCTTCAGTTTTCCCCTTGTAAGGCCTTTTATTTTTGGTTGCATTTTAAAACAGATAACTGCTTACAATCATATGCTATTTATCCTCAGTGAAAGGTTGAACAAGGTACAAAACACACCCTCCACAACTCTACTTGCCAGTAATTTCTGGATCCATTTGGAGCTGATCTCATCCTTATCCTCCCTGCAGCCCCCATCAATATAATGGATGGTGTAGCTTCTCTCTAGTGATGTCGGTATGAATAGAAATATGCTGGGCTAGGGATTTTTTGCTTCTCTCTGATTAATAGGTATTCAAGAATCATAGCCTGTTCACTGTTTTCTTTAGACTAGGAGAGAAGCATGGTGCATAGAGATGGAGTTTGAGGGAGAGCAGGGGCCTTTTCAGGTCATGGTGGAAGGAATTGCTATAGTTTACTTTCTTCTCATAGTTTTACCTGCTAGGATGACTGGATTATTGACAGCACAGCACAGATGTGGGATCAGACTGGCCTGGGCTGAGTTCTTGTTCAGCTAAAAGGGAAAGCCATTTAACCTCGTCTGAGCCTCAGTTTCCTCTCTAGGAGGTGGAAGTAATATTAGTCCTTGTCTCTGGAGCAGTGTGAGGTCTAAAAGCCATAATGACAGATAGTCATTAGCAAAGTGCCTGCCACCTGTAGACCATTGTACCCATCAGCTGCCAAAGTGGTTATTAGGATCTCTGGGGAGACTGGTCAATTCCTAAGTGAGCTTTTCAGTCTAGCCTTGGTTAACTAGACACAGAAAGGAGGACAGAGAAGAGTTGCCTATTGCTCAAGGAAGGGGAAGACATTTTTAGGTTTTAACACGGGCATGACTAAGAGCACGTTTGGGTACACAAACATGAAAAACAATAAGGGAACTACTCTCCTTGATTCAACCAATAATGATGTTTACAAGTTTAATGTCAAACCTTCCATAGGGAACATGGGCCAGCTGCAGTGGCACAGCACTTACACAACACTCCACGATGCTGAGGCCATATGGGCAGTTCTCGGGTTCCCACACCGAAATCTTTCTGTGTGTCCTGGGCATCAGCAGGTACTCATGATCTTGGCCAGCTATGAGTAGATTATGGTATCAAAACCTTGTTTGAGTTGCTGTCTCTGTCTCTCTGTCCCTTGCTCTTTCTTTCATTTAACAAAACATATATTTTAAAAGAAAAGGAGCACAATAAGTTCTGGACAAATTCTACTCCTACCCCTAAATCATGAGACAGAATTATTGTAGCCCAATGTTTCTCAAAGCCTGGTCCTGCAGCAATTAGAAATGTACATTCCTAGGACCCATCCCTGACCTAATCAGAAAGTATGAGGTTGGAGCCCAGAATTTGCATTTTAACAAGACTTTCAGGTAAATGAGATACATGTGAAAATTAGAAAATAGAGAGAAGGTACACAATTCATTATTTTGATGGGAGCTGCAAGGAAGTTGAGGATGAGATCAGCTCCAAATGAATCCAGAAATTATTGGCAAGTATAATTCAGGGTGTGTTTTGTACCTTTTTCAACACTCTCTCTTTTCTCCTTTTACTGAAATTCTTGAAAACAAGGACAAAAACAAAAACAAAAAACTTCACTTTTCTGATCCTACATTTGCTGGATGAGACTGAGCCATCCTTGGAAGACAGTTTTCTCAGTAGATATAAGCTAGTAGAGTTTTATATGTGTGCATGCTAGAAGTGATGGGTTTGAAGAGCAGATAAGTCTAATAAGTCATCCTATTGTGTAAGGTCTTCTCGATATGGGTCCTAAATGCAGGTCAACCAACTTAACAGTGTTTGTCCACTATAGGCATCCTTTGTGTTTTTTTGGTGTGTTTTTGTTTTGTTTTGTCTTGTTTTTTAGGCTTTGCTATAGGGTATAGGCACTTGCCAGAGAGAGAAAGAGAAAATGAGAAATGATCCCCCGGGAGTATGGCCAGATCACAGTCCCTTCTCCTCTACTCTTCTCTTGGGATTTTGGGCATCCATGCACACCTACCCAGCGTGATTCTCAAGCCCTGAGGCCAGAACTCAGACCACAAAGCTGGCCATGTAGGACCCAGTGTCTTAACCTCCATGCTACTTGCTGGCCCATATCTTTATTAGGTATTTGCACTAGGAATTAATCGGGTAGGCTTTTAATCCCTGCAAATACTATATCCAAGATAAAAAGATGCTGGAATGAAAGGTGTTAACCTGTCTACTCACAAAATCTAAGATAGTACCAACGTCAAAGCTATATGGTGTCATGAGCAAACTTGGCTAGTAGATTTGAATAAAGGGATACCTGAGAAGGACAAGCAGCCATAGACTTGGCTCCTATGTCTTTGACATTGACTCTCCTATCTCCTGTTTGGTGGCAGCAATATGGTTACTTTTGCTCCACTCCTCTCTCCAGGTGTGGGCCCTAACTAAATAAAATGTAAGTGACCCTTCCCCTTATCATAGTATTTTGCTAGGAAACCCAGCTTAGTCAATTATAACAGATATTTTCCTACCCACAATATCAAGGTAGTCCAAGCAGGGGTATTTTTGTAGGATATAGAAGATCCTTGTTATGTTTGGAGGTGTGGAGCCACTTTCATCCCCATGAGTGACAGTCACCTATAGACAGGGTTTATACACAGGGCCATAAATGTGAATTGCTATTATCAACATTATCTTTCTCCTCATCTGCTTAATTCTTGCAGAGAGTAAGATTTCTAGAAGAAATTCTGAACAGGGCAGCCTAGAAAAAAGAAGTAACTTGCAGCAGAGATTTTTTTAAAATACTCAAGAAATTCCAAGAATCCAAAAGAAAAAAATGATTGGGAAAGAACTATTGATATGTTCAATAGGAAGAAATCCTAAGAATAAAATACCTTGAGATGTTAATGTAAAAGTAACTCCACCCCGAGGGGGGGTGGTTTAGGTAAGGCCTCAAGAAATATTAAACTCTTAAAGTGAGATCTAAAAATGAGGCAGCATGTAAGGAAAGACCCTTTGAGGCATGTGAGAGATCCCATAACAAATAGGAACATGCTTAATGGCATAACATGAGAGAAAAGTCAGAGACTGGAACAGAGAGAGTAGGAAGAAACATGCCACAAGACACTTGGATACAGAGGTACTAAAAAGGATTATGGAATTGCTCTCTTGGATTGTACTGGTAATTGCTCTAAAGGTGGTCAAAGACTAGGTCACGTAGGCCTTTAAGGCCTTGTTAAAAGTTCTGTTCTTAGGGACAATGAGTGGCATGGTGTTTAAGGTCCTAGACTCCCAAATGGCCTCCCTTGGTTTGAGTCCTGGACCTGGCAACTTGAAAATCACATGAGGCAGGGACCAGCAAATGGCATAATGGTTATGCCACTGGACTTTAATGTAGTTGACCATGGTTTGAGTCCCAGACTTGGTGACTTAAAACTCACACTGGGCACATGTGTATGCATGCCCAAAATCTTGAGAGGAGAATAGAGGAGAAGGGATTGTGGAGTGATCATCTCCCCTTGGGGTTGATTTCTCACTTTCCCTCTAACTATTTCTGTCTGTCTCTGGCAAAGCACACATGCCCTTTGACAAAAGACCTTTAAAAAAAAGAAATAAAAATGTTCTGGTCTTGGGCCAGCCCATGGCATGATTGGTTGGATGGCTGGATCTCACATAGTTGAGTACATGATTCTAGTCATGTACCTGGTGGCTTAAGAAGCAGGTTGAATGTTATTGCATGCATACTCAAAATCCTGAAAAGAGGGAGAGATGGAGGAGCAGGGATTGGAGTGTGACCATTCCTCATGGGGGTGGAGGGTGCTTTCTTACCATCCAGCCCCCCCCCCCCCCCACAACACACACTGTTTTCCTCTCTCCAGAGGACCCTTTGACAAACTGGGGGAGGAGGGATGGTTTTATCCTAAGAGCAATAGGAAGCTAGAAATTGAGATGTAGGTTGTGATATTATGATTATTTTCATTGGGAGCAAGTCAAATGCCTAGTTCTCATTACTTGGCCACAGCCTCTTAGAAAAGATGTGAAGAGTTTACAATGTCCAATGCTTGCAGCAGAGTCCAAAGGGTTTCTACAATGGCTATGAGGGTTCTGCATTCTGACTGCAGCTTTGAGGAAGATGAGAGACAAGTCACCTTTCAGGCACAGGAACTCAAAATATAGACTCCATCCCACAATTTGAAACTAATTCTCCTTGGCACTGACCCTGCCATGGGAGTGATTTACTCCCCAGCTGGTAGAAGAGATACTCCAACTGAAATTTCTCCTCTGGGACTGTGTTCCCAACCCTGCAGATAGCTCACCATTCCAGTGTCATGTCATCCAACAATACCATGATAATTTACTACCTCTAATGATTATTTTCCCCCATTTTAATATAGGTTTTAATTTTTCTTTATTTATATTTCTGAAACTAAAGTGGGACTTAGAATTATGTAACGTAATAATGTAAGATTTATTTTTCTTTAACATCTCCCAAACCGATGTTAAATAAAGGATGTCTCTTGTTATTTATGATGTTTAATGAAATGCCACAGATTTAATTCTCTTGATCTTTAACTCTCTCTTTTCATTTTAGTAGTACTTTATACTTGACATTTTTCTTGCTGGAGCATAATTACCTATTTAGTTCTTTCCCTTCCACTAAGCAGTGAGCTCTTTAAAAAACACGTTTTTAGGACCAGCAGTTGGCGTAACGTCTGTGCTGCGACCATGTAGTCGACCACGGTTTGAGTCCCAGACCTGGTGGCTTAAACTCATGCAAGGCACGTGCGCAGGCATGTCCAAGATCCCAAGAGGAGAATGGAGGAGGAGGGATTACGGCATGGCCATCCACCCTGGGGGGTGATTTCTTGTTTTCTGTCTCTCTGTCTCTCTGTCTTTCTCTTGTCTTTCTGGCAAGTGCACGTGCTCTATAGCAAAATCCTCTCCAATAAATAAATAAATAAATAAATAAATAAATATTTTTTTAACTTGTTTTGTTGTGATGTGCAAGCTGCCAGGTTTGGGACTCAAACAGCCATTGGCCATGTGGAAATCCAGCACCTAAACCACCACGCTACCTGCTGGCCCCAGCAGTGAGCTCCTTTAAGCATAGAAATAACTTTTATTCATCTTGGTACATTCCCTTCAGGGGACAAATACATAATACCTATGACCACACAAATAGTGAGTGTTAAATCCTGAGAGTAAAATGGAGGAGAAGGGATTATGGCATGGTCATCCCCACTGGGAAGTTCTTTCTCACTTTTCTTTTCTCTCTTTCTCTGGTGAATGCACATATGTGCACGTGCCTGGCATGTTTTTCAGGCCACTGGGATTCTAACTGCATGGTCAGCCATGTAGGATCCAGCTCTCTTAACCACTGGGCCATGGGACCAGCTCAATACCCAACATTTTTGAGAACTTATGTTAGACCCATCTGTGCTAAGAGCTTTATCTACATTGTCTCATTTAACCTGAAAATGAATATTTCTGGAGTCAGGGCTGGCTGACCACACAACCTGTCCTTTCAGTCACTGTGTCAGAACATTTAAAATATAGTCTTTCCAACCTATTGTTGAAATTAAAGAATAGGTTCCTCTGAAAGTTCAGTCTTTACACCCTTTACCATTATTTTGGTGGCAATAATGGGATCCGGTTGCTGAACCAGGAACACGTCATACAGAGGTCTGGATTACCTTCAATTCCTATGTTGCTTAAAGACCCAGCTCAGGAAAAGATACATATGTTAATAGAACTGTTTGCATATTTCCCTTTATTCAGGGGATTTTCTTTTATCCTGTTTCAAGTGGCTGAGGTTTATCTTCACATTCAACTTTGAAATGTGTTCTTGCTAAATCACATACCTCTTTTCCTTTGGAAGGAAAAGTGGAAAGAATTACAAGATACCATAATGAGATGATGGTGCAAAATATTCAGCCTAGATTAAATTTACCGGGGAGGTACTATTTTATATTTAGATTATGTGTCAAATCACATTCCTTGAAACAGGCTGTGTTAGGAATTGCTAGTTATTCCTAATACTTTGTTTTTTCTTTCCTCCAAGAGAGATCAGATTTCTTTTCTTTTCTTTTCTTTTCTTTTTTTTTTAAATTTGCTAGGGGGTGTATACACTCATCAGAGAGGGACAGAGAGAGCGAGAGGGAAAGTGAGAAAGCACTCCCCATGTAGCATGGTCACACCACAATCCCTTCTCCATTTTTTCCTCCTTTTGAGATTTTGGGCATGCACACACATGTATCCAGCATGATTTTCAAGCCTCTGGGTCTCAATCTGTGTGGCTGCCATATGGGATCCAGCCACCTTAACCACCAGACCACGGGCTGGCCTAAGATCTGATTTTTTGTTGAGTACTGGGCCACTTCAAACAAAGATTACACTTCTCAGAGCTGGGGCCACATAGTTGGGTCTATGTATAAATTCTGGCCAATAACTTCTAAGAGGAGATATCATACGACAGCTCTCAGACCTTTCTTAAAAATCTGTTGTGTGCTTCCTGTGTGCCATCTTCTTTATCTTCTCTTTCCTAAGGCTGGAATTTCAGTGTGGTAACTGGAAGGAAAGCAGCCTTCTTGAACTATAAGGTGACTTTGAGAATGGAGGCTATACATAGTGGAACAAGATAGAACAAGCGTGGACTCTTGACCCCTTTATTATGGACTATAACCTTCATAATAACTCTATACTGTCTACCTCCGGATTTTAACATGACAGAGAAATGAACCACCATTTTGTAAAAGCCATTGTGATCAGTTTAATAATAGGTTGTCAGAAAAGTCATGACTCATGTTTGCATAGAAAAACATAGGAAAAATATGTTATGACTTTTCTGACAACTCAGTAGTTTAATGCAAACCTAATTCTGGGACCAGCAGACGGCATAATGGTTACATCACTGGACTTCCACATGGCCAACTACCGTTCAAGTCCCAGACCCAGAAGTTTGAAACTCACACTGGGCACATGTGCATGAGTGCCCAAAATCACAAGAGGAGAATAGAGGAGAAAAGATTGTGGAGTGGCCATTCCCCCGGGGGGTGATTTCTCATGTTCTGTCTCTCTGGTGAGCGTATGTGCCCTATAGCAATAATCTCTCTTAAAAATAAATAAACAAATAAATAAATAAATAAATAAAAGAGCAAACCTAACCTAACAGACACACATGCCAACAGCACTCAGTAAGTCCCTGATAGTGCCATGGTAGTAACAGAGTAGTAACAATGGCTAGCCTACAAATATAAATATCAAACTCATACTAGCCACATAACAGGATCTAATTACCTTTCTTTGAAGATACGAGTATTCTATGAAATTCCTACTTGGAATTATGATGGAATCGTCATATCTAGGTACTAGGTGAAATAGAATCAATAGAAAGGTAAAACAACTAAAACACCAAAATAATGAAAGATGAATCAACAGTTCAGCTGCTGAGTAAAAGGCAAGAAAGTGTCACCTAGGCACTAGGGAAATAAACCAACAAATAAAAACTTATGTGAAATAGTCTAATCAGGAGTAGAATTTGGAAGAAAGCTCGGTTTGTCCTTCGAGATTCATCTAGAACAACTCATTTTCTATACTTGAGAAGACAATGAAGTTGAGGAGCTTATAAAGTGATTCTTCCAGCTAGTCAGTGGCATGGTGGTTAAGGCAGCTGGATCCCACATGGTTGCCTGCATTGTTCGAGTCCCGGACCTGAACCCATGCTCTGTGTGTATATGTGTGTGTGTGTTGGTAGGTTACAGAAAAAGGCATTATCAACCAGTTTGAAAAAACACACTAGGCACATGTGCCCCATGCCCAAAATGCCAAAAAAAAAAAAAAATAAAAGAATGGAGGACTGTGGTGTGGTCATCCCTCCCTCCTTGGCAAGTGATTTCTCACTTTCTCTATTGTCTCTTTTCAACAAGTGCATGTGCTCTACGGCATAAACTTAAAAAAAAATTCTTCTTTACCCTCCATCCCCCATCCTTTACAGGAGCAATTCTCAAA
Organism: Tupaia tana; assembly: GCA_026018925.1. Lineage (NCBI taxonomy): Eukaryota > Metazoa > Chordata > Mammalia > Scandentia > Tupaiidae > Tupaia > Tupaia tana. Next base: position 27,327,272 of record JAKSZU010000022.1, read on the forward strand.
CTAGAGATGCTGCTAAAAATGCAGAAGCTACTTCAGATGACCTCAGCAAGGTCCAAAACACTGCCCTCCTAACAAGCTCAGATATTCTCAGGCTGCTGGTACACTTACGGATCATTTTCTGAGTGGAAAGTTTCTACAAACTACCAAAGAGATCTCTTTAAAACTAAATCGGATCATGTCACTGCCCTGCTTAAAACCCTCCAGTGGCTTCCCATGGCAATTAGAGAAAAATCAAAACCCCATCTTGTGCCTCAGGAGACCCACCATGGTCTGGTCCTGGTCTACATCTCTGGCTACATTTCTACCCATTTTCTGCCTTTTCCACATTCTTCCATTCATAATGGACTTTTTTTTTTAAATAGCTCTAAACATATCCTTATTTCAGCACCTGATTTCATTTTTTAAATGCCACTTATCAATATCTGGAATTTGGGACCAGCAGATAGTGTAACAGTTATGTCACTAAACTTCCACGTAGTTGACTGCAATTCGAGTCTCGGACCCGGTGGCTTAAAACTCACTCTGGGCATGTGTGCATGCCCAATATCCTGAGAGGGGAATGGAGGAAAAGGGATTGTGGTGTGGTCATCGCCATGGGAGTGATTTATCACTTTCTGTCTCTTTGCCTCTCTGTCTCTCTGGCAAGTGCACACACCCTATAGCAAAAATCTCAATTAAAACAAAACAAAACAAACAAAAAAACGTAGAATTCATACTCATTCTAAACCTGTGGAGTATGACCTCCTGGAACTTAATTTCTAGTAGTACTGTATTCTCAACACCTAGCACAGTATGGGCTATAAATGAGGTACTCAAAACAAATGAGTGCTCAACACTAAAGGTTTGATTCCCCCCCCCAATAGTAATAATAATAATAATAATAATAATAGATCCTGGGGCACAAAATTCTGGTTGACAAGAGAAGCTTGGAAACTGAATGATAATGCCATTATCTGCAAGCATCACACACTCACACACACTCACACACACACACATACTCTAGTGTCCCAGAAGAATCAACTCCAATTTAAGTCAATCCCTATAGCAAATAGCACCAGAATCAAACTCCTGATCTTGCAGCAGATAATTCAACCCCAGCAATGTCTGACACAACAAAAGCCCATGACAACAAGTGCAGTTGGGCACTGCTTGGTATTTGTTGTAAGGATCCAGGGAAATGTTTTTGAGATACTGATGATTTCTGTGGCAAAGGAGATTGAGCACCTCAACTGAGAAATTCTCTGAATGTGGCATCATCCTCAACAAAGGCGTCCTGAAGAGAGTGACCGTGTCTCTTTTCCCTACCTCACTTATAATGCTATAAAATCCAAACAAACATGCTCAGTCCAAAAAGGTTAGCCAGCTCGTGCCATGGAAAATGGTCATGATGTATTTCTTTCAGCTCACCCTGATTCCCTCCCCAAGGGTAGAAATAAAACATTTTGAAGGTCTGAGAACATTCAAAAACAAGCCATCATTTAGAAGTAATGGCCGCTTGTGCTATGCACATAAATAAAAGTCCATACTAAGCTTAAACACATTTATAAGGTCTTTGTAAAGACTTTGCCTTTTCTCTATAAATGTCCTAAAAGATTAATTAAGAGCATGATGACTCATCCATCTAGATTGATTAAACGTATATTTAAGGGTCAGACTGGAAACAATGCCTAAATACATTAACATACAATTTGCCCACAGTGATTAGTCTATTTATTTTACTTGCTGACAATATTTCTAGAATTAAGTCATTGTTAATCTGTGTTTGGAAGGAGAGACAGGACCACCCAATACCCCATCCAAGAAGCTATCTTCTCGGGACCAGAATTTAGTGTAATGGCTATGTCGCTGGACTCCCATATAGTCGACCATGGTTTGAGTCCCGGACCCGGTGGCTTAAATGGTGGCTTAAACTTACGCTGGGCGTATGTGCGTGTGTGCCCAAGATCCTGAGAGGAGAAGCGAGGAGAAAGGATCGCGACATGGCCATCCCCCCTGGGGGGTGATTTCTTGCTTTCTGTCTCTCTATCTCTCTCTGTCTTTCTGGCGAGTGCACGCACCCTATAACAACAAAAAAACCCTCCAATAATAATAATAGAAAAAGAAAAAAATGACAAGAAGACCAAAAAAGTGAACAAAAAAAATTTTTAAAAAAGAAGCTATCTTCTCTCACTTCTCAGTCTGAGCATTCTGCCCCCAGATTCTCAGGCTCCCTTAAAGCTTGGGAAGGGATGGAGATATCAAAGTGTACCAGAGTACTGCTCAGATTTGCATCCCACACTCAACCCACTGCTTTCCCCATTAGCTCTCTGAGCATGATTCTGCCCTCTCTGAATTTCTTACTCTTTTTCACAGTTACCATTTATATCAGGGCACATTTCCTAAAAAACAAAACTTTCGGGAAGTAATGTTCTCTTTTCCAAAACAAAACATTGATTGCATGCTGGTGTATAGACCTAAAGAAGAATAGCTAACCATGAGTAGCATACCGTGTTACATGCACTGTGGCCTTTATTTCAATTAATATTGACAATATGTCTGCAAAGAGTCTGGGATATAAATGTTCATATCCTCCTCTACAAGTAAGGGACATTGGGATTCAGAGAATGGAAAATGGTTGCTCTCTTCCCCCAGTTAGAAGTGCTGAGAGCAAGCTTTGTACTCAAGTAAGTTAGAGTGTCAAGCCTATGCTGTCAGTGGTGATGCCACATTTTCTCATAGATGTTTTGAGTCTGAGTCAGTTCTGCTTCTCTGAGATAGGGTTCCTGGGTTTTAGTGTGAACAGCTGGGATCTGGAAACATCTATTTTCTTCCTGTGCCCCATCCCCATCCATGCCTTGGTAGTAACTCACACTTGTTGTGTGCCCCAGACACATTTGTTGTTATTAGAACATCAGTTATGTCGGTGATTTTCCTGTGGCTCTTCTTTGGTTAGAAGGCCAATTCTCAAACTTCATCTAGCCATGTTCATTTATATAACCTCTCTGAAATTTGTTATGAGCTGCTCATACTTCCAGACTGACCACACTGTTCTAAAACAAGTCCACCAACCCAGCTCTACAGAAAACAAGGAGCTTAGGAGTAGAAAGTAAAAGGAACAAGGATCCAACCTTTCTCATCAAAGTAATGCAGTACTGGGGGCCAGCAGGTGGTGCGGTGGTTAAGGCATCGGGCTCCTCCAGGGCCGACCATGGTTGAGTCTTGGACCAGTGGCTTAAAATCCAGAGAGGAGAATGGAAGAGAAGGGTTTGCAGCATGGCCTTCCCCCCTGGGGGTGATTTCTCAGTCTCTCTCCAGGCAAGTGCATGTACTCTGTGGCAAAAAAAACTACACACACACACACACACACACACACACACACACAAAGCACAAAACTGGATTTGATGGAAGACTTGGGTGCAGATGCCCCACTGCCACTGTTCTTGGGCACATTAGTTACTTCATCTTATAAGGTAGTTGAGCATGTTAAAGGAGTTAATGGAGGCAAAGCAAGAAGTACAATGACTGTCATATAGTACATGTTCAATCAAAGAGAGCTATCATTATTGACTCTGCCCTAAGTTCTATATCACTTAAATAATAATATAATCCTGGCTAGCAATATATTGAAGGTTAACTATGTGCCAGCCACTGTTCTAAGCACCTTATATGCTTTACCTTACTTATTGCTCACAACAGCTCTATGAGGAAGTAAGTGCTGCTGTTATTCCCATTTTATGGATGGGTCTTCTGAGGCCCAATATGTGAACTTATTTGCCCAAGGTCACATTGTCAGTCAGAGCTTCCACTGGAAGCAAACACTTCAGCTTCAGGACAAACCTTCTTAACAGACACATCCAGTGGATGCCTGATGAACTACTGAAATAAGAAGCAGGATGTCTTTTTTTTTTTTTTTTTTTGAGAGGTTTTTGCTATAGGGCATGTTTGCTTGCCAGAAAGACAGAGACAGACAGAGAGACAGAAAGCGAGAAATCACCTCCCAGGGTGGATGGCCATGCCGCTTCTTCTCCATTCTCCTCTTGGGATCTTGGGCACGCATGCACACGTACCCGGCGTGAGTTTAAGCCACCTGGTCCGGGACTCGAACTGCGGTCAACTACATCGAAATTCAGCAACATAGCCATTATGCTAACTGCTGGTTCCAAGTTTTGTAAGGTTTTGTTGCCATTTCTGTCTCTCAATGATCGTTAAATTCCATTAGGGCAAGATCTAGATCCAGCAGGTATTCTAGAATATCCCTAAAGTCTAACATTGCACCTGAGCCATAATTAGACACCTCAGTAACTGTATGTCGAATAGCACCTTTGGCAACTACAAACCACTTCTTCTAAGGTTCGGAATTGTATAATAAAATTTTCTTAAAAACCAAGTATTTCATGATCTGAAAGAGATGTAAACAATTGCAGGAAATAATAGTCATTTTTTTTAGGTCACTCACTATAATAATGTGGAAACCTGGAGAAGATTTAATAGTAGTGTTGTTTCTAGAATATTCTTTGTCAAAAATGGTCCCAGATCTGTTACTTAAAATCAATCCATTTCATTTGGTTTCTCATGAAGATAATGATAATTATGGAGCTTAATGATAATTATGACATCTCCCTTTAGCTTTCTCTTCTCTGAATTTAATAACCTAGCTTCTTAAATTTTTCCTATAAAAACATATTAACAAGTTTCATTACTTCCCCCTTACCGTATCACTCATATCTTAACTCTTATTGTTAAATCTCATATGAAAATAAAATAAGCTTGCAGTTCCTGTTCTAGCTTTCATCCTTTGAAGGCTTAAAGACAAAAATAAAAACAAAAAGCAAAAACTCATCTGTTATATCTACAAAATTAGGAGATAAAGGTTTAGTTAGTGGTTGTTTGGTGTCAGTTTACCTAGATTTTTGTTGTTGATTTTACTGCTTAATTTGGAAAGTTCTACTTTCTGCAGTGTTCCAGAGGACATTGATGATATGAAGACATTGGTTTAGTATAAGCATATACATTAAGGCATTAGAAATCATTGTATATTTTTCAGAATGGTCCCACTTCTAAAATCTGACCCATTTTTCTATGAGTAGATGCATAAGTGTCATATTTATTTCCTAATTTGGGGTTCAAAAAATACAACAAATACAACTAATCTCTATATGGCTAATAACCTTTAGGTAATGACATTAATATTAGTCAGAAACTTTGATTACCACTTTCCTCTGTGGTTGGTGCTAGGCTCGCCGTTTCACAAGCATTATGTCTTGTAATCATTAAAACATCTTTAGGAGATAAATGCTACTTTTAACGTCATTTTACTGATGATGAAATTAAGGCTCAGAAAAACTTACATAGAGTCACCCAGCCAGTAGATGTCAGGGCAGAGAATCCAATGAGCCTGTCTGACAGTATGCTCTAAGCTCTTGGCACTCTGCTGAAGGTTCTGGATGTACTGGTTTTTTGGAGTTTGTTTTTTTGTAAATGACCTGATCCATCATTGTGCCAACAGTAGCTTCATAATAATTATTTGATTTTGGCATGAGGAAGCAGGAACTTTTGTATTTTGTTGATAAAACTATAAAATGGGTCACTTACTTTGGGGATGGCTTTGGCAATGTCTAGGAGTATAGAAGATGTGCATATCTGAGGGCCCAGCCATGCACCTGGGTAGTATGGCAGACACAGCTGATCAACTGACCCAAACTCCTTCCATAACCCCCTGTTTTCTTTCTTTCTTTATTCCCCTCTTTCCTTCTTTATTTCTTTATTCTTTCCCTCTTCTCTATTTTTTATTTTATTTTATTTTTAACCATAGGGCACATGAACTTGCCAGAGAGAGACAGTAAGAGGGAAAGTGAGAAATCATCCTCTAGGGATAATGGCCACTCTGCAAGCTCTTCTCTTCCATTCTTCTCCCGAGATTTTGGGCATGCACACACACATGCTCAGTGTGATTTTTCAAGCCATGGGATCCAGGACTCAAAATGCATAGTCAACCATGTGGGAGTCTAGCGCTTTAACCACTATGCCACCTGCTGGCCCCATAGCCTCCTGCTTTCTAGAAATTTTCCTGTAATTGGCATGGGGATGAACCACGTGACACTGACTGGTCATTGGGGGATAAGAAGAAATGACTGAGTAGGGATTTTAAGAAAACTTGTTTATAAGGACAATCTGACTGGATTGCTTTTGGCTTTTTGCTCCTTTCCCGTCTCCCTGACTGGGACATGAGCATGATGCCTGGGGGTGGAGGGGGTGCTGTAACTACAAAAGGGCTTCAAAAATTCATGAGAAAATGGAATTAAAATCTGAGTTTATTTTAGTGCTCAAAAATATTGAAATTTATGCATATTTTTTTCATAGTATACATTTTCCATGAATTTGTTTGTTACAACTAAAAAAAAAAAAAAAACATGAGGATAAAAGTGCACCCACTAAAAATGGCAGAACAGAAGATGGAATAAACCTGGATCACTTTAGTGTCAGGCAGGTGCCTTGATGGCAGTTGAGTTTCTCTAGAGAAGCTCTCACAAGCTGACACATACAAAAGTTTGTCATGTGAAAACTTGCAAATGAGTTTATGCTTATTTCCCATTAACAGGGAAGTGCATAAAATGTAGCATATTCATGCAATGGAACACCACATAGCACTTAAAAGGGAGTGAACTAGATCTACATGTGTCAACTCAGAAAATGCTCCAAAATGTAATGTAAAGTGAACTGAGGAAATTGCTGAATGGCATGTGTTTAAGTAACAATACCACTTAAATATATTTTTTAAACACCTAGAGCAATTCTGTATACTTTAAAGATCTATGTGTATATACTGAAAGTGTAAAAACAATGACATGAGGAAAACACATTGTTTTCAGAGAGGGAAGAAGAGAATGGAATTAGAAAGTGGTATTGGAAACACCTCCTTTGAACCTGTTGTGTTTCATTTCATAAAAGTAATCAAAATTTGTATGCCCCAAATCACAACAAGATGGAGAAATAGAAGAGAAGGAATTATGACATGGCCATGCCCACTGTTGTGGGGGCTTTCTCCCTCTCCCTTTTTCTTGGATGAGTACATGCACTTTGACAATTAGAAAAAGTATGACAAAAATATTAATATCTGTTAAATTTGGGTAGTAGATATGTGGATATTTGCTAAATAATTTCCTGTGTATTCCTATGTATTTAAAAGGCTTTACACTCTTTGTTCTCCCTCTGGCTTGCTGTCACACCCTTGAAAGCAGTCTTCCCTGCTGGCACTTTCCGGGCACCTCGGTCCTGTTCTCAATGGCCATGATAGACCTTAGCTAGCACCACCTCCTCTCTAATTGGCCAAGTCCACTCAGGGACCCACATGACTGGCCACCAAAGATCTGAGGGGCTGTAAAATACCACGTAGTAGGAAGTAGAGAGCCAGAGGACTCCGTGAATTCAGACACAGTGTGCGTGGATTTACTGTGGCTCTCCAAGTCACGTCCCAGTCACAAAGTCTGAGTCCCACGACACAGATCCATGTCTGAAGGACATGGTGGCTCCTGACTTCTGAGTTGGCACACTGGGCCGGAGCCTGCTGCGTGCCTGACCCCAGGAACCTGTCCCCAACAGGAAGGAGAAATGTAGTCAAGGAAGTGTGGCAGACCTGACTCCAGACAATTAGAAAAACATCCCTGTGCCTCATAATGGAAGGTGAGCCTGACTTCCACTGTGGCCTTAAAAAGAAAGAGGGTGGGAGGTGGGAGGATGTTTTCCTTTTCTCTTTTAGAAGAGAAATCTATCTGCCTCAAACCCTGTACTCCTAACAGCCTATTAATACACAGCCAAACCTGGAGAAAAACTTAAGAGCACACTTCCGGCTCAGGAGCACGTTCCATTTGCTCTAGTTCCTTCTGTAATCACTTGAAGGTTGACACTTAATTCTACTCTCTCATGACCTGCGCCAAGACAGTCATTTTTTAGGGAAGAACTGGAGCACAGAGTGTGCTCACAACCCTGAGCCACGCCCATATGAAAGGGCTCCATCAGACCCTAGGCCAGGCAGCAGGAGGTAAGGAGAGCAGAGTCCTGGACCACAGCCAGGTTAGGAATAACGACCAAGCTATAATTACTCTGTAGGACCTGGGCTGGAAGTGACTATTTTGGAACCTGAAAACATCACAACAGCATCTCAGCCACATTTGGGAAAGTCCCTTTTGACCACTGTTGTCTTCTTGTCATGCAATAGGATGTCATTGTCGAGGACATTTCCTACCAGAAAACCATCAAGAGCTCCATGTAGCACTTGGAGAAGCTTAAAAGGGCACCACGGTTTACAAGTCTTGGCTGTAACTGCAAATGCTCTCAGAAGAAAATATGTTCAGACTAGCCCATGACATGGTGCTTAAGGCAGCAGGATCTCGCATGGCTGACTGGGCAGTTCAAGTCCCGGACAAAGTGACTTGAAAAATACTTTGGGTGCTTGTATATGTGTACTTAAAGTCCTGAATGATGAAAAGGAGGAGAAAGGATTGTGTTGTGACCATGCCCCATGGGGAGTGCTTCCTCACTTTCCCTTTCTTTCTCTCTGTGGCAAGCACATAAACCCTCTAGGGAACAAAAAAGGAAGAAGAGAAAGAAAGACAGACAGATGAGTGGACATTTTCATTCTGGTATTTGTTGGGTTATTACAGTTAGGATATTTTGTGGCCATGGAGTCTCTGATCACAAAGCTTTAAGTTCTTATACTGTTTCTTCGTACAGCTGCACATCAACTTCAAGGCCTATTAATTAGCAGATGCTCAGAGAATATCCGTGATGAAAAGCAGATGTACTTGACTTATCTACCCAGAGGTCACCTCCAGCTCCTGACTGTAGGTTACCAGCTCTCAGAGCCTCTGTTCTCTTACCTACTTATCACTGTGAACTGCCTTCTTCCTCTTGTAGGACTTTTGGAAATGTAGAAGAAGGAAGGGAACAAAAAGAAAAATTCTCAGCATATAGTTGTGCTCAAGTAATATGAGTTCCTATAACAGAGCATCTCTTATGGTCATTCAACTTATAAGAAAAAGAATATGGCGGGCGGGGGCGGGGGGAATTGGAAAGGAAATATAGTCTCTTGATTGAGTGTCTACTCTGAAGCTAGATTAACTCAGTTCTAATACTAGTTTCCTAAACATTGAAATGTGGCCATGGGCAGTCTTCTTCATCTTTTCCTGCTTAAGTTTCTTCAGTTGTATAACAGTACAAGGACCCGCCTCATAAGACTGCTACAGGATTAAAAGGGGCAATTTATACAAATGCAGTGCCAAGTCTGATACATGGAAGATACCAGTAAAGAATAGTTGCTTCCATTATTATCATAGTAACAGTTTTGAAATTAGTATTGTTAAAAACTAATCTTTTTTTTTTTTTTGGAAAAGTTTTTTTGGCTTAGTAAAACTTTTTTGCTACAGAAAGAGAGAGACAGAGAGAAAGAAAGCAAGAAATCAGCCCCCAGGGGGATGGCCATGCCACAATCCCTTCTCCCTTCTCCTCTCAGGATCTTGGGCACGCACGCACAAGCGCCCGGCGTGAGTTTAAGCCACCGGGTCCAGGACTCGAACTGCAGTCAACTACATGGGAGTTCAGCGAGATAGCCATTACACTAACTGCTGGTCCCAAAAACTAATCTTTTTTTATGCTAGGAACTTGGGCTTCAGTCATAAAGTAGGTACTTTTGCCGCCACTCAGAAAGACACAGACACTTGGGTGACTGTGGAAAGGCACACTGTTCTAGACCAATACTCCATGTAAATATGGTGGTAGGACAAACCTGAAGGTACTAATTGGCTTGATTAAAGAAATGTGTTATCAATTTTACTTAAAGTATCAATGTATGTAAAAGCTTCTATTAAAATAAGTTGGGCGGGAAACAAGGTTATCCAGTATAAGAACTCAATGCTTTGTGATCAGAGACTCCATGGGCCACAAAATATCCTAACTGTGATAACTCAATCACACTTTCATTTCCTTGAATCATGGTTTTGTTATTGTTATTGTGTGTTTTTTGTAGGCAATAATGGGATAAACTTGCGGCTAGCCATATCTGGAATTGCTAAAAACTTTTTCATAATAATAATAACAAATAACATCCATGATCCAACAGCAGGTAATGTTCAGTACACACTCATGTCATATGCATTACCTGCATTTAAATACCTCTTGTACTTATTAAGTACCTTTACTACATTTTATTTGATACACATCCGCTTTCCCTGTCTTATCTTTTTTCTTTTTTTTTTTTTTTTTTTGAGAGGTTTTTTTGTTATAGGGTGCGTGCGCTCACCAGACAGAGAGAGACAGAGAGACAGAAAGCAAGAAATCACCCCCCCAGGGGGGATGGCCACGCCGCAATCCCTTCTCCTTCGTTCTCCTCTCGGGATCTTGGGCACGCATGCACATGCACCCGGCGTGAGTTTTTTTTAAGCCACCAGGTCCGGGACGCGAACCGCGGTCGACTACATGGGAGTCCAGTGACATAACCATTACGCTAACTGCTGGTCCCCCTCCCTGTCTTATTTTGATACATGGAAGGAAGGTCCTTCTGTTTGGGGGGAATTTCTTAGTTTTTTGGTTAGATTTTTAGTTGTGTTTTGTTTTTTGGTTTTTTTTTTTTTGCCAGGGTATGCATTTGCTTGCTAGAGAAAAAAAGAGAAAGGGAAAGTGAGAAAACACCCTCCATAGGGGATGGTCATACTGCTGTCTCTTCTCCCGTTTCTCCCTTCTGGATTTTGGCTATGCACACACATGTGCCTCGTATATTTATCAAACCAGTGCATCTGAGACTCAAACCACATAGTTGGCCACATGGGATACAGCTACCTGAAGCACCGTGCCACTGGCTGGTTCAGGAAGGTCCTCTAATTGTCCACATTTTACAAATGAGATGACTAATGATTAATGAGGTTAAATAGCATGCTCATGGTCACATCTTGCTATGCAACATCTAGGGATGTGAACTTAACCCTGTGAGAAACAAGTGTTATGTAAGCTCAAGCCTATATTTGGATATGTCCCGACTGATAAGGCATGGAGTGAGGAGACAGATTTGTAGAGAACAGACCTCATTCATGGTTTTCTTCCTGTCCTGGGAAAATTCTTTAGAAGCTGGGAAGTGCTGAGAAGCCAATAGGCTTAGAGTAAGTCAATCCCAGGCCCAGCTGTGGTGGCACAGTGCTTGTGCAGTGTTCTGCAGTATTAGAGGCTCCATGGAAGATCGGGAATCAGTTCCTGGTCATCCTGTACAGGCCGAGGACATGTGTGCAATGCTTGTGATCCTGGCTGGCTTGGAAAAGCCTGTGTTTGGAAGACTGAGGTGTGAGGCCCTGTGGAAAGTGCTTGACTTCATATCTGGCTGTCTGTATGTCTCTCTTTCTCTGTTTCTCTTTCTCTCTTGTGAAGGAAAGACAACATTTTTAAAAATAATAAATCAATTCCTTAATCCATCATAATTAAGTAACAGTTTAACAAGCAGAAAGGTACTATACACTCAGTGATATAAAAAAAAGAAAATAACAATTAGAAACCCTGATGTTTGTGTAAGGACTTTTACTTTATGGAAAACTTTATTCCTGTGCCTTCAAATCGTCCTATAGAGGCAAAATAAACACAGACACCACCAGAGACACAAGCTATAGAAGGGTTGGCTGGGAAAAAAAAAAAAAAAAAAGGATTTAGAAACCTTACTGTGCAGGAAGCTAAATGTAAATGATTATCTAACCCGGGTCCTTACAAATGTGATAAACACACATTGATTTATTGAATAGTAGTATAGTTACATGTATTATGTTTTATTTCCTAAGTAATGATCTTAAGGGACCCTCTGTTAATTATATGCCTGTGACACACTTTACAAAAATACCCAGAAGTACTTCATCTCAAAGTCACAGGCTTTCCTCCACAGTGCTAAGTTCTCCCCACCACTGCCAGTATGTGCGGAGGACTGTGCAGAGGACACCCAAGCTACCCACTAACAGTAACCAAAGGAAACACAAGCCCAGCCAGAGGAATTAGGATATACTAGGCTGTCAAAAAAGTCACGAGTATTTTTATATGTTTTTCTATGCAAAAATAGGTAATGACTTTCCCAACAACCCAATATAATACATTCCAAAGTCATATAGCAGCCATGTTTTTTGGGGTTTTTTTTGTTTTGTTTTGTTTTGTTTTTTGAGAGATTTTTGCTATAGGGCACGTGGTGCACTCGCCAGACAGACAGAGAAAGACAGAGAGACAGAAAGCGAGAAATCACCCCCCAGGGGGGATGGTCACGCCACAATCCCTTCTCCTCCATTCTCCTCTCGGGATCTTGGGCGCGCACGCACATGTGCCCGGCGTGAGTTTTAAGTCACCGGGTCCAGGACGCGAACCGCGGTCAACTACGTGGGAATCCAGCGACATAGCCATTACGCTAACTGCTGGTTCCCTAGCAGCCATGTTTTAAAACTATCCACTTTACTACTACTGCCACTGATATTTGTTCAACACTAAATCTCTCTATCCTTTGCATAGGCAGTTTTGGAGTTTGCAAGGTCAGTAGGAGGATGACGTAAATTGGAGGCAGTACCGGAGGGAGGGAGGAGATCTGCTGTGTGGGGCTAGTCCTTCGCAGAGTACTACCCAAGGGCACAGCACTGTCCTAGGGAAGGAACTGAGCTACGTGAGGCTGGGTCATCAGCCATGGCTGGGTGCATCGTGGGGAGGCAAGAGATAGCAAGGAGCCCCTTCCATGTGCTAACGAGAGCTTGGGTTTTGTCCTCTAAGCTCTGAGTCAATGAAGAGATTTCAGAATAGAAGTGGCAGGATCAAGATTTGTTTTCCAAAGATTGTTCTGGCAGTGGTGTGGCAGTCAAAAAGAGAAGCCTGTCTTACCGCATTGTTTGAAGACCAGTCTCGGCACTCCTGGCAGCCACAGAGAGCTTTTTTGAAGTAGGGACTTCTTCCACTGAATGCAAATGAGGACTGACTATGCCCAGGGTTTATATAGTCCCTTTTACTTCAAAAACTCTCTCTTTTATTTCACCAAACAACAATCTAGGGAGGGTGGGCCAAGTGGAATTATCCCCCATTCACAGATGGGGAAGCATCTCTAAGGAACTTCAGAACCACAGGACAATTTCTAGTTGAAGTAATTGCGTGCTAGCTCTGCCGCATTTATGACTGGAATTTGATTTGTGTGGCCAGAAAATGAAGTATGTTTAAAACTCTGGGGAAAAAAATCCTCAGTGCCCATAAGTAGTAATCAATGCTAAATAATAATTTTTAAAACTTTAGTTTCTAAAAACAAAAGAACAAGTAACTAGCACAAAGATATACACAACATACCTGAAAACTAGTCAGCTCCTAGCTAGGGATCTGCTTTGCAAAATTATAAGACATTTGATAGAAAGTATTATAATTTTGAACATCTACTGTGCATGGCTTTTTCAAATATGTTCAGATACAGAATTTAAACTTGCCTAATTGTGCATATTACAACACTTATCAAACCAAGCTTGAATGTTGCTTAAAAACCATCCCCAAATAACTGCATAACACACATTGTCCAAATTACACGTGAAAGCTAGTGGTATAATTCAGTCTTGAGTCTAAAAGCTTGAGCATCAGGGAGCCTATGGTACGAGTTCTAGTAGTCCAAGGCATGGGTGGGGGTGGGGCAGTGACATTGCTGGCGTATGTCCCAGTCTGAGTCCAAAGGTCTGAGAACCAGGAACGCTAGTGTCTGAGGGCAGGAGAAGATGGATGTCTCAGCTCTAGCAGAAACCAAATATGCTCTTCATCTTTTTGTTCTGTTTGTGCTCTCAATAGATGGGTTGTTGGGCCAGCCCAATAGCCTAATGGTCAAGAGAGCTAGATCCCACATGGCTGATTATGGCTCAAATCCTGGCCCTGGCAGCTTATAAAACATCCTTATGCCCCCAAATCCTGACAGAATGGAGAAATAGAGGAGAAGGGATTGCAAGTGTGACCACACCCAATTAGTTTTCTCTCTATAGATCTCTCTCTCATGCATTTGCCAACTGGCGATTAAGAAAATTATAGATAGGATGATGCCCACCCGTATGGTGAGGGCAGTCTTTTACTCAGTTTACCTATTTAAATGATAATCTCTTATCAGAAACACCCTCACAGACACATCCAGAGTGAATACATTGCAAGCTCTCTGGGCACCCCTTAGCTCAGGCTGACTCATAAAATTAATCATCGCAACAAGAACATGTTCTTCATTCTCAGCTCGCCACCTCTTTTTGCACTTCCTCCAAAGCATACATATTTAGTCACAAAGTTATAGTGACAATTAAATATATTTAACATACAGCATAATTAAGACTTTGATCTTTGGGTTTCAGGAGGATGAGCCAAAAGAGGATAGGGCCAGGTTTGTAACATGACTAGATATTCAAGAAAAATTCTAAGTGGAAAGAAAAAAAAAAAAAAAAAAAACAGAAAGACTTTTAATGATCTTGAGCAGTTTCCAGAGTGGAAGAGTAATATCTTTAGATTGGGTACAATCGCTTGGCCTCGGTTACCATAAATGTCAGATGGCCCACAAGGCCCTAACTCATCTGGCCCCTAGCTGTATATCCAACTATATCTCTCACTTTATTTCCCTAGCTCATTCATCCTCTGCCACAAGGGAAGCCTAGATGTCTACTGGATGTAGCAAGCACATTCCCTTCTCAAGACCTTTGCTCTTGTTATCTTCACTGTCTGTAATTCCCTCAGATATTTTCAGGCTCACTCTGTCACTACTTTAAGTCACTACTCAAATGGTCCTTTTGCAAGAAGCCTTCTCTTGGTCTCTAATTAGCTCCTGCCACCCCTTTACTCCTGACCTCATCTGCTTTTCTTTCCTTCTTCTTTCTCCCAATTCTTCCCTCTTTCTTTCATTTTCCTTCCTCCCCTTTCTTTCTTTCTTTTTTTTTTTTTATTTTTAAGAGAGAGTTTTGCTATAGGGCTTGTGCACTCACCAGAGAGACAGAGGAAGAAAGTGAGGAATCACTCCTTCCCCTGGGGAGATGGCCATGCCACTGTCCTCCATTCTCCTCTCAGTATTTTTGGCACACATACCACCTGGCATAAGTTTCAAGCCACTGGGTTCAGGACTCTAACTGTGGTCGGCCTTGTGGGAATCCAGCACCATAACCACTACACCACCTGTTGGCCCTCCTTCCTTTATTTTTTTAAAGATTATTTCTTTATTTACTTCTTGAGAAAGAAAGACAGGCACCCTCAACAAGTTCTCATGCTACGATTCTTCCCTGAGCTTTCCCACCCAGCCCGGATCGTGAACACATGTGTAGGTTAACCTTGGAACAGAACTTTCATCTTCCACGTGGCCTCCAGTATGACAGAGCACTGTACTACCAAAGCTGGGCCATGCTCATTTTTTTTTCCATAGCATTTACCTCTGACATTGTTATCCTATATATGTCCTCTCTTTTTTTTTGAGAGGTTTTTGCTATAGGGCGCGTGCGCTCTCCAGACAGACAGAGACAGACAGAGAGATAGAAAGCGAGAAATCATCCCCCAGGGGGGATGGCCACGCTGCAATCCCTTCTCCTCCATTCTCCTCTCGGGATCTTGGGCACGCACGCACACGCGCCCAGCGTGAGTTTAAGCCACCGGGTCCGGGACTCGAACCATGGTTGACTACGTGGGAATCCAGCAACATAGCCATTACACTAACTGCTGGTCCCTATATTGTCCTCTCTTACCCCCTCACTAGAACATAAAATCCACCAATAGCCAAAACTTCTCAATGTCCAGATTTTCAGAGTGCTAGCAAGTAAGTAGAAGGTCAGTGTTTGTAAAAGGGAAGGAGGGAGGAATTATGGGAATGAAACCTTGATGCTACATTTTTTTTTCATCTAAATCTCCAAACTGATACCATAATTCTAAGTTATTTCCATTGACTGGTTTATTCTAGACAATTAATTAAAAGAGAAAGTTAAAAAAAATTTCCTTTAAGATTTATTTTTATTTCTATTTTTGGTAAAATATACATAACATAAACTGTACCATCTTAAATCCATTTTTAGTTGTGCAGTTCAGTAGTGTTAAGTATATTCACACTGTTGTACACCTACCACCTCATCCATCTCCAGAGCTATTCCACCTTGAAACACTGAAAGTTTATGTCCATCGAACAGAAACTCTCTACATGTCTCCCCTCCTCAGTTTTTGCTAATCACCATTCTACTTTCTGTCTCTCTCAATTTGACTGCTTCATATAAGTAGGGTCATATCATATTGTCTTTTGCAACTTACTTCACTTAGTATAATGTCCTCAAGTTCACCTAAGTTGAGCACATGACAGGATTTCCTTTCTTTGGAATGCTGAATAATATCCCATTGAATGTATAAACCATACTTTACTTATTCATTCATTCGTTGATGGACATTTAGGTTGCCAATTATTATATCTTACATTTATAATGCCCTTTCTGGATTACAGTGCATTTCCAAGAGAAATCTCATTTTGATCCTATTCAGTCACCAAATAAATTCTACAAAGCTTCTCAGAAGTTGAAAAGAGCTTAGGCTATTTTCTCTTTTGAGGTTGCTAGTATTTTAAAAATGAAGGAATGTCCAATATGGCTTAGACACACTTTATAGACAGGGTAGAGGTCAAGGACTTTACTCTCTTAAAACCTCCTTCAGTCGGGGACCAGCAGGTGGCGTGGTGGTTAAGGCGCTGGACACTCCCACATGGCCGACCATGGTTTAAGTCCTGAATCTGGTGGCTTGCTTTCTCACTTCCTCTCTCTCTCACTCTCACCCTCTATCTCTCTCTGGTCAAATTAAAAAATAAATGAATGAATAAATAAAAAAATAAAATAAATAATTATTTAAAAAAAAAAAAAAAAAAAAACCTCCTTCAGTCGGGCCAAAGCCCCTCCAAATAAATTTTGGTATACATAAAAACAGTTAATTTCTATGTAAATGCTGCTTCAAGGGGAGTCCCCCAGCCCAGGCTTCCCACTATACTGCTTCTAAACCAGTTAAAGATATTTTAAAGCTGCCCCCTTCCAAAAAATTGTTACATTCTTATTTACATTAACCAAATTAATCATTTTTTTTCCTTTGGAGAGGCTTTTGCTATAGGGTGCGTGCGCTCGCCAGACAGAGACAGAGAAACAGAAAGTGAGAAATCACCCTCCAGGGGGAATGGCCACGCCGCAATACCTTCTCCTCCATTCTCCTTCTCAGGATCTTGGGCATGCACGCACACGCACCTGGCGTGAGTATAAGCCACTGGGTCCGGGACACGAACCACGGTTGACTACATGGGAGTTCAGCAATATAGCCATTACGCTAGCTGATGGTCCCCAAATTAATCTTTTTAACAGACAGAAAAAAGGGTAATAATACAATGTACTTGTTCCAAAGCAAGATAATTACAGAGTTTACCAAAAACACATTAATTTATTAAGCTCTTTAAGTAGTGTGGTAATAGAACAAAAGTTTAGGAAAAAAATAAAAGTTCTTTTCAGTGTATCTAAAGATCATTAAATAAAACCTCATTTGGTGATCTATATTTGAGGCTCTTTATGAACATGAGACTTGATCAAATGACCCGTGTTATACCACTGTGCTAGGCCAAATGATTTAGCCCTCATTTATAGATAGGGAAACCAAGGCTCAGAAAAATTTACCCTTGTTCAAGGTCAACACAGGCAGTAGCAAAATTGGTCCTCACATCCAGGTCTTCTAACAGCACATTATGGATCTTTCCATTCTACCAGGATGCAAAATTGCATTCCTAAATGTAACAGTCTCATTTTTCCTTCTCCTTTTATTATCTTCTTTGCTATTCAGACTCATCCTATGCCGAAATTTCTTCCTTTAAGACTCATATAAAATGACTATTTTTTTCCCAAGCCATCAATTTTCTAGACTAGCTTCTTAGGAAAAAAAAAAAAAAGAAGAAGAAGAAAAGGTGCCTTGTCTCACAAAGTGGTCATACATGCCACCTGGCAGGTCAGACCTCACTTTAGGAAATACAGTTTAATTTAATGGGGTGCTAGAAAGCAAACTTGGGATGCTTCCAGCATTTTAATATGGAGTTTCTGACCAGATGGTATTCACTTGCTCCTAAACTTATTCTTCTATTATTGCAAGAGTGCTTGTTTCAATTACCATAGCAATAACTAAAGAGGAGAAGGTCATAGTTTGATCTGTGTAATGGTCAGTTCCCTTTATTTAAGCTCTTAGATGTTATTGCTATGATTGGACCCATTCCCTGGGTAGCCCCATTTTAAGTCACAGAGTGGAACTGGGTAGATGGATCAGTGCAAATCTATTACCAGGGAGTTAAGTAGCAAGCAGTCAAATAGGTCAAGTCTTCACTCTTTTCAGCCTAAGTCCGTTGTAAAATTTCTGGAATGTATCTGAGTACATAGTAGATGTCTAATGCAGGGCAGGATACAGTGAATTGTTACCGAGTAGGTTTTAATGCTAATTAAGTGTCAATCAGCTATTAATAATGAGTTCCTGTTATATTCCCGGCACTGTGCTGGGTGCTATAGATAATAGCAATAATCAAGTCAGTCATTGTCTGTGAGGCTCATAAACTGAAAACTATAGTAAATCTATTGCCATAGTAGTCACATCATGTGGTAAGTACTTACTATGTCCAAAGGACGATAGGGACTACAGGCTAAAAGACCACTCCTGCCCTTAGAATCCCCACATATAGAATAAAAACCAGGAGTCAAACTCTAAGAAGTTGTATTATATACACATGTATTTAAGTCATTGAGTGACAGTATCTTAACAGAATGAATGAATGCTTAATAATGGGATACAGAGGTAGAGCATTGACGGGATGGGGAGGTGTGGTGTTATCTGTTGAAGATATTTCGATCAACGGGTCTGGGGAGAAATGTTCACATATCGAAATGGTCTCATTGTAAACCAAACAATATGATTGAAAGTATATACAAAAATAAATTAATTAATTAATAAAAAAATAAAATAAAATAATGTTAGCTGCTGTAATTAGTAAGCACATCTTCACAATGTCTCTGAAATGGAGCCTCTGTCTCCCCTTCTGTTTACTTGCACAAACAAGGGAGGCAAACTCTTGGTAGGAAAATTTCTAAAGACTTTTCTTTTTTAGTTTTCCATGTGGAAAGAGAGAATGTATCTCCACAGCATTGTTGGGTGTCTGTTGTTTAAGAGACAGCTTGTATTTTATTTGTGCATAGGCAGAGACTGAGCACTGTGTAGTCTCTAGAGGAATTGAGCAGAAGTACATTTTATAATGTAATTTTTTAAGCATAAGTATTAGTTGTAAACTGAGAGAATCTAAATCATGACAGATTGGTTCACTATATTGTCTTTTCTCAAGAGTTTTAAACTTTCTCATGAAAATTGTTGTTAGAAAAAGGTGACCTAACCTTGGACACAAGGTTAGCATAGAATAGAAGCTGGCAGCCTCCTTGTTATGAGGTTAGCACATGCATATGTTGAGATTATGAGTTTGGGAGTCAGAGAGACTTGGTTTTGAATCTTGCCAACTGGGTGTTCTTGCATGAGTTAGATAATCTTTCAGATTGGTGACTGTTGGATTGGACAGGGATAACCAAGTCTACTTGAAGAAATGGTGGGAAAGATTAACTTAAATAATGTAGGTAAAGTACTTAGTTCAGTGTGTGGCTCATTGTAAGAAAATGATTGGGGTGATGAGGGAGATAATGATGGTGACCTATGATGGAACAAGAGAGTCATGTTGATAAGTATGATATTGGTTATCTCAGTGATGCTCTGTCTTTCTCACACAACTCCTACCTTCAACTGTGTGATGCCATTCTGAAGGCTGGTTTTATGTGTATAGATATATAGACATATAGATATACGGTTCCTTGAAAAAATAACTACTATTGCAGAACAAAACTCTCTGGGTAGTGTTTTGACTTCTGTACTTCAAAATTATTCTTCCATAGTCCTTAGGCCAAGCTACCCTTTGAACAAGAACATCTGCTTGTGAAATTGTTATTCACTCTTACAAAGTTAATAGACCCAGATGGGGATACAACTTGGATAGTATCTTGGTCACACTACCACCATCTCATACCCATGTGGGCTAACTAGTCTGGCATGCACGATGAATGAAATCCAAAACTAGTCCCTGGGTTATTTTCTGTGGCTCCACCATAGAATTGGTTACAAGAAATATTTTTATTATTGAATCCTTTCTTATTCTCAGTGAATTTTTTAAAAATATTTTTCTTCCACTTGTAAATGGCTCCTAGGGCAAAGGCTTGTGAAGAGAGTGGCATGGCTTCCTGGAACTTAAGAACAAGTACTCTGTTTCATTGTATGATTTAATAAGCACAAAAATACAAATTTAGTAGGAAAAAAAAGTGAAAGCAATTTGAAAATCTAGAGGGAGAGCAGCAAATAGTAAATTCCTTGTTTTGTAACTATATCTTCTTTGTAATGTAAAATATTCATTATTCTATATATGAGAAATGGATATTTGCAAGACAATCTATTTTTCACAAATTTATCTAAAAGGTTGTAATGCCCTTCAAAATTTCAGCAAACTGGTTGAAGTGAAGATGGTAAGAAATATGTGACTCAAAATATACTGAGAAGAATCAAAGTAACACAGTATTTGACATTCCTGTTCAAGACTAGGCTTCTGTTTTGGCAAAGATATACACTTAACCTGTAGCTATTCCAACTCAGCAAAATATGTCATAAAACTCTCACCCACCAAGATGGCTTTCGAAAAGCCTAATAAATTTAAATAGAGTCAAGACTGACTTTTCAGATAAGTATGTCATCACATGACATTTTTAGTTAGAAATTAGAACACTCAACACTGACTCAAAATAAAGTCAATCTAAACATTTTATTAAACACTGTGTTCTCCATATCTTAGCCATTTTTTGTTTTGCACATGATCCTATTTGATTAAAAATTGAAAGTTATATGTTTCAACGAAAATTCTGAGGAACACAAATATAGTCATTTAAAAGATATATAAATTAGTAGTGCTTCTCAGCTTTAAACTACTTCCTCTACCCATTTTGGTGAGAGGCTGATTAAAAACTGAATTTTTAAATATTTTAATAGGTGAAAATAATAATTAGTAGTTACTGAGCATTTCTAATTCCCTGTCACTGTTGGGCTAAGCACTTTGCAGGCATATCTCATTAGCACTACTCTGAACTTGAGAACTACTATGAAGTGAGAAGAACAATTTGTTGATCTACCAAGTTTAAATGGCATCATGGGAAAGCAACATCTAAGCCTTCCAAGTATTGTACGAAAGTATTTAGTGTACTTCATTTGGCACCCCCTAGTGTGAAGAATGGGGAAAGCATTTTCCAACCAAAACTATATTTCATTCATTCATTCCATGAATATGCATTGATTCTCTATTATAGATAGGACACTATGATGGGTGCTGGTATAGAATAAGGAATAAAATGGACCTGCTTCTACTTTCAAAGAACTTACAGTCCAGTATGACGCAAGCAACAAAAATAAGATTAAAAATGTGCAATTGCCAATTGTGGTAAGTATATTGCTGGAAACAAGTAGGGCTGTGTGACAGAAAGTAAGAGGCCCCTGTATGAGTTCTGACTCCAGGTAGGTAACTGCATGTATGAAGGTGCTAAAATGCATAGATGCTGGTACAGTTGGGAAGAATTATGCCAAGGCTGGATTATAGTGAGGGAGATGTACACGATGAGTTTGGAGAGAAAACCAGAACTCTATGAAGATTAACAGAGGTGACAGAATTTGTCCTAAGTGTGAAGGGAAGCAGGCAGAGTTTAGGCTGGAATGTGGACTGATAAGATTCATACATTATAAAGACCTCTCTGGCTGCTTATGGAACGCCTTTAAGGGAAGCAAGGGAGGGTCTTACCCTGATGGATGGTCTTACCCTTTCTTACCCAGTAACAAAGCTTCGGGGAGCTCAAGTAGCAGATGATAGTACCTAGGTCTAGATCAGAGTTTCTCAACTTTTGGGGGGCAGATTTTTTTTTTTTTTTTTTTTTTTTTTTTTTTGCACCTTCTCGCCCCTATGGGACTTTGGCATTATCTGGAGATGCCATTTTTTTCCCAATCTGAGGGGAGGAATCCTGCTGGCATCCATGAAGGAGAAAACAGTGATGCCGCTAAGGGTTCTACAATGCCAAGGACAGCCTACCCCCAGGCAAAACCTGGCCCAAAATGTCAGTAGCGCTGAGGTTGAAAAACTTAGGCTAGAGGTTTAGCAAGCAGTGATAAGATTAGTAGGCAAATTCAAAAAATAAATTAAACTTTGAATGAGAACTTAGGGATACTGGGTCCTTGGAAAAGTCATGACACATTTTTTGCCCATCCCAGTAACCCAATAGATGAATATAGAGTGGTGAGGTAGAGGAAGAGATCACATTAGATTCTGATTTCCATTGTGAACAAATGTGGCTATTAGTTACTAAGATGCAGAAGACTGTGGAGGAGTCATATTTGTAACAGGCAAGAAATAACTAAGTCAACACCAAAGATGTCAAGTTGGAGATGCCTGTGAGACAGCCAAATGGAGACATCAAATAAAAAAGTTGACTTTCTGAATCTAGATCTCATTCATACTCATAGTAGCAGTTAAATGTATTAAACAGATCATGTGCTAGGCAACATCTAAGAATTTTTTTGTACATTATTTGATTAATTTTCCTGACAATAAAGATCAGTGTTCATTCTCTGAATCTTCTTGATGTATACTTAAGTTTCCAAATTATAAGCAAGTTGTCATTCTGGTATTCAAAAAACTTCCTTTAAGATAGGAATACATTGAGGCCAGCAAATGGCATAGCAGTTACATGGTTGGACTTCACATGGTCAGCCGGGGTTCAAGTCCTGGACCCAATGGCTTGAAACTCATGCCAGGTACACGTACATGTGTACATGGAGGAGGAGACTGGAGGAGAAGGGAAAAGAAGGGAGGAGAAGGGATCGCGGTGTGGTAATTCTCCCAGGGAGTGATTTCTCACTTTCCCTCTTACTGTCCCTGTCTCTCTCTCTTCCCCCCACGAGTGCATGTGCCCTAAAGCAAAAACCTCTACCAAAAATGAATAAATAAAAGGATAAGAATACATGGCTGAAAGCAAACAGTAAATATTATTCCTTCCCTGGTAAAA
Organism: Tupaia tana; assembly: GCA_026018925.1. Lineage (NCBI taxonomy): Eukaryota > Metazoa > Chordata > Mammalia > Scandentia > Tupaiidae > Tupaia > Tupaia tana. Next base: position 27,350,404 of record JAKSZU010000022.1, read on the forward strand.
CAGAATATGTCAGAAAGATAAAACGTCCTAACCACCATGCCATCAGAAATATTCAAAATTATATTTATCACTGTTCAAAAAACTTTGTTTTTATTTTAGAAAAATTTACTGAAATTATTTATCTTCTTTATTGTCTCTGGTTTAGATAAAATAGCAAAATTTTCCCCCAAAGACTCTCTAAGAAAATATAAGCATGAGCTCTAGAAACACTTAAGCTTTCCAGGAGAGCTTTCTGCCATTTAATATTCTTTCAAAGCCATCTGGCCCTCCATGTTCTTGGCCAAATGATACAATATCTTCAAAACACATTTCCAGCATTAGCAGATGCTGCTAACTAAAGTCAGGAAGCCCAAAGGACTCGAACAACCCAGTTCTAAGTTATATGATACTTTAGTCAGTCTGTGATACTCATGATGGATGTCTGGGAGCACTTTTGCTTATTTAGTCTGAGAGAAAGAATCTTAAACAGCAGGGCTATGAAAGCTCATATTGTTACAGTGAGTCCTCCTGCAGTTGTAAGGTTCAGCTAGACCTTCGTAAAATGGGACTCCAGTTAGGAATTCGTTAACAAAGCCAATTCCTTGTAGGGTGTATTTGTAACTTGGCGCAGGCCTAAAGTTTCAGGTCAACTCACACTAAAGTAGAAAATAAAAGCACTTTGTTCGGTTGCGAAGGAACTACTCAGCTCAGAAACTGCGAGTTACAAATGATTTGTGATCCTCACATGTCCAAGGACAGTCTAGCAAAGATTTTTCTCTGGTTACTTATCTCTACTCTTCGGGGAACCCGTTAGAATTGTCAGGTGAGAGACAGTGCTGACGAGTCTGAGTCCTTCCTTGTCATTACCGAAGGTACTCATCTATCTGCAGGGACAAGTAAGGCTGAGAACTGCACACTGCTATATATTTTACGTTTAGTTGGGTTCTGGGCCTCCTGATACCTTCCCAAAAAATCATCTATGCTGTCAATTCTGTAGTTGGATAGACCATATTGAAATCCCCCCTTCTCCCCCCAACCCCGACACCCAAAAAAGGAAAAGAAAGAATAGGGCCAGCAGGTGACATGGTGGTTAAGGTTGCTGGATCCCATGTGGCTGACTGCAGTTCAAGAGCCAGCAGCCTGAAAAACAATGCCAGGCGTATGTGCATGCATTCCCAAAATCCTGAGAGGAGAATAGAGAAGGGCTTTTGGTATGACCATCCCTTCCCTGGGAGGGTGATTTTTCACTTTCCTCTCTCTCTGTTTCTGTCGCTAGTGAACACACGTGTGCCCTATAGCAAAATTCATTAATGAACTAATTGACATTTTTTAAAAAAGAACCTGCCTTCGAGTCAATGGCCTTTCCTGTCCCTCATTACACAACTTCCTTAGCTGTTCTAAAAGCAGTTTAGGGAAATTTTTTTCCCCAGGGGAGGAGGAGGGTCAGGAAACAGAGTAGCAACATGAAAAGGCTCGGTTCTGTGCCTGCTGGTCCAGTTTCAATCCCTCCACTAAAATTAGCCATACTAAATTAGCCAATTTCATAGCACCTAGATATTCTTCCCAGCGTCTTGTGTCAACTTGCAGGAGCAGGTTGGTCAGTGAAACAATACTCCTACTTATCTCTAGAGTTCCCAAACAGTATTTCACAGAAAGGTATACACTGCCTATAGAATGCTTTTTGATAGAAACTTAAAGGTAGTGAAGTTGTAAGTTTTAACTTATATTTTCTTCACTTTTCTAACCATCTTCCTGGAGAATAATGTCTTTTTGGGGGGGTGGAGGGAACATTCCTGGCATTTGCAATTCCACAAAAATATATTATTGTTAAGTTTTTAACAGTATGCAAAGTTTACCATTAAGGAAACCATATAAAATACAAATTCTCTAAAAAGATTACATTCTACTAGTTTTAATTATTCCCTCTCCTTCTTCCTCCTAATTCAATTTTAAAAATTGTGTTGACTCCTGATTTTGTGTCTCTGGTAGTTAAAATTAAATATCATTAGCTACCGCTGGGACATCTGCATCATGTTGTGTGGTTAGAAACTAGTCTAATCCATGTAAAGATAGAACTAGCCTTGACTGAGCTCATAATCTGGACCTGATTTTATTCCAGGCATTTACACCTGGTGATTAGCTCATTTAATTAGTAGTGTATAATGAACTCATGGACATTTTCACATTGGTGATAATATACTTTTCTTTAATAATGAAAGCAATACATGTTTATTAAGTAACATAGGCAAAAATAAAAAGTTGTGAGAAGGGAGTCATAATCTTACTCTCCAAGAGTAATAATTGATGTATTTTTATATATTACTTTTTCTATGTTTAGTCATTTAAAAAAAAAAAAAAAAACCTTAGTTGTAATGAGGCCAGTCCATGGGCTGATGGTTATGTAAACTAGTTCCCACATGGCTAACTGTGCAGTTCGAGTCCTAGAGCTGGAGTCTTACAAAACAGACTGAGCAAGTGTACATGCATATGTGGCCAAAATCGCAAAAGGAGGGAGCGATGGAGAAGGGAGTGCAGCATGACCATTTCCATGAGGGGTGCTTTTTCATTTTCTCTCTTTCTCTGTTACTGTCTCTCTCTGATAAGTGGACATGCCTGCTTGCAAATTAAAAAAAAAAAAAGGACTAGCAGATGGCATAATGGTTACATCATTGGGCCCCCACGTAGTTGACTGTGGTTCAAGTCTCGGACCCAGTGGAATAAAATACATGCTGGAAGTGTGTACATGAGTGCCCAAAATCCTGAGAGAGAAGAGAAGAGAAGGGATTGCAGCGAAGCCATCCCCGCTAGGGGGTGATTTCTTGCTCTCTGTCTTTCTGGTGGGAACACTCACCCTACAGCAAAAATATCTAAAAACTAAACAAAAACATTTTGTTGCAATGATACTGAATGTACAATTATAATGTATATACATATGACTGTGCACAATTCAGTAATAATATGTATACATGATTTAAATTATTTCAGTTAGCACTAAAAATACTTTATGAAGTTTATTTTACTTTATTATTATTTTTTAATGTTTGCTATAGAGAGGCAGAGAAAAAGAGAGGGGGAAAGTGAAAAAGCACCCCTCGATGGGCACAGCCATGCTGCAATCTCTTCTCCACTCTCTTCTCAGATTTTGGGCACACGTGTACATGTGCTCAGCATGATGTTCAGGCTGCTGGGTCTAGGACTCAAGCCATCAGCCATATGGGATCCAGCTGCCTTAACCACCACACCACTGGCTGGCCCCTACAAATGCTTTTGGGTATGGCAGTATTACCATACTACCATTAACAGCTGCATTTTATTCTATTTATGGCTGTATTAGTCTTAATCACTTTGAGGTTGAGCCTGGACATTTTAAGTGATGTGCAAGGTCAGGTTAAAACACACACACAACAGGGAACCAGCAGTTAGCGTAATGGCTATGTCGCTGGACTCCCACGTAGTCGACCGCGGTTCGCGTCTTGGACCCGGTGGCTTACAACTCACACCGGGCGCGTGTGCGTGCGTGCTCAAGATCCCGAGAGGAGAATGGAGGAGAAGGGATTGCGGCGTGACCATCCCCCCTGGGGGGTGATTTCTCACTTTCTATCTCTCTGTCTCTCTCTGTCTGTCTGGCGAGCGCACGCGCCCTATAGCGAAAAAACCTCTAAAAAAAAAAAACACACACACACAACAAACACTGACACTGGGTTTTAAGCTAAAAAGAAAAACATTAGACCACGCAGAGAAATCAAAACCTTTTAAAAATGTGTTAATATTCTTTCATTGCTATATTACCCTATAGTCCATGCATAATTGAGAATTTTATTAAGCATATTAAAACACATTAAAATTAATAAATGTTACTGATATTCAGCCTCACTTTCCTTTTCACCATAAATAAATAAATACCTCTGCTGGAACCTAAATTCTGCATACACTTTTTAAAGATAGCTCAGAGAGTATAGCAATGAGATATGGAAAGCAAGCTGCTGTTCTCCTCAAACCAGCAGCAGTCATATCCCATTGACAACATCCTTTGGTGGAGTCACTTGACTTATTAGTTACTAGGGCTGCTCTAACACAGTCTGGATGGATGGCGTAAACAACAGAAATTTATTTTATTTTCTCATAGTTCTGGAGGATAGAAGTCCAGGATCAGGTTTAGTTTCTTCTGCATCCTCTTCCTGGCTTGCAGATGGCTGCCTGCTCACTGTGTCCTCACATGGTCCTTCCTCTGCACATGCACATGTGTGTGTCTAAATTTCCTCCTCTTACAACGACACCAGTCATATTAGAAGAAAGCTTACCCAGATGACCTCAGTTTACCTTAAGTACCTCTCTGAAGACCCCATGTTCAAATACAGTTATATGCTAATGTACTGGAGGTTAGGACTTTAACATAGGAATTTTGTGGGGGACACAGTTTGCTGCATAAAACTTAGGAAAGATTAGCAATGACAAGATCTCTCTTTTTTCTTTTCTACTACGATGTCTGATTAACAAAGAATCTTCCTTTAAAAGAAAGAAAGAAAGAAAGAAAGAAAGGAAGAAAGAAAGAAAGAAAGAAAGAAAAGCAAAAAGGAAGAAGAAGGAAAAACAGATGTGGCTCCTCTCTGACACTCCCTCAGCCTAGGGGAAAAAAAAAAAAAACTCACCACTGAGAAAAAAAATTTGGAACTTATTTTCTTCATTTGAAGTATCAGATCACATCTGCATTGGGCAGGTTTTCAAATCTTAGGCAAGATCTCAGGATAGCAAGGGGCACAACTTTTGCACTAAATTCCTTTAAGAAATAGCCATAGACTTGCTTGCAATTTCAGAAAGAGAAAACAAAAAGAGAGAAATGAAAAATGCTAATACAAATGTTGCTGCTGCCACATTCTTGAGGCCATTCTTCCAAACCAACCTCCAGTATTTGATGCCCCAGTGCCACTGTCCTTGGATAGTCTTCTAATTGTCCCCTTTGAGGCCCAGACCCAAAATAAACCCTATTTTCTCCTTGGGATTTGCTCATAGCCTTTCCTACCAAGTTTAAACACCTAAAAATCTTCCCTGATGTGTAACTTAAATAAAAAACACAAAACACCTAACTTTGTAAAGATTTTGTTAAGCTCCAGCCACCTAACCCCCAGTGTAAGAAAGAAATTGTTTTAAGCAGAAACAGTCCAGGAAGGGCTCCTCTTTGAAGAAATGGCCATTGGCTCTTTTGTTCTTTTATTTTTGCAGGAGACACGGTGAGAGATTTTGTATCCCTTTCCATATCTTTTTGTGAAATCTAATCCTGTTTTGCTTGACGTTGCCTTCTCTGTTCAGTTTGCCAGGCCAACGGGGGTGAAAAGTTGCATTTTAACCCAGCATAGGCCTCTCTCGGCTTACTGACACGGTGCTGCTAAAGAAAGTCAGTCTCCCTGTGACCGCCCGGCTCCCAGATGGAATATCCACTTTCGCCATGATATGTTATCGTAAATATAATACCAAAAGATTATTATATTTTGGACAAGGTGACTGATTCTGAATTTCCTAGTCCTACTGAAAGGAAAATAAAAGACTACTCAACAGTGTAATGGGAACACATTTGGAAAACCCATTTTGCCTTTTTCGTGGGTGGCGATAGTATGTGTTGAAATGTAAGACTGTTGGGTTTTTCTGTGCTTGGTTATTACAGGCAGGCCAATGCAGGTCTGGTTCACCTGTACTGCTCACAGAGGCCTCCTCTTTGGTTTGAAGCCTGCCTGCTAAGGATCAGTCCATCTGACAGAGAAGACAGTAGACCCCGTATTCCTTCAGTCTTCATCTGCTCATTTTGTTAAAATATAAAAGGAGGGGGCCAATAGGTGGCATAGACTCTAGACTCCCACAGGGCTGACTGCTGTTTGAGTCCCAGACTTGGCAGCTTGAAACTCAGGCCAGGTGTGTGTGCGTGTGTCCCCAGAATCCTAGGAAAAGAATGGAGGAGAAGGGATTGCAGCATGGCCCTCTCCCCTCTTGGTGACTTCTCACTTTTTCTCTTACTGTCTCATTCTCTGTCTCTCTCCAGTAAATGCACATGCCTATGACAAAAATCTTTAAAAATAAAATAAAAAGAAGAACCCCAAGGCCCAGACCAAACGTCATTTGAGGCTAATTAAATTTTTCCTTCTCTATGGCTAGAGTCTATACTTCAAATCCCAAGTGCCCACTTTGCAAGAAAACATAGTCACAGGTGTAAACATTTCAGAGTGGATGACTTCAGGAACATCTGTGGAAAATCAGATCAGGGGCAATTGTCTACCAGTTTGGGTCACTAATATCAAATTTGTTTAATGTAAAGGCAACTGGAATTGTTTGTCAGATAGCTGTTAAATATCTTTCTTCTCTTCTTAACTGTATGTTCCATAAGGACAGGGATTGACTGAATGAAAGAATGAATAAAAACACCATAGAAATGCAAAATGTGGGGCCAGCCTGTGGCCTTGTGGTTACAGTGGCTGGATCCCACATAGCTCACCACAAGTTTTGAGTCCCAGACCTGGTGGCTTGAAAAACATGCTAGACATCTGTGTGTGCATGCCCCAAAAGTGGTTTTTAAAATATCTATGTTCCCTACATCATGCTGAGTAGTTTGATCTTCTTCCCTCTGAAATATAAATAGCTAATATTTTCCGAGTTATCTGAGTTACTGATTCTTGGGTGACCAACCATCCCAGTTTGTCTGAGACTGACAGAGTTTCTAAGCTACGAGATGCTAAAACTGGGAAGGTTCCAGGAAGACTAGGATGAATCGATCATGCTGCAGCACTACACTAACTGCTTTGTATTCATTTTTATCTCATCCAGTTTTCATCAAAGCCTTTTTAGATTTATTCTTTTTACTTATTTATCCCATTTTTATTATCCCACTTTACAGATGAGGCTTTGGAGGCTCAGACATGGCAAGCAACAAAAACTCAGGATGTCTTGGTGCAGAGCTTAAGGACTAGCCATCACACAGCTTCACTGCCTCCTATCAGTAAAATGAGAACCACGGTAACCCACCTCTCAGATCTCACCTGAGATGGTAATGAATTCATGCGAAGCATTTTATGCAAAGCCTGTTCTCAGAACTTAACCCTATGGTGAAGTGAGGCCACTGGAACCAAGTTACAGTCAACCTTGGTTGACCTGCACGGGGAATTTCATGGCCCATTACTCTGGGTTATGGTCAACCATTTTCTTCTGATTTTAGAGAAGGCACACAGAAAATAGGAGAGGAAAAGAGAGAGAAATCAATCTTCATCAGCAAGTTATTTCCCCCAAAGGGACTTTTTAATCATTATTATAACAAAACACATTTATTTTTCCAAAGTCTGTGCTAAGGTTGAGAGAACAACTTTAACTGAAGGATAAATGAATGCCTTAAAGTGGTAAGGTTGTAAATTGCCCATCAGGTCTAAGGATTCATGGTTGGTTGCATTCTTTTTATTTATCTCTGAAAGTTCCCTGTTTCTCCACCTGGGATGCCCATAGTAATATGTATTTTTCAGGTTAGCCAAACCCTAAAGTTATAGGCAAGAGGAAATTTAATAAGCAGGGGGAGGCAGATGCATTCAACAAATGTAATAAAAACTTTTTCAGTAGTGGGTCAAGCCAGTAGATACACTTTAACTGAAAGTAAATGCCTTACAAATGAAGCATGTAGTTATATACCAGACTCTTCAAGAAAATCAATTGATTTTAAATTATACCTGATGATATATTACATTTTTAATATGTGATGATATTTTTGGACATCTCTTTGGCTCCCCGTTGCCTTTAAAATTGGTCATAAACACCTGATATTGACTGTCAAGGCTTCTAAACATATTTCCAGCTTTATTTTTCTTTGTTCTCCAAGCTTCTTGCTAAATTGAACTTCCTATGTCATTTTATCTCCATCTTTGTTTTTTTAAATAATTATTTATTTTACTTATTCATTATTTTTTAATTTAATCAGAGAGAGACAGAGGTTGATAGTGAGAGAGAGAAAGTGAGAAAGCAAGCCACCAGATTCAGGACTCGAACCCTGGTCAGCCATGTGGGAGGATAAAGTAGCCAAGAAATGGAGAGACAGATTTCTAATTGTACCACTAGATATCCTGAATCCAGCTGTGCCGGAAGCAGGATATATATACCTTCTTTGCTTAGGAAAGCCAATACATTTTCGAATTTTTCTTAAACTAGTAAGGAGTGGCCAAAACCTTACTTACCCATAATTATGAGTTCATCTGAAATGTCACCAATTCCTAAAGCTTTCCTAGCATCAAAAGAAGGGTGGCCTTATTACTATTATTATTTCAAAAGTTTCTATACTTTGTTATCTCTCATGATACAGCTTATCATCTACCTTGGGTGACTTACTAAAATTAGTTATCAATTCACAAGACTGTATTTTTTTTCAGAGAGGTTTTAGCTATAGGGCATGTGTGCTCGCCAGAAAGAGACAGAGAAATAGAAAGCGAGAAATCACCCCCCAAGGGGGATGGCTGCGCCGCAATCCCTTCTCCTCCATTCTCCTCTTAGGATCTTGGGCACACGTGCACACGTGCCCAGTGTAAGTTTAAGCCACCGGGTATGGGACTCAACCGCAGTCAACTACATGGGAGTCCTGTGATACAGCCATTATGCCAACTGCTGGTCCCCACAAGACTGTATTTAATTTCATGGCAGTCTTGCATAATGAGTGCTACTACTCATTTATACTAAGCATGTATACAAAAGAATTGAAACCAAGGACTCAAAACAGATACATATACATGAATATTCATAGAAGCACTATTTAAAATAGCCAACTGTATAAATAGCTCAAATGTCCATCTCAGATGAAGGGATGAGTTAAGTGTAGTTTATACATACAACAGAATATTATGCAGCCATGAAAAAGCACTGATACAGTCTACAGTATTGATGAACCTTGAAAATGTGATGGTACATAAAAGCCAAACCCAGAAGGCCACATATCATCTGATATTTCTTTGACGTGCCTAAAATAAGTAAGTTCATTGAGATAAGGCAAATTGATAGTTGTTAGGCACTGAAGAAAAAGTGGAATGGTGAGCAATTGCTTAATGTGTACAGGGTTTCTTTTTGGAGTCAGAAAATGTTTTAGAATTAGATAGAGGTGGTGGTTGCACATTATAAATGTACTAAATGCCACTGAATTATTCACTTTTAAACGGTTGATATTACAGGTGAATCTTACCGCAATGAGAAAAGGTAATAAAGGGGAAAAAAAAAGAAAATATTGTGGATGTAATTTGATGGGAAGCCATTTTAAAAAGCTTTATATCACTATTTTATGTACCTATGAAGGATCTTCAAAAAGTTCATGGAAAATGTGTATATATCGTGAAAAATTAATGTGTGAATTTCAAGTTTTCATACCAAAATAAACTTTTACTTTAATCCCATTTTCCATAAACCCTTTGAAGCCATACACACACATATGTGTAAAAGAATATACACACAGGGACCAGCAATTAGCATAATGGCTATGTCACTGGACTCCCATGTAGTCGACTGCGGTTCACGTCCCGGACCCCGTGGCTTAAAACTCACGCCGGGCGCGTGTGTGTGCATGCCCAAGGTCCTGAGAGGAGAATGGAGGAGAAGGGATTGCGGCGTGACCATCCCCCCTGGGGGGTGATTTCTCGCTTTCTGTCTCTCTGTCTGTCTCTGTCTGGCGAGCGCATGCACCCTATAGCAAAAAACTCTTCAAAAAAAAAAAAAAAAAAGAAAGACTATACACACAGAGAGACAAATATTTGAGGGTAAATATTTGCTTCCTAAAAGAAATAAAAGTTTACTTTGAGAGAACTAATCCTCAGAGCATAAATGGCAAACATGTTGCTTATGGAGACAGTGACCATGATAATGGGTTTCTTAATATCACTTTGGATATAAAGTGATTGGCAACTGGCTCTTGTCTTCAGCAGTCTCAGTTCTATCAGTTCATTAACCTCAACTTAATGTAGCATTGCATTTTTCACAGTTGCATTTTCTGGACCGTACTTATGTTCTCTTGGATGGGTTTACTTATAGCACCTTTAAAAAATATTACTTTTTTTAAAGAATTATTTTATCGAACTTTGTTTTACTTATTTATTTTAATTTGGCCCGAGAGGGACAGAGTAAGAGTGAGAGTGAGAGTGAGAGAGAGAGAGAGAGAGAGAGAGAGAAGGGAAGAGAGTGAGAAAGCAAGCCACCAGGTCTGGGACTCGAACCATGGTTGGCCATGTGGAAGTCCAGCGCCCTTAACTACCACGCCACCTGCTGACCCAAAAAATTATTACTTCTTAGGCCAGCAGTTGGCATGGAGGTTAAGGTGCTAGATCACACATGGCCAGATTTATAGTTTACATCTGGGACCTGGCAGCTGGGCATGTGAGTGTGCATGCCCAAAATTCTGAGAGGAGACTGGTGGAAAAGGGACTGTGGCACGGCCACAATCACTCCTAGGGGTGATTTCTCACTTTCTCTCTTTCTTTTTTTCTTTTATAATCAAAGAAGTTAAGTTTGTTTATATCTATATCTATATATCTACATCGATATCGATATCGATATAGATAAATAGATAATATACACACATAAAATAGTTCAATCACTGTAGAAACCAGTTTTATTCTTTTAACTTTTTATTATAAATTTTCTAGTACAACACATAAGCATATGGTTCCTCTGAAAATGTATATAATGAAGAAAATAGAAGATAAAAATACCTGCCATCTTATCACCTAGAATAAGTGTTAACTTTTGATTTTATACACACATAAGCATACCTTCACACATATGCAGTTATATGACTGCATTCTTGCTACAACTAGTATTATGTTCCATATGCTATATATTTTCATTTAATGTTAACAAATTACTGTCATTAAATATTTCAATATAGTATTTTTATTAAGAATTATTTTTATTTAATTTTATTTGTTCATTCATTTATTTTACTTTGACCAGAAAGAGACACAGAAAGAAAGAGAAATAGAGAAAGTGAAAAAGCAAACCACCAGGTCCAGGACTCGAGTGGGAGTGTCCAGCACCCCAACCACCATGCCACCTGCTGGTCCCTCAATACAGCATTCTTTTTTTTTTTTTTTTTTTTTTGGAGAGGTTTTCGCTATAGGGCGCGTGCGCTCGCCAGAAAGACAGAGAGAGAAAGAGAGACAGAAAGCGAGAAATCACCCCCCAGGGGGGATGGTCACGCCGCAATCCCTTCTCCTCCATTCTCCTCTCGGGATCTTGGGCACGCACGCACATGCGCCCAGCGTGAGTTTTAAGCCACCGGGTCAGGGACGCGAACCGCGGTCGACTATGTGGGAGTCCAGCGACATAGCCACTACACTAACTACTGGTTCCCAATACAGCATTTTTAATGTAAAGCTTGTGCCATAATTTATGCATGATCCTCTATTTTATACATCTATCAATAGTTTTTTTTTTCTCAATATTTCTGCATTGTGCTTCATCAGAGCCATTTTTTCATACAGAGTTAGTCTTTTCTTTTCAGGTTATTATTTTTTATTCTCTTTTTTCTAAACATTCAATCACTATACATAATTTGGCTTGTAAAGAGAATTTGCTCAACACGAAATACTTCTCACACCAGTCCAGTTGAGAATTCATGTTATCATCAACAGGTAATAAACCATTTCTGTGTCCCACTAATGTCATGCTTCTCTATTTGTTCTCGTGCTATCCTCCTCTATATTCTTCCCTTTTCCTCTCCCCCATTCCACACTGTCAGTGTCCATAAGTATTTTCAGAGAGTTACATTCTTTAAAAAAAAAAAAAAAATTCAGACCAGGGCCAGCAGGTGTTATGGTGGACTGTACTCCCACATGGCAGACTGCAATTTGAGCCCTAGACCCAATGACTTGAAAATCACATCTGGATGGGGACCAGTAGGTGGGGTGGTGGTTAAGGCACTGGACATTCCTGTGTAGCTGACCATGGTTTGAGTCCCCAACCTGGTGGTTTGCTTTTTCACTCTCCCCCACACTATGTGTCTCTCTCTGGTCAAATTTAAAAAATAAATGAATGAGTAAAGAAAATTAAATAATTCTTTTAAAAAATAAAGAAAGAAAGAAAATCACATCGTGTATGTGTGTATGTGTGTGTGTGTATGTATGTATGACCAAAATCCCGAGAGGAGACAGGAAAGGGGATTGCAGCATGGTCATCCCCCCTGGGGCATGGTTTCTTGCTTTCCTCTCTCTGTTTCTCTCTGACAATGTCTCTTTCTAGCAAGCACATGCACCCTATGTCAAAATCCTTTAAAAAGAAAATTCAGGCCATCCTGTGGTGTGGTGGTTAAGATAGCAAGATCTCACATTGCTGACCACACAGTTTGAGTCCTGGACCCTGAGATTTGAGAAACATGCCAGGCCTTTGTAAATGCATGCCCCAAATCCCAAAAAGCAGAGAGAGATAGAAGAGATAGGATTGTGGCATGACCATTCCCCATGGGGATGGTTTCTCACTTTCCCTCTCTCTGTCTCTGATGAGCACACAGGCCCTCTAGCAAGTTAAAAAAAGAAACCTTGGAATTGGAAATATGTAATCAAAAGGGAAATTTGGAAGCTTTTGATACATTTTGAGAAACTGCCTTTCTGTTAGGTTATCCCAATTTCCCCTTCCCACAGCCATGTGTGAGAGTGCCTCTATTCCACATCCTTTTTTTCTTTTTTTGGAGAGGTTTTTGCTATAGGGCGTATGCACTCGCCAGAAAGACAGAGAGATAGAAAGTGAGAAATCTCCCCCCCCCCCCCCCAGGGGGATGGCCACACTGCAATCCCTTCTCCTTTCTCCTCTCGGGATCTTGGGCATGCATGCACACGCACCCGGCGTGAGTTAAGCCACCGGGTCTAGGACTCGGACCACGGTCAACTACATGGGAGTTCAGCGACATAGCCATTACGCTAACTGCTGGTCCCTATTCCACATTCTTGACAAAACAGGAGCTCTCGCTGGTAATCATTGCCACAAGTATTTGATGTTTTTAAATGTTCAGTATTAATTAGAAAACACATAATATGACTTAAATATTTAAGAGCCAACAGGGTATTCAGGGGAAAGTCTCTCTCCTCCCATGTGTACCAGTCCCCTTTTGGGGGTCACTTGTGTATCCTAGAACTCATTTATGCATTCATAAATGGTCATGCTCTAAACACACTGCTCTCTACCTTGTTTTCCACATATCTATATATCGTGGACACAGACCCAGTCTGTATTTTTTTTTTAACAGTCACATACTTTTTTGAAAGATTTATTTATTTATTCCACAGGAAAGAGAGACAGAGGGGGAAAAAAAGACAAAAAACAGAGACAGACCACATCCCCCACTGGGTCTTAATGTCACAATCTACCTCCAGCTTTAGCCAGTACCTGTCCAGTGTAACAGTCATATACTTTTCTATGATTGAATGTTGCATACTTAACAAGTTCTTTGACAGACATTTGTGTTGCTATTAACCTTCTGCCATTACAGCGTAGCTGTGAATTACCTTATGTATGTATGTGTTTGTAAAGTTAAATATATGGTTTACTAGGTTCAAAGATTTTTAAAGTATTTTTAAATATTGTCCCAAAAAGAAAGAAAAAGGAATAGGAACGAAAAAAGGAGAAAAAAGAAAAAAATTTAAAACTAAGGAATATGGTAGCTATTAAGTAGTGGGAAATGTCACATATTTCTGAAGTTTGTTTTTCTTAGTCTCCCTTGTCTGCTTAAGTATTTAGAAATTTCATAAGATTAGGAGCAGGAAAAAAAAAGTTTGCTAAAAACTTAATAGCAGAGCTGCCTCCAATCCTACAACAGCCATTTCACCATTAGCTAAATTCTGATAAGGAAAAGCAAATGATTTGGAACAGGGAGAGCTAAGCCTTTAAGCCTAGAGGTAATGTTACACATTGCTCTTCATAAATACAAAATGAAAATATGTGTAGGAATGGAAACTGATTTGCAGAAATGAGATCATCTATAATATAAAGGATCAGAAGCTCAATACCTTACTTATTTGCTTTTATTTCACAATGTATTTTTTTCTGGGGAAAAAAGTTGTATTTCATTTATTTTAAATAAATCTTTCAAAAAATGCTACCAGCACAGTACACGAATCATAATTACATAGCGTAATGAATTTTTCACAAAGTGATCCCATCTATGAAACCACTACTCAGCTCAAGCAGTAGAACATGACCAGAATCTTAGAAGCCTCTTTGGTGGCCCTACACATACTAACCCCGAAAACAACTATTTTCTAACACTATCAGTGAAGTTTCCCTGTTTTGTAACATTACATAAGTAGAAAATGTAGGATTTACTTTTCTGTGTCTGGCGTCTTGTAACATTATGTAGACTTCATCCATGATTTTTGCCTCTTTTTTTGGTGTGGCTTCATTCCCCAGTATTTACTAAGCAGCTACTATATGCCAGGTACCTGAAACACAGTGGTAATAAAGAGAGGAAGTCTCTGATCTTCAGTAACTAGCATATAATAGTATTGTCGTCTAAGAGATCTGAGGATTTAAAATTGCTTTCTAGGAGGACAACTGAGGTTTGTGGACACAGGTAGCTCAAAAGGACCCATTTGTTTAGAAAGTTCAAGGTATGGTCACGGTAAAGTATATTTCAGTGAATTTTTATATCTTTACCTACAGTCTCCCAAGCATCATTTACATTAGACAAAGGCCTGCAAAATAAAAATCTCAGTTGCCTTTCCCAATCTGCATTGCAGCACAGACTCTTGACTAAATAACTATGAAGTATTTGTTAGGCAGGATTCTGGGGAAGGAAGCTGACTGTATCTATGAAATGCTATTTTAAACATGCTTGCTTTGCTGGAAACTTCCCAGAAGTATATATATATATATTTTTTTTTTTCCTTTTTAGAATTATAGTTTCTCTCCTTTTCTCCATCGAGGATATGGGTTGGAAAAGGTATTCTAGGTGGTCAGTAGAGATTATGAATTAATTCAGAAATCACAAAGGGATGTGGATATTATTATTTCAGGACCCCACACAAAGTCAAGAATTTTAGTGCATTCATATATTAAGTTTACAGTTGGTAGTCACTATTGACAGTTGTATATTACTTTTACAAATTTAGGACAGCTTTGAAGCAATTAAATGTGGATTTATCCAAAAGTCTTATAAAAGTTTTAGAGTATTACAAATAAATATAAAGTCCTTCTTACTCATCACTTCTCAATCTTGTTTCTTCTCTCTTTCTCCAGATAAGAATTTAGAATGCCTCCTTTAGACCTCTTTTTATATCTTTAGGCACAAACACATGTAGTATGAATTTTTTTAAATTTTAAATTTATTTATTTATTTATTTTTGAGAAGTTTTGCTATAGGGTGTAAGTGCTCATTGGAAAGACAGAGAGAGACAAAGTGGGAACTCACCCCCCCAGGGGGAATGGCCATGCTGCAATCCCTTCTCCTCCTCTCTCTTCTTGGTATCTTGGACACACACACACACACACACGTGCCCAGCATGAATTTTAAGCCGCTGGGTCCGGGACTTGAATCATGGTCGAATGTGTGGGAGTCCAGTGACGTAACTATTATGCCATCTGCTGGCTCCTAAAATTTTTATTTTTAAAATTAATTTATTTCTCTCAAGAGAGGGAGAGAGAGAACCCCCATCAGGGTCCTGATGCCCAATCCACTCCCAGCCATTAGCCAGCCCCAGGTCAAGGGCAAGCACATATTCCCAGCATCTTCAGGAAGGTCTCCATCTTGAACTGAGAACCTTTCCATGTGCAATTTTGCCTTTCTGAGCATCACACTTTACTGCTGCACCACAGCCTGGCCTCATTTTTCTTATATTGAACTACAAGTTGCTTTTTCCCTTCATCCATACTTTTTGAGCTCTCACCAGTTGATGTCTACCTGGTTCACTCCTTTGAACTATTGTATAGCATTCTACCATGTGAACATAACATTTTATATACACAGCCATTCTTTTCCAGTATTACAAGCAATGCTACCATGAATATCCTTGATGCAGTCCTTGTGCACATGAACAAAGATCTTATATTGTCAAGAAGTAAAAAGATTGGGACAACATTGTGCCCTGGTTGTTTAGGAAGTCAGATTCCTCATGGCTGATTTAATGGTTCAGATTCGAGTCCAGCAGCTTGAAAAACATACTTGAAAAACATATGCACACACACACACACACACACACACACACACACACAATCTCAACAGGATGGAAGAATAGAAGGGAAAGGATTGCAGTGTGACTGCGCCTCACTGGGTGCTTTTGCCCTCTCACTCTCTCTGATCAGTGCTTGCGCCATCTGGCAAAAACAAAACAATGGCAACAAAAGAAGTAGCCAGATCTTGCCATCACTTCCTTAACAGAGCATCTCGGTTCTTAACACAAAGAGAGCTCTTGGAGGTGGGGTACATCTTCACTGAGCCTGTATCACCAGAACCCCGAAGACCCTGTCAGCTGATAATTGCTTCTGAGGCATGAGTGTGCAGGTCCAGGTTTTCCTTTTATCTCTTCACTGCTCAGATCTTTCCTTTGGTTCCTCCTTGCCTTCTAATCATTTAAAAGACTGACCTTTTAAGGTCATTGTTCTTGGCCTCTTCTAATTTATCCAGCTTCTCTCCACTGGTCAGAAACTCATTCTTAGCTCCACATTAGAATTAAATGAGGAGCTTTAAAATGATCAGGGTCCAGCCCCACTCCCCAGAAGTTCTGACTTAACTGGTTTGCATTAGACTAAATCCCAGGTAATGCTATTTTCTTCAAGACTCCCCTCCCCACTGTCACACTAACATGGGGCAGGGCCAGAATGTAGAATTGTTGTGCTGGGTTAGTGGTACTCCACGTAGGGGCCCCAACAGACGTGTCTGCATCCCCTGAGAATTGTTAGGAATACAGATTGTGGGCCCAACCCCAGACCTGACTCAGAAACCCTGGGAGGTGGAGCCCTGCAATCTATGTTAGAGCAAACTCTTCAGATGATTTCAAAGCATACTAAATAGTTTGGGACCACTGCCCTGGGTGATACATTTTCTGGTTTGTGCAGACGACCCCTTTGTCCTACCTGGACAACATTGCTTGCTGACACTCCATCATGGTGTGTCTCCAGCACCTCTAATGCTCCCTTCTCCATTCTCACCTCAGCAAACTTTTCCCCGCCTCTGTCTTCCTTCTCCCAGTGAATGACACCACAATCTTCCAAGTTCCTGGAGGCAAAAACCTGGATTTCATTTTAAAATCTTTTAAAATAGGTAACACATTCAGGTGGCTTATAACCCAGACAGTATAAAAAGATAAACAATGTAAATCTCCCTCTCACCCTTACCTTCTGTTATGGACTAAATTGTGTCCCTCACAAAGATTATATGTGGAGGCTCTCACCCTCAGCATAACTGTACTTGGGAAGAGGGATTTCAAGGAGGTATTAATATTAAACGAGAGGCCCACCCTGGTGGTGCAGTTGGTAGCAAACTGCAGTGATGTAAACCACATGGTTGACTGAGTCTGGATCCTAAGTCAGCCTGAAAACACACTCGGGCTGTTGCGATCCCAGATATTTCCTTAGACGTCACTGTGCCTGGTTTCTAGATGAGATTAGTAGCTCAATCTATACACTTGAGTAAAGCAAAGTGTCTTCTTTAATGTGGGTGGTCAAAATCCAGTCATTAAAGGATCCACTAGAACAAAAAAGCTGATCCTCTTCTGAATAAGAGAATTCTTCCTGACTTCCTATGTACTGGGAAATCAGTCTTTTCCTGCCTTCATTGTAGATATGTATCTTGATTTAATCAGTTCCCTATAGTTTATATTGTCATTGTTTATGATTTTGTCACCTGAAAAGATACTGCAATGCAGAATCTTGTGCATGTCATTTCACATAGGCAAACATATGTCATGTATAAAATATAGTATGCTAGGTCAAAGGGCACATCGCTTTGCAGTCTTCTTTGTTGGTTTTGAGAGTCTCACTGTGTCGTGATCTTCGTGTGTCAGCCTTCTGAGTACACTGGAACTGCAGGCACACAGCACAGTGCCCAGCTTTTGAGTCTACAGTATCAATAGATGTCATATTGCCTTCTTAGGAATTATATCAGTTTATACACTGAGCAACAACATATAAGAGTTCCCCAAGGCCTTAGTAATTGACTTTGTTTATCAAACTAGATTCTGCCTATTTGACAGCTGAAAAGCAAGTATTAGTATAGTTTTAATTTGAATGTTTCTTTGTATGAATAAAATAAAGTGTCTTTTACATGTTTGTGCCGTTTGTATTTCCTTGTGAGCTGTTAATTGATTATCTTTTACAGGTTCTTCTTATGGACTGAAAGAAGGATCTTTGTGTTGTGAGCTGAAAACTTTTTTTTTTCATTTTCTCATCTGACTTCCAATTTTGATTATGACATACTATGACTTGAATGTGTTCTCTCAAGAAGCAAGTGTTGAACACTTAAATGTACAGTGTTGGGGGAGGGGCTAATGAAAAGTGATTAGGCCATGAGGGCTGTGACTGAATTAACGCTGTTGTCAGGAGTGGATTCATTACCTCAGGGGTGAGTTCCTTATGAAAGGGGGAGTTCATCTACCCACTCTTTCTCTGAATCTTTCTCTTTCTCCCTCCCTGCCCTTCCACCATGTGATGTCTTCTGCCACGGTGGTAAGAAGGCCCTCGCCAGATATTGGCAACTTAATATTGGGTTTCCCAGCCTGTAGAACAGTAATCCAATGGAATTCTGTTCATTATATGTTGCCAAATCTCTGGTACTCTGTTATAGCAGCACAACATGCACTAATGTTTCTTATCACACAAAATTTGTTTTCATAACAAGATGAAATTATTTTAATGTTTTCTCCTCTGGACAATGCAATAGCCCTTTGACTCTATTTTCCACACAGAATGATCTTTCTTGCCATTCCCCTGCCCAATGTATTTCCCTGGCTTCCCTTTACTCTCAGAATATGATGCAAACTCTTCACCTGAAAGGCCCTATTATTACCTGACTGCAGGCTTGCTCTCACCCTGTTCTAATCATCTCTTCCTTATGCATAGTACTCTACCAAAAGGTCTTTTTGTGTTCTGAAACATCTAACTTTCTTTTCAAGACCTTACCCAGCCAGCTGTTCTCTCTGCCCAGAATACTTTTCTTCTCATTCTTTAAGGAATTGACTCCATTTTGTTTTCTATATTGCAATTTACTTATTCCTTAAAGAGGCCTTTCTAGGGGTTAGCAGGTGACGTGATAGTTAAGACGCCGGATCCTACATGGCCAAACGTGGTTCAAGTCCTCCACCAGTAGGTTGAAAATCCCACCAGGCATATGTGCCCAAAATCCCAAAAGGAAAATGGGAGAGAAGGGACTGCAGTGGGGCCACTGTGCCACCCCATAGTGCGTGATTTCTTACTTACTTCTCTCTCTCTCCAGCAAGGGCATTCACCCTATGGCCAAAAAAAAAAAACAAACAAACAAAAAAAAAAAAAAAAAAAAAAAAAACAACTTTAAAATAAGAAGAGGCCTTTTCTGTTTACCTTGTGTGCACTATCTTCCTTTTAATGTCTTTACAATACTTAGAATAATGTTTAATTACATCTGTGTTCAGGTATTTGTTTTATGCTTCTTTTCTCTCCTAGAGTGTGAACTTTTCTTCTACCTGCAAATTGCATAGTATATAATACGTATTTGTTTAATATTGAATGAATGAATGAAGAAATATCTTCCCTGTTTATATAGCCAGGGGTTGAGAATACTTTTATTTTTTCCTACCACTCAGTTGTTATTCTCCATTCGTTTTTAAACCCATGGTTACCATATATCAATTGCTTATATTTCTAAGTCACTAGCTTCCCCTCGAAAGCCTGCTTTGACCATCATAAATCTCTTTCTAGTGTTTGTTCTCACAGACACAAAAATATATAAGATTATTTTCAAATAATGAAACACATATCGAATGTTACAGAAAAATCTAAGGTTATAATTTATAAGAAAAATTTTCCCTAAGGGTGATAATACCATCATAAATTTTCTTTATATATTGTCTCTCTGTTTTAAAAAGAACATTATTTTTCTCATTAAGAAAGTAATATATTCTTGTTGTAAAAATAGTCAAACAATATGGAAATGCATATCATAGAAATGTGAAAAACATAAGAGATCTCCATAATTCCCATTCCTAGAGAGAATCACTGGTCACAGAAGGTTCGACATCGATCCTTCTAGACTTTTTTCTGTGCATATCAAATTTTAGCACAGGCTGAGATTTTGTGTTGTGCTTTATTTCACTTTTACTGCATTAGGACCCAATTAGACAAACAGCGCTGTGACTCTCCTGCAGAACAATTCATCATGGGCATGTTTATATGCTAAATATATGGTTCTTACTCTCTTTTTAACAATTGCCTAATATTTTATTGATGTACTCTCTCTTGATGTTTCCCTTCCCTTTGACCTGTTCAGTGTAGTAGGGAGAAGGTGGTCTTAAATTTTGTCAGTTTTCTATTTTCTTGGACATAGGGCTATAGTCTGATCAGGGAGGGAGTCAGTTCTCACCTTAACCTGTTGTTTTGTTGGAAAAGACAATTTAGAGCAAATAAAAGTCCGAGGTTCAGAAGTATATTTAGATCAGTAGGCTGAATAATAATTTGTAAGAAGCCCTGATTGTAAAAATGTATGTGAATGAATTTGTGTTACTATATTACCAGAATTCAGGAACCACCATCACCATGGTGAGGATTCCCAAAGAAAACTACCCCCCCCATTTTTGTAACTATCTTCCTTCCTTTTTGTAACCATCTCTTGCATAGAGCCCAACAGTAGCTGAAGTTTACTCCAGTTGTAGTGCCACGAATGCCACCCAACATATAATGTCAAACCTGTTTCGAGTGCGGGAAAAAAAAAAAAAAAAAAAAAAACTGCAAAACCAATTATTTTGCCAACATCTGATAGAGACGTGACAAGGCCCTAATTGCTAGGCTTACATTTCAGGAAGCAACTTATTTTGTGTTATTGGTGCCAGTTAACACAAAGGCAGTGCATGGTGAATACACCATTTAGAACTGCATTGATCTAATGTCATGTAATCTCATGACCAGGTCCAGTCTGTACAAGTGATGCATTTATGTTTTTGCACATTTTAAGTTTATGCACACTGGCTTGGAAAATTAAGGTATTCTTCTCTGCCCCTAGCTCCTCCTCAGTGTCCTTGGTTGTCACCGTAGCTGAGATAATATGAAAAGTTCTTTGAAAACCTTCTTTGTAGTGGGCTCCCAAATTAGATCATGGGGAATTCAAACCCTGTGCCACTTTTACAACTACAAGACAGGCCTCTTAGCCATATGCTATTTTTATAGCAAAGACCACAGCCCAGACTGGATACTACCAGACCTTGGGCCAAAGTGAGGTCAATGGGAATTTATAAGAACGGTGAAGGCAACAAGCCGCGGACCGAGACTACTGCTCCCAAGGGCCAGTTTTATAGTTAGGCGCATGAGTGGTTTGAAGCTAGAAAGACATTCTCCTCCTCTACCCCAGCTAGTCTGACATCCAGAAACCCACATTTGTGACTGACTTCCTAAACCATTCCTCCCATTGATCTCACTCCCAGTCCTGATAATCTGAATTCTACTAATATTTGGATTTTGCCTCTGTAAGGCTGCATTCCTGAGCAGTACAAATGTTCCTATATTAAGCTTCATGAAGTGTGAATACATATGAAAGTATAATATAGTGGTTTAAGAGTGCAGGCCCTAGGCTGGCTCCGTGGTGCAGCAGCAACACACTGCTCAAGAAAAGCTGGCTCCCACGTGGTGATCTTGGTTCAAATCTCTGGCCTGGTCAGCCTGAAACATATTTGGGAACACATGTACCCCAAATCTGAGAAGCTGTAGCACTGGAGCAGGATTGAAGCATAACCATGCTTACTTATACAATTATTTTTTACACGTATAAAACTGTTTAACATGAAACAGCAGGTTGTTGTTGTTCATGGTCAGAGAGAAAATAATGTTTTGTCTGTGTTATGGTTTGCTAAAGGTGTGTACCCCAAAGTTTCACATTTTGGAATTCAGTCTTAGTGGGCAGTAACTTGATGTCCCCCTGCAATTCATGTCTTGGGACTTGATTATATTGGATCGTCAGAAAAGTCATGATGCATATTTGGATAGAAAAATGTCATGACTTTTTTGACAACTCAATGTATTGAATGTATTTTAAAGGTGTCAAGTAAAAATTTAATTATTTCATGGTGTCCCAGCGTGGGGATGTTTGGTGTGATGAATGTCATTAGCATAGGGACTCATGGTTGAGTTCTAGTGGGTTTTTAAGTAGAGAGAAAGTCACATGGATACACACACCATGCTCTGTTCTGCTGAAAGTTCTGCCTTCCATTATTGTGTGGTGCCTTTAGACTTCTCAGACACCAGAACTGTGAGTCAAAATAAATCCCTATTTTCTTAAATTTACCCAGCCTCAGGTATTTGTTGGCAATGCATAAATGTACTAAGAGAGACTGTTTGAAAAATTCTGCCAGAAAAATGCCTAAAACTTGAAAAAAATGCAAGATTGGATGTATATGAACTGCTAATTTAAGCAAATTACTAAGAGGGAATAAAGCTATTTTAAACAGGATAAAGAGGCTAACAGCAAGAATGCGTATTTAAAAAAAAATACATTATCAAAGAAAGAGAAGTTTACACTTGGCTTTTTTCTTTTCTAGCTGGAGAAAGGCTCATAATTGATGGAAGGTGGTAGAAAGTTGAGAAAACGCTAGCCTGTTGGTGCCCTTTTGTCAGAAATCAAGAACTGCTTTTCCTATGTAGCAGATGGATGCGAATGAGACTGCAGATCTGACCATTCAGAGATGACTTCCTCTATTACGAGGCTCTACACCACCACATTCCTGGATCAAGTCATTTTCAAGGTATCCCTGTAAAGTGGGTAACCATTATTACCCCATTAGTAGGACATGCACAGGTAGCAGCCGCCCACAACACAGGTCAGGTCTAACTCTTACCGGGTACGCTGACTGCTTCTGGGTGCCTCGTTATTCATGATCCAGAAGTAGCCACCGAGGAGAGCCTAGCTCTGGAAGTTTCTAATTCCAGAACAAAGGATCATGATCATTCTGATTTGAGTAGAAATTACTTCCCCTTTGATAGAGATACTGTGAGAAACAGAAGGTCATTCCTGGGGTGTCAGTCTTTGGGTGATTGGATCAGTTCTATAAAATGCTGACTCTGAAAACTAGAAGCCATGTGGTAGCAATAGTTAACTCACTTAAGAAATATTTATGTGTCTATCATTTACCAAGGGATATAGTGATGAGGGAGATGGACTGTCCTTTGTCTTTATGTAGTTTCAGGTCTAACAAGGAAACCAGGCAACGACAGCAAGTGTGAACCAAACTAGGACAGGAAGTGTTCTGGGCTCAGGGAGCATACAGCTGCAAGTCAAAACTCTGAAGGTTATTAGAATCCCTATTCCTAACAATGTAGGGTCAAATGTCCACTTTTAAGAAACGATGAAATTGTATTTGCACACATGTATAACTGTCTAATTTGGCTTCAGTTTAAAAAATGGTTTGGATCTGAGCTAGAGGTCCAGCACTTTTTTTTTTTTTTTTTTTTTTTTTTTTTTTTTAAGATTTCTGTTATAGGGTGCATACACTCACCAGAGAGAGTGAGAAATCACCTCCCTCCCCCAGAGGGGATGGCCAGGCTGCAGTTCCTTCTCCATTCTCCTTCTGGGATTTTGGCCATGCACCCATGTGCTCCCAGTGTGAGTTTCAAGCAACCAAGTCCAAGATTCCAACCTTGGTGAGTCACTGGGGACTCCAGTGCCTTAACCACTGCGCCACCTGCTGGCCCCAATGTCCAGCATTTATGTTCTCCATTTGTAGATATTGAATCCCAAGTCTGAAGGTTTCATTCCCTGGGATACTAAAGGGGACAGAATAAGATTCTGAGGCCCTTTTTTATAGAGTATCAAAGTGAACATGAGTGACATTCACACAGGGCTCCAAAGCCTGGACAATAGTGTCTTCTGGAATAAGTAAACAAGGAACATGTGGTGACTGGACAAGCTGCAGAAGGGATCAATTTTGCAAAAATGTAGTAAGTTTGTCACGAGAGCTTTACTAAAGACAACTCAAAAATGGAAGTATAACATTCTAAGTAGGCGCAAAAGCTATTTAGAAATTTAGGTTTAGCATTAAAAGAAAAAATACCGTTCTTAGCATGTTTTTCAGGCCAAGTAGAAAGGCTGAATGAATGGCTAAGGACAACTAGGTGAAAAAATCTATTACTAGGCAGCTGTGACAAATGGAGATCACAAGCTATGGAGGTAAATGGACTTGAATGCCAAACCCAGGTCTGCACAGGCTACTTCTGTAAAGATGGGCAAGACACTTATCTTTCCTGTCTTGTTTTCATTGTAATAAAATGGGGAGAGTAAAACCCAAACAACAGGATAGCTATGAGGATTAAATAGTTAGCGCAGGGACCAGCAGATGGCATAATGGTTACATCACTGGACTCCCACACAGTTGACTGTGGTTCGAGTCACAGACCTTGTGGCTTAAAATTCAAGCCAGGCCACCTGTGTGTGCGTTCCCCAAACCCCGAGAGGAGAATGGAGGAGAAGGAATTGCGGCGTGGCCATCCCCCCTGGAGGGTGATTTCTTGCTTTGTCTCTGTATGTCTCTGGCGAACACATGCGCCTTATAGCAAAAATCTCTCAAAAACAAAATTAGCACAAAGTAGAAATTCAACAAAGAGAATCTAATGTTCTTACCATATTATTGTCTCATATTATGTGTTGCTTGAAGTCAGTAGTTAGATGACTTATAAATACACCAGTCATTTACTCACAGGGCTAGCAAAGGTGCAATATTTCCCCATCCCCACTCTTTAAATAAGGAACTGGCTCAGGGTGTTGCCCAGTGTCACAGAGCTCATTCACTCCATTGCTGCTTGGTGCTTTGCTCAGCAGGATTCTTACTCTATACCCTAACACTTAGCTTTTCCCCCAAATCACCTGCAGCTAACCACTCAGGAACTATTCACTTTAATTCTGTCTCCTGGTCTCTCCCTATCCTTTGGGTGTGAGTTTTCCTTTTCTATGAAAATTGATGGCATGTTTAAGCTATCCTTCCTGCTGTTTCCAGAGGTATTCTGCAAACAGAATCATATGTGATGTCATCTCTCATTTCCATTGACAGATTATTTCTCTCCAGGGACTAATGTCCATCATTTCTCCCCTGGGAACTGATTTTCATAAAGAATCAGCCAAAGAAGACTTCCACTTAACCTCTAATAGCATTCAATTCCAGTAAAGCCCCAGAAGGAAAAAAGAATGGGCCTAACTCTCTCCATTAACTCCAGGTGACCTCAAAAGCTTTTGTATCTTTCAGAGAAAAACTTTTGTAAGGAGCCAGTTTACTTAAAAAATCTACTTTTCCTTCCGGAACTGAGCAGTTCTGTATGTCTACAGAATTTCCCCTAAACTCTGGTTTTTAAAATAAATGTATGGGCCAGCAGGGTAGGGAGGTTAAAGTGCTGAATCCTACGTGGCCAGTTGTATGATTTGAGCCCCAGACTTTGTGACTTGCAGGACCAGCAGATGGCATAATGGTTATGTTGCTGGACACCCACTTAGTCGACCACGGTTTGAATCCCAGACATGGTGGCTTAAAATTTACACTGGGTGGGACCGGCAGTTAGCGTAATGGCTATGTCGCTGGACTCCCACGTAGTCGACCGCGGTTCAAATCCTGGACCCGGTGGTTTAAACTCACGCCTGGCACGTGTGCGTGTGTGCCCAAGATCCCAAGAGGAGAAAGGAAGAGAAGGGACTGAGGTGTGGCTATCCCCCTGGGGGGGGTGATTTCTTGCTTTCTGTCTCTGTCTTTCTGGCGAGTGCATGTGCCCTATAGCAAAAGCCTCTCCAAAAAAGAAAAAAAAAAATTTACACTGGGCGTGTGTGCCCAAGATCCTAAGAGGAGAACAGAGGAGAGATTGCGGAGAAGAGATCGCGGCATGGCCATCCGCTCTGGGGGGTTTCTCACTTTCTGTTTGTGTCTCTGTCTTTCTGGTGAGTGCATGCGCCCTGTAGCAAAAATTAAAAGAAAAAAAGAACACACACACAAAAAACAAAAACATGCCAACAGGTGTGCAGGTATGTCCAAAATCCTGAAAGGAGAATGGAGAAGGGACTGCTGTGTGGTCATCCTCCCTGGGGCGAGTGATTTCTCACTTTCCCTGTATCTCTGCCTCTCTCTTTGGCAAGCCCATGACACACCCTATAGCAAAAACTAAAAATTAATATTTATTATATAATAAGTTATTTAGCATAACTGAACCAAAGCAAGAGGGCTTCATTCATTCATGCATGCATTCAATAAATATTTTTTGAATGGTGATTAAGGTGGCTGGAACACTACATGGTTGACAGCACAGTCTGAGTCCCCAAACTGGTGATTTGAAAAGCACTTTCAGCACTCTGTCTCTGGAAAGTGCATGTACCTTCTGGCAAATATTAAAATAAATAAAGGTACTTCTGGAGCACCTACTATATGCCAGATCTGCTCTAGGTGTTAAGGGCAAAGTTTTGAAATGTCAAATAGCTGAGATGATTATCATCATTCAGCATTACAAAAAGGAGTAAGAGAACCAAAGAAACCTTGGCATAAAATAGGAAATTGAGGCCATTTTCTGAATGCTTTTATCCATTTTCCCATAATGAAACCCTCCAAATTCTAGCAACACTCTTGATGACTCATTCTTACATACGAATCTGGGCTAAACTGCTGAAACAATTTGCATCACGTCTCTCACCTACTAGTTGGAGACCCTGGTCAAGTTATTTTACCTTTTTAAATCTGTTATCGTTGTCATCGGAAAATGCAATTACTGACAGTGATGGGCTCATAGTGCTGTTGTGAGAATTAAATTAACGCCCTAAATTAGCACATGGTCTGGTACATGGCAAATACTAAATAGAAGATTATTATTGAAACAAAAGAATTTGATCTGAATTGGCTCAATCATCCTTTTTATTTCTCATGATTTAAAACATAGTTCCCTAAGGGTCTTTAAGACTTGTTGCCAGAGGTAGATGAAGAAGAGCTAATACAGGAAGAAAGGCTGAGTAGACTGAAGGTGGATGAGAAATTCAGAAACAGGCTTTTAGTCACCCCAGCAGGGCACGGAAGCACCTGGTGGCTTCCTTCCCTATCAGTTCTTGCCAATTGATGGGGTTGTACCAGGAGCCATTTCCAAGTACTGTAAATAAGTTAGTTCGTCCTGAAAACAGAGTACTAGCAATCAAAAGGAAGTGAAGGAGAGAGACTACCCAAGGGGGGGGTCTGTCCCTACACACAATCATCTCTATATAGTTTGCGTCTCTTTATTGGGAGGACTTGAATTAGAGAGGGAAAATGTCAGCTATTTTAGTAATTTTACGTGGAAATACTATTGCAAGATGACTGTCCATATGAATCTGCTAGTGGATTGATTTCTTGGTATTTTTCGGACACGCGCTATATTCGCCAGCACCTCACAGACCCTGGCGGTGAGGAATGCGGTTACGTAATGAAGGCCCGAGGATCAGGAGACGTCTCTTAAGTAACCTGGAAGGTCACGACGACAGGGCCGTCCTCGACGACCC